>OY755211.1:16946952-17601952 GCA_963576765.1 Draba incana | reverse complement strand
TAGTTGCTCGTGGTGTTGTTTGACATCTTCGTAGGTAGTCTGAAAACCTAGCTCTTCTTGTGTCAGACAATCTCTAAGGTCCCCTTAGTCGGCGCCAAATTGTGGGGGTCGAAACCAACACAATTAAACTTGTAAGAGTTCGTGTAGAGGAAAAGAGAGATCTCTAGGGTAAGCTAGGGTTCAAGAGATGAATAGTAGACTTTGTTATTGATGTCAAAGCTTTAGTACAAGTTTCGTATGAGAAATTGTGCATCCCCTTTAGGGTTTGTACGAAGAGGTATTTATACTATATCTAAGGCGGTTCTGCTCCCTAAGTCTCCGCGGAATCGTATTGCTTGAGTCGGTCATGTTGGAGTGGGCTTCGCATATGGACCTGGAGAAAGCCTGTGGGCCGAAGGCGGTGTTGGAACGAGGACGAGATCAACGAATGGGGGAGAAGCCGTGCTCGGCCTCCCGTGCGAGCCCGTGGTCGGGCGGACATACGCGAGCCCGCGGTCGGCCACGCACCGAGCCCGCGGTCGGCCACGCACTGAGCCCGCGGTCGGCCTTGCACCGAGCCCGCGGTCGGCCTCGCACCGAGCCCATGCTCGGTCGCTGGACGAAGCCATGATCGCCAAGGATCGAGGCCACGGTCGGCCCCGTGCCGAGGCTGGACTCGGCTCTGGTGCCGATCCGAGTACGCCTCCATCTATCATGCCTCGGATCATCCTCCTTCGTGGTGAACTCTGCTTCGCGTGCAGACCTAAGAACCATTTTGCCATGTTCATTGAGAGTCCGGAGAGTCACTGTCCTCGAATGCTTGATTTTGAATGTTAATGCTAAGCGGGTGAATACCGACCCCAACAATAATCCGAGCCTACGGTCACGCACTCAACTCTGGAATTCAACAAAAAGACGAAGAACACGACGAGCGGCGATGAACGGTTGGAGAACAGCGACGAACAGGAACTTTCACCACTGGAAAAACGCCTAGGATCGCTGATCGAACGATTCTCATACACACACGCGCGCTCTCGAACGAAATAACACGACAAACGGGTTGATTCGCTTAAGAAAACACTCGGGAATCACTATCTCTTCTTCTCTCGCGATTCTCCTCTCCAAACCCTTGAAAAATGCAGCCACCACTCTGATAAAGGGTTTAAAACCCCAAGCCCTAGGCTCCCTAAACCGACTCGCCAAACTGAACGATCAATTTTTAATCCAACCGAACCTGGTGTCGATCGACACCCACCCTTCGTGTTGATCGACACCCCTTACCAAAATACAGAAATTGGTTACGGGATGTTACAATTCTCCCCCACTAAACTGGATCCGACCTCGAATCCCGCAAAACACTTCCATGTTGGACTACACCCTAGCCCGCATCGGCCAATACCACAAGAGATTCTCACATAATCTCAGAGACTCACGAACTAATCCTATGTTTATACGCACGTTTCTCAGACATTTATTACGCAATAACTTACGTAAGTCTAGGGAAACCACCGTCCCCTCGAGAGAACCACCGTCTCCCCACACTATAGAGGAAACCACCGTCCCAATATAGGCACTCTGTACTATAACGAAAACCACCGTCCCAGTATAAGTACTCAGGAAAACCACCGTCTCCTAGAGAGAACCACCGTCTCTCAACATGTATACAGGAAACCACCGTCCCCGATACATATTGTGGAAAAACCACTGTCTCCAGCACATGAGTTATCCGTAATAAATTCTAAACGCCTATAAACATCAGCGACTAGGTCATCTCACGTGGTCTACACTCGATATTCCCTAACCGGAATATCCACAGAACACGACCTACACTTGTCAACACACTCATAAAATCCGTAATATACAATCTGGTACCATAGAAATATAAGGAATAACTCATCTCATAAATCTCCAAAAACGTATATCGTTACAACAAAACGAAAATTACAAGAGTCGAAAACAACAACACCGGCACAAAGGCCAAACAAAACTAGAACCACAAAGAAAGCTAAGCTCAAACAGCGACCTGCTTGTCGAACCACTTCCAGAAATTCAGCTTCATCTATGCCTCAGGCTCCCAAGTCTCCTCCCACAAAATACGCAACAACAGAATCTTCTCCCTGTGCAGTTCCTTGACTTTCCTTTCAAGAATCCTCACAGGAACCACGGAACCGTCAAACCATGCTAAAGATCTGCAGGGATCTCAGGCACTAACTCCTCGGATACATGCAGGCACTTCCTCAATATCGACACATGGAAAACCTTATGAAATGCCTTCATGATCGGTGGTAAGTCAAGCCGATACGCTACCGGTCCCACTCGCTCCACCACAAGAAACAGACTTATAAAACGCGAACTCAGCTTGTTCTCCGAAATGGATTTGTTAGGACCCCTCAACATAGCCGTCTTGAGATACACGCGATCTCCAACCGCGAACTCAAGCTCCTGCCTTCGCTTGTCAGCGTAGCTCCTCTGGCGATCCTGAGCTTCCTTCATGTTCAATCTCACGACTCAGATCTTCTCTGTTGTTTCCTGAACATAGGTAGCTCCATGAATATTACGCTCCCCGCTTGGGTCCAGCATAAAGGTGTCCTCACTCAAAATCTCCTGCCTCACTCAAAATCTCCTGCCTCAACGCCTCGTCTCGAGGTACACAAACACAACCACGAATCAGAATCGTCCCATTCAAAGAGACAATAAACTCAGAATCCTCAGCTCGCGATATACCAACCACACCCTGATCACTCTGCTGAGCTACTCTAATCCTACTAAGAAGATCTGCCTGATCGACTGCCTCTAAGCCCAAAGGCTCCTGCGAAATGGCACAATGACGCAACGTGTTAACTTCGCCTACCAAATCCTCGATATCCTGCTTATGGGCTAAATCGAACCTTCGTCGACTCAAGGTATCTGCTACCTGATTAGCCTTGCCCGGATGATAGGTGATCTCCAGATCATAATCTGCCAGCAGCTCAACCAAGCGCCTCTGTCTCATATTCAGCAATGGATGAGTGAAGATATGCTGCAGATTCTTGTGATTCGTAAAAATCTGCACTCTCCCCCCCATAGAGATAAGACCTCCAGATCTTCAGAGCAAACACTACTGCTCCCAACTCTAGATCATGCGTAGGCTGATTACGCTCGCTACCCTACAACTGCCTCGAAGCATACGCGATGACTCGACCCTCCTGCATCAAAACATAACCCAAACCAACTCCTGAAGCATCAGTGTACATGGTATAAGGCTTCCCCGGCTTGGGTAATACCAATACCGGTGTACTAGTCAACATCTCCTTGAGCTTTGCAAAGCTCTCCTCGCACTCCGGCGACCAAACAAACGTAACATCCTTACCTGTCAGCCTCGTCATCGGCTGAGCCATACTCGTAAAACCCTTGACAAACCTCCGGTAGTAACCTGCCAAACCCAAGAAACTCTTGATCTCGGTCGCACTGCTCGGTCTAGGCCAATCTCGAATAGCCTCAATCTTAGCCGGATCCACAGAAACTCTCTCTGAAGAAAAAATATGGCCAAGAAAACCCATCTCTCGTTGCCAGAAACTGCACTTGCTCAACTTAGCATATAGCTTCTGCTCCCGAAGCCTCTCAAGAACCAACCGCAAATGAGTCTCATGCTCCTCGAGACTCCTCGAATAAACCAGAATATCATTAATGAAAATGATAACAAATACGTCCAGATACTCCTTGAACACGTCGTTCATCAATCTCATAAATGCTGCAAGCGCATTCGTCAACCCAAAAAGCATGACCACTAACTCAAAATGCCCATAACGCGTCCTGAATGTCGTCTTGCGAACATCTGCCTCATCAATCGGAATCTGATGATATCCCGAAGCCAATTCAATCTTGGAGAACCAGGTAGCACCCCACAGCAGATCCAGCAACTCATCTATCCTCGGGAGAGGGTACCTGTTCTTCATAGTGACTCGGTTAAGCCCCCGGAAATCGATGCAAGATCGGAAACTCCCATCCTTCTTCTTCACGTACAGAACCGGTGCTCCCCACGGCGAAACACTCGGACGAATAAAACCCTTACCCAAAAGGTCCTCTAGCTGTTTCTTCAGCTCTGCTAACTCTGCTGGAGCCATCCTGTAAGGAGCCTTAGATACCGGAGCTGTTCCAGGCTCCAGTTCAATCGTGAAAGGATCAGACCGAGATGGTGTTAATCCCTTTAATAACCGAAAAACATCCTCGAACTCCTGAACAACTGGACTCTGTCATCACAATCATCGCCAAAAACGCCTCGCAACCTCGATCTAACATCTGCTCTGCCTGAATAGCCGAGATCACAAGACTACTGGAAGTCGGTCTCAACCCCTGAAACATCAACCTCCCACCATCACGCTTGAAGCTCACTCTGCCTCTGAAACAATCTAGATAAACCCGGTAGAACGATAACTAGTCCATCCCAAGAATTACATCATACAGCGCCACTGGACTAATCACCAAGTTTGCTGGCATTGACTGCCCCGCAATCCGAACATCCACTGCTCTAGCACGGCCCAAAGTAGCCAGGAACCCTCCTCCAGCCACCTTGACCATGCCTGCACACTCACCAGCGCTGCTCCGAATGCCACTACTCTCGGCATGCTCTGGAGTAATGTAGCAGTTCAATACTCCAGAATCAAACAGTACATGGGACTCAAAACCGCCCACTAACAAGGTCCCTACACAATTCACATGCGTTGAGAACCCTGATATCCTGACCACAAATAAAATAAAAGAACAACAAATAACCTCAACAACAAATTCTATGACTAGAAATTTACGAAGTTAAGTCCAGAATTTTACCTGTGATCTGCCCGACGCCACAATGCTGACCAAAATTCGCCAGAGGATAAACATGCGGTGCTGTACCAATCGGGTGCTGCGTTGCCGCAATCTGACCCAAGGGCTGAACTCCAGCTGGCTGAATCGCTGCTACCCCCGCCTACTGCAACTGGGGACACATCGGCCTGAAATGCCCCAGTTCTCCGCAATGGAAGCAAACCTTAGCCCCCCGGGAAACCTTAGGACAGTTCGCCACCCGATGCTCTGCACTACCGCACGCGAAACAACCATGAGTGTCGTGGCTACTTGAACTCGCCCTAGAAGGATTATCCCACCTCCTCTTCTGGCCTTGCGCAGGCTTACCACCCTTGCCAGAACTAGAACCTCTACGTTGCTGCTGCTGCGGCTGCTGCTACTACTAACTCCTTGGCTAAACGGCAGAAACAATAGTAGGCTGAACGATAATCGGACCAGACTGCTCACGCTGATCCTCCTCAATAGAAGCTGCTAGCTCCACTACATCCGCCCTCGAGATGTATCTACCACCCCTGCACAGAGTATGGATGCTCAAACGAAGTCCCTGCAAGAACCTCTAAACCAGAGCCCGCTCGTCATCCAAACCGCACCCAGTATGAACAACCAGCCTGCTAAACTCGGCGTCATACTCACGCACTGATAGTTCTCTCTGCCTCAACGACATAAACCTCATCTGGAGACGATCTCGAGCCTCCTGAGGGAAATACTTGGCGTTGAACTCAGCCAAGAATTTGCCCCAAGTCCACTCTGCACGCCTAGCCTTGATAGCGCGCCAACAACAATGGGCATCACCACTCTGATAGTGGACAGCCAACTCGACCTGATACTCGCCAGGACACCTGATCAATCTGAAGTTACGCTTTAACCTCAGACGCCACTCATCAGTCTCCTTAGGACCAACTCTGCCCTCGAAGAACGGTGTAGCTATCCTCTGCATTTGTCCCATCATCTCAGGATAAGACGGAACATGCACCGCAACTGCAGCCCTCGGCTGCTCAGCAACAGCAGCCCTCGGCTGCTCAGCAACAGCAGCCCTCTGCTACAACCCAGCCACTGGAGGAACACCCGGAGCCTCAGAAGTTACAATCGAAACATAAACAAAACTCACTGTGGAATCTCATTGAAGGCCGGAGAGGATGATGGCTAAGACTAAAATTGACTAAACACAATTAATCAATTTAAACACATAGTCTCAGTTCATCCAAACCTAACAGTCCTAAAATTATATAAGCTCTGGTACCAAAATGTAACACCCGGTCTAATTTTTTTTTTTTAATTCATTAATTAATTCTACTGCGAAAACAACTCATCAACCAATAATCCAATAATAAAATTCCAATAATAATAAATCCATGTGCAAATAAAACACCAATAAATAATCAATGCATTTCTAGCAACCTAACCGGGTTCACTAGAAACTTAGCAAAACAGGAAAAACCAAAAGACATTCCTAATCATTCTCTCCCTAAAGCCATGATCCCCCGATCACACTTTTCCTTTCCCTTTACATGCAACACAATTGGGAAAAACGAGTTGCGTAAGTATTTAATAAATACTTAGTGAGACGGTCCTCCCGTCTATAGGCTAAGAACGAATAACCGAACAACAATTAACAAATAATTTAAAGTATTTAATTCAGAAATCACAGGGTGTCGATCGACACATCGCACGGTGTCGATCAACGCTGGTTTTACCTTGGTGTCGATCGATACACCATAAGGTCTCGATTGACACTAGGTTTCTTCTCCGAAACCGAAATGCACAAAACACACAATCACACGATTTCAACTCAATCAACACACGAAATCATCACACAAAACACCTAGAAATTCCATTCTTAAATATCTAAATTTGTCGTTAATCGCTATTCGATAATCCGAGCCTACGGTCACGCACTCACCTCGGCAATTCGACAAAAAGACGAAGAACACGATGAACGACGATGAACGATTGGAGAACAACGACGAACAGGACGATCGATTTTTAATCCAACCGAACTCCGAACCTGGTGTCGATCGACACCCACCCTTGGTGTTGATCGACACCCCTTACCAAAATACAGAAATTGGTTTAGGGATGTTACAGAGCTATTTATATATATATTCTAGTCTAGGCTAGCTAATAGATTTAGGATTGACCCATTAAAAAATTAAATAGCTTTTAGGCCCACAATTATATTTAATCCAGTATATATGGGCCTAATTTAATTATGAGTCTAATTCTAAATTGGATTTTTGATAGCCTGCTAATGATTTCTTCAAGCTTTTTTCAGAATCATTTTTGTCGTTACATCAATCTTAGAGGGGTGGAATCCGACCCCTCCACTAAATATTAGTCAACTTAATACCATTTCATTGCTGTTAAAAGTTTTCTTTACATTGTATGGTGAATTACAACGTTTCTAGACTAATACTACACTGCCTTGGGAAAGTCTTCACCATTACCGCTACTCTATCCTTGCCATCCTCTGGTCCACCTCCTTGGTTACCTATCTTGCCACTTTGGTAAAGGGTGAATATTGAATACTCAGTAAAACAGTCTCCTCCGTTCTACAACTTAACATATCCTAAACTACCTGTAACCATTATAATCCCACATAATACCCAACACTATGTGTCTTGTCACTTCACAAGTGACCTTCACATTTATCCGTTCAATTTTTAAGTTTCCCATCCATCCTAAGAAACGCTTAGTCCGTAACTATTTATGAGTAACCATGAACATTCTTATCAACAAGTTAAACATCCATCATTTTCCATCATCAATCTCTCACAAGATTACCGTTATTTAACCTGTCGGCGGAATATCCTTTCCTTTTATTCGTCCAACAAGACTCGTGGTCAAGTTAGGTCTTCATGTCAATTTTTAAGGCAAAGCACAAACAAGGCAAAACGCATGCCCATACATACGCCCTATGCAATATATATAACTCTGGTGGGCTTGTGAACTGACTATCCTATCAAGTTAATATGCATTCTACTTTGTACTTTTTTCTACGTTCACAAGCAATGTTTCTACTTCTATTTTACCCTAGTCTTTAATATCTTTAATATCTCTACGTTTTTCAAACAATAACACAATACCTTTACCTTGTATTGTCGGCCCCATGTAAGAATGGTTAGCCCAATACGTTACCCATGACAACATCTATGACCATACGGTAGCCGTCTCTATAGAAATACATACATAATATATTAATTGCGGAAGACTTAGATACTAAATTGTATTCTCATTCAAAATCTGTTCTTCCTCTAACCCCATATCGTATAAGTCTTAGCTTGAGTTTGCTTGAACCTCTCAAGCGCTTCTCAAACTAATCTCACCAATAACACTATTATCGGGTTGACTAGGGATCGATCAAGCAACATTTATATTTGTTCATCCCAATCATGTCTGAGTAATTTACCTTAATGGTAAGTTAACCCAACAAACAAGCGAACCAGCGGGTAATGATATTTCTTACGATCGAAGTCCTTATTTTAGTCTCACTTATTCATATAACGAGTCCCCAAAGGTAACCATAAAGTCAAATGGGTCAAATCTCATTACACCTTACGGTAGAGTAGTTTATGCGTAACATAACCTATGCATAAGAACTTTCTCAACTTAGACAATCCTCACTCGATAGCTTATCTTACCATAACTCTATTTCCATGATTTAATGGCGATCGATCGAACCACTTACCACTGACCGCAATTGGATCAACCACTTGGCTCATGGTAGCTCTCTGGAAAGGGTATAGCTACGCCTATACAAAACTCAATACAGACATCATTCTACACTTTCTAAACAATCCTAGAAATATAAAATGTGATTAGGACCACAAAACCCCCATAGTTCTTGTCCTTCTTACCAAACAACGAATCACTATTGCCTTAGCCTAAGCCAAGACAACTTTCCCTGAGCATATGGTTGAAATCCCATGGTATGTCCTCGGTGCATGTATTCAATCCATAGCCAACGTATTTATAGATGAAGTCTATGTGTAGACCATAAACCATAAACACCTTCGAGTCCTTAGCTAGATCACCATGATCCAACTGGATGCTCTGTCACTGCACCTATGGTTAAGATTAAGCTTATCCTTATGGCCTTGTGCTGGTTTCGGATTGAGGTCATATTGATCTTAAACCAAGATCTTCTAACCCACAAACAACTGCTTTCTAAGTTAGTATTGATATAATCTATGCTCCCACACTTGCCGTATTGACCTTAGACATGATGAACCGAGGCAACCCCGAGGCCATACCGATAGCATCTCCACAACATTGTACAGAAGCAACCCCGAGGCCATGCCAGTACTTTAATACATGAACACTTCATGAACAATCGTCTATTCTATCATAACGTGTACGTACGGATCTCATCCATCATCGTATCACAAAGGTACGGATCACATCTATTCCATCGTACCGCGTACGTATGGACCACTTGTCCGCTATCATACCACAGACGTATGGACCATCATCCGACATCGTATCGTGTATGTACAAACCTCAATTTGTCATCGTACCATGGACGTACGGACTAATGCCCATTACCAACGTAAGCATACGTACGGATCCCATCCATACGTACCACTTACGTACAAAGATCAAATCTTCGGCCGGTGCCGGTCCTGGTCCTTCAACCACACCGAGTAAAACAACCAACACTTTTTTTCTATTATATAATAACCCGAATTAATATTTCCATAAATATTAATCATCTACAGCTGTTTAACAGTTTGCGGATGTTCTCATCAAAATAATCCAATAAAATACTAAAACAATTATCCAATACCATATCAAATCCATAATTCAAACAGTAAATGCTAGCAACCTAAACACCAGGTTCACTAGACTTAAACAATAAACTAACAATCTTAATCATCTTCTTCCATTGGCCTTGATTCCGCGATCACACATTTCTCTTACCTGCAACACATAGAAATAAGAGTTGCATAAGTATTTCATAAATACTTAGTGAGCCAGTCATACCATCAACTGGCGTAACAAGCAGGCTCAGGCAACATAACAAATAACAGTATAATTACCACAATCCAACAAATACAACTCATTGCATTTAAAAACATTTCCGAACCCAAAACTGGTCGTGTTGCAACAAAACTAATTACAACTCGTGTCGAGCGACACTCGAAGGCTGTCAATCGACACGACTACTGCACTCGTGTCGAGCAATACCCTCCTGGTTCATACCATCAACTGGCGTAACAAGCAGGCTCAGGCAACATAACAAATAACAATATAATTATCACAATCCAACAAATACAACTCATTGCATTTAAAAACATTTCTGAACCCAAAACTTGTCGTGTCAATCGACACGACTCAAGTGCTCATGTTTAGTGACACCCAAAGGATATAGATCGACACGGCTACTGCACTCGTGTCGAGCGACACCCTCCTGGTATCGATCAACACGCCTCTGTATTCATCTGAAACAAGTTTCTCCTCTCTCAACCCGATTCCGACGAATATGAGTCGCAAACCTGCAAACGATCAACACAATAATAATCCACATTCACACAGCGATAATATCCATCCAATTCACACGAAATCTCATCACAGAACATCACGAAAATCATCCTAAAACAAAATCCTTCATAGCCTAGAAACCTATGGTCGCAAACTCACCTCAGGTTTAGGAATGAAAGGATTTCGGAACACGGATGATAAAACTCACGAAACAGACCCTCTAGGCTCAAGAATCCTCTGGACGATTTGAATCACACAAGAACATGACACACGGTAATTCCTACTCCACTAACACTCAAAAGAAAACGGTTTTGGGAGGATTTCTTTGCAACAATCCTCTCAAAAACCAAAATCCCTCAACTTGCTCTGCGTTTTCACTCAAAAACTACGGCTGCTCGATAACACGCAACCCTAAGCACTTATAAAACCTTAACCGAGCCATAAACCGATGATTAAAAATAAAAACCAATCTGATCTCTGGATAATATTGCTTAAGAACATGGTACATCTTAGTCGCTCTCGGATGAGCTTCTCGCAAAATCTCCTGCCTCAGAATCTCATCCTTAGGCACACAAAGTCGCCTGTGAACCAAAATAGTCCCATTCGGAGAGACTTGATACTCAGACCCAACGACCCTCGACGCCTCAACCAATACTTGATCACTCCCCTGGGCCACTCGAATCGTGCTCGGAAGATTTTACTAATCAACCGCCTCCAAACCAAAAGGCTCCTGCAAAATAGCACATAAACACAAAGTGTTAATCTCGCCATATAAGGCCTCAACCTCCTGCTCCCGAATTGAATCAACTCTCCTCCGACTCAGAGCATCCGTTACCTGGTTGGCCTTACCTGGAAGGTAAATAATCTCTAGATCGTAATCCGCCAACAACTCAATCCAGTGTCTCTGTCTCATATTCAGCAACGGCTGAGTAAACATATGCTGAAGATTCTTGTGATCCGTAAAAATCTACACCTTCCCGCCATAAAGGAAAGATCTCCAAATCTTCAGAGATAAAACCACCACTCCTAACCCAAGGACATATGTAAGGCGGTTACGCTCACTGCCCTGCAACTGCCTCAAAGCATACACAATAAGCTTACCCTCCTGCATCAGAACACAACCCAAACCAACTCCTGAAGCATCAGTGTACACGGTATAAGGCATCTTCAGCTTAGGTAATGCCAATACTGGCGTACTAGTCAACATCTCCTTAAGCCTCGCAAAGCTCTCCTCGCACTCAGGCGACCAAACAAACAGAACATCTTTCCCGGTCAACTTCGTCATAGACTGCGCCATACTCGCAAATCCCTTGACGAATCTCTTGTAACAACCAACTAAACCAAGAAAACTCCTAACCTCGGTGGCATTACTCAGTCTGGGCCAATCTAGAATAACCTCTATCTTTGTCGGATCCATAGCGATTCCCTCTGCAGAAACGATATGACCCAGAAACCCCATCTATCTCTGCCAGAAACTGCATTTACTCAACTTAGCATACAGCTTCTGCCCATGAAACTTCTCTAAAACCAATCTCAAATGAGCCTCGTTCTCCTCGGGACTTCTCAAATAAACCAAAATGTCGTCAATAAAAATGATAACAAACACTTCCAGAGACTCTTTGAACACATCGTTCATCAATCTCATAAAAACCGCCGGCACATTCATCAAACGGAAAGGCATGACTATAAACTCAAAATGTCTGTATCTTGTCGTGAACACTGTCTTACAAACATCTGCCTCATCTATCGGAATCTGATGATAACCCGATGCCAACTCTAGCTTAGAGAACCAAGTAGCACCCCTCAGCTGATCCAATAACTCGTTAATCCTCAGGAGAGGGTACTTATTCTTCACAGTAACTCGGTTAAGACCTCGGTAAACGATACACAATCGGACGCTACCATCCTTCTTCTTCACAAATAAAACCTGCGCTTCCCACGGTGAAACACTCAGTCGAACAAAACTTTTACTCAACAAATATTCCAGCTGCTTCTTCAGCTTGGCTAACTCCACTGGAGCCATCTTGTAAAGAGCCTTAAAATTAGAGTTATTCCATGCCTAACTAAATCGTGAAAGGATCGAACCGAGATGGCAGTAATCCTTGCAACGACTGAAACACATCCACAAAATCCTGAACAACACAGATCTCTCTGATAGCAACCTCACCACTAGACTTTGGCATCAAAATAGTCACCAAAGATGCCTCACAACCTCACGCTATCATCTGCTCAGCCTGAATAGCCAAGATTACCAGACTCCCGGAATAAGTCTTATTCCCTGAAACACTAACTTCCCTGAGTCGCGCTCAAAAACGACTCTGCCTCGAAAACAGTCTAGATAGACTCGTTAAAACGATAGCCAATCCATCCCCAGGATCACATCGTACAACTCCACCAGACTAATCATCAAATCTGCTGGCATCGATAACCCAGCAATCAGAACATCCACTGCTTTAGCACGACCGAAAGTAGCCAGGAATCCTCCTCTAGCCACTTTAACCAAGCTTGAAAGCTCATCTGCATTACTCTGAATGCCACTGCTCTCGACATGCTTCAGAGTAATAAAGCAGTTCGATGCTCTAGAATCAAAAAGAACGTGGGACTCAAAACCTATCAATAATAAGGTCCCTATACAATTTACATGCGTTGAGAACCTAAAAACTATCACAGGCAAAATAAAAGAACATAACAACAATAAAATCAACCACTAAGAATTTACGAAGTTTGAGTCTAAGATTTTACATGTGATATATACGCCGCTTTGCTGCCCCCACCTCTCCCGGTGCATAAACTCGCGGTGCAAGTCCAATCTACCCCGAAGGCTGCACTGCTGCCAACTGTGCCACATGCTGTGCTACCACTAGCTGAGTCGCTGCCACTGCCATCTGCTGTTACTTGGGACACATCGGCCTGATATGCTTCAGCTTTTTGAAATGAAAACACACCTTGGCATACCGAGATGCCTCCCTCTTGGGACAGCTCGCCACTCGATGCTTGGTGTTCCCACAACTATAGCAACTACGAAAACTCTGGCTGCCTCCTGAAACCTCATCAAATCTCCTCTTCTTGCCTTGCGCAGGCTTGCCGCCTTTACAAGAACCAGAACTCCGAGAATGTTGCTGTTGCTGTCTCCTCGGCTGAACAGCAAGACTAGCCGCTGGTCGTACAACCACATATGGAGCAACCACAGAACTAGACTTCTCACACTGGTCCTCCTTAATGAAAGCCGCAAGCTCCACCAACTCTGCCTTCGAAGCGTAAATAGAACTGCGACACTGCGTCCTAATGCTCATGTAGAGCCCCTGCAAGAACCTCTGTATAAGGGTCCGCTCATCCTCCATGCTACGGCCAGCATAGACAACCAATCTACTAAACTCAGCATCGTACTCTCGTATAGTACTTTCTTTCAGAGTCAGCTCCATAAAACTCGTCTGAAGACGACCCCTCGCCTCCCGAGGAAAGTACTTGGCGTTAAACTCGCCCAAGAACTCGCCCTAGGTCCAAAATGCTCTCCTGGTCTCAATCGATCTCCACCACAAATGAGTGTCCTCACTAAGGTACCGAACGTCCAACTCCACATGACACTCAGCAGGACATCAAATCGATCGAAAGTTGCGATCCACTCTCAAGCGCCACTCCTCGGCCCCCTCTGGCCCTACTCTGACCAAAAAGAAAGGTGTACCAATCTTCTGAATCTATCCCATCATCACAAGATAGGGAGGATGCTCAGCAATCGTAGCCCTCGGTTCTTCAACCACTGTTGCGCCTCACCCACAGCCACAGGAGGCCCTGCTGGAGCCGGTGCCGGAGCCCCCGCCGGAAACTGCTCCAACAACTGCGTCAGCAATCCCATAATGACATCATAACGACCCTGAGCTATAGCAGCACCCCCACCCGGGCCCACTCCACCTCCTGCTATGTCGGCACCCCTCCCGGCACCCACAGCTATGCTAGCACAAGCATTGATATCACTCGCGGATCCCACCTTATTTGTCTGAGACGCTGACTCTCCACTAGACGACTCTACCAGTGGTCCACGACCATGTCCCCGGCCTCTAGGTCTGCCACGACCTCTCGCTCCAGTATCCATCTGTCTGCACTCACACAGAACAGGAAACATGAGTAACCAATAAGTCACAAACAATCAAAAACACACTTACCGCGTAATTTCATTAAAGGCCGAAGAAAATGATTCTAAGGCTACTAATTTTCTAACCACCAATAAACAATTAAACCACATAGTCTCAGTTCATCCAATCTACAGTCCTAAAACCGTAAAAGCTCTGATATCAAAATGAAACAACCAACACTTTTTTTTTCTATTAATTAATAGCCCGAATTAATTTTTCCATAAATATTAATCCTCTATAGCTATTTAACAGTTTGCGGAAGTTCTCATAAAAATAATCCAATAAAATATTAAAACAATTATCAAATACCAAATTAAATCCATCATTCAAACAGTAAATGCTAGCAACCTAAACACCAAGTTCACTAGACTTAAACAATAAACTAACAATCCTAATCATCTTCTTCCATTGGCCTTGATTCCGCGATCACACATTTCTCTTACCTGCAACACATGGAAATAAGAGTTGCATAAGTAGAAAATCCGTTGACTTTTAAAATCGTGAGGGTTCATATTTCATAAATACTTAGTGAGCCAGTCATACCATCAACTTGCGTAACAAGCAGGCTCAAGCAACATAACAAATAACAATATAATTACCACAATCCAACAAATACAACTCATTGCATTTAAAAACATTTTCGAACCCAAAACTGGTCGTGTTGCAACAAAACTAATTACAACTCGTGTCGAGCGACACTCGAAGGCTGTCAATCGACACGACTACTGCACTTGTGTTGAGCGATACCCTCCTGGTGTCAATCGACACGCCTCTGTATTCATCAGAAATGAGTTTCTCCTCTCTCAACCCGATTCCGACGAATACAAGTCGTAAATCTGCAAACGATCAACACAATAATAATCTACATTCACACAGCAACAATATCCATTCCAATTCACAAGAAATCTCATCACAAAACATCACAGAAATCATCACAAATCAACACAAATCCTTCATAGCCTAGAAACCTATGGTCGCGAACTCACCTCGGGTTTAGGAATGATATTATTTTGGGAAACGGATGATAAAACACATGAAACAAACCCTCTAGACTCGAGAATCCTGTAGACAATTTGAATCACACAAGAACACGACACAAGGTGATTCCTACGCCACTAACACTCAAAGGCAAACGGTTTCGGGAGGATTTATTTGCGACAATCCTCTCAAACACCAAAACCCCTCAACTTTCTCTGCGTTTTCACTCAAAACCTACGGTTGCTTGATAACACGCAACCCTAAGCACTTATAAAGCCTTAACTGAGCCAAAAACCGATGATTAAAAATCAAAACCGTTCTGATTTCTGCAATCGGTGTTGAGCGACACCACTAACGTGTCGATCGACACACCACAATCCGTCGTGTCGATCAACACACCCCCTGGCTTTGAACCGTTCTCCTAGGGACTTGGGGGTACTGAGTTCCTTCTCAAGCTCCTCCTTATTCTCTTCTTCCTAAGCGTTTATCTTTGGCTCTAGAGAGAGAATTATTTTTGGTGTGTAGAATAATGAGCTCTCTTTGCTCTTTATATATACATCACCGAATGCCCTAGGAGAATATTCACTTTCCTAAATCTCCCCCCCCCCCCCCCCCCCCCCCAAGTCGGCACCACCTCCTTATGCTTCTAGGTTTTCGCCCCCTTTATTAAGGCGGCCAATTTACCTTTCATGGGCGTTAATTAGACTCCCTTCCCTAAAATCCTATAATTAAACCTTACTTTATTAAACTGTAGAATTTCTGTTAAATAATTCTAAGTTACAAAAAGGTCATTATCCTTGAAGATGAGATGTTACAAGGAGTCATTTCCAAAAAGCCATTGTATCTTCTATTCACTACAAGAAAAATGAACATTTTTAACACACGATAAGCGCTATCATATGTGTTTAATAGCGTTTTTATAAACGTTGCGTCTTCCCGAGCTATCTTAGGTCCCTCCCATACGATAGCGTTTTTCAGATATGCTATTATAGATCTATTTATCATAGT
Source organism: Draba incana (assembly GCA_963576765.1). Classification (NCBI taxonomy): domain Eukaryota; kingdom Viridiplantae; phylum Streptophyta; class Magnoliopsida; order Brassicales; family Brassicaceae; genus Draba; species Draba incana. The sequence goes on along the minus strand of OY755211.1, from coordinate 17,585,558 downwards.
GTTACTGAAATGCGTTAATATTAATTTTTAAAGCTCTCAATAAATGCCACAATATGTTATGTTGTAGCATTTTTTTCTTGTTGTGTTAGATTTAGTTATAGCTCTTGATTTGTGCCGTAATATATTGTTTTGCATGTTATTCCAAAAGAATCATTTTTGCATAATATATTTAATTGGAATTATATATAATTTTTATATTCCAATATTGTTTTACAATTTAAAAAAACAATATTTTATTATATTGTATAAAACCATGATACAAAAGCTTATACTAATAAGTAAAAGTACATAATTAGAACGATTAAGTTCATACAACTCTTGAATTAAACTTGTGAATTCTCTCCATACTCTTAGACCTTCAATTTTTGAAACTTGTTCATCATCAACAAAATCGGTTTCTCCCCTGCAACAAACTGACATTTCAATGTTAATACTACTATACATAGAAAGAACAAACCTCTTTTTAACTTGAAAAACCGATTTGGTCTTATATCATAATACAACAAAGTTGAAAAGCTCTCTTACCTCTTTTTGAGACTGGTATGCTAAAACCTTTTACTGCCTGTTTAGTTGACTCATGACTGCAACAAATCGAAGCAAATGATGTCATTAACACTATCAAACCAAACAACCTATATATTCATTTGAACGGGTCAGTTTTCTTGCTCTGCATTTCTCCTACCATTCACCTTGGTCAGATTTTAGAAAAATGCACAAACTCATAGAAATCAGGGATTTGATTTCAGCTACTCCGCTTTCTCAATGAATCATGGGACATGCTTCATGCTACATTCAAGAAAAAGGAAAAGGGAAGTAAATAATAACATGAATCTATTGCTAACTGAGGGACAAAATATCAGAATTCTCAAATCGAACTACGGAAGCATTAAACCCCAAATTTCCACCGTCATATACAACTCATTCGAGAGAATAAACCCAGAAACCTTATCCAACTGAGGATAGACATGAAAAACATAACTTTTCAGAAAAACTCCTCAATCTCGGGTAAGAAAACATAAATCAGTTAAAAAATTCTCAAATTCATCAGCTCAGAAGCAAATCCCAAATCGACACTGGCATATACAACTCATGCGATAATTCGACAAAATAAACCCTGAAACCTAACCCGACAGCTCTTGGAAATATCAATTCAAGAGAAAATTTTCTGAAAAAACGCCTTAAATCGAGTAAGACTTCCCGGTCTATTACAACGAAAAGCGAACTATAAAGCTAATCAAGTTTAGCGATTAAGGAAATGTTTGGAGGGTTTTACCTGCAGGTGGGAGTGAAAGAACCGAAGAGAATGACCTTCTTAACGGCGGCGAGAGAATGACCATAGACGGCCTGGATCTGAGCATATTCTCATCGAAGAAGGAGATAGTTCCTCATGGTACATCATCGCCGACAGAAATCAAAGCCATGGAGGAGATTGGTGGCTGAAGGAGCAAAAGGATTTGAACAAAAGGTCAAATGTTTAGACCGTCGATGATTAGACGACAAGTGAGGCGAGGAAGAAAAGCGATACAAAGAAGATTACATCCGTTGATTTTTAATCTTATCAACGGTGGATAATAAAAGTAGTGTGTCTCATAATATAAAATTATTAAAATTTGAGTAAAAGGAAAAATTAGAGTGTTTTTTGTTGAAATAGTGTGGTGTATTGAAATATAAAATTAATAAAAGTTGAGTAAAGAGAGGAGATAGTGGGTTTAGTTGGAGAGATTGTGTCTTGGGGAAGACATGAGAGAGAGATAATTGGGGTGTGTTTAAATATAAAATTAATAAAAATTGAGTAAAATGATGAAAGAGAATGTATAAAGTTGAGTGAAAAAAAGAAAAAGAAGGTATAAAGTTGAGTAAAAAAAAGAGAAAATGTGTTTTTAATATTTTTATATTGTGAGACATTGGTAAAATGTCTCCAATGGTCTTAGTCTTTTTTTTTGCATTAATGTTTAACGATTTTCATAAACTTTTTTAGTAGATTAGTTTTACAATTTGTGGTAAGTTAATGGAAGACAAACTATATATCCTAAAACTATTTACAAATCATTTAGTGATATATTTGACAATTTGTGGTAAGTTATTGGATGTTTATGTTTAATAATTTACAATTAAAAATTTAGTGAAAACTTTAGGGCTTAGGGTTCACATTTGAGATTTACAGTTTAGGGGTTAGAACTTATGATTTAGGATATGAATATACGTTAAATTTGTTACAAGTGTTAGACTTTTTGGTATATTATTAGATATATATGTTCAATAATTTACAATTAAAAAAATTAGTATTTATGATTAAGAGTCATATATTTAGAGTTTAGGGTTTCTTTTTCTTTTTTTTGTTAAAGAGGGTCTATGTTTGAAAGAGTAGAGTTTGGGGTTTTTGAGTTTAAGGTTTAGAAAATAATTATATTTAAATTATTAGAAATTTCTATAACCTAAATCAAACTCATTTATCCATAAAATTTATTATATTTCAATATGTATCAGCACTATGAAATTTTCTATTTCAAACCCTATACCCTAAATCTCAGAATCTTTAAAAAATAAAATTATTCCAAATTATTGGTTGTCTATTGATAATGTTTTTGTTTAATTGATTTTGGATAGCAACAATTTTTTTAGAGATTGGTAAGACAAAAAAACAAACTCTATATCATTAAATTGTTAAGGCAATACAATATGATTACATTGTCAAGATATACAACAGAGAAAAGAGGGTCTTAATCTGAAACCGAAAGCTCTGCTTCGATGAATCTCAAGTAGATGGCCACAAAAGCAAGTTCTTGGAATTTCTTGAAGGAATCACCCATCATCAGGTTTCCTGGGAGAAGACGTTTCTTACCACAATAGTTATGTGTAATGTGCCTAGCAAAATCAGGACAAAACCTGAAGCAAATTATGTAATATCACAAGCTACAAGAGATATTTATTGATTCAATATACAAACAAAACAATACCTCATATAAGCTTGTGTCATCTCTCTGCTACTCTCCAGCGCTTCAACAATTTACCAAGAAAAACAATAAATTCAGATTGGAATTTATAAAATCAGCAAGATGAGAAATTTCTTCATCATCAGGCTCTGCTTTTGTATTCTCTTCAGCTTTTCCAGCTTTACTTTCCTCACCATGACCCGCAACCATTAGCTCTTCCAATTTTTTGGGCAAAACTCTCAGTTACCAGATTCAGAACAATACGAAATCAGAAGACATCTCTAAGACCAAGAATTAAAATTCATATAACGCAGATGATTGAACATTAACAATTTCTCTGACATATCATTCACTATCAATCACTCATGCATCATCAAAACTATTAAAGGACAATTACAAAACTGAACTAATTTTGCAGTCAAAAGAAGAAACACTAAAATGTACATTGAAACGAATCAGAACAAGTCCATTGTAGAACCTCCTACCAAAAAGGTAGGGATTTAAGACTAATCTATAACCGATGATGAAGGACACAAATCACAAATGAAATTTCGCCCAATTTCGATGACTAATCAAATTCATCATTCCAATTTTTTGAACTCAAAAATCTTGACTAACGAATGATCACCAGCTAAAAAAAATCAACGCAACCCACCTAAGAAGATGCGAATCTAGAGGGTTTTACAAGAAATTACCCATCAATTTCAACGCAGATTCAGTACTGGATTTGTTCACTCCCACTTCGAGATCGATCTCTGAAGGCTTCACCATCAGCGTCGACGAACCAACAATGACAATTCCAGTACGTCCGCCATCAAGATTTTGAGATCTGAGTAAACCCCACAAAAACCCAGAGAGATAAGAGATAGAGGAGAAATCGAATTCATGCATGCATCGATTACGAGGGACTAAACCGGGTCACTGTGAAGAACAAGTACCCTCTGCCGAAGATTGATGAGTTGCTAGATCAGTTGAGGGGTGCTACTTGGTTCTCTAAGATTGACTTGGCTTTAGGTTACCATCAGATCCCGATCGATGAGGTGGATGTTCGGAAGACAGCTTTCAGGACCAGATATGGGCATTTCGAGTTTATGGTTATGCCTTTCGGTTTAACTAATGCGCCAGCAGCGTTCATGCGGGTGATGAACGGCATATTTCAGGAGTATCTGGATGTCTTCGTGATTACCTTTATCGATGATATCATAGTTTACTCGAAGAGTCCTGAGGAGCACGAGGTGCATTTGCGGTTAGTTCTGGAGAAGCTTCGGGAGCAGAAGCTTTAAGCGAAGTTGAGCAAGTGCAGTTTTTGGCAGAGAGAGAGGGTTTTCTTGGCCATATTGTTTCTGCAGATGGAGTTTATGTGGATCCGACTAAGATCGAGGCTATAAGGGATTGGCCTAGACCGCCTAATGCCACCGAGATCAGGAGCTTTCTGGGTTTAGCAGCGTATTATCAGAGGTTCGTCAAGGGCTTTGTGAATATAGCTCAGTTGACCGGGAAGGATGTTCTGTTTGTTTGGTCTCAGGAGTGCGAGGACAACTTTATGAAGCTGAAGGAGATGTTGATGAGTACACCGGTGTTGGCGTTGCCCGAGCCGGGTAAGCCTTACGCAGTGTACACAGATGCTTCTGGGATTGGTCTGGGTTGTGTGTTGATGCAGGAGGGTAGAGTGATCGCGTATGCTTCAAGGCAGCTGAGGGGTGCTGAGCGTAATTACCCAACGCATGATTTAGAGCTGGGTGCAGTTGTGTTTGCGTCAAAGATTTGGAGATCCTACCTGTATGGTGGGAAAGTTCAGATTTTCACAGACCATAAGAATCTGCAGCACATTTTCACTCAGCCATTGTTGTATATGAGATAGAGACGTTGGGTCGAACTGTTGGCAGATATAGAGTTGGATATTGTTTATCATCCTGGTAAGGCAAATCTGGTAGCGGATGCCTTGAGTCGTCGACGAGTAGATGTAGCTCGGGAGCAAGATATTGAGTCGATTGTGAGCGAGATTGACACTTTGAGGTTATGTGCTATATCGCAGGAGCCGTTAGGCTTAGAGGCGGCTGATCAGGCAGATCTTCTGAGTATGATTCGAGTGGCTTAGGCGAGTGATCAGAGTTTGGTTTCTACGTCGATCGTAGAGGGTTCTAAGTATCAGGTCTCTTCGAATGGGACGATTCTTGTTCGCGGTCGGGTTTGTGTACCCAAGGTGGAGGAGTTGAGGCAGGAGATTCTGCGAGAAGCTCATGCGAGCAAGTTCTCGATTCATCGTGGAGCGACTAAGATGTATCGTGATCTCATGCGGTATTATCCCTAGGTCGGGATGAAGAGAGATGTGGCGGATTGGGTTTCGAAGTGGAACACGTGTTCGTTGGTTAAGGCTGTGCATAAGGTTCCGAGTGGTTTGTTGCAGAGTTTACCTATTCCGGAAATGGAAGTGGGACATGATCACGATGGATTTCGTGGTAGGATTACCTAACTCGCGAATCTTCGATGCTATTTGGGTTATTGTGGATCGGTTGACTAAGTTTGCACATAGGGGTGTCAAAATGGGTAAAAATTCATGGATTTATTCAAACCAAACCAATCCATTAACCCAATGGGTAAGAAGATTTGGATCTTAGTGAGTTAATGAGTTTAATGGACTAATAAGTTAAATAGATTGGGTTGAACTGAGTTTAATGGATAAACTCATCAACCTTATCTTTAAACTAAAAACCATGATCTTACAATTTTCCCACCAAAAAATAATCTAATTTTCCCGCCAAAAAAAAAAAATTCCAAATTTTGCCAATAAAAACACCCATTTCGTCAAAATTTCCCGCCAAAACGTAATTTCATAAAATTTTCCCTCCAAAAACATTATTTCTAATTTTCCCAACAAACACACCCAGTCTGCCAAAATTTCCCGCCAAAACGTGATTCCGTAAAATTTTCTCGCAAAAAACACGGCTCGACAATTTTCCCGCCAAAAACACGATTTCTAATTTTTTCTGACAAAACACCCATTCCGTCAAAATTTCCCGCCAAAATGTGATTCCGTAAAATTTTCCCGCCAAAAACACGGCTCGACAATTTTCCCGCCAAAAACCCGATTTCTAATTTTCCAGACAAAAATACCCATTCTGTCAATATTTACCGCCAATACGTGATTCCGTAAAATTTTTCCGCCAATAACACGGCTCGACAATTTTCCCGCCAAAAACATGATTTATAATTTTCCAGACAAAAACACCCATTCCGTCAAAATTTCCCGTCAAGACGTGATTCCGTAAAAGTTTCCTGCCAAAAACACAGCTCGACAATTTTCCCACCAAAAACATAATTCCTAATTTTACCAATAGAAACACCCATTTCTTTAAAATTTCCCGCCAAAACGTGATTCTGTAAAAAAATTCTGCCAAAAACAAGAGTCGACAATTTTCCCGCCAAAAATGGTATTCCGTAAAAATCTTCTCTCAAAAATGTTATTCCGTGAAAACATGATTTCAAAATTTGGTTATAAATATATTTATTTAGTTATTCTATAAATTTAAGTAACTAGGTCAAAGTCAAAGTCAAAATCAAAATCATTTACTAAATGGTTTAAACTCATTTAACCATTAATTAAACCAAACCAACCTATACTCAAATGACTTGAATGGTAATTGGATAATGGATTGATCCAACTCAATAAGCAAATGAGTTGGTTTGCTTATTGAGTTGGATCAATCCATTATCCATTTTCCATTCAAGTCATTTGAGTATGGGTTAGTTTGGTTTGATTTACCCATTTTGACACCTCTATTTGCACACTTTCTGGCCATCAAGAAGACAGATGGCGCAGCTGTTTTGGCTAAGAAATTTGTGAAGGAGATTGTGAGACTACATGGAGTGCCAACCAGTATTGTGTCAGACCGGGATCCGAAATTTGCTTCAGAGTTTTGGGGACCATTTCTGGCAGAGATGGGCACTAAGGTGCACATGAGTACAGCGTACCATCCGCAGACCGATGGGCAGTTAGAGAGGACGATTCAGACTTTCAAGGATTTACTGCGGATGTGTGTACTGGATTAGGGTGTTCACTAGGTTGATCATTTGAGCTTGGTAGAGTTTGCTTATGATAACAGCTTCCAGGCGAGTATTGGGATGGCTCCTTTTGAGGCTTTGTATGGGAGGCCATGCAGGACACCCCTATGCTAGACCCAAGTGGGGGAGCGGAGTATTCATGGGGCTACTTATGTTCAGGAAACGACAGAGAAGGTTCGAGTTGTGAGACTGAACATGAAGGAAGCTCAGGATTGTCAAAAGAGTTATGCAGATAAGCGGAGGTGAGAGCTTGAGTTTACAGTGGGAGATCGTGTGTATCTCAAGATGGCTATGTTGAGGGGTCCTAACAGATCCATAGCAGAGAACAAGCTGAGTTCGCGGTTTATGGGTCCGTTTCCGGTGGTGGAGCGGGTTGGGCCGGTTGCTTATTGGCTGGAGTTGCCTCCGATTATGAGGGCATTTCATAAGGTGTTTCAAGTTTCAATGTTGAGGAAGTGCCTACATGAATCGGAGGAGTTAATGGCCAAGATTCATGAGGATCTGTAGCCTAATTTGACGGTACTGGTGGCTCCTGTGAGGATTCTCGAGAGGAGAGTCAAGGAGTTGCGTCGGAAGAAGATTTTGTTGTTACGAGTTTTGTGGGTTTGTGCTGGTTGTGAGGAGGAGACTTGGGAGCCTGAGCAAAGATAAAATTGAATTTTGGGAAGTGGTTCGACAAGCAGGTTGCCGTTTGAGCTTTATTTCTCTTTGTAGTCCCAGTTTCAGTTTTTAGCAGGTGTTGCTTTTGTTGTATTTTCGTTTTCGTTGTAACGATTATTTTTTTTTGGAGATTTATAAGATTGAGTTTCTTATTTATCTGTGTTTATAATATGAGTAGTTCTTATATGTTTTAGGGTGGGCCGGTGTTTGGTCCAATTTTTAAGATATTCTGGGTTAGGGAGTATCGAGTTTGACCACGAGAGGTCTTTCTAGTCGATAGATGTTTATAGACGTTTTAGAATTTATTACTCTAGGGACTGCGGCTCCAAATAACTCATTCATTTTATCTGGAGATGACTAGTTCTTCAGTGAGGATGATTAGTTCCTCAGAGGAGATGATTAGTTCTCCTGTATACTCTTTGGGATGATTAGTTTCCATTATGAGTATCGAGGGATGATTAGTACTCTCGAGGGGATGATTAGTTCTCCTGTGTACCCGGAACTCAAGGGATGCGTCCTGAGAGTGGATGGGGCACGTGACATCAATAGCTCAAAGGATGCGTTCTGCGGGTGCGAGGGGTGTTGAATGAGTTAAGAGTGATAAATGTCTGAAAACGGGTGTATAAATATGAGATTAGATGAGGGCCTCAGAGATCGGGTGTTAGAGACTCGGGTGGTGCTGACCGGCTTTGGGTCAGGTTGTGGGTCTTTGTTAAATAGTTTGGCGGATTCGAGGACGAATCCAGTTTAGTGGGGGAGAATTGTAACACCCCCAAACGAAAAAGTGCATTTCGGTAAAGGTGTCGATCGACACCATGGATAGTATCGATCGATACCATGTTAATTGGTCAGTTCGGTTTTGAATTTTTTTGATCGCGGTTTGGGCTCGTTTTTGTGTATTTAAGCGCCTAGGGTTGTGATATATCATGGTTTTTACCGGTTTTCAACCATGATATAAGTCCATGTTTTAGAGTCTTTTTGGTGTTTTCGAGTGTTTTGGTGTTAATCTTAGGTACAAAGGCGTTTTGGACTCAATTGGTATTTACTGGAACATTTTGGAGCATAAAGGAATGAGCAGTCAAAGTGGCAAGTTCGGGTTGAAGATTTTAGAACTGTGTCGAGTGACAGAGAGAAGTGTGTCGCTTGACACCACCATTTTACAAGCGTCGAGCGACAGGATTATGTGTGTCGCTCGACATGACATCGGACCAGCCCAGATTTCGAGTTTCAGATGATTTTCTTTTTGCGTCAGAAAGCCCAGATGTTTGCAATTGGGCCCATGACGGTTTTATAACCTTATAAATATGCATTTTCAGCCATTGTTTAGGGGGATGCTTTCTTTTATTGAATTACTTAGAATTTCTTTGAATAAAATCATGTTTTCTTCTTCGATCATGTCTGAGTAGTTTTCTTGTTAGGTTTAGGGTTTTCGAAAGTGCTTGATGAATTGTTAGATCTTATCTGATTATTAGGATAAAATCATTAGAATGTTCTTCATCTTAACTTGTTCTTACTGCTGATTTTAGCCTCGCGAACTAAAATCTGATCTAGGTTAATTAATAGAAACAACAGTTTTATTGATTGCTTGAACTAGTTTTTGATGAGCAAAATACATATTCGCAAAGGGATTTGGTTTAGGGTTTTGTGAACAATTGAACCTGAATTTATTGCTTGTTTAGATTTATAGGATTCGCAACGACAGTTGGTTTTCTAGGATTTTGACATAGAAAATATTCGCAGCGACAGCTGGTTTGTTTTACTTTCGTGTTCATGTTCAGGAACTGCTCTTTATAATCCTAATAACTGATTTACTTGCAATTCTGATTCACTGTAGAATTCCCTGTGCCTAGCTTTCCTCTTAATTGATTTAAAACCATTTAATTGCTTTAATTTACTGCTTTCATATTATTTCACCTAGCATAATCTAAATTTATTAATCTACTGTGTATTTCTAGACTCCCTGTGGATTCGATCCCAAAGTACTAATCTAAATTTATTAATCTACTGTGTATTTCTAGACTCTTAATTTGAGAGAGTTTAGCTTTAGGGAAAATTTGAGCATATCAGGTTGCGTGAAAACGAGGAGCCGTCGTGATAGATATCATTATCAGAGAAAAGTGAGAGTTTGTGAGGAGATTTGGAGGTTTAGTGATCGTTTGTTTAGCGAATCATTCGGGTTATCGAGTGTTCTTCGTTCGTTCATTCTCGGGATCATTCGTGGTGTGTTTTCGGGTGATTTTCGGCGCGAATCAGATTCTGTTCCTAGGCCGTAGAGTATGTGTCTTCCGCTGTTTCTTTCTTAAAATGCAAAGGTGAGTGTGTGATCATTTGGGGAACACTAGATTTTGATTGTGGTTGAATGATGGTTTGATTGATTGATTGTTTTTGGCGTGTTATTTATCGTTTTGTCTCTGTTTTTGCGTGTGAATCGTATTGAATCGTGTTGTATCGGTTAGTGTTGTGACCAAGACGAGCCACGTGAGGACATGCTTGAGTTCTTGTTTCAGGAACAGAGTGTCGATCGACACCCTGCGAGGAAGGTGATACTCGTTATTGTCGAGTGTCGATCGACACCCGTTAATTGTTTGCAGAATTTGGTGAAACTTTTGGTGAACCGGAAAAATTGGTTTAATTGATTAATCTGAAATTGAAATTAAAGGGTTAAACTTTGTTGTTTATTGATATTTGTTCTATGTATAACTTGTTGGCGGGATGACCACTCCACTGAGAATTTATGATAATACTCACGCAACTTCCGGTTTTCTTTTGAGTTGCAGGTAAAGGAAAAATGTGATCGCGGAATCGAGGCGTGGGAAGAAGATGATAAGGAGTTCTGTGTTGTTTTAGTCTAGTGAACCTGTGGTCATAGGTTGCTAGATTTATTTAATTATTTATTCATTCCTGAATTTGGTATTTGTTATATTCTGGAATATTGATTATTTATGGAGTTATTGAGTTATTTTATTAGTTAAATGTTTTATTGTTTTCCGCAGTAGAAATTATTAGGTAAGGAAAAAAAAAAGTCTGGTTGTTTCACAAGTCGTTTGATCCGAGAAGCGTGTAATATCTTCTCAACTCTTTCCTTTCTTATTACGTAATATATAAGTTAAGAAGGAGCCTTCATAGTCTAAGAGTTTCTCATCACTCTTAGAAATACAATTCAATCCCCTATTCATCCAATCATTCCATTCACTTTGATTTCATATTCCATTCATTCATCTTGTGGCAACCGTTCATCTTCCATCAAGAATACATTCATATTCATCATTTCAGCAGATTCACCTTTCACTAGAATATTTCCATTTATGTAGTTCTTCCCAGGTTGTGGTGGTATAGGAGGAACATGCACATTAGGTTCCTATGTTGAAGGCCAAAATGCTTCACCTTTCACTAGAACAATTCCATTTATGTAGTTCCTCCACCAAATAGCAGTTTTGAACCAACTGTGGACATAGTCTTCAAATACAAGATTCTTCACCATAATGACTCCATATGCATGCTCACAAGTAGGGGTGTCAAATGAGCTATTAACTCATGAGCTATATATACCATGGCAAGTGTGCTTATCATCTCCATCATAGGCAAAAAGTTTTTTTTTAATCTTACCTTGTTGGTGGTGTTGTTAAAAGAGTGTTGAATTGTTCTCAACAATTTCACACCAACTCCCAATCTTTTAGAAAACATATGCACCAAGTCCTTGGTTTTAAATTCATCACATCATTATAAACGCCAAGTTCGTAACAAAATAGCATGTGTAAATTGGAAAAGTACTTGGCTTCATTGTAGCTCATACGAATGGCTTCATTTTATCACAATGATTCTTCTTCAAGTTTTCATTTATGTGTGTGAAACATATACGATGCTCCATCTTTGGTAACTCCAGTCAACCTTTTGCTTCTTCAAAAATCACTACCAATTTTCCTTGTTTTTAACTTGTATATTACGATCAACACCCCATGCTTTTGGACATAAAACTTTCATTCTATGAAGGACGTATACATATATTGTATAAATATATAAAATAATATAGCTTAAATTTAACTATTTATATACTTATTTTCATTTCTTTTGGTTTAACATCGAAATAGTTTAGGAATAAAAAGCTTATGAGCCAATTAGCTCCAACAAAACCCACAAACTTTTGGGTTTATGGGCCATTCATTTTGATGCATTTTAATTTTTTTAGGTTTGTTTCAGTTGAATATATAAAGTTCGCTAAACTATCAAATGTTCAATCCGCCGTATGTCTTAAAAACAACAGTTGATGTGAGACTACAAACACATCAAATATAAACTCTCGATTTCGTGAGGATTCATCCAACAGAAAGAATAATTATTTTTTTCATTTAATTTAATATCAATCTCTTAAATATGAAATTCACATTCTTTTTATTATTATTGTTGATGTTAACAATGATTTTCCACCGATTAACTCTTTTTCAAAATACTGGAAATCAACTTGCTCTGAAATATAATAGATTGAAACTTAATGAATATATATGAATTGTAAAATCATGCGTGGGTTCAAACTTCATCTATATATAAGTGTCTCTCGATTACTATTTGTGAGTATATATTATAATTTGGTTAACTATTTGTGATTATATATATGTGTGTGTGAAAAATTTTGATATATAACAAAATTTAAGTTTTACTGAACTTTTAGATAAATTTAATAGTTATGTGTAATTTAAGAGAATATATTATAAAGTTTTTTGCAATCTTAACTTAAACCATGAAATTTCGCTTTTTATATTTTTAGTTAAGGAATCCTATGCAATCAATTTGGAATCCCTTAAACGCATTAGAAAAATAATCCTCAGTATATGTCTAATAACAGTGGATTTATTGTATTTTTGTAGAGTTTTTTAAGATCCATGGTTTAATGACATTGGATTTGGTAAATTAAAACAAATCACTTGAAAGACTAGATTGAATACACCTCCCATAAAGATAAATGGATTTGGATTTGATATTGATATCAATAATATTTACAAAATTAATTTAAATAAGACTTTAGTGACTTAGGAATTCCAAGTTCAATTTATATTCAAAAATTCTCCTTTGATACCAAACTTTATGTGAATCGCAATAAAATTTATGGGATACCAAAATCTTAAAATCCTAACATTCATTGGAATATAAAATCCATGGGATGCCAAAACAACTTTCATTAATTTCATAATTGTTAACAACAATAAAATTATCATGTTCATAACTAAATCAAGAAAATGAGAGATTGGTTTTAAACTATTGTACATGGTATTGATATATATCAGTTTACTAAAACCAATCAAAAGGAATTTAGAGGAAGAACCATCTAATTTCAAATCAACCAAACTATTAGGGGAAAAAGGATAAATTTAGGGGAAATTACAAATATTCCACCTTTGAAATTTTTTTTTTTTCAAAAATGCCACATTTGAAAATTTATTGCAAACATGCCACCTTTTATATATATATATATAAATCATTAATTTTTTTTTCTCTCTCTTCCACAAAAAAATTAAAACCCAAACCCTAAACCCAAAAGCTATACTATCTAAATATAAAATACTTAACCCGAACCCAAAAAATTTAAAAAGTGGCATTCTTGCAAAGATTTTTAAACGATGGCATAGGTGTAAAGTGGCATATCATAAAAAATTTCATAAATGTATCTATCTCGTGTGCTAAGTTATGATATATGAGTTAAATATTTCAACAATAATTTAATAAAATGGTGTATTATTTAGTTCTATACCAGACCCGAAAAAATATTGGAAACAGTAATTAACACATAGGCCTTCAAACGTTAACATCCGTTTAAAAATTATTATTTTATATATTTAAAATTAACTCTGGCAACAAATTTACAAGATTGAAAAATAAAAAAAAAATCAAGATACTCAAAATATAATAGCTTCTAAATCAAAAAACCAAAATTGATATATGAGATATTTATTTAGTTACTATAAATTATTAAAACAAAATAATTATTATTATTATATTTAAAATTCATTGCATTTCTATGTTTTTATATTAACTGGTCAATCCAAACGCACAATTTTTTTTGCGCATTAGCTTTATGAAGTTATATAAATAAAACATAAGAGTCATTTTAAAAGCTTCACTTCTATTTTTTTATCTGTCCATTCTTCATTATGGTCGATGGAAGAAGCAATCTTAATTTGTAAATGCTTAGAGAATTTAATTTCATTTAACAGTATAATTTTCACTTTTAAAAGCTTCACTTCTATTTTTTTTATCTGTTCATTTCATTTTGAGAAATTATAAAAAGAAGTTCTATTACGTCATGTCATATAGTTTCTATAATGGGGACATTTATAATTTTCATTTTTGTTATTTTAAAGTATGACAATCTTGTTGAGAATCTTGTTATAAATTATTAGCTAGAAAGGTTTAGCCATATAGTTAAGAATTTAAGAATTTAGACATTTTTTTTTCGTAAGATCTTAGAGATCTAAGAATTTATATCTGTAATATCTTATAGTTTATCCTATGTTTAAAATGTCTAGAAAAAACTTAATATATCATTGCGAAGAATATGTAAAATGATAAACTGTTAACTTTTATGTGCAAATGTTTTCATTAAGACAAAAAAAGGTGAGGATGGAAAAATAAAGATTGGTCGATTAATCTTTATAAACTTTTGAGATTAGTTATTTCTCGCCTAATTGTGAAAGACAACATTCATGTTTACGCAGTCTGCGAAGCGTTGTATAAATTTATAGTCTCTGTTGAGATGAAAAATAAATACTTATGATTTATAAAACTCCCTTTATATTTAATAACTAAAAAGCTTTGTGAGTTATAGGATCCCTTGCAAGTATAACATACACTATCGAGTTTCTAGAATTAGTGAGCATGATAATTAACTACTCCAAAGATAGTTGGTTGTTTATGCAATAATACCGTTCAACGTGGATTTTTTTTTTCAATCCACTAATTCGTACTCTCATTGGTTTGCCTACTTGTGAAAGTTATAGCGAATCCGCTATTTTCACTTGCGCAACGACTTCCAATAGTTGTCTAGTATATATGTTGACAAATATCAACGTGAACAATAATATTGTCACGGTCAACACTTTGAGGGTTAGGCGAAACGCATAGAAAGATTACTTATTTCAAGTGTCATGAACGTTTCTTCACTTATTACAACACAATTATCTTCTCAAGATTTTTTTTTATTGTCTTGGTGGATTAGGCTCTTTAGCGGTTTTTAACCCATCCAAACAAATTTCGAACAATCCATGCCTAAAGTATGATGAAGACTTCTCACCTTTAAAAATATCAATATGTTTTGGAACTAACCTTAATAAAGATTAAAGGAGAGATTTTCCTCCTAAGAATTCTAAGTGAGAAGCCGCGAGTGTTTCGACTAAACCGTGATTGAAATTGGAGTATGGAAGAGGAAAAAAATTAAAAGATAAGACAACAAATTTCGCGACATCTTGTGGATCCGAATTTAGATCAGACCTTGCGAACGACATGAAAAATAAAATATTTTTATCAAAGTTGCGGCACCCCATGATTACTACTTTTCTTTTTTTATGAAGATAAACATCTCCCGAGTGTTTTATGTATCCCATCTTGGGTTAAAAAAACTACTTTTGAAGCATCTGGATTGATCCGCCAAAATAATACTTAGATTTCATCTGAATCAATCATTTGATGAAGATAAAGATTATTTGTTTATCTTTATCTTAAACCCATTTTCAAAAAAAAATATACAGAGTAAACCAATAATATTTATCTTAATCACATGGCTGATTCAGATAAATTCCAAGTATTATTTTGGCGGCTCAATCCAAATGCTTTCAAAAGTAGTTTTCTTATCCAAATATGGGATACATTAAGCACTTGGGAGGTATTTATCTTCATAAAAAAAAATAAGTAGTAATCATGGGGTGATGCAACTCAGATACAAATATTCATGTCGTTCGCTAGGTCTGATCTAAACTCGGATCCACAAGATGTCCCGAAAATTGTTGACTTATCTTTTAATTTTTTTCCTCTTCCATTCTCCAATTTGAATCACAGTTTAGTTGAAACACTCGCGGCTTCTCAATTAGGATTCTTAGGAGGAAAATCTCTCCTTTAATATTTATAAAGGTTAGTTCCAAAACATATTGATATTTTTAAAGGTGAGAAGTCTTCATCATACTTTAGGCATGGATAGTTCAAAATTTGTTTGGATGGGTCAAAAACTGCTAAAGAGCCCAATCCACCAAGCCTGTAAAAACGATCTCATGAAAAGAAAATTTTGTTGTAAGAAACGAAGAAAACGTTCATGACAATAGTCTTTCATTATGTTTCGTTGAACCTCAAAGTGTTGACTTTGACTATATTGTTGTTCACACCGATGTTTGTCTATCCAAATACTAAACAACTAGTGGATGTAGGTGCGCAAGTGAAAATAGCGGATTCGCTATAACTTTCACAAATGGACAAACTGATGAGCGTACAAGTTAATGGATTGAAGAAAAACATCTCAGATAAATGATATTTGTGCATAAGCAAACAACAATCTTTGGAGTAATAAATTGCCATGCTCACTAATTCTGGAAACTTGATAGTTTATGTTATACCTTGCAAGGGATCGTATAACTCACAAAGTCCTTAGCATCTGAGGATGAAGGGAGTTTCATAAACCAGAGATGTATATTCTTCATCCCAAGATTCTTAACATAGACCCTAGATTTATACCACACTTTGCAGACTAGGAAGACATGAATGTTGTCTTTCACAATTAGCTGAGACATGACAAACTCAAAAGTCCAGGAAGAATAATCGATCAATTCTTATTTTCCATGCTCACATTTGTTTTGCTTATCCTAATGAAAAATTAAGACATAAAATAAATAGTTTGTCATTTTACATATTATTCACAATGAAATATTAAAACAAAATTCAGCCATTTTAAGTATATGATAAATTATAAAATATGACAGACATAAATTGAATAAATAACTACCTAATATATATAGATATTATAAAAAAACAATGTCTAAATAGACTAAATTTTCAAGTTCTTAATCATATGGCTAAACCTTTCTAGCTAATATTTTATATCAAGATTTTTAACAAAATTGTCATACTATATAATAACAAAAATGAATATTATAAATGATCTCAATCTGGAAAGTAAATGAAATACGTAATATCTTAAGATATATAGATTTATGTCAAGCGATCTTTTTTTTGTCTAAAATTTTGGTTGAATTGAAGTTAGATGATTATTTGTCTAATTTTATTTATTTACTTTATTGGTTTTGGAAAATTGAGATATCACTAATATTTGGGAAAATTAATGTAAATAAGATTTAGAGATTCAAGAATTCCAAGTTTAATTTAGATTCAAAAATTCTCTTTTGATATTATTTGTGAATCATATCGCAACCAAAATTTATGGGATACAAAAATTTAAAGATCATAACTGTTATTGTATTAAACCCTAGTATGTGAGCCTAAACCCTAGCAAACAAGCGTACAATATTGTGTGATTTATTAAATTCTATTATACTAATTTAGTGAATTTAAAGTAATACTAAACCTTAAGATGTAAGCCTAAATTCTCACAGACGAACACTGTAGGGGTCAGATTTCACCCCTATGAGATTGATGTAACGACAAGAACGATTCTGCAAAAGGCTTGAAAAAATCATAAACATGCTTACAAAAGTCAATTTGTAATTAGGCCCATAATAGAATTTAATTCTATTATTTAAAATAGGTTTAATGATATTATGGGTCTAAGACTCTTTATTTGCTTAATGGGTCAGGTCCAAACCTAGCACTTATACTTAGGATGAAAAGCTATATATAGCTCATTGTATTCACCCAAAAAGTGGATCTGCAATTTTTCACAACATCAATAATAAAGCACTCTTAACAGCTATAGCGACAGTCTTCTCTACTTTTCTGCATTGTGGTTCACTCAGAAGTCTCGCATTTCTTCCCAACCCTTACAAATTCAATTGTGCGAGTTACGACTCCTACAAACACAACTAAATTTTGATTGGCAAAAGGGAGTGATCGAGAGAGGTTCATCCCTAGGGGGACTTGCCAGACGTTCTTACTCAAAGGAATCACTGCGCAATCTACGTTAGCAACAATGCCTGGAGACGACAATCAACAACATACCGCCGAGCAGCAACGCATCACTGAGGTACAACGCGTCGCCGATCAGCAATGCATCGCTGAGGAACGACATGCCGCTAAACAAAGACGCATCGCCGATCAGCATCATCGCAGTAACACCAACGGCGGATCAGAAGGCGTAAACACTGGAACTGGGAACGCGACGAACAACACAACAATAATCTCTGACACTCCAACAACGGCAGTCGCAGCAGTGACGCCCGAGTTCATGACTGGCATGAAGGCAATGCTAGAGACGCTGCTCCACATGACAGAGGACAAGGAGAAGATCAATAAGAATATGCGCGTCCTCGCAACAGCGGATTGGGTCCACGATAAAAGAGCAGGTATGTTCAGACGACCCGCAGTAAGAGTAATTCCAACATCCTTGGATTTCACAACTCTAGTAAGAGCACCAAGAGGGCAAGGTCTGCCTCCTCCTCCGCCAACTCTGCAGGGCGCTACTACTCAAGCTGCAGCTGAGCAACCAAACGCCACCGCAATTACGATAAATGACTCGGAGAATCTGAGAGCTGCTCGCAATCCGGAGAACGTCGCCACTAGAATAGCAACAACCAACACTGAGTGAAGCAACGCTACTGCAGAGCGCAAGCAAGACTTCGACGATGAAGAAGATGACTTGACCTGGTCAGAGCGAGCGGTCGCTGACATGAGAGACGTTCGGTCCGAGCTACACAAAGCAGTCAGCAAGGCGCCTGAGCTCGATTGGGTACATGCGGAGGTCTAGAACACCCCCTTCATGAATCATATCAGGCAAGTCAGTCTCCAATCCAGGAAGAATCAAATTAGTACCGGTTTACGAAGGAAAAACCGATCCCTTAGAACACTTGACTGCATTTACCATCGCGCTAGGACGAGCTAACTTCAAGGAAGGCGAAGAAGATGATGGCCGCTGTCTCCTTTGTGTCATACATCTTAAGGGAGCAGCTCTTCAATGGTTTTCAAAGTTGGAGAGGAATTCTATTGACAACTTCAAGCAATTGTCTGCAGCATTCCTGAAGTACTACACCATCTTCATCGAGCTAGAGACGTCTGACGCAGATTTCTTGACTCTACAATAAAGTAAAGATGATACATTAAGAAGCTTCATTGAGCATTTCAAGACGGTGCTATCCAAAGTCGAGGGCGTTAGCAATAAAAATGCGCTCGGGGCGCTGAAGAAGTCATTGTGGTGCAACTTCGAGTTTCAAAAAGAGATGATCTTGAACAAACCCGCAACGATTCAAGATGCTCTGCATCGAGCAACCAACTTTGCGACAATCAAGGATGAAAGGAACATTTTCGCCCAAGCTCTAGGAAAAACAAAGTCCACTCCTCACCCCCCACCTACTCAGAATCAGCCGCAAGCTAAAAGGAGTAACCAAGGATCAAAATTCATACATCACGAATCCAAGGGCGCTCAAAATTACCAAGTGGAATCCCAAGGTTACAGCAGAGAACGAGGTGGAGGTCACGGCCGCGGTCGAGGGTCGCGGTGGCTGGTCGAACACATGGACAAGAGATGAGTACACCTACGACGAAGAAGCATACTACGAGTACCATAAATACGTTGGGCACTCAACATCAAAGTGTTGTACCCTTGGCTTGAAACTTGGTGCCGCGCTAGCCACCAAAAATCTTAAGGGTAACATTGACATAAAGGATTTTGAGACAGACACAAATGAGCAGCAACATGCACATGATGAACAGCCTGCACCCAGAAGGCAAAACAACGAGCCAGCAGCAGGCAGACCTCGTCATGATATACTTATGACAATGGGAGGATCTCATTACTGCTCAGATACAGTGGCTTCCTTGTATGGAGCTCTTTATCGAGTTTTTGATTAGGTGTTTGTTATCGTTAAAGAAATAACAATCGGAAAAAATTTAGGGTTGAAAGAGGAGAGCGAGAGACGAAATTGAGGTCAATGCAAATCTTTGTTTTTGTTCGTTATGAGAAAAACAAAAATTTTCGTATGTTTTATTGTTTGGCTTCAGGGGTGAAGATTATACCCGATTAGATACTATGGCCCTGATAAGTGTAATTTTTTACCTCAACATTGGCGCTAATGTGTGTTTTAGGTGCGCCAAAATGATTTTATCTTCCCGCTTAATTATTTTTTGGCTTAGTCCAATCCGCAATACTATTATTCATAGCACTTACGAAAATCGTGTTATCCTAATGTGCTATCAATGTGACTTTTTCTTGTAGTGATTCCACCAAACATTGTTGGTGGTATAAAGCAATTAGTACACTCAAGTAGTCCAATACCAACGTCACCAAACTCATGGCATACTTCACTTAGAGGACACTCGACACATGGTGCTGCCAATAGTTGTACATAAATAGCTAGACATAATAATCATATTTACCAAAGGCACCAAATGTTATACAAAATTATTTACACAGTGGAGGTAAATTTGGGGTCACCTTTGCGGTTTCAGGACTAATTAGTACCATGTCAATATCATCCTCATTGTCAAGTAAAACAATTTCATTAGTTGGAATACCTTCAACACACATTGACGTCGGTGTTGGGTTTTGTACCAAACCTTCGTTTGTGTTACTTCGGGACATTTCCAAGTGAACCCTATGAATTATAAGCATCTCTTCTTCATTGAAAATTTCTTCAAGAGCTCTTTGCACCGCAAGGATTGTTCTCCTAGAAACCAGCTCTGCATTCCAAGTCACTCAATATTATTCACTTTCTCAACATGTACTGCTACAAAGTTAATTAATATATCTTAACTTGATACTTTGGCTTTTTTCACAACTGTAGGACCATCGTCCGAGAGTCAGTACGATGTCCTTCCAACTTGGAAAGTCGACATGCACTGGAACTAGTAGTGGGCCACTCCTTCAGCACCGATAATGGCGTAGATTGGGAATTCAGGGTAGGTTCGAAGGACCGTCATAAACCTGAGAATGTCGGCGTCTATCAAGGTATTAACCAGTGGTATTTTATGGCCCTCTGGAACTACCATTTAATCCGGATATTAATAGGTCAGAGAGAGTGGTGTCATGTCCACCAACAAGTACCTTGTCCGGACAAGGCCAACCAAGGCTTCAAATATCTCGTTCTCCCGGATCAACGCACCCAATTCCAGGTCGGAAGTATCGTACCTGAAGTCCCACTCTGTCGTATCTAATTTCACCCAAACACAACAAACAAGCCTGGCAAGCCTTCCCATCTAAAATCAAAGGAGTGAAAAACAAATATGTGAGTGATTCACAAGAAAATCATAAAAGAAACAAGGTCACACAACAACAAAACTACAGTAAGTAAAGTGCTTGTGTCTAAACCCTAATTACTTTAAACCACTTGACATTTGTGGACAACTTTAATGCGTAAATGAGGCAAAAGTAATTTATATGCAAACGAACATCAAGACTGGTTGGGACAAACCATTACGAGGTAGGTGAAATCCTAAGTGTAATTGAAGTAGGTGGATGTCAAAATAGGTAGAGGAGGCATCGAACACCCGCACACAAAATATTGTGGGTGCAAAGATTACCAATTGAGCTAGTAAAATAACTTTTACAGTGGTTAATATTTATCAGTAATACACACCTTAATATAATATATTTTTCTTGTTTATTAATGGTCATAGTTTTTCACACAATTTTCGAAGCAAAACTTTTGATACATATTTCTACAAACTGTTTGTAGCAACATCAGCCACAATGATATCGTAACAATTTGGAACAAATTTGTTACAATTTTATTGTTGTGACATTTATTTTTACAACTAGAAATATTATATTGATACGAATTCGACAATACACACATGAAACCAAAGTCGAAAGAGTATAAACCCAGCCCATGGCTAAACTTGCAACGACACAATCGCCAAGAGTCCACAAAAAGGAAACAAATCTCAAAGAATATACTCAACAATAATAAAATTAGTCTTAAGAACACATTCTCCAAAGAATATACTCAACCAATAAACTCACAAGAACAAAACATATTCTCCAATAGAACCGAAAGGCAAGGAGCACAACCAAACAAAACTCTTGGGCATATGAACTCGAACAAGAAGGAGGACCGCCACTGAACACAAGAGCAAATAAGGAGATGGGAAATACCACAAGCTTCCCAATAGCAGATCTAACAAGACAAAATATTGAGAAGAACGCAGCCACTCGACACCAAAACCACAACTACACAACTAGTCATTGTTACACCATGGATTTGGGGCTAAAATCTCACTCTCATCCCATCAAGAGAAAGGCCCAACTCATTTATGCCTTACTAACTAATTATAGTTGCTTTATACTTAATATAGTTACTTTATGGTTATCAAGGATTACTTTATGCTAACTTATGGTTAAAATGTAACCATATGTGCATAAAGCCCTAAATTCCTTGTACTATATATAATTGTACATCATTTTTGTACAACTAAAGGTGATATACACTACACTTTTGGGAAAATTATTCTCTTCTTTTTCCGTATTTACTGCTCATCCGGTTAAGTACATTTTAAAACCCATAAGCTATGTTTGACACAGTTCATTCAATCTAATTAAGTCTGTTCGGAATCCAGAACCTACTATTCTTGAGTGGTCTACTCGGATATTGTTCATCCAAACTGACTTCTAAGATTCATTGTCCAATTTCCCATTCTATTAAATCAAAGAATCTCGAACCTTATAACAAATTTAGTGTCGAACTCGACCACGAGTTCAACAGTCACCACCGCCCTTACTGGAAGACAAAGGGAACCCATGTAAAATACCAGTATCAAACCAATACTAATTGAGAACAAATCAACCATAAACCACCAACCAACATTTAGCAAGGCCTAACCAACTCGAAAAACAAGTTCAAACCCAAACACGAACAAACCATCATTAATTATAGAATGCTAGAACTAACCCACGAGAAACCAAAAACTTAAGAGACATTGAAAAAAAATCAAAGCACAATGAATGAAGCCGACCTATGAAGGAAGATATCAATATCTCCGGCGGCAATTTCAAGGAGGTGGATCTGAAGACAAGAGCAGTTTTTACGAATTAAAGACTCATGTATCCCGCATCTATGGATACGCCGCCACCTTTACTATAAACCACCCCCACAAGCCCTAATTACACCCTAACCAACACCATAACCTCACCCACCATATCAATTCACTAGGCAAAGGAAGAAAAATTCTCTACTCAAAATTGGATAAACCGCAGACAAGAAAAGAAAGAAAGAAAGGAAACAAAACCCAGGGACAGGCACCGGTGCTAACTGAGCACCGGCACCGGTCGAGGAGAAACCGATGAGGAGACTACAGAGGATAAGTCGCCACTAGCGGCTAGGGTTTTTTAAAGATTCATCTTTATTCACCACATTTTATTTTTGTGACATAATTGTTACTAATTTGCTACGTTTGCCTGCTTTTTTAAATTGGTAGAAAAGTTGAATTATTTTACAGCTAATATTTGCTACAAATCGTTGTTGTAACAAAATTTGTGGCTACATCATCCCATTCTTGTAGTGAGATAAAACGTGAAAATTCGTGATTTATAGCGGAGTAACTACAAATCTTCCATGAAGAACATGTAAACTGTGAAAATCAATGGTTAATCGAGATCAAATCAAAAAGAAAGGAAAATAACAAGAGGATCAAATGAGATTTTTGATCTCATGCCCTGATACTATATTAGAGCTAATGAATCTAACGAAAAAAGAATGAAAATGTGAACAGTACATTGTTTTTATATAGCTTTGGTTAAGACATAAATTAAACCAAGATTTTCTTCAGATTTTTTTTTGCCCAAATCAAGTAATTATTTACTAAATCAAAACAAAATATTATTTTAAACGATTATTTAATTTTTTTCACAACAAAACTTATTTTCTTCATTAAAAAAGAGTTTACTATATCTTGAAATCAATTTATTTAAAGTAAGTTGATACCAATTGTTGTTTGTTCTTACGTATTCAATACTAAAATATTATAAATAGAAAAAAATTTGTTGACATTTACACAAGATATATTAATATTTATGATATTGTTAAATGTTAATTCATATATATTAAATTCAAGACTATTACAAACTGATACTTTTCGCAAATAGTTTTTCTATTTTATTTAATTATATAATTAATTTCAATTGATATAAACAATTTAAACATTAGTTTGTAATTCATAGATATTTAAACAATCATTTTCACCATTCAATCTTTTTAAATTATCTAAAAAACACTGCATACCACAGACAACAGACGAAAGACAACAGAATAAAGATGAAAGACAAAAGATTAAAAAAAGATGTTTCCATTCGATGCCATAATGTACATAAACATTATCAGACAAAGCTGGGTCCGACCACACGGTCAATCGTCCAGACATAACACATGACAAATTTTAACCAAGGATAGCCCATGCTCATATGTAACCCAATATATTGAGGATTGCCCACACTATTATACAACCCCAAATATTAAGTTTGACAAAATAAAAACAATTAGAAAAGACTCTTCTTTTTTTTTTTTCTTTTTTTTGACAACAGAAAAAATTCTTCAATTCGTAGTGACCGATGTTATTATCCCTAAATAACCATAGTTTTTTTTTTTACTTTCAAAATTGGTTGATGGCATTTGCATAAAATTCTCCCTTTGTATCTCAATAGTTGACGTTTAAGGTAATGACACAACAATTAAGAAACTCAATAAATCAGATAATTTTTGTGAATTTTTTATACTCCCTTTGTTCTATTATATTACATGTTTAAGAGATTTTTATTTGTTTCATAGTATTAGATGTTTTTTTAGTTTCTATGCAAAACTTAATGTTATTTAATTATTTTGATAATTATTTTGATCTTCTAAATTGTGTAGTATTTTACATGACTGGTTGCATTATACTTTTAACTTATTATTAAATATTGTTTTGTTTATACTTTACGTTTCTTAATTCTCGCACATTCAACGAAACATCTTACAAAACGAAACAGAGGGAATATAAGACAATCATTTATTATTTAAATAACATCAACTCAACCAATCAAATAAAATATTGTAGAATTTAGATAGTCACAAAAGCTAAAAATCATTAAATTTTTACCTAGAAAAATAGAAACATCAACTAATTTGATAAAGAAAAAAAAATCTCTAAAACATCAATTAATATGATACAGAAGGAGTATTGTGATTTATCAAAACCCGATATATCTTTTCTGCTAGTTAATTGTCCAATTTAGTTTTAAAAAAAAATTAATCGTACTATTGTGAGACCAACGTTGTTATATATTATAACAAGCTCTAAAACTGTTGTAGGGTATCAAAATCAATTTTATTATGGGAAAAAAAAGGAAAACTAAAAACATTTAAGTTTTATAAGTAACTCAAATAAAACAATCGCTCCTAGCTAGTGATAAAAGGATGGATTTTTGGTTGTTAGGAAGAAAAATATAAGAGAGACACACAAATACCTCATTGTGAGTGGAGCGCTTAAAGAAGTGCGCCATGTTACTTCTCTTGGATTTTTCGAACACGGTAAATTACTAGATAATAACTCTTTTCATTCTTTTTTGGGAATCAAGCTCCCAAACCTCTCAAAGAAATTAGTTGTTGATGACTTACGTGTGCGTGTTCATTAGTGTAAACATGATGAAAGGCATAACGACATTACATAATCGTATGGAAAAGCATTTCTGCCCTCATTTGCCGCATCCTGCATGCATGCTTACAAGTTACAATAGAAATTGTATGTTTTAGAGAGGACATCATCTAAAAATATTATTTTACGAAAGTTTGTTACCTAGCGCTATACAAACTAGTGTCAGATACTCTTGTTGATAAATCATACTCCACTTAAAAAAACTGGTGTTTTCTGTTTTATTTGAAAACAGCGGGTTGGATCATGAATTATCTTCACATTCTTTTTTTTTTTTTTTTTTTGAAAATAAATCTTCACATTCTTGACCATACCATAATTCAAAATTTCAAACCACCATTTTCTCCTATAAAAATAATTTCCATCCAGTCATGATGATCCATTTTAACTTAAGCATCAAAAATATTGGAAAGGAAAAATTCATTTTATTAAAGGCATTCATGACCATATTATTAAGAATATAATATCCGAAATGGTCGGAAGAACAAAATCCTCGCTAGATATCCGCAGAGGCTTCACTTTCCGGTGGACGAAGTTGTGTTGTTTTTGAGGAATGGAATCCTTAAATTTATCGAAATCTGATGGTAAATCCGACGGTCGCAGGAATTGATATTATTGATTTGGTAATGACATGTTAATGGGCCTTAAACCCCTAAGACCAATGTTCAAAAATTTGCTAGGCGTTAATCGGGCGGTTGGAGTGGGCCTAGCGATTAATGAGAAAATCGGAAATTAAACGGTAATTAATCGGGGATTAGTTTTACACTTTTTATGGAAATATAGTATATATATTATTTTTGCGGATAAATAGCAATAAGTTAAGATAGTCTGGTGGTACGATTAAACTAATTATACATTGAGGACGCGTGTTCGAATCTCTCATCTGTTTTTTTGATCTATTTCTACGTATTTACTTTAATGAAATGCAAAATGACGAAATTGCCCTCATCTTCCTCATGAAGGAAAACGATTTCTGCAACCCTAGCCGCCATATATATTCAATTTCTTCACGTTATTCTTCATTTTTTTTTTTTACTTTTTCTGGTTTTTAATATCAAAATATGACAGATCCATCAAGTTTTAATCGATTTTGAACTTAAAATAATGAAAAGTTTGAGTTTTTTCAAAAATTTCAAAAAATTGTCCCACACCGATTAATCGGACAATAATCGTGGTGGAGAATGTCTGACAGCGATTAATCGGCTAGGCGGCCGATTTTTTGAACCGGACTCAAGACCAAAGCAAATTGAAAGACAAATAAAGAGAGAGAAAAAGTCGAGGAGGGCCAAGCATATCCATCTCTCGCCCACTTTGCTAATACGTCTCTCTCTCTCATATCCTAACTTCCAATAAAATTTCAGAACCACTACACCATTTCTATGATTTCGCTATTATCCTTCTTTTTTTTTTTCCTTTAAAACTTAAATAAATAAGTAATAAGGTGTTTTATGTCCCAAACTAATTTTCAAAAGTCATGGGTTCGTATGGATCCACCTCTTGTATCCATGTGTTTAAAGGAATCAATTCAACAATAATAATTTTGATTTTCTGACTTATGAAAATTGGGTAGAATTTATTCTAGAGAACTAAAGTATAAAGATTCTTTTGTATTACTTTTGAAAAAAGAAAAGGAGTTTTTTTAGGAGAAAGGAGTGTAGAAAACTTGTGAGTCACAGTTGATTTGGTTTCATTTTGGATAGGGATAATTTTTTTTTTCAAGTGGAGAGAAAAAAAAAAGTTGTGGTGGAAAATTTTCTAATAAATCTAGTCAGTGTGAATTGAATCATTATTCCTATTACCAAGTGTCAATCTTTCTTCTCCTCTCTCCATCAACCTCAAAATTCTTGTTTTTTCTGTACAAAATTTATTTGGATAATTACAAGAAAATATTAACTTAATATTTGAAGCTCACACACAATAATTAAAGAAGTCCGATTGATAGCATGTGATTCCAAAATTGAGTTGAAGTAAGTGTTAAAATTTGATGTATAATTGCAGTAAAATAATGTGGTAGAAACTACAGATTTATGAGGTGAGTTTGCTGTGAAAATATCAGTTAACATTTTTATCGATATAACTGACTGCAAAATTATTTTGATATATAAGTTGCAGTACGTGTTATTAAAAACTAATTAAATTTAAAAATAGTAATAATAACATTTTATTACAAATTAAATAACAAAAATAGATTAAATGAAATAAAAATAACTTAGATATTGTAAATTTAATAATTAAATAACTATTTCATAATATTGGATATATTCTATATCAGATTTGCAATCTCATCTCTAATGTTATTCATATTTTGCTTGAACTTATAAATTTACAACAAAATCTTTAACTTATAAATCACTCATATTTTAACTAATTTATTTTTATTTTTTAATTTGTAATCTAAATAAAAGTGTGGTTGGATATTTGACAAAGTGTGTAACAATAAAAGTGTGTAGTAATAAGATAAAAAAAAAAAATTCTAAACTAACGTTGATTTTGAAAAAATTAGGAAGAAAAAAAAGAGAGTAGTAACTCATCTCTAATACATGAGAGTTTCTATGATGTTGAATTACTTTTTGAGTTACCAATTTTACAAAGGAGATAACTCAAATTTGTACATCAACAATAATACATCATAATTCAAACTCAAACTCAAAAAAAAAAATTTACTCCATGATTGGTATTATTTTTGATTAAACTATAAGTTACACCCATAACTCTATCTTAACTCATGGTAACTCATGTTATCAATCAAAGCTAAAGGTGCAATTATCTTTTTTATTTTTTTTATCTCATATCACTCTCAATTCTAAAGCTGAAAGCTTGCGAATGGTAATCGAGTAGCGAGTTCTAATATTTTCTTTGTAAACTCGACACCACCAGTTTGGGTAACCAGGCCATAGTAAATTATTATTATTATGACAAAAAAAAATATTAATTTAATAAGAAACCTAATAATAAATAGAAATAAATGTAAAAACAAAAAAAAAATGCAAATAAGGCTTTCCCTTCTTGTTTTTTTGCCGTCGTAAATAACGCTTAATGAGTCACTTTTGCGTCTAAAATTAGGAAAAATCTTTTTGGGTGAATAATACCCAAAAGTATAGTTGCATTTGCCAGAGAGGCACTCAAGCATAGAGAGATATTCCCAAAGATAAGTTTTTTTTTTTTTTCTCATCAAAACTCTCCCTAATTCTTTTGTTGTCTTTCTTCCCAATGAGCCGATAGAGATAAGCTACCAAAGGGATTCGATTCTGCATGGTTTTGGAATTAAAAAAATCATTTTTTTCCCTATATTTTCGTTTTTTATCAAAACTTATTGGCAAAAGCTTTAGGCTAGTGGTTTTGAGAGATGTCTGGTTCAGTTTCTTGTGGTGGTGGTGGTTGTAGTATTGTATGGTTTAGAAGAGATCTTAGGGTTGAAGACAATCCAGCTTTAGCTGCAGCTGTAAGAGCTGGTCCTGTAATTGCAGTATTTGTATGGGCACCAGAGGAAGAAGGACACTATCATCCAGGTAGGGTTTCTAGGTGGTGGCTCAAGAACAGTTTGTCTCAGCTTGATTCTTCTCTTAGAAGCCTTGGTACTTGTCTCATCACCAAGAGATCTACTGATAGTGTTACTTCTCTTCTTGAGGTTGTTAAATCCACCGGTGCTTCCCAGATCTTCTTCAACCATTTGTATGGTCTGTCTTCATCTTCTACCCTCTCCTTGTCTTCTAAATCTTGTGTTTCTAGATTAAAGTGGTCATTTTTGTGATTGGAATTATCTTTACTCTGCTTGGTTATGTTGTGTTTAGGTTTGCCTTATTAGTTTATATCATGTGTGGGATGAGATGATCTGAAAATGATGATGTTTGATCTATTTATTGTAGACTAGTTTGCTTAGAAGCATCTCATGTATGTGTTGACAATAGTATCCACTCTAAGAAGTTGAAGTTTAAATCTTTCAGATCCCTTATCCTTGGTCCGTGATCACCGAGCCAAGGACGTTCTGACAGCGCAAGGCATAGCGGTTAGATCGTTCAACGCAGACTTGCTTTATGAGCCTTGGGAAGTGACTGATGAATTAGAACGTCCTTTCTCCATGTTTTCTGCCTTTTGGGAAAGATGCCTTAGCATGCCTTATGACCCTGAGTCCCCTCTTCTCCCTCCCAAGAAGATCATTTCAGGTTTGTTTCTCAGCCATCAATCTCTTGTGGCTTCTCTTAATCCGAAAAAACGAATTCTCCTTTATTACCCACTCGTATGTTGCAGGGGATGTGTCTAAGTGTATCCCGGATACACTGGTCTTTGAAGATGATTCAGAGAAAGGAAGCAATGCTCTTCTTGCTCGTGCTTGGTCTCCGGGGTGGAGTAATGCTGATAAAGCTCTCACAACGTTTATAAACGGACCATTGATTGAATACTCCAAGAACCGCAGAAAAGCCGATAGTGCAACAACCTCGTTCCTTTCTCCACACTTGCATTTTGGGGAAGTGAGTGTGCGAAAAGTTTTCCATCTTGTACGGATCAAACAGGTCGCATGGGCAAACGAAGGAAACGAGGCTGGTGAAGAAAGCGTGAATCTTTTCCTCAAATCGATTGGTCTCAGGGAGTATTCTAGATACATAAGCTTTAACCATCCATATTCCCATGAAAGACCACTTCTTGGTCATCTAAAGTTCTTCCCTTGGGCTGTGGATGAGAACTATTTCAAGGCCTGGAGGCAAGGCAGGACCGGATATCCGTTGGTCGATGCTGGGATGAGAGAGTTATGGGCTACTGGTTGGTTGCACGATCGCATACGAGTAGTTGTCTCAAGCTTCTTTGTTAAAGTGCTTCAATTACCATGGAGATGGGGGATGAAGTATTTCTGGGACACCCTCCTGGATGCGGATTTAGAAAGTGATGCTCTTGGTTGGCAATACATTACCGGTACACTCCCGGATAGTCGGGAGTTTGATCGCATAGATAACCCTCAATTTGAAGGGTACAAGTTTGACCCGAATGGGGAATACGTAAGGCGATGGCTTCCAGAACTTTCTAGACTCCCAACAGAATGGATACATCATCCGTGGAACGCACCTGAATCCGTGCTTCAAGCTGCTGGGATTGAGCTTGGATCAAATTATCCTCGACCAATTGTAGGATTAGATGAAGCAAAAGCACGGCTACATGAAGCTCTTTCACAGATGTGGCAACTAGAAGCTGCTTCAAGAGCTGCAATAGAGAACGGATCCGAAGAAGGACTTGGAGATTCTACTGAGGTGGAGGAAGCTCCTATCGCGTTCCCCAGGGACATCACTATGGAAGAGACTGAACCAACAAGACTCAATCCAATCAGGAGATATGAGGATCAGATGGTTCCAAGCATTACTTCTTCTTTGCTCAGACCTGAAGAAGACGAAGAGTCGTCTCTCAACTTGAGAAATTCAGTTGGAGATAGCAGGGCAGAGGTTCCGAGGAACATGGTCAACACCAACCAAGCTGAGCAGGCGAGAGCAGAACCGGCTTCAAACCAAGTCACTGCTATGATTCCAGAATTAAATATCAGAATTGTTGCAGAGAACACTGAAGACTCGACAGCGGAATCTTCCAGTAGCGAAAGAAGAAAGAGGGAGGGAGGCATAGTCCCCGAGTGGTCGGGGTACTCGGAACAGTTTGGTAGTGAGGAAAATGGGATGGGAGGAGGAAGTACAACATCTAGCTACTTGCAGAGCCACCATGAAATACTGAACTGGAGACGGCTTTCACAAACCGGGTAGGTAAACTTGCACATCTAACTTTCAGCAATAAGTTGAGTTAAATCTTTTACTTTTTAGTTGTTTCCAAAATCAAATTCGTGATATTATTCAGTAGACTGAAGCTATGTTTAACCAAAGTAGTAATAGTTTTAAATTGAATTGAGAAGAATGTGTTGAGAAATAAAAAAGTTTACATTTTCAGTAGACCACAGGTAAAAAAAAGTTCAATCTTGCTAAAGAGTTGAGTTTGAGCTTCTATTTTTACAATTCAATTAGGAATTGATCCACTGTTCTAACCAAGTAGTATCAATATCCACAGGTAAAAAAGGGCAACTGGAGGTGCAAAAGGAGAGGAATTTCATAGAGCTATATAACTCCGGTTAAACCTGGTTGGACTGTAAACCGAGTATACATTTGGTATTGGTTTAATGTATTTCCGATTATGTAGGAGCTTACTTGATGTACATTTTTCATATATTTGGTTCCATCTTGGTATAATATACTGTATAGTAAGTATCTTGCTTGTGCTTGTGATTATACCTGTTGGCTTTCAAGTTTTGGTTGTTGCCAACTTTTAATCATAAGAAAACATGAGTGATTTCATACTAGTAAATTTGGAAACAGATGGACCTGATTTGAACAAAAGCAAAGTTGTAGGTTGCAAATGCAAGTGAACTGATGAAACAGTAAGAAAGTGATATTTGCACAAATGGATCTTATGTTTTTCTTCTTTAATGTTTTTCTTCTCCGATCTTCCCGTTTCATAACACGGTCGATTAATCAAATCCAAATGGTAAACGCCATTAATTTGGTCAAGTAGAGACAGACAGCGACATGTCAACCTTTCTGGTTTGCTGGCAACAACAAACACCATCCTTCCTTGATATGTCTTTTCCGGACCAATCTTGTGTGTAACTAATCAAATCGCTTTTTCAATGGACAATAAGAAGAAGCCCATCTCTCTGCTTCTTCTGTTTCTGTTTTGGTTGATGAATCTAACTCTTGTTGTCCGTTCATCGATTTGTCCCACAAGATCTGCCAAGGATTATATCCTAGGGTTTCCAAATGAAGCACCAGCCCCGCTTCGTCCCCGTTTTATCATGACCGAGGTAATCTAATCTCTCAAGATTTTGCATGCTGAATAATCTGAGATTTGAATATGATGCCCCTTTGACTTGTTCTCAAGGGAGATGATCGGTGGCTGCAAGTGGCTTCAGATATGATACATAAAAACGAGTGTGATTATGTGGCTTTGCTTTTCTATGCATCGTGGTGTCCTTTCTCAACATCATTTAGACCGAGCTTTGGTCTTCTCTCTCTCTTCTATTCCTCCATTCCTCACTTTGCAATCGAGGAATCATCGGTCAGGGCAAGGTAAAGGTCAAAGATTGCTTAGAAGCTATTTCTCATCTTATACAACTTACTTGTTTGATGGCTTTCTTTCTTTTGTTTTTTGGTGGGTTAGTACTCTTTCCAAGTATGGAGTTGGTGGCTTTCCTACGATTATCCTCTTCAATTCTACAATGCGCATAGCTTATCGAGGTTCCAGAACTCTGTTTTCGCTTGTTGAGTTTTACAGTGATGTTACTGGTAAAACCATTTCTTGCTCCATTTCCCTCTTTCAGTTTTCAAACAGTCCAACTAACAACCAAACATATGTGGGATGTAGGTATCGAAACGCTGGACGAAACTCTCCCTGATAAAAACGGGTTGCTTCTCTACTTTGGAAACCAAGAGACTTATCTGGCTCTTGCCACAGTATTCGTCTTGCTGAGGCTGCTTCACTTGATTTCTCCCACAATCGTTACGCTAGCGAAATTCACTTGGAGACGGGTTGCTCAGAGCATGAGACTGGGGAATACCGTTGCCATGTATCTTAAAGAGCCGTCCATGAGTAGCAATTTGCAGGAAGGAGCCTTGAATGCTAGGGCATGGGCTTCCAAGTCTTTGGCCACTGTCTCTGTTGGGGATTCAACCTCATCAAGCAGAGGTGTTTCAGCTTCACAGTGACTTCATTTTAGACCACATTAAGTTATCTGTTAACATTTGTCCCTGTATTGTATAATAAACACAACAGTTCCTCAGACCAATGACTTTGAGGAGCTTTGATTCATAGCTTACCATTTTGTAGCAAAGTGTAATATGCTATCAGATTACAACGTTGTAGCCCAATTCTTTTTCTGTCAATATTATATCATAGCTGATGATACTAAAACTACTAAACCTGAATCTCAAAACTCAACTAGTCTGCTCAAAGGATTATCCATTGTTTGAGCCACAAGTGATTTCCGTCTGCTGCATATCTGCATACTTATACAGCTTTTCGTTAAACACGACCTGTGGATCTTTGCTGATCAAGACACCGTTCTCGTCATAGCCATCTTTCAAGAAGACAGTCCAATTCATCTCGGTGCCAGCCAAGTAGAAAGATTTTGGTTGCTTCTTGAGCATCTGGTAAGTCTGTCTAGTCAAGCTAAACTCGTCTTTGAATTCAACAATGTGATGAATTGAAGCTCTTTTCTCTAACGTCAAACTCAACAACTCGTGCAGGATCCCTACACGGTACTTCTCTGCGTCTAATGTCCAAACATCGAACTTCCAACCATCCGAATACGGCGAAACCAGAGGCAATGTGTTCAGTTGATTAAGCTTCTTCGTATCTTTCTCTCCCAATTCCAACTCTTTTCCATGTTTCACCGGAAACTTAAAGGCTCGTTTTGCTTTATCTTCGTCTACCATAAACTGTCTTTCGAGCTCACTAACCGCAAGACTCGGATCCCAATTCACCAACTCAAGCACACGATTCCCGTCTTTTCTGGTCACGACCCGGAAAGAATCCGGGTATTTCCCGACCCGATCCCTGAAATCCTCAGGTATACCAAAAAGCAACCTAGTATGGTGGATTTTGCTCATTAGGATCCGTTTATCTTTCGTCATCATCAATAGTTTCCGTACACGATTGACTCTATCGAGTTCCATGGAATCCATTAGAGCTCTCTCTTCATCTAACAAA
Source organism: Draba incana (assembly GCA_963576765.1). Classification (NCBI taxonomy): domain Eukaryota; kingdom Viridiplantae; phylum Streptophyta; class Magnoliopsida; order Brassicales; family Brassicaceae; genus Draba; species Draba incana. The sequence goes on along the minus strand of OY755211.1, from coordinate 17,551,413 downwards.
TCCTCCATGAATTCTGAAAACCCTAGCCACATTTTTCCATCGCTGTGTCGATAAGTCTGGAAGATGAGAGGGTGTTGAGGGATGAAACGGGTCACCTTGCGGCCGCGAGGGAATCCGAGCTCACGGTAGAGTTTGCCGGCGTCGTCGAGCCGGAGAATATGGTCCGGTTGCTTCGAGATGAATTCCTTGGACCGGATGAGAAACCGGAAATGGGCGTCTCGGCCAACGAGAGACTCCAATGGAGGGATTCGAGTAGAATCATGTTGAACGGGTTTGGTCCGGGCGGATTCTGGTTTCTTCCGTTTCTTTTTGAATTTGTCAGGAGTTTTGGTGATGAGGAATGAGGTGGAGAATGGTAGAGCCCGGAAGCTAGGGTTAGGGTTTGGGCAAGAAGATCCAGGTTTTAGGGTTCTTGAGAAGAAACGGAGCCAAGCCATGTCCTTGGTTTGAGTGAACCAACCAACAACACTGAATGTCACTCACACCGAATTACAATATGGGCTTCAACAACATGGGCTTTGAAATATAACATAAAAAACGTCTCCTTTTGCGTTTTGTTTTTATTTTATTAAACGAAGATTCCTTCCTCTGTTTTCGGTTCTTATTAGTTGCTCACTTCTGTGACTAAACTCAAATTTCTTACACTACGGTCAGGGTAACGGAATATTGGGTTGCGGGTTTGTGTTCGTAATAAGATATGGACAAGATCAGTGGGTTTTCTGATGATGAGATACTCGTGAAGATCTTTGGATGTGGGTCCCAAAACTTAGGTATGATGATACCGTAAACCAACATAATCTTTCGAAAAGTGAGAGCATGCGGCGTTTTATTGCCACGAAACTACCATTACATAAAGCTCTCGTCTTAGAGAGCTTGCGACTCTAGCTTTGCACGACACCATTTCTACCTGAAGATATCAAATTATGGGTTGAGATTGCGGTTTCTCGCTGTGTGCTTGAGCTAAGAGTTAATTATTTGACCCGCAAGTGCAAGGTTAAAGCATTACTGCCGAGTAGCTTGTATACTTGCAAATCTCTTGTGACATTGAAACTGAGATATGGGATTCTCGTTGATGTTCCTCGTATCATTTGTCTCCCCTACTTGAAAACTGTGCATCTTCCAAGTGTGAAATACGCAGATGAAGAATCTCTTCAACTGCTTCTATCAAATTGCTCTCGTCTCGAAAATCTAGTACTTGTGCAACGATTTGAAGCTGACAATGAGAAAGGTCGATGTTATCATCCCGTCATTGCTTAGTTTATCCTTTGAGGTTTATGGTCCAAGTTATCCTGATGGGTATGTGATAGATACTTCTTCTTTGAAGCATTTCAAATTAAATGATTTAACATATAATCCCTCCTATCTCATTGTGAATGTGCCTATGCTGGAAGAGGCAGATTTCACTCTTGCTCGATTCCCTGATGTCAAAAAGCTTCTCGAACCTATCGCTTTTGTCAAACGTCTTTCATTATCTGTGATAGGCAATGGTTCAAAGGTAATTTGTACATTGATACTCTTCAAGTCTTGAATCTCAAAATATCACTTCGCATACTAATTAATAAGTTTCTTTGATTATTTTGGTCTAATTCTTCACCCTTATCGTTTGATCATACACGGCTCATGTTATAATTCTTAGGGAAACGACACACGAGATGGAATTCTTTCATCGGTTAAATGGAAGACATTGAATTATGTTCCTCAATGTTTGTTGTGGAAATGTGACAACCCAACAACAGAAAATAGAGATTTGGCTACATATATCTTGAGAAAATCTTGCCAATTAAAGACTGCAAGATTCTTGATAGGTCCATCATGGTTGGATCCACATAAGAAGCTTGAGATGAAAAATGAGTTGGAATTTTCTCCCCGTGGTTCAACCACATACAACCTCGTATTCGATTGGTCACACTTATGTTTTTTTATTTTAAGATACTTTCTCAAGTTTTTTCTTTTTACAATGGTATATGAACGTAGGTTCTTGGAGCTCCTTTCAACTAGATTGTTAAAATTCATTTGCTTGTTGAGATAGTTTAATAAGTTGAGATAGTTCACTACAATTGCATTTTAAATCTTTTATTACTGTTATACATATATTTTGCAAACATTTAATAACACCTAACATAAGCTTCACCTTTTCCACAAATATGATCTCTCTAATTTGGGGCAGTTAAGTACACGATTCTTCTTATGTATAATTATTTAGTTGAACTTGAAGATGCATACGTTTTGTTGATGTATATTCCCTCAATTTTAATGTCGAACAATTCATCTTTTGGCAAATTTCATAACAAGAGAGAGGATAAATATATTTTATCAAGTAGTTGCACTGCGTAGATTCGTTTATTTCCTGCTTTCAATGTAATTTATAAAATGTTGTGTGGAGTATACAAGAGCGGGTGCATGAACTGAGATACCACTTTAAAAATATATTTTAGTATTTCCTGTAAAAAGATTGTAGTATTTCGAAGTAAAAGAATAATGAGGCGGAGATCACAAGAAATGATGGATCGGACCGATAAGATTAAGGATACCACTTTAACCAATCTAATTTAGAATAGTGTTTTTTTATTTAATTTGTTTCTTGGTGAGAGGGGGCATGTGTTCGTCCAAATACCTTTGCATTTTAACTCTATACCATTGCATGGGCTTGGTTTTTTTTATATACATGAATGGCAACACACATATACTCTGATCAAAGAACCAGCATAGTTTAGTGGTATTATTGCGTATCTTTGAGAGGCTCTAGATTCAAAATTTCACGGTAAAGAAAATATTAAAATATTTTTCTATCCTAATGGTGGTAATTGTATGGAAAGATGCCAATCTAAATCTGGTGTCGACCTACAAAAACTCATATATTTGACTTTCTCTAAACTTTAGAACACTGCTTTTGGGTGTTAGTCTGGCTCCGACCCAAGACCAGAGCCGGATCTGAGATCTCGGGGGCCTTATTCAAAAAAAAAAAAAAAAAATTTAATTAAAATTTTTTTTTCCAGAAAATACAATTTTTTTAAACAACATACACTCGTGATTTCTTATTTTCATTTTTTTTTTTTGACGTCAAACTTTTTCATTCATAGGTATTAAGGGCATTCTTAGCTAAAGAGTCAGCTAGAGAGTTCTTTGACCTATGAACATAACAAAATTCAAGAAATGAAAACAGAGAACTTAAGGCAATGATGTCTTTGGTGATGCCGAAAATCTCTTTATTTGGATTGATTTGATTAATTGCTCCTATGAGGCTCTGCGAATCGGAGTTGAAAACAATCTTGTTGATTCCTCTTTCTGAAGCTTTGGATATAGCCATCCTCATCGCAAGTGCTTCTGCAACAAGAGGAGAAATGACATGTAGCTCAACCATTGCTCCATGGTCGAGAGTTATCACTTTGCCTGTGTCATCTCTACCTTGAAAAATCCATCCGCATCCACCAATTTTCTTATCTTCGATCCAAGCTCCATCCGTATATCCCACAATCACATTCTGTGGATAGTCATTGGGGTTGGATGGAATAATGCATTGGTCGGTTGAAAAGTTCTCCATTAATTGTGCTCCTTGCCATTCTCGTGCATCCGCTAAAGCTTTTGTAGCTGTATCAGTTTCGTTAAAAACTCTGTTCTCAAATATCAGTTTATTTCGTGTGGTCCAGATTGACCAAACGACCCATGGGAACAGGGGGCCTTTCACGATACCGGTCGGAGGGAGGCAGTTGAGCTTGTTCCCCATCTTCAATCCCGTTCCAAAATCAGTGATACCTTGCGGGTCGATAGGCGAAGCAAAGGGTAAGAGTTCCCAGACTTTTGTTGTGAAACGACAGTGGAAGAGGAGATGGTTTGTGGTTTCTTCCTCTCCGCAATGAATACATCCTGTGCCAACGATTATTCCCCTTTTGTGTAGATTTTCACCAGTAGTTATCGCATCAAGTCCTCATTTCCATAAGAAGAGTTTGATCTTAGGAGAGATACGTTGCTGCCATATATCCTTGCTCTAATCCACTAATCGATTTACATCATTGTAGGGGTCAAATCTCCCCTAGAAGAATCGATAAGCCTGAAACGACGTCGTATTTCGCCAACCGGTCCAACGGTCAAAGTCCAGAAGATGGAGGCCCATTAACGACCCATCACTGTTTGCCTCAACCAAGTTGTATTTCTATAAATAAGCATGTACCCCCCTCATTTGAGGGGATCCGATTTTTCTAAGTGATAATAAGACAAATAATAGCTCTGATCTTGATAACTAAGAACTTCTAAGAACCCTAATTAATTCGCAATCTTCTCTAAGTGTTTGAAACCCTAAAGAAGCTCTAATTCGAAGAATCTTCACAAATTCTATTGTGCAATAATTCCAGCTCGCACAATTTGGCGCTAGAAGGAGGGTGTTTCTACTCGCAACACTAGCTTTATACACGAAACAAACGCTTAGACGAATTCGCCAAGATATCAATAACGAACCCGCAATCTCCAGCAACCAAAGGTGGTTCAGATCCAAGGGAGCTCGCCGAGAGTGGGCAGGCAAACACAAGCAGCCAGTCCGCATTGGAGGCGGAAGCGGGCAGATCTGTCCCTACAGGAAACCAAGCGACCGCCAATACCAACTCGGCCGACCCGGCAACACCGGCCGCTTTCGATCAGCTCAAAGCAATGCTCGAGGAGTTGCTCAAGCAATCGCAGAACCAGGAAACCATCAACAGCAACCTTACCGCCGAGATCAAAGCGTTGTCGACAGCTCGTCAGTCTCAAGGCCTACCTCACAATGCTATACGTCGCATCACCCCGATCGCTCTTAACTTCTCTCCAGCGGCCTCGCCTTCAGCTCGCGGGGCTCGCGAAGATCATACGCCTCTCAGAGACGGGGCCGTCCTCGTCGCAGATGCAACTAGAGGTGTAGTTGCAGTCGCGGATGATCTAGCAGGACGTGAATTCGGAACCACTCGACCCAGTCGGCCGACCAGTCGCGTCCAAAGTCGGGATGAGGGCGAATTCGCAGAGAATACGTGATGGATGGAGCAGGCCGAAGCCTCAACCAATCGCGGAGCTATCGCTTCGCAGCAAAGGGAAATGGACGAGCTGAAAGACATCATGCAGCAGACAGCTCGTGATCTTAAGGACATGAGGTCAAAGGTCCATCGCGCCACCAGCAAGGCGCCAGAAATCGACCGCGTCCTCGAAGAAGCTCGCACTACTCCTTCCACCGCGCGAATAACAAAGGCGCGCCTATCCGATCTGGGGAAGCTCAGGCTTCTAATTTATGATGGAAAGGGCGACCCCACGGAGCACATTAGGGCTTTCTCAATCGCTATGGGGCGAGCCAATTTCCGACTCGACGAAATCGACGTTGGTTGCTGCCTCCTCTTCGTGGAGCACCTCAAGGGGGCAGCTCTCTATTGGTTCACGGGAATGAAGAAGAATTCAATCGACAACTTTGCACAGCTCTCAGAAGCGTTCCTAAAGCAGTACGCGATCTTAATCAAGTGCAGGACGTTCGAGGCTGATCTCTACACCATTTCGCAAGCGACTAGCGAACCCTTGGGAGTTTTCATCGAACGCTTTAAGGCGATGCTTACTCAGGTGAAGGGGATTGACGACCAGTCTGCACTGAGCGCGCTTCGAAAAGCCCTGTGGTACGACTCGGATTTCCGAAAGGAGATGACGATCAACGAGCCCTCGTCTATTCAGGATGCGCTTCATCGCGCCAATGGCGTCGCAAAAAGCAAGGATGAAACCAGAGCGTTGGGCCAGAAGTACAGGAAGGCCAAAGTTCCCAATCCGCGAGAAGCCCCAGCTGCAACAAAGAAGAAGCCAGGCAACTTCGTGCAGCACGAGGGAGGTTTTAAGGGTGCCCATAACTACCAGGTGGACTCGCCCGGCTTCGGTCCAGGAATGGGGCGAGGTCGCGGAAATGGCATTCCGGGTTGTAATAACGGCAATACGTGGATTAGGAACTCGCCTTACGACGAATCCGCATATTGCGACTTGCACAAAATGGTCGAACATTCGACGGCTAACTGCCGAGTGCTCGGTATGCGACTCGCAGCGAAGCTAGCCGCCGGAGATCTCAGAGGAAATATACGTGTTAACGATTTCTAGCTCGAGAAGTTCGACGATGCAAGAGAAGGAGACAGTCCGTCTGCGGACAATAGCAAGAATAACATACGGGACAGGCGGAATAACGACGAGGTCCACCTTGGCCGGCAAAACAATACTGATGGCCGAAGCGGCTTGAAACAAAAAGTCTGCAACATGATTATAGGCAGCTCGCGCTATTGTTCAAATACAATCTCGTCAATCAAGGCCTATCAAAGACGAGCTGAGGTAGGAGCGAACAAACCCATGCCGTCCAAGTTCCCAAACGATGTCATCCAGTTCGAAGAAAATGAGATCGATGATATCGACAAACCTCACGACGACCCGCTTGTCATCCGACTCGCCGTCGCAGGATGGGACACGGGTCGCGTTTTGATCGATACTGGAAGCACAGTCGACATCATTTTCATTGATGCTCTTAAGCGTAAGGAAATCGACCTCGCTTAAGTTGAATCCTATCCCAAACCTTTGACCGGATTCAATGACGGAACGATCAAACTTCCAGTATGTGCGGAAGGAGTAACAAAAATAGTGGAGTTCGCGGTATCGGACAACCCGGCTATTTACAACGTGATAATGGGAACCCCTTGGCTCAATTCGATGCGTGCCGTCGCCTCGACGTACCATCTCTGCCTTAAGTTTCCAACAAAAATTGGGATTAAAACAATCATAGGGAGTCAGTCGGCGTCGCGGTCTTGCTTCATGACCGCGCACAAACTAAGAAATCAGGCGATAGTGCCCATTCCGAGCGAGCCGCGAAAAAAGCTCAAAACGGACAGGTAGCCCGACAAGGAAATTTCGCACGTTTTGTAGCAACTACAGATCGCGGAAGCCGTCGAAGAGGAAGGTGCGGGTCCGACATGCGAACCCGTCATATCGGTTTGCATTAACGACGAGTTCCCGGATAAGTACGTGGAGATTGGCGCAACGCTTGATGAAATCATCAGGCTCGAACTCGTCAGCTTCCTTAAGAGGAACGTTAGCACTTTCGCATGGGCCACAGAGGATATGCCCGGGATCGATATCGGCATCATCAATCACGAGTTGAATGTAGACTCGACTTTCAAACCCATAAAACAGAAGCGAAGGCGACTCGGGCCGGACAGAGCTCAAGCGGTGAACGACGAAGTAGAAAAACGGATTGGCTCGCAAATCTAGTCATCGTGAAGAAGAAGAGTGGCAAGTGGCGAGTCTGTGTGGACTTCACGAATTTAAACAAGGCATGCCCAAAAGACAGTTTCCCTCTTCCTCATATCGACCGCCTCGTCGAGTCGACATCCGGGAACAAGCTGTTATCATTTATGGACGCGTTCTCTGGCTACAATCAAATTTTTATGCATCCCAGCGATCGCGATAAAACATATTTCATTACAGATTGCGGGATCTATTGCTACAAGGTCATGCCATTCGGCCTTAAGAACGCTGGGGCAACTTATCAGCGATTGGTGAACAGGATGTTCGAAGGAGTCCTCGGCAAGACAATGGAGGTCTACATAGACGATATGCTCGTCAAATCGCTCGAAGAAAAAGACCATGTCGGCCACCTCGCAGAATGCTTTGTGCTACTAAACAAGTATAACATGAAGCTGAATCCGGCTATGTGTCGTTTCGGCGTAACATCAGGCGAGTTTCTCGGATATATGGTTACTCATCGCGGGATCAAAGCAAATCCGAAGCAAATCCATGCGCTAATCCAGATGGCCTCGCCTAAAAAAAAAAGGGAAGTACAACGATTGACAGGAAGAGTCGCAACATTGAAAGATTCATCTCGCGCTCTACTGATAAATGCTTGCCTTTCTATGAAACGCTTAAGGATAAGAAGGGGCCGGGGCCGGCTCGACAGGCCTTCGAGTGGACAAAAAAAATGCGAAGAAGCCTTCTAGAGATTAAAGCAATATCTCGCGACTCCGCCTGTTTTGACCAAACCCGTAACTAGCAAACCACTCTACCTTTACATTGCGGTCTCCGCCTCGGCAGTTAGTGAGGTTCTAATTGGCGAAGATGGCACAGAGCAGAAGCCAGTTTTCTACGTCAGTAAATCCTTAACCGATGCAGAAAAAAGATATCCCCTGACCGAGAAATTAGCACTCGCGGTTATTACGTCGGCTCGTAAACTCCGACCTTATTTCCATTCGCATTCGATCGTGCTTCTCAGTACCTTTCTGCTACGAGCTGTTCTCCAAAGCCCAACTCAGTCTGGGCGACTCGCAAAGTGGGCAATCGAATTAAGCGAGTTTGATATCGAGTATCGAAGTAGGACGACAATCAAGGCACAAGTGTTGGCCTATTTTCTAATCGAACTACCGGAGGCGACTGTCTCGTCAGAAAGCAATAATAAGGACTCATCCCAAATCTTGTAGTTACATGTCGACGGCTCGTCATCTAAGCATGGATCGGGAGTAGGCATTCGACTGTTGTCACCAGACGGAGAATCTCTGGAACAATCATTCCGCCTTAGCTTCAGAGCATCGAACAATGAGGCAGAATACGAGGCCTTACTCGCGGGTCTTCGAATGGCTAAAGCTCCTAATATGACAAGGATAGAAGCCTTTTGCGACTCGCAATTCGTCGTGAATCAGTTCAACGGCGAATACGCAACAAAAGACGAACGCATGGAGGCATACCTCGCACTCGTCAAGACGTTGACGGAGAATTTCGAGTTCTTTACCTTACCAAGAATTCCAAGGGCAGAGAACTCGCAAGCAGATGCCCTCGCTTCACTCGGCTCATCGGCGCAGCCCGACAAAGATCTTCAAAGAATCGTCCGGGTTGAGTTCATCGAAAAGCCAAATATCGAACTCGCCAGGGAAGTCAACGTACAGACGAGATCCCAGGCCACAAAGCGAAAAGCGGATCCTAACAACAGCTCGCCCACTCGCCCCTCGACAGATCTGATGGATCTCGACAAGTCCGACGTAGTCGGGGCAGACAAAACAACAGATGTAATGACAGAAAACAACAGGCTAGACCCTGGCAATAAGAATTTTAAACGTGGTCTTCTCCCCGAACAGCTCGATGAATTGCCAGAGGACGCTTACCCGAATAGCGTGGAGCCGCCACCAGCGCACGAAATCGCCAACATTCCCATTGACGACGAGACTACAGTTTATGGTTGTGATACTAAGTGGATGGCTGACATTCGCGGGTATCTTGCAGACGGCAAAGTTCCTGAAGACAAATGGGCGGCTCGCAAGCTAAAGGCGCAGTCATCGCGTTTCATTCTGTTCCACGGGGAATTCTTCAAGTGGCGACTGTCTGGACCACTCCTCGTCTGCGTCGAGGGTGAAGCAGCTCGCAAGATAATACGCGAAGTTCATAGCGGATCCTGCGGAAACCATTTGGGAGGTCGCTCACTCGCCATTCGAATTAAACGACATGGATATTTCTTGCCAACAATGATAAAAGATTGCGAGCTATTCGCGGCAAAATACGAGAAATGTCAACACCATGGTCCCTTCATCCATCTACCTACGGAGTTTTTGAGCTCGGTCACCTCGCCTTATCCCTTCATGAGGTGGGCAATGGACATCATCGGACCGCTCCACCCATCTCGGCAGAAGCGATATCTGTTAGTCCTGACGGATTATTTTTCCAAGTGGATAGAGGCGGAGGCATTCGGATTGATCAAGGACAAGCATGTCGAAAACTTTGTCTGGAAGAATATCATTTGTCGACACGGCGTGCCCTACGAGATAGTGACTGACAACAGTTCGCAGTTCATCTCCATGCAATTCGAAATTTTCTGCGACAAATGAAAGATAAGAGTCAGCAAATCAACACCTCGCTGCCCACAAGGCAACGGTCAGGTGGAGGCCTCGAACAAAATAGTTATTCACGGGCTTAAGACTCGACTCGATGCTAAGAAGGGCCGCTGGGCAGATAAACTCAAAGGCGTTTTATGGTCTTATCGAACTACACCTCGTCGCGCTACGGGCGAGACACCTTTTGTCCTCGTCTACGGAACATAATGTGAAATTCCTCCCGAGGTCCATTTCCCAGGAGTTCGTCGACGATTACTTCCTGAACAGGAAGGTCTTAATCATCTTCTCATGCTCGACGAACTCGACCTCATCAACGAAAGGCGCGACCGAGCTCTTATAAAAATAACCGAATATCAAATTACCGCGGCCAAGTATTACAACTCTAAAGTGCGAGTTTGGCGTTTCCACGAAGGAGACCTCGTCCTTCACGGGGTATTTCAGAATACGGCCGAGATAAATGCCGGCAAGCTCGGCGCTCACTGGGAAGGACCTTACCAGATCACGAAGGTAGTCCGTCCAGAAGTCTACGAAATCGCTAACATGAAAGGCGAGATGATCCTGCGTTCCTGGAATGCGCGACATCTAAAGATGTACTACTGCTAAAAAATACTAAGTCATTTGACTTGAACTACGGCGCGACTTGATCCCTTTACAGGTTACGTAGGCATCTCGTTTTCGAACGAGTTCAGTTGCCCCCCTATTCGAAAAAAGGGGGGAGTGGGTCCGTATATTCATACTCCCAATCACGGCGTAACAAACGAGAGTTGTCACAACTCGATCAATTCGCTAACGACATAAATGTCTAAACGCGACAGTTCTAACAACTCGATCAACTCGCTAAACGACTTAAATGTCTAAACGCGACAGTTGTAACAACTCGATCAGCTCGCAAAACGACTTAACTGTCTATATGTGACTCGATCAATTCGAAAACGACTTAACTATCTACACGCGACAGTTGTCGCGACTCGATCAATTCGCAAACGACTTAAATGTCTAAACGCGACAGTTGTAACAACTCGATCAGCTCGCTAAACGACTTAACTGTCTACACGCGACTCGATCAATTCGCAAATGACTTAAATGTCTAAACGCGACAGTTGTAACAACTCGATCAACTCGCTAAACGACTAAACTGTCTACACGCGACTCGATCAATTCGCAAACGACTTATTTGTCTACACGCGACTCGATCAATTCGCAAACGACTTAAATGTCTAAACGCGACAGTTGTAACAACTCGATCAGCTCGCAAAATGACTTAACTGTCTATACGCGACTCGATCAATTCGCAAACGACTTAACTGTCTACACGCGACAGTTGTCGCGACTCGATCAATTCGCAAACGACTTAAATGTCTAAACGCGACAGTTGTAACAACTCGATCAGCTCGCAAAACGACTAAACTGTCTATACGCGACTCGATCAATTCGCAAACGACATAAATGTCTACACGCGACTCGTCGTCATTACTGACCATAATGACGATCTAAAACACTTCATCGCGAAGTTAACCTATACATCCAAAGTGGATAAAGCGCGCTATATAAATTTAGAATTCATCACTGAAGCGGATTTATTCAGTGGAATACGACCGTAAACCAGGATGTTCATCTCGCGAACCCAGTTATATTTAACACTGGTCAAACTTGGCAAACATTATCTGGTCAGAGATTATTATCGGGTAAGATATTCCTGGGAATATCTATACTCCAAAATTTGCTTCAAGTAAACAAACTATAACAGGCCTAGCTGACGAGCTATAACAGGCCTCGCCAAACATGGCGAATTTTGCGGTAACACCATTAGTGTTTCGCCTTTAAGCGTCTTAAAACCGCATCGTCACTAAGCGTCTTAAAACCGCATCGCCCTTAAGCGTCTTAAAACCGCATCGCTTCTAAGCAAGCCCTAACAGGTCTCGCCAAAAACGGCGAATCCCGTAAAACGATAAAGCATGTCGCAATAAATCCGAATTTTTATAAAATATTTGGGTTCGGCCAACCAGGCAGAAAAAATGTCACAGGTTTTATAAACCCGTCCAGGCATCGAAACAAAAAACAAGTCTTAAAACTTAGCAAAACAAAAGGAAAAAATCCTAAAAACCTATTATAGTTTGGATTAGGCGACCAGCTCGCCTTCTTCGACTCCTTTATCCTTGATCTGAGCATCAATGCCAGCCACACCCTCCAACTCACCACCTTCCTTTTCCATTTCACCGCCAGCCGGTGCGGAAGGTCCAGCCGAACTTGCAACATCTCCAGTCTTGGAATCCTTTTCCAGGGGAGTCGGCTCGCGCTGAAGTTTGGTTGCTACAGTTTGGTCAAGATCAACGATCTTGTCCGTCTCGCCCGACTCGCCGTCGCTCAACTCCTCGCTCGCGCTTCGCAGCCGCATACCCAAGGAGCCATCGTTAGAGCCAGAAGCTACATTAATACCAACAGACTTAGCGCTGATCACGACTGGCGGAGAAACAACTATATCCGCTACATTAATGGGCACGAAGTAATTCATACCTAGCGTTTTTCTCAACTCGGCGGCCATCTCGTCAAAGACATCATGGGCAGAGCCCAGCTTCGTCTTGTGTTCGACAAGGAGAGCACGCTCGGCTTTGGGATCAAAAGGCTCCTCGGCAGTGGCATCATCCATATCATCAAGAAGCTGAAGGTTAGAGTCCGCTTGCGAAATATAAACCATGTTCCTAATCGGTTTTTTCATCAAGCGACAGAACAACTCGTTTGCACGAGTCAGTTGAGACTGAACCTCAGCAGCCGCGGTTCGCCTCGCAGAAGAAGCAGCCTCCTCGATTGCCCTATCGCGACTCGCTTTCAGAGACAGCAGCTCTGCCTCCAGTTTGGCATTTTTATCTTCGGCCTTCATCTTTTCAAGACCGACTCGCTGAAGATGCTTCGCCATGTCGTCAAAGCCCTTCTTATACGCATCGCGCTCGGCAGCTAGTTCGTTCATTTTGGCCGCGACTTACTTCTTCTCGGTTTCTTCCTTCACATTGGCCTCGTTGATGAAAGCCTGCCTGGACCTCACCGCCTGATCGTACGCGATGATCAGTCTGTTGAAATGCGCGGTAGCCTACAAAAGGGTTGAAGTATGAGAAAGGAAGTGAGACGAGACAGATGAAATAACGTAAATTTACCTTGGCCTGACGAGACGAGAACTCTTGGTAGAGCTCGCTCTTCAGCAACATCTCCGGAATTGGAATGTTGTCGCCAGGGTATGTGATTTTGGCCATTAAGGTGGCCGCAGCAGATGGATCATCGTAGATCTCGACGGACCTACCGGATCGAGGAAGAGGCTCTTTCAATTGCAGAGTCGGCAGCTCGCGACGACTTTTCTTCGACTCGCCAGCTCTGCCTTTGCCTTTATCTGCAGCAGAGTGCTTTCGCTTCCGAGACAGCTGATGCTCGGACTCGACGGGCTTAGACTCGGTAGGCTCGTCAATAATAATAATCGGCTGCGAAGGCATGACAGCCAAAGCAAGACTCGCGCCTGTGGCTGCCGCTTCGTCAGTTCGTGCAGCAGGAACGTCTTCCTTAGCTACACTTCTCTCTGACGTTTCGGCGACAGAAGTAGTTTCTTTGTGAGTGGCCTTCTTTTTGACCTTCTCGGCTTCCTTCTTAGCCTTCTGGGCTTGCTTCTGGACAATGTCGGGAAAGTTTGTCGTTCCGGCATAATTTCAAGATCTTCGGACTTGCTTTGATCAAACTTGTCTTCCTCGTCGGTTAAGAAGGACTCGCGAGCTCGAACAACTCTCCGAATGTGAAAGTGGCGATTCCAAAGACACTTCCGGGCCTTCAGCTTGTCGAACAAGTCGTCAATTCCGGCAACAGGAGTAAATAGCGGTCTGCTAACTGTAAAAACAAGTGAACATAAGGTCAATATAAAACATAAGAAGAGAGCAGTTCGCGCGGTAAACATCAAGAAAATCTACCAAGTGTTCCCCACTTCACCACCACCCAGTGTTCTTCTTCAGCAAACGCAGCCGAAATCGATACAAAGAAAAATTTCTTTCGCCAGCTATTTTCTTTGTTTGGGAAGTCGTCTAAATCTTGTACATGGGTCGACTCGCCAAGTTATACAACCTCTTGCCGCTCGGGTCGGCATGCTTGCGAAACTCGAAGAAATTATGAAGATGACGAACTCCGATGGGTTTGCCACATTCGGCAGCTCGAGTCAAGAGCCCGACCAGCTGACGGACTCCCCTGGTGTTGATCTGAGCAAGTGCGATTCTATGGACCCGCATATACCGCACGATCAACGCTGGAATGGGGAATGTAAGGTAACAATCCCTAAACCAGTATTCATATGCAGTAAACGTGCCGACTGGCGGGTCGTCTTCACGCTGCTCGACAGTCGGCACAATCATCTCGACCGCATCGGGGATTCCGCATTCTGCGCGAAGGATATCCAGCGACTCCTCATCGCACCATGAAGAGCCTGTAGGTGGGAGTTCCTTTCGCCTCGACTTCTTTTTCTTAACGACTTCGGCAAGCCCGGATCCGATCCAGGCTTGCAATCTCTCTGCTTCTACGAGAGGATTGTATTCGCAAGCACATTCTTCGACCTTTACTCGAGGAGGCGGCTCGGCAAGGCTAAGCGACTCGTCGCGGAGATGTAGAATTTCCACGACTAGCCTCTACTCTTCAATAGCAGAAGCCTCGCCAATTTGCGAAGGACGCGAGGTCCCAACTCCCTCTTGGAAATCAGGTCGCAGAACTCGCATAGGTGAAGCAATCCCCCTCATCTCGCGACTTTGCCCTAAGACAAAGGAGGGATAAGAGAACAATTCGGCAAGAGGAGAATGACCACCAACTTGATCCTCTCGACTAGATGCACTCGTCTCCTCGCGATCAGACATACTCGCGTTCTCGTATCCGCAAAACCGACCACAGCTTGAACTCGCATCAACGACCGATTTGCTGTTAGCAGAATAAGCCCAGATCAGTTTTTCCTTCTCGGCGGGTTCGGCAGATCTCGCAAACTTAATCGAATTTGTTGACATGATTGTTGGATCAAAAATCGGACAGTTTTCTTCTCAAGAAAACGACGGCGGCGATGAAGAACACAGCGGCGGCGAAGTGATGGGACGGCAAAAAACTTAACGAAAACTTGAAAGAAAAACGAGAGAAAAGAGAGAGAGAGCAAACCAGTTTTCGGAGAAATGAGAATTGTGGGAAGTATCTGAGGAGCATTGCTCCTTATAAAGGCATTTACGACGATTCGAGTTTCGGATGGGCCTCATTTTAATTTGGGCCGAGAATCTGGGCTTAAAGTATCACAGTTTCATAGGGAACCAGACCGACTTGCGTTGCCTCAACTTCGTATTAGGTCGAAAGCGCGACTTCAGGAGTTCACTTTCTCAGCGATTCTCCGCGATTACCATGATCTCGAAGTGGAGTTGATCAAGTCGCATCAAAATCAATTTGCGACTTCATCAGATCAATTCGTGACTTCATCAGATCAATTCGCGACTTCATCAGATCAACTCGCGACTTCGTATTCATCAAAATCGAATCGTGACTTCATCTTCCTCAGATCAACTCGCGACTTCGTCTTCGTCAAATCGAATCGCGACTTTATCTCCCTCAGATCAACTCGCGACTTCGTTTTCATCAATATCAAATCGCGACTTCATCTTCCTCAGATCAACTCGCGACTTTGTCTTCGTCAAATCGAATCGCGACTTTATCTCCCTCAGATCAACTCGCGACTTTGTCTTCAACAAATCGAATCGCGACTTCATCTTCCTCAGATCGGCTCGCGACATCATCTCGCCACTTCTCAAATTTGAAGTCGACTCGCAGATAACTCGTATCGATCGGTTCGCCAAATTTGGGACTCGGAGATAATGGCGACTTGAACGAGTGTGTGACTTCTGCTCTTTTCCTCTTGGTCTGGTTTTTTCCCATCGAGTTTTCTAGGCAAGGTTTTTACCGAGGCTTGTTCACATACTTATGCGTCTTCGTCTCGCCGCCTAGCATTGTATCGGCCAGTTCGTCGAAGTTGGAAACAATCTCGTCATCTCGCCAAAACCGATTTGTGACCTCACTTCGCCATCTCGCGGTTAGTCTCCCGAATCGCCTCGCGTCATCAACGACTCGCATCTTCAAAAGCAGCTCGTGTATTACGAGCTCGATCGACTCGCTTATAATGTCACACTTGGTCAACTCGCCAAAATTGGGTACAAATCATGTCATCTGGGCTCGGCAGCATCATCGTCAACACGTAAGCCGTCTAAACAGAAATCGATTCCTCACTCGGACACCCTTACTTCAACACTTTTATTTATAAAACTGTTGAACTGGGGGGCTAACTGTAGGGGTCAAATCTCCCCTATAAGAATCGATAAGCCTGAAACGACGTCGTATTTCGCCAACCGGTCCAACGGTCAAAGTCCAGAAGATGGAGGCCCATTTGCGGCCCATCACTGTTTGCCTCAACCAAGTTGTATTTCTATAAATAAGCATGTACCCCCCTCATTTGAGGGGATCCGATTTTTCTAAGTGATAATAAGACAAATAATAGCTCTGATCTTGATAACTAAGAACTTCTAAGAACCCTAATTAATTCGCAATCTTCTCTAAGTGTTTGAAACCCTAAAGAAGCTCTAATTCGAAGAATCTTCACAAATTCTATTGTGCAATAATTCCAGCTCGCACAATCATCACCCTGGTTCATGGCATGAGCGTCAGCTAGGTAATAGCCAGATTTAACCGAGTAGATACCTGATTTACTTGGTAGCCAAGCCAATTTGTCACTTGCATCAGTCTTGCTTGGCTTGAGGCAGAGAATGTTATCCAAAAACTCAGGAAAGATGTTGTTTATCTTGTCCATGTCCCATTCTAGCGTGTTATCGAGAAGGAGATCGGCAACTTTGAGGTTTGAATCACATTCTCTTTGGGGCCCGAAAGGTTTGATGTTTTCCACTGGCGAAATCCATGAGTCTTCCCAAACTCTTGTGTTTTTTCCATTTCCAATGCTCATTATCAGGTTTGGTTTGATAAGGTCGCGACAAATAAGGATACCTCCCCATCCGTGAGAACACGATTGAGTTGGAGGAACCTCCAGGAATGGAGTATCGTGACAATATTTGCCGCATAATGTACGGCTTAGAAGACACTCGGACTTATTGATGATTCTCCATCCTTGTTTAGCGATAAGCGCGTCATTGAAGTGTTGAATATCTCGGAATCCAATTCCTCTATCTCTTTTCGATTTAGTGAGTTTTGACCAAGAAACCCAACACATATTTCTCTTTTCCGGAGTTGAGTCCCACCAAAACCTTGTGAGTACGGATTGTATTCTTTTACAAAGGCTTTGAGGGAGTTTGAAATACGATATTGTATACGTCGGGATCGATGAGAGGACCGATTGAATCATTACCATTTTTCCACCATTGGAGAGAAATTTTGTCGAATAGCTATGAGCTCTTGTCTTTATTCGGTCAATGATTACCGTAAAGAGGTCTTTTTTCCTTCTTCCGAAGTGTTCCGGTAATCCCAAATATTTGCCAAGACCACCTTCGTTTAAGATTCCAAGGTCGTTCTTTGCTCTCTCTCTTTTGTCTCTCTAGACGTTTTAGACGAGAACGTGATCGACGATTTTGACCGTTAATCATTTGGCCGGAAGCTTTTTCGTATTTACCGAGGATCTCCATGAGAGTTTTGCATTCGTCCTTGTTTGATTTACAAAAAAACATGGTATCATCGGCAAATAGGAGATGATTTATACGTGGACTTTTCCTCGCTACCCGAATGCCTTTGAGAGTTCCATTTTCTTGTGCGTTCGTGCATAACCCGGATAGAACTTCGCCGCAAAGGATAAATAAAAACGGAGAGAGAGAATCTCCTTGGCGAATCCCGCGAGTGGGCTTGACGTAGCCTTGTGCCAAGCCATTGATAAGGAACGAGTATGTTGGAGTTGAAATGCATTGCGAGAACACTAGACGTACGAAGTCCCATTCTACTCAGTCGTACGCTTTGCTCATATCCGTTTTCACGGCCATAGAGCAATGTTTCTTTGCACCGGATGTCTTAAGATAGTGTAAAACTTCATCCGTAATTAATACATTGTCGGTTATCGCTCTTCCCGGTACAAATGCGGATTGATTTTCGGAGATAATACCATCGAGAATAGGTGATAACCGCTTAGTGATGATCTTCGAAATAATCTTGTAATAGACGTTACAAAGAGCGATTGGTCTATAATCGGAAACCCTATTGGGCCCATGGACTTTCGGGATTAAACGGACATGGGTATGATTAATGTTCTTCGGCATAATACCCAGTGGAGAAAAAGGCTTGTACTTCTTCTATGACTGCTGGTCCGATGTATTCCCAATTAGATTGGCAAAACTTGCGGGCCCGGTGCTTTATTCGGATGTATCGAGAACAGTGACTTGCGGACTTTAACTGGTGATGGGATGGCTGTGAGTTTAGCGTTTTGATCAGAGGAGATTCTAGGTGATAGAGCTTCTTTAACGATCTCGTCTCTCTCCGATGGAATGGTCTTGAAAAGTTTTCGATAATACTTTGTTATTACGGCCGTAATTCCCGTCTCTTCGTGGAAGCATTGTCCTTCTTCATTCTCAATGATTGAGAATTTGTGTATCGCTCTTCTTCCCCTGGTCACAGAATGGAAGTAATTAGAGTTTTTATCTCCAAGGGTTAGCCATAATTGCTGGCTTCTTTGGCGCCAAAATGCTTCTTCGGCTTCATACGCAGCTTGCAGTTCTAAATTTAAGGTGTTTATAGCATTTTCATCTGCCACTGACTTCGATAGCTCGGCATCGGCATCGAGTTTTAAATTCCTGTCCTCTACCGTTTTCTGTGCATTCTTATGATGATCTTTATTCCACCTTGAGATCGCATTTCGGCTAGCACTAATCCGTTGCTCTACTGTTTGTGCTTGATTTGATGACCAGATTTCTGCAACTAATTGCTTAATCTCAGTGTTTGTTGCCAGCCTACGATCATATCGGAACAATCCTTTCTTTTTTGTAGATGATGTATCAAAGATTGTAAGCAAAGGACGATGGTCCGATCCATCAAAACGTAGATAGAAGCTTTTACCAGATGGAAACAGCTCAGCCCGTTTACTATTAGAAAGAGCTCTGTCTAGACGACAATGTATCAGGTGGTTATTGCGCCAACCACGCCACGATAGGTAATTTCCCGCATATCTAAGATCGTAGAGATCTCCTTCTGCCATAAAGCTCCAGAAATCACCGAAAGAACCTTCAGTCCTTGTAATGCCTCCCGTCTTCTCGTCATTACTCAGTATTTCGTTGAAGTCTCCGGTAAGGAACCAAGCCTCATCTCTTGTCTCCGCAATACGGTTCTGGTGATCAGGTTCTCCGTAGACAAACGTTGCGTAGAAACGCTTCTTCTTGTGTTTAATGATGGTATCAATAAAATTTTCACATGATTCGAGTACTTCGACTTTGAACTCTGATTTCCAGAATAAAGCTAGACTTCCTTTTCCAGGTCTTGAGGGAGGGACTAGTATATGAGAATTGAGATCCATACACTTTAGTTTCTTGAGCACCTCCTCGTTGGGGTTTTTTGTTTCGCAAAGGAATAAGATATCGGGACGATTTGATCGCTTTAATTCCTTTAGTCGGCGAACTGTCGTGGATTTCTCCATTCCGCAACAGTTCCAACTCAATATGGCTACGGAAGAGGAGGAAGATGGAGCCGAAAATCCATCCATCTCTTTGTTATTGGCGGTAACAGATTGATATTTGTGCCCTGCAATTGAGCTGTGTTTCGTTGCGAATGAGCCAAAATCATTGCTGATGTTTCTTCCATGAGTCTGTGGGCTTCGCTATTTAAAACTCTGTTGCGTCGGGCTTCTCTTTCTGTGGGGTTCTCCACGTTAGCGTAGTTGATCGTAACCTCTCGTAGCTCCTCCATAATCAATTCCGTAGACAGAACTTGTGGAGGGGGAGAGGATAATTCCTCAAAATCCAAGTTTCTCTCGAGGGGTGACATCGACATTATTGGGGATTTCTCTCCATTGCCTTTGGGGAGGTTGTGGGAATGCAGTGACTTATGTTGGTTGGCCTGAGGTCAATATCACTGGAGCTGCTTCTACTCTTTCAATAGGGCGTTCTAAGGCGTCATTCCTGTAGTGAGATTGGGTTTCAGAAGAAGAGTGGGCTGGTCATTGAGATTGACAATTACGGTCAGTTGATTTCCTTTGCCAGACTTCGGTTGGTGCCTTCCTTGATGGTCTATTTGATATTCTCCCGTTTCTATCATATCTCTCGTGGAAATCTTGCCTCTGTGTTTCTTCTCGTTGATTAGCGGATGGGAAAGCTTTATCCGTATGGGTTTCTTTGAGTCGAGATGAGCTTTCATGGTGGTGCCGTTTGCCAGAGATGGTTCCTTTGGGGCAGTCACGTTCACTGTGTGTGAATCAGAAACATCTCTTACAGTGGTTCTTTAAGCGTTCATAGACCAGGGCTACGGTGGCTTCAATTCCTTTCTCAAAATCGATTATAGTTTCCTGAATAAGAGGTTGTCCATATTCTTGCTGATGTTTTAGTAACTTCATATCCATCGAGTGTCCCCAGAGCTTTTGCAATATCAAGTACCATAGCATCTTTGAGATAGGACCGTCCAGTTTGAGTAGTGATAGGGACGGTTAGCTAGGGCCTTAACAAGGTCGTCTTCATGCGTGAAACGGAACTGGAAGATACCGTTTCCCAGGTCAGAGCCGATGACGTTCCCATGTTGCTCCCATCTTTTTGCGAAGTAGGAGATCATAGCCCACATCCTTTGTTCCTTAGGATTAGAAAGTCTTCCGATAAGAGTTAGTTGATTTTCCTGGATTAGATCTGAGGTATCCAGGCGTGGTGCTTTAATTCTCTTCCTTGGGGGAGATTCATGTTCTTCTTGAATGGCTTTGCCTTTTGCTGAGTATGAGTGTCTTTGGTTCATGGTCGTTTTGGTGAGCCGGTGAGTTTCTGATATTCTGTTGAAGCAGAAATGATTCTGCTAGTTTCTGATAGTTGAGGTCTTTGCCGGAGAGCTTGAGTTGTACCTTAGAAGAGCAAACAACGGAGAGATTTGGATCTTGGAGTAGCTAAGAACATGCTTTAGTTTGAACTAAAACTGCAGGATTGGTGAGATGCCTTCGGTTGCTATGGAGAAGTAAAAGGCCAGGTTCCGGTCGACTAAAAAGTCACCGTCGGCCTGCCGGGGGTTCGTCGGAGGAGCAAAACTTCTCAGTATTTCCGGGTAATTTTGGTGGTTGAAGAGGTTTGAGAAAAGTGAAATTTGAAATTTTAACCAAAAAAGGTAAGATAAGGCTTTTGGACCAGCGGTAACAAGGAAGTTCCGGTGTACAGAGTAAAGTTAATGGTTTTTACTCGAGACTCGTGGCTGAGAGAAAAAAACTTTTATCAAACGGTAGAAACTCTCCTAAATAAAATTGTGAAAAAACTACTTAAAATTGTGAAAAATTGTGAAAAATGTTGTGAATCAAGAGAACGAATGGGGAAGATTGTGTTTATTCATTAATCATAAGATCCTTTATATAGGATTATTACAAGAGAGAAAAGGAAAATTCCTTTTCCTAATGGGAAAAGGAAAGTACATAAAAGGAAAATCCTAATTCAACTAGGATTCATTAAACCGGCCTAAAGACTAAGTGTTAATGGGCCGTAAACGGACCAGAACTAGTTATGACAATCCACTATGATTTATAACACTCCCCCTTGGATGTCATAACTCTAATGGGCTTGTAATACGCTTTGGATGTTGCCTCATTAAAACCTTACCAAGTAAAACCCATTTTGGGACAAAACCGTGGTGAAGGAAAAAGAGTACAACACGTATTACTCCCCCTGTTCTGAACCTCACTGCAAGTCTTTCAAACGACGCATTCCAATCTGATAAGTAAGTTTCTTGAACGTTGAGGTTGGAAGTGACTTGGTGAATAGGTTTGCTGAATTCTCACTTGATCGTACTTGCTGCACTTGAATTTCTCCATCTTTCTGTAGATCGGATGTGAAGAAGAATTTTGGCAGAATGTGCTTCGTCCTATCACCTTTGATGTATCCATCCTTAAGTTGAGCTATACACGCTGCATTGTCCTCGAACAAGACCGTCGATTCCTGCTTACCTTCGGCCATTCCACAATCCACTCTTATGTGCTGGGTCATCAGCCTTAACCAAACACACTCACGACTAGCCTCATGAATTGCCAATATCTCTGAATGATTAGAAGATGTAGCTGCAATGGCCTGCTTCATTGACCGCCAAGATATTGCAGTTCCTCCATGAGTAAACACATAACCTGTCTGGGACCGTGCATTATGAGGATCTGAAAGATAACCTGCATCAGCAAAACCAACTAAACCGTCCTTAGATTGGTTAGTATAAAATAGACCCAAGTCTTTCGTTCCTTGTAGGTAACGAAGAATATGTTTTATCCCGTCCCAGTGCCTTTGGGTCGGACATGAGCTAAATCTTGATAATAAATTCACGGCAAAACATATATCTGGCCTAGTGTGGCTTGCCAGATACATTAAAGCTCCTATGGCACGGAGATATGGCACTTCGGGACCAAGGACTTCTTCAGAGTCTCTCTTAGGACCAAACGGATCCTTTTCTAGATCAAGAGATCTCACCACCATTGGGCTGGACAATGGGTGACATTGATCCATATTAAAACGCTTGAGTACCTTTTCAGTATATGCCATTTGATGCACAAGGATTCCATCATTTATGTACTCAAGTTGCAATCCCAAACAGAACTTAGTTTTGCCTAGGTCTTTCATCTCAAATTCTTTCTTGAGGCATTCAACTGTTTGGACGATTTCACCAGGGGTTCCAAGGATGTTCAAATCATCTACGTAAACTGCTATGATAACAAACCCTTTGTTTGCAAACTTTTTTTATAAAAATACATGGACTGATGGGATCATTCTTATAGCCTTCTTTGACTAAGTACTCACTCAATCTATTGTACCACATACGCCCACTTTGCTTCAGTCCATAAAGGGATTTGTTCAGCCTTATGCAGTGTTGTTCTCGAGAACCTTTCTTATCTTTGAGCTCAATACCCTCTGGTAATCTAATATAAATCTCATTATCCAGTGGACCATATAAGTATGCAGTTACAACGTCCATTAACCGCATATCCAACTTTTCTCTTATAGCCAGACTTATCAAAAATCTAAAAGTTGTAGCATCCACCACAGGGGAGTATGTCTCCTCATAATCTATTCCTGGTCTCTGTGAGAATCCTTGTGCAACAAGCCGTGCTTTATATCTCACGATTTCACCATGTTCATTTCTTTTCCTCACAAAGACCCATTTATGTCCAACTGGTTTAATCTCATAGGGTGTCCGAATTATTGGACCAAAGACATCCCTTTTCCTTAAAGAATTCAACTCCACGTTTATAGCTTCTTTCCATTTAGTCCAATTTTCACTCTGAGTGCACTCATATATCGACGTGGGTTCTAGATCCTCCATAAGTTCAAGTGCTACCTTAAAAGCAAATATATCATCGATTTCCACACACTTTCTATTCCATTGTATTCCAGACATAACATAATTCATTGAGATCTCATTATTTTCAGGAACGTCAGAACCATGAAACTCGGCGTCCCGAGTCTCATTGCTTGGAACTATCGGTTCAGTTATGTCTGGGGTTCCATCAGATTCCTCAACCACGATTTCAGCACCTTTCTTTCTTTTCCGAGGATTCTTATCTTTGGAACCTATTGGCCGGCCACGTTTTGAGTGTGGTTTAGATTCTGTAGCAACTTGATTGTGTCCCTCTTGAACATCAATTCTAATCGGTGCATTAACAGCTGGTATGTAAGACTTAGTTACTCTTTTTGGGTCAGCAAAGGAATCTGGCAATTGATTAGCTAGCTTTTGTAAATGTATAATCTTTTGGACTTCTAATTCACATTCTTGAGTCCGAGGATCTTGCCATTTTAAGGACGTTTGATTCCATATAATTTCCTTTACCAGTCTGTTATCTCCTCCTAATGTTGGATAGACAGATTCGTCAAAATGACAATCTGCGTACCTGGCCTTAAACAAATCACCCGTGGTTGGCTCAAGGTACTTAATGATAGTAGGAGAATCATATCCAACATATATCCCCATCCTCCTTTGAGGTCCCATCTTTGTTCGCTGTGGTGGTGCAATAGGCACATAAACGGAACATCCGAATGTTTTAAGATGGGATATGTCTGGCTCTTGACCCGTTATTAACTGTGATGGGGAATATTTATGTTCACTAGATGGCCTGATACGAATTAGCTCTGCTGCATGTAAAACTGCATGTCCCCAAGCTGAGACCGGGAGTTTTGATCTCATTAGCAACGGTCTAGCAATCAACTGTATGCGTTTAATAAACGATTCAGCCAAACCGTTTTGTGTATGTACATGTGCCACAGAATATTCAACACTTACCCCCATGGACATACAATAATCGTTAAACGCTTGGGACGTAAATTCACCAGCATTGTCAAGACGTATAGTCTTTAAAGGAAAATCTGGAAAGTGTGCTCTTAAACGTATGAGCTGGGCAAGCAATCTTGCAAATGCCACATTTCTAGTTGATAATAGGCAGACATGTGACCATCTCGTGGATGCATCAATAAGGACCATAAAATATCTAAACGTCCCACAAGGTGGGTGTATTGGTCCGCATATGTCTCCTTAAATTCTTTCCAGAAAATTTATCGTTTCCTTAGTTACTTTGATTGGTGATGGCCTAGTAATGAGTTTCCCTAGTGAACATGCTTCACACGTGAGATTCTTTGGGATAACTCTCCTTTCTTTCAAGGTGTGCCCATTAGTACTTGCTAATATCTTTCGCATCATGTTAGCACCGGGATGGCCAAGCCGGTTATGCCAAAAAGTGAAATTCTCAGTAAACTCTTTGTTTACCATAGCATTTGCTTCTATCATTCCGATCTTAGCACAATAAAGGCCCACAGAAATGGCAGGTATAGTCTCTAGGACTTTCTTATAGCCATGGACGGTTTCAAAGATTTGAAGGAATTCTTTGTTATTCTCGTCCTTAGTTTCAACATGAAGACCATTCATTCGAATGTCTTTAAAGCTCAATAGACTTCTCTTTGAACTAGGTGAATATAACGCATTAGAAATTTCTAGATGCGTGCCCTTAGGTAATAAAATATGGGCTTGACCGTGGCCTTCAATTAAATTTGCTATACCCGCAATTGTGGTTACATTTGCCTTTTTAAGTGTAAGATCAATGAAGTATCTCTTATCTCTTAATATCGAGTGGCTTGATCCACTATCCACAATGAACACATCCATATCGTTCATACTTCAAAAGAGATAACAATAGATACTTTTAAATAACACTCTTTCATTCCATAAAGTTTAATAGAAAGCAATAACACAAAACCAAAGTATAAAGTGTAAAACGTAAAACAAGCAAAACACAAAACACCAAAACAGAAAATCAAAATCAATCACTTAAGTATATCTGAGGTTTCAAAATTCATCAAGTCATCTTGCTCATGATCGAAATCTCCTTCATTATCATGCTGGATCATATGAGTTTCTGGATTCTTCCCTTTAAGGCTCTCTTGATAGAGTTCAACCAGATGCTTGGGAGTCCTACATGTCTTAGCCCAATGATTACTCATTCCACATCGATGGCAAACTGATTTTGGGTTTGATTCTCGTGGTTGAGAAGTAATACCACGGTTATTACGATCATAGTCAGTTCGGTATCCGCGTCCTCGTCCTCGCCCGCGGTTAGAATGATCGTTATGGAATCCGTGGCCTCGGCCCTGACCTCGACCGTATGGATTAAAATGGCCACGGCCACGTCCTTGCCATCTACCCCCACGTCCACGACCACGATGTCTATAATCACTTTGGACGTGGTTAATTTCTTTCTTTTCATCTGTGGCCACATTCGCTTCAGGAAGTGGGGCTGATCCAGGAGGTCTCATCTCACTGTTTCTCATTAGCAGTGTATTATTCTCCTCGGCTAGTAATAGACATGCTATAAGCTTTGAGTATGTCTCAAAACCTCTTTCACGGTATTGCTGTTGAAGCAACACGTTATTAGTGTGAAAGGTGGAGAAGGTCTTTTCCAACATGTCTTTCTCAGTTACCTTCTCACCACATAGTCTCAATTGAGAAACTATTCTGAACATAGCCGAGTTATATTCTTCCACGAACTTGAAGTCCTGGAACCTGAGATTCCTCCAATCATAATTGGCCTTTGGTAACAACACCGTTCTATGGTGGTCATATCTTATCTTTAATTCTTTCCAAAGGTCCAAAGGGTTCTCAATGGTTAGGTATTGATCCTTGAGACCCTTAACAAGATGATGACGAATGATCGATATCGTTCTGTATCGATTCCTTTCATTCTCATTATTATCCTCAATGATACATTCGCCAAGTCCTTTAGACTTTAGATTTATCTTAGTATCCAACGCCCACTGTAAGTAATTGTCTCCAGAGAGATTGAGGGCAGCATAATCCAAATTGTTGATTTTCGACATCTGAAAACATTCATCCTATTCTCTAAGAACTATAAGATTTTAAAGTTTATGCATATGATGCAAAATAGGTCATGGGTGCTTATATAAACGGGTACGGATGCATGATGCTTATGAAACCAGATTTTTATGTTTAACAACCTAACATAATGTTTTTATATGCTCATGATGCAAGCCTAGTATTCAAATTCTAAACCGTATGATGATATGACCGGATTTTAATCAAGCATGTTATGTCTATATGATGCAATCAGTTTCAGTTTCATGTTTATCAATCAACGAATCAATCCAAACAAGCAAACAAACAAACGAGTTCAAATAAATATGCAACCAAATTTGGACAGAGTGTTTACTGTCGATCGACGGGTGATTTGTGTCGATCGACACAGTTTAATTCAAACAACAAATTCAGGCAGAAGTTTACGTGTCGATCGACATAAAACTAGTGTCGATCGACACGGGTACAGATCATGCAATCGGTTTGGATTTTAATTGAATTAGGTTAGGGTTTCAAGTTAGGGTTTCAAGTGATTACGAATCATGAATCAATAAACACAATCAAGCAAGCAATAACAATAACAAGCATGATTTAGATTAGGGTTTCTAAGATTATCATGAATCTAGGTTCTTTAGATTAGGGTTTCTTATTGTTTACCTTAACCTCCGTGAGTCTTCTAGTTCGCCGTAACCGTTGATAGGCTGTATGAACTTTCTTCTAGTTCCCGTAACCTTAAAGGCTGTATGAACTATGATTTGAACAGTAACGCCGGATGAACAGTAATCGTCGATGAACAGTAATCGTCGATGAACAGTGCGCGATGAATAGTGTGCGATGAACAGTACGCGATGAACAGTACGATGAATAGTAACGATGAACAGTAATCGCGTTTTTTGTGTTTTTAGGGTTTAGGGAGCAACTCGTGCTGATAACGTGTTGTGAATCAAGAGAACGAATGGGGAAGATTGTGTTTATTCATTAATCATAAGATCCTTTATATAGGATTATTACAAGAGAGAAAAGAAAAATTCCTTTTCCTAATGGGAAAAGGAAAGTACATAAAAGGAAAATCCTAATTCAACTAGGATTCATTAAACCGGCCTAAAGACTAAGTGTTAATGGGCCGTAAACGGACCAGAACTAGTTATGACAATCCACTATGATTTATAACAAAAAAGTAGTTTTAATGTTTTTTTCGTAAAATCTAACTAAATCTTTATTTTTTCCCATCAAATAAATATATTTTCATAAATTAATAAATATTTTTTTTATTATTAATTTAGGGCCCTTACAACTTGGAGGCCATGCAAATGTTTTATTTGTTTGTCTCCAAATCTGCTAAGACCATGAAACTAATGCTTTAAGGGAATCCAATTTAAGGAAATTCATATATTTAACATTTCATATTTAAGAGAATCAAATTTAAAAAATCGTGTCTAATGTAGTGGTGCATAGTTCAACTTTCCAAATTTTACTTATGGGATTTAAAAAACCACCATTGGCTAATTTTTTTTGTTTCTTAACATCTAATCACTTGGGGTCGGGTATATGCTTGTTTGTATTATACAAAATCTTTTAGGCTCGAATGTTTAATATATGTGTAAATGCGTCATGTATACATGTGAAACTAGTCGGATTCGTACTGAATGAAAAAAAATATTATGGTCATGAACCTTATTTACAACTATGGTGGAATAAGGACATCTTATAAGACGAGACAAAGAGAACCCTTGTCTTTTCTTGTACAAAGTTCAATGGTTCTCAATCGATTCCTTTTTTTAGAAAACCAAAATTTAATCAAGACTTATTTTCAAGAAAATTTTGGTTATCACTAGAAGTGTAAGGAAGCAAGATAAGTCACATATATGTTTTATAATTTGATCGATTTTTATTGCAAAATAATTCAGTGATATCCAAAATATTATGAGCATCTTGATTAGAGCTAGTAGTCTTAAAAAAACCAGTTTATTTATTGTTGGTGTTCCAGATTCATAGATTCAATATATATGTTAGAGTGTTGGTCTTATGCATGAAACTTTTTTTAAAAAAATATAGGAACTTTCTTTGCATTAAAAAATATATATGACAACGTTGTACTCCGCTTCTACAAAGAGTTAAAAAAAAAATTAATACATGAATTCATTTTTTTGGATAAATTTCAACCCTTAAACTCTCTTAATTGTTGGGATATACTATCAATATACTATTACATATAACCATCCTTGTGGGTGTGATGGGTGAATTCTGATCGGGAATGATACATACTGGTCAATAAAGGAAACCACTATAAAAGTTTGTGGCTGTGGCAAAATCTTAAAATTTTCAAAGTTTGGAAAAAGAGTATCATAAGGTTGATTTGTGAAATAGTAAAGACACTTCCTTTTGGTTCGATAACTGGTCTCCACTAGGCCAAACATATGAATAACTGGTTCAAGAAGGGTTATTCAGGGGCGGATGCACTTGGAAGGATTGGGGGTACGTACCCCCAATATTATTTTAAAATAATTTAATTTATTGAGTAAAATTAAGAGAAAACATCGGATAATTTGGAAATTTCTCATTTGTGCACCCAGTAATTCCAAGATCAAATACGTATGTGTCTCACTATTAATTTTTGTTTACTTAATTAGTTTTTGTTTCCTTTCTCATCTTCTGTTTTCCTTTTATTTTATACTTTTTTATTCACTTCGTTCTGATCATATTCATATAGAAATAATATAAAATTAAAATGGGATGGTTTAAAAATTTTATTCTTAGAAAAACTTTAGTTTACGTTTTTCACTAACTAAATTTAACTTATTATGTGCTCCCATTACAATTTACTTATGGATCCGCCCCTAGAGTTATTGATATGAGCATCTTGACTTTCACGACAATGACAGAGGTATTCGAGAACCATCGTCGTCGAGGTTATCGTGTGAAAATTCTGAGAACAATTAAGGAAGAAATCGATAGAGCCAAATTATAAAGGAAGGTTAGGGTTGATGGTTCGTTGTGGAAGTACTCTACTACCGTGTACAAGCAACAATTTGTAATTCAAAATATTTGGAATCGCTTGCTCATAGCACAATCAGTGATAACATGGTACAAGGGAGTTTGGTTCGTTATGATACTCTCATGTACTCTTTTCTCAACTCGCTTACCATTCATAATAGATTGACAACGGGCAATCGTACGAGGAGTAGGGTACAGGGCAAAGTGTGGAATTTTGTTTATGTCGTAATGCTGAGAAATTCGGAATCATTTATTCTTCAATGCAACTCATCTGGTGAAATATGGAAGACGATTATGCTGAAACTTCTTGGTGCCAAGTTCACTTCTGCTCGACCAAAATATGTTCAATTCTTGTTTTTTCACATTTTCTTATCGAGTGTGTATCATATATGGCATGAAAAAAATCAACGACAGCGTAGGAAAATAATGCAAACGTCAATAATACTAACCAAGCTAATTGATAAGAGTGTCAAAAATCGCGGTAACTCTATTCGAGCCACATGAAACCACATTTATGTAGAACCGATGGAGTTGTGCCTCTCCACTCGATAACATGTTCCACACAATGGACGAATATATTTCTTTTTTTTTTGTCAAGGACGAATATATTTCAATTACGTTTATCTGATATTTTTAGATAAAAATATATTTATTGTAAAAACATTTGATTTGAATGATAATTTTACATTTAATTCAATAAAAAAACATTATTTGTCGAAGCCACTCTCTCTGACGGCGAAAACATGGTTCTAATTCTCTTTTTGATTAGTTGGGTTTCATTTCAAGCCAACTTATGATAATTGTCTATCTAACCAGGCATTTTAAGCTTAGTTATATAAATATTTTTTTATTGTTGATAAATTTGGAAATTCTTGATTTTCGGTCTATAATATCTTATGGAGACAACCATTTCATTATAATGTGGTTGAACTTGCTTCCTTACACTATGGTTAAGGAGATCTACTGTATTTTTCTTCTTATCAACAGGAGCTAATATATTAAATTAGAAAATATGTGTTTCAAATACATGCACCCGGACTTTTGATATTTTACATTGCATGTTGAATGTGAATGTTTAGGTGATATTAGTAGCGTCGATAATACGATATGATTATATTTAATTGTAGGGAACCCGCCTAATATAAGTTTGGTAAGAGCATGATTACCCGTGAGCTTCTCGAGGCTAATAAGATTTAAAAAATAATAAATCTCCTCTTTTTACTCAATTTTATTCAGAAAAACACTATTTCTCTTCATTTTACTCAACTTTTATTAATTTTATATTTAAAAACACCCACTTACTCTTATTCATACCCACAAAAGTATTAACCCATTGATACCCTCTCTCTAATAATATCAACAATCTCCTTTTTTTACTCAAATTTTATTAATTTTATGTTTAAAAACACCCCATTTTTTACTCAAACACACTCTCTTTCTTCCTATTATATTTTATAATACCTTCGAAATCTACCGCTAAACATGCTCTAAACGTCTTACCTCAACAATTATCACATCTTAACAAGTATACATTTTCAGAGGAAAAAAAAAAAAGATATAAGCGGTGCGAGTGGGCGAATAACGTGTGAGAGAGCCAAATAGCCAACCAAAGTCCAGCTAATGAGTTACTCCAGTAAACCTTGCAAGCTCCCCAATCACGAGCTTTCACCTTCTTCTTCCAGTACAATTTCAGTCTGATTTGATGACGTGGAAGCGCGTGATGTCACGTGCCGACATACTCTCAGTAAATGCCTATGGATTAGGTTGTTCCTCTATCTTGCTAATTGCCAGCTGTACACTCTTCCCCAAAGCTCTCGAACCCAACTTTTCGTTATAGTATTAAATTACTACTCTCTTTTTTATTCAATCGAAATAAAAAATGTTTAATTAATTATATATAAGCTTTTTTTCCTTTTTCCAGGCTGTACCCAAAAAAATCCCCCAACGTCTCTCCCAAGTTTTCACATTTTTCTTTAACTGCCACGCGCTTAAAAATAAAAAAAACACAGCTTGTAAGGGTAGTTTCGTCATTTTCGCTTTCATGCTCTCTGTAACTAAGCTGTATATTCCGTCATGCTTTATCGATACGGTCAATTTCGTTTCTTTCTTTTTAAATATCAACTTTGGCTGTTTGTAACTTTTGCCCAATTCTGACACAATAAAACACTAATTATTTCCCCATTAAACACTTCTTAAGTCTTCCAACTTGATTCAACTGGTAATTGTTTTTGTTAAATACTGCTTTGGTGCTTGACCATAAGAAACTAAGAATCCTATGTCTTCAATGATCCTCCTCGGTTCTTATCCAAATCCAAATATTGAGTTATCATGTAACATTCAAATAAAGTCATACATATGTCTGCACAAAACTTGGTAACTAAAACGTATTTAACTGGTGATACAAAATAGTAATGAAATAACCATATCATAGGTTAAAAATTTAAATTGTCAACCTAAACCAAACTTGTATGGAAAAGGTGGATTCATTCGTTAGCTGGCATACATAAGTACAATGGACCATTACTTTCTCTTTAATCGTTCCTATTTCTCTGCAACTTCCATCTCTCTTTCTCTTTTAAAGCATACAACGTCCCTCATCCCTTTCTCCTTTTTCCGCTTTACTATTTTAAATTGTTTTCAAAATCTAATTTTCATTTAATTATTTAATAAAATAAGATGACCCACTCAGAGTCAGATATATATAGCCCCATCACACACCTCATTTTCTCACAAACCAATCTACAACATCAGAAACCAAAGCTTCTTCGCAATCTTCTCTTTTCCTCTCAAATATTCCCGAGAAAATTAAAAGAAAAGAAAAAAAAATGTATCCGTCAGTTTTTAAACTCTTTCTAGTTTTGTCTCTGTTCCAAGTCTGTGTCTCTGGTCGGAAACTAGCAGAAGAGGAAGAAGGAAACCAGTTTCAACTCTTGAAGTACCACAAAGGTGCTCTTCTCTCCGGCAAGATCTCCGTCAACCTAATCTGGTACGGTAAATTCAAGCCTTCACAGAGAGCAATCATCTCCGATTTCATCACCTCACTCTCATCACAATCCAAGACTCCTCTCAACCAACCATCTGTCGCCACGTGGTGGAAAACCACCGAGAAATACTACAAACTCGCCGGAGCTGACAAAAACCCTTCTTCCCTCTCCCTCACTCTCGGTAAACAGATCCTCGACGAAACTTGCTCGCTCGGAAAATCTCTTACAGACAGAGAGATCCGTAAGCTAGCCTCGAAAGGAGACCAACACGACGCGGTCAACGTCGTTTTGACTTCAGCTGACGTGGCGGTACAACGATTCGGTATGAACCGATGCGGGACCCACGGATACGCTCCGGGTTTGGGTAAACGTGGCACCAAATTCGCGTACATCTGGGTGGGTAACTCGGAGACACAATGTCCGGGTCAATGCGCGTGGCCATTTCACGCTCCGGTTTACGGTCCACAGAGTCCGGTTCTAGTGGCGCCGAACAACGACGTTGGTTTAGATGGGATGGTGATTAACTTAGCAAGTCTTTTGGCTGGAACCGCAACGAACCCGTTTGGTAATGGTTACTACCAGGGACCACAAACCGCACCGCTCGAAGCTGCTTCGGCTTGTCCTGGGGTTTATGGGGAAGGAGCTTATCCTGGTTATGCTGGGAAGCTATTGGTGGATACTACAACGGGAGGTAGTTTCAATGCGTATGGTGCAAACGGCAGGAAGTTCTTGCTCCCTGCTTTGTATGATCCTACCAAGTCGGCTTGCTCCACTATGGTTTGAAAACAAAAACAAACAAAATCTAGTATTGGGTTTCTTTTTGGTCGGTAGTAGAAAATAATATTGTATTGTAGTGTAATTCTTTTATTCAATTAATATTATTCTCATTTTTCCCTTGGTGCCTCTTGAGTCTTGATTTTGAAATAGTTTATTACTCATTTTAGATGTGATCCACTGAAAATTATGGATTGAAATCTTGTCGCCTGGATTAGGCCAAACCAAATTCATTTACTTTGATCATGTTTATTATATACAAGGCAATCCAGCTTATTAAACAAAAACAATGTAGTTAGAGAGGAAAAACAAAATTAAGACAAAACTAAGATTATAACAGAACTAAAGATAAGCACACTATTTTCACGTATTCGAATCAAAATTGTAATCTTGGCCTATTTACATTATTGAACAGTTTAATTTTCGCCTGTGACAAACCCATTTACCCTACTTTGTACATGTTAAACCAAAACAATGTAATTAAATAAAGTAAAATAAAATAAAATATGAACAGAGATTATAGACAATTAATTGGATTGTAATTAGCCAACTAGAATACAAAAAAAAAGCTTGGTTGTTGTCTGGTTGACAAAAAAAAGAATGGAGTTATATGCTAAAAAGTAATGTGGGTGGAGTTGCGCAACTTCGACGAGTGTAGTCGCGTGACGGTCACGTGATCATCCTGGGGTGTGTGGGTCGGTGATCGGTAGGGACGGTTTTGGTAACGTATGTTTTATTTTCTCGAATGTTTTACGATTTCTCGTATCAAAATCTTTGTCCCACCATTCATTTTTTATTTTGTAATGTAAAAGGTAACGTCGCGATACATCATACGTATGCATGCTGTGACTTTCATAGTGAAGACTCAAGCCCATAATTATTCCAATCTCGCCGATTTAGTGAACCTCGAAGAATAAGAAAAGGATGAGCTCAAATATTGATAGAATCTCCATAATTAGGATATTTTCATATATTTCTAGAGTTTATTCGACCGACTCAAAAGAGTATAAATATGTAACACATTCATCCGAGGAAATGATCCCCAACTTTTATTAATACTAAATCATTTTAGAAACTTTGATACATTGTTCTTAAACCTTTTTAAGTTATTTGCTTTAAAACCTATATCCCGACTTGTTTGGATTAAACCCGAGATAGTTTACACGACGTCTTTAGTCAGAGGCACAAGGGTTTCTCCAGGGGTCATCCACTGTGACGACGATCCGCTGACATCAGGGAAGGTCCTAGAAGGGTTGGGAGAATCTAGTAAAACGTCATCAACGACATCTCGGCTCTCGCCCCCACGAACGAATTAGAAGAGAATTTATTATTTGAAGACATTATTGAGCAAGTGTGAAGAGAATGCGATTTTTGATGCAAAGAAAAATATGCGAGAAAAGAGTAGATCTGAAAAAGAGAGAGAAAACATATTACCTTTTCTTGCTTTCAACTGAAGACTGAAAAAGAGGAAGAGGAAAAGTTTAGTAATATTTATATTTGAGACGGATACCAAAGGTAATGATTAAAACCCAGGCGGCAGGCGTGAGTGAACCGAGGCGCCTTTTTGCTGTCTTTTCAAATTGCACGGTCAAGAGTGTGCCACGTGGAATGACTAAGGGACGTGTCGATTCAATCCTAAGTCAAATCAGCTTCTCCAACACATATCGTCCGACCTATGACGTAATAAATTGGCAAGGTGGAGATCTGAATATATTGCAAGGCTGCGAGCTGCTTTGTTGTAATAAATTGGCAAGATTGCGAGCAATTTCAACAACAAGACAATGCGAGGTCACGGACTGGTATTTTCATGCGAGATGCCCTGATAAATTTTGTAGCAAACTGAACTAAGACTATATTAGGTCGAACTGCTCCCACGGAGAGTTCGACCCTATCGCTTGCGAACTGGCACATCTTACATGTCACCACATAATTGGTGTTGCTACATGAATCGAAAAGAGTGTGACAAAAGACTGATTCCAAAGGCCCAAAACTTTGGCCAATCTACGCTTTCGGCCCACCCAAATCCTTATATAACTCAAGCAATCCCTCAGGAATCGCTCACAACCTCATTTCTTCGCAAAACAGGTAGATTCTTTTCTCTTTTCTCTGTCAAGTTTTTCTTAGCTATTTTAGAATCACGTCATTTCGTTGCCACCGCGTTTTCCCCTTTGCCACCGTTGATTTTCAATTTAACAGCGAGATTGTTTGAAGATTCCGATCCATCTTCAAGTGTTCTTCATCCGGTCTTTTCCCTTGAGAAGAAAGAAATCTGATTTCGATCTAAAAAATTTTCCTTCATTGTAATCAATGTTGTCTGCGGATTCAAGCAAATCTGCAAAGTCTGCCGAACTGATAGGAGAAAGATTGATTTGGGAATTTTCAGGTGATAGCGAGTCGCTTGTAGTTGCGAGCTCGAGTTGCGAGTCGACCCGGGGTGGAGAGGAAACAAGTACTTCTAGTCGAGGTGATAGATCTAGAAACAGTTCCCCTCTCGCCGAACTGTTTTCCTATCCAAACCCTTTTCAGCGAAGACGACGACACGAGGTAAACAAAAGTGTGTCGCCAAATCTTATCGACCATGAGGCAGACCGTAATCAAAGAATTGGCACCCCGCACTCCAGTACTCAGATTATATCAATGTTGTCTGCTGCAAATAGGCTGGTTATTAAGATCCCGAGTTTGCGAGACGAGCCGCTTGGTCAATCTGGTGAACCTTCTGCCCTGGTTAAAATCGAAAAATGCAACTGGGCATACAATTCCCAAATGGAGAAAGAATGACTTGAAGCCTGGGTCGGCTCTAAATGCCTAAAATGAAGAAATCCAAATCGAGGAGAAAGCGACGTCCTCCCCCTTGTTCTACATGGTGCGATGAGGACTCTCTTACAGTTCTGCGAATTGAGTGCGGCTTTCCAAATAAAGTCGACCTGATTCGTCCAACTCATGATCAGAAAGAAGATGAACCGCCTGTTGGTATGTTTACCGCGTATGAATGCTAGTTCAGGGATTGTTTTCTTACTTTTCCAATTCCTGCGACAATCCTCAAATATATGTGGGTTCAGGGCATCACACTAGCTCAGATTAACACAAGAGGAATTCGCCATATGGTCGGTCTTCTAACGTGAGCTGCTGAATCTCGCGAGCCCCTTGGAGTTCGTCACTTTGTTAATTTTCTCGAGTTTAGAAAGAACAAGGATTCGGATGGCAAAGCGAAGTACAATCTGTCGAACCGTACCCAGTATAAGATTATCGACGATTTCCCGAATAAGGATCACGATTGGCGAAAGTACTTTTTCTTTGTGCTGATTTCGGCCGCATCAGTTGGCGAAGGGAATGAAAACGCGGTGAAGGCGAAGTGGGGTGTCATTGGTAGATATATGTTTACAGTTTCCTCTTCGAGCTGCCTGCCCCTTTTTTTTTTACTTCATAACAATTTTAAATTTCGTGATTGCAGCTCGTCGTCAACTATGCATTCCTGTTCCCAGAATAGACGATCTGCACAAAAAATTGAAAGCTCGGAAGTGCTATTGGGTTCGTCACTTTCACCTTCCGAGAGTTCTAAGAGCACGGGATCTCGCTATAGCTGACACGGAAGATCACCAAAGTGATTTTGAAGATCTTGAAGTAATGCCGTACAGACCAACTATCCGCGATCTCAACAAGAAGAAGAAAACCATGAAAAAGAAAAATCTGGCTGCCACATCGGTTGAGAAAGTAGCCGATACCACTACCCTGGTGTCTGAGCGGAGTGTTTCCAAAGAGAATACTCCAAGTGTTGTGAGGATCGACGAGGTGCCAAAGCTGCGAACCCCTCGTCTCAATAGATCATCACCGTCGACGAGACGGTCGAAATGGAGGTGGATGCGGGTCGTAAGAAGAAACTTTCTACCGCAGAAAAGGGCAAAGGAATATCCGACGAGCCGAGGTCGAAGAAGTCTTGTCGCGATCTTCCAACTTTGTTGCCTGGTAAACTATTGCCTTCCGGTCCCTCATCTGTCGAGCTTTACAACGATCCTCTAGCCGCGGCCGTTCTCATGGCTAAGATCACGTATCCCGGGGATAACTTTCCTATTTCGGAAATGCTGCTGAAGATCAAATTCTACAAAGAGTTTACGTCTCGCCAAGTTAAAGTATGGTCTCTTTTCATTGTTTTGTTTATCCTATCTTTTTCTTTCTTATACTTGGCTCCTCTACAGGCAATTGCTCATTGCAACAGAATGATCCTGGCGTATGACGTCGAAGCTAGAGCGAGGCAAGCCTTTATCGATGAGGCAAAGAAGAAAGAAGAAATTGAGAAAATAGACCGCGAAGCGCATGAAAGATCTTTCCACCGAGATAGAATCATATAAGAAGAGTTCCAACGACATGCACCGACATTTCCACAATCTCACTCTTGAAAAGAAGAAAGACAAGATAAAGATCATCGAGCTTGAAAAGAAGTTGGCCGCCCTCAACATGAGTCATCAGGAGGACATTGAAGCAGCTGCTGCCTCTGCGAGGCGATCTACGGTGGCAGAAATCTAATCAAGGTTGGATCATGCTTGCGAACTCTTCGATCAGTTGATGGGTACTCCCAAGGATAACATGATCTTCCTGGCTGAAGCTGAGGCCAATGCTCAATTCATTGCTGATATGAGAGGGAGACAGAAGGCGAAGATGACGAACCCTTTGATCTCGAAGAAGAACGCTCTGAACTTGCCGAGACTAAGGATAGGCTGTCTTCTGCTTACAACGTCTTTAACGAGCTGGCTGCGAAACTGAAAAAAGAAATAGGTATTAACCCTGACACCCTGTTGTTCCTATTGTAGTGAAAGATATTCCTTTTTCGCCGTGAGTCAAAGTAGTTGCTAAGACTATTGGTATTCATGTAGCATCGGGCTCCAATGACGGGCTTCTAGGCATGCGCTTGATAAATGATGACGAAGTGCTGCTTGACAGCGAGCCCGTTGAAGCCAATCAGATTGTTAAGCAGAGTCATGCCGTTTTGTCTACTGAGATCACTGAACCTTCCCCTTTTGGATTAGAATGTTACAGAAAAAGGAAATGATGAAGTTTATGAGACGCGCGAGCTTGTACATGATGAAGATAGCGAAGAAGTGAATATTGCCGAGAAGACTGCATATAAGGAAGAGGGCGAATTGGACGCCTAATTCTTGTATTATGATTTCTGTTTTAAGGTTTTCAGACTTAATTGATTTTTTTGTTGTTGTTTTGGTATCTGGTGCCTGGATGGCTTTATCCATTTGACACTTTGTTTTATTTTTATAACTAATGCTATATTCGGATTCGGCTATTGTGTTGAGTATTGTCCTTTTGTTTTTGGCGGACTGTCTCTGTTAGGATGTATCCATTATGCTTAAATATTCGGTTTACAAATAGATTCCCATGAGTCTGTTTGCTCCGACTATCTGGGCTAAGTTTTCAGACCAGTGTTTGGTTAACTGGGTTTTACGAGTTGATCATTTTGGTTTACAAGTGCGTTCCCGCGAACTCCCTTGCTCCAAAAATGAACACTTCAGAATTTGTATAGCGCGCTTTTATATTCGATTGGATGTTAAATGCAAACCTCTTGGCGAGGTGTTTAGTTTCATCCCTATGGCCAGTAGTGACGAGGTGTTTGTAAAAAACAATGCAAAAGTGAGTCGTTTACGTTAAACTTTAGGATAAATCGAAGTAGTTGTCTTAGACTTTGTCGTTTGAGTAAGACTGTATAAGAATTGTTAAGTCTAAAACGTGATCTTGTTATAAATCAAAATGTCGACTGAGCGAAGTGATCGTATTAAAATGATGGGAGTATACGAGTATACGTACCC
The DNA here is from genome assembly GCA_963576765.1 of Draba incana. Lineage (NCBI taxonomy): Eukaryota > Viridiplantae > Streptophyta > Magnoliopsida > Brassicales > Brassicaceae > Draba > Draba incana. Next base: position 17,512,473 of record OY755211.1, on the reverse strand, counting down.
ATTCCCCCCCCCCCTCTTTTGAGGAGGGGGCAACTGAACCCGTCCTTAAACGAGCTGCCTACGTACCCTTTGTAGGGATAAAGTCGTCCCGTAGTTTAAGTTGGAAGACCTAGTACTTTAGTAATAGTACTTTTTGAGATGTCTTGCATTCCAAGATCGTGGAATCATCACCCCTTGCATATTTGCGAGTTCGTAGACGCCTGGGCGAACTACCTTTATTATCCAATAAGGGCCTTCCAAGTAAGCACCTAGTTTGTCAGCGTTCAGTTCGGCTGTGTTCTTAAACACCTCGCGAAGGACAAGATCTCCCTCGTAATATCGCCGAACTCGAACTTTGGAGTTGTAGTACTTAGCTGCGGCCCGTTGGTACTCCGCCATCTTGATCAATGCCTGATCACGTCTTTCATTAATTAAGTCCAGCTCGTCAAGCATTAAAAGATGATTTAAGCCCTCTTGCTCTGGAAGAAGTCGTTTACGTACACCGAGAAAATGGATTTCTGGTGGTATTACGCATTTTGTTCCATAAACCAAGACGAATGGCGTTTCGCCTGTAGCGCGCCGAGGTGTTATTCGGTAGGACCATATAGGGCTGGGCGTTTTAACCGAACCCGAACCCGAACCGAAAAACCCAAACCGAACCCGAACCGAACATATATAATACCCGATCGGGTTTTAATTTCTTAAGGTACGGGTACCCGTACCCGATCGGGTACACGATTCTATTTTTTTTTTTTTTTTTAGTGATTAGGGTTGGATGTCATGGATTAATTGGTCAGTATTAGTAATAACCTAGAGTGTGATTTCAAAACATTCCGCGAGGTGGCCGACCTGGTCTTTTCCTTGAGAGATTTGACTAACATGTTGTCTATATAAACCTCTATTGTCTTGCCGAGGTGATCTGCGAACATCTTGTTTACCAGACGTTGGTAAGTTGCCCCAACATTCTTCAATCCGAAGGGCATGACTTTGTAACAGTAGATCCCGCGATCCGTGATGAACTATGTTTTTTCTCGGTCGCCTGAGTGCATGCAAATCTGGTTATAACCGAAGAAAGCATCCATAAGTAAAAGGAGTTTGTTTCCGGCGGTAGCCTCGATAAGACGATCTATATACGGGAGAGGAAAACTGTCTTTTGGGCAAGCCTTGTTCAGATCTTTGAAATCCACACATACGCGCCACTTGCCATTCTTCTTCTTTACGAAGACTCGGTTAGCTAACATCTGAAATCGAACCAACTCGTAACAATCTTTCCACTTCGTCATTTACTGCTTGAGCTCCGTCTTGTCTAAGCCTTCTTCGCTTTTGCTTTACAAGTTTGAAAGTTGGGTCAACGTTCAACTCGTGGCTAGCTATACTGATGTCGATTCCAGGCATGTCTTCGGCCGCCCATGCGAAGGTGGTTAGGTTCACCTTAAGAAACGCGATGAGGTCAACCTTGATGTCCTCAGCCAGAGTTGCGCCGATCTCCACACATCTCTCCGGATTGCTATCGTCAATACACACTGAGATCACCGGTTCGCAGACTGGGTCCGCAACTTCCTCCTTCTGGGCCTCAGTGATCTGTAATTGCTATAAGAAGTCGGGGAGCTCCTTGACGGGCTCTCTGTCAGTTTTTTGCTTCTTGCGCTTTTCCTTCGGAATCGGGATTGTTGCCTGACTCATTTAGCTTGTGCGCAGCCATGAAACACGAACAAGAAGCTGACTGGCTGCCTCTGATTCTTTTGATTCCATTTTAAGTCAGGAATTTAAGGCGAAGATGGTAAGTCGAAGCGAACGCCCGCATTGAATTAAGCCAAGGAGTGCCCATAATAAAATTGTAGATGGCTGGATTGTCCGATACCGCGAAGTCCACCACCCTAGATACTCCTTCCGCGCACACGGGTAGCTTGATAGTTCATAGTGATATTGTCGTGTCACCGTAGAAGCCTGTTAGAGGTTTTGGGTAAGGCTTTACTCGCGATAGATCGATATTCATCCGATGCAAAATGTCTTTGAAGATGATAACTACCGTACTACCAGTGTCTATCAAGACGCGGGTTATATCCCAATCATCTACTAACAGTCGAATCACAAGTGGGTCATCATGCGGTTGGTCAATGTTCTCTACCTCTTGCTCTTCGAACCCGATAACGTCGTTTGGGAATTTAGATAGAGTTGGCAAATTGGCCCCCACCTCTGCTCGCTGCTGAAAAGCTTTGATTGATGAGATAGTATTAGAGCAATAGTGCGAGCCGCCCATAATCATGTTGCAAACTTTCCTTTTCGGGCCGCCTTGGCCTTCTTTATCCTCTTGTCTGTTGCGCTTGTTGTGTTAGCCACGAACTTCTTCTTCCTGCTGATCGTCGAACTGCTGGAGCTGGAAATCGTTGATACTTATGTCCCCTTTTAGTTCGCCGGCTGCTAGCTTTGCCGCTAACCGTGACCCTAACACTCGGTAATTGGCAGTAGAATGTCCGCTCATTCGATGGAGTTTGCAATAGGCTAACTCATCATATCCCGTGTTCCTTGTCCATGTATTACCGTAACTGCGGCCTGGAGTGCCTTTTCCTCGGCCTCGCCCTCTACCTCGTTCGTAGCCGGGCAAATCGAATTGATAGCTATGGGCGCCTTTAAAGCCGCCTTCGTGCTTAACGTAGTTGCCTTGCTGCTTTTTCCCCGCAGTAGGCGTTTCTTGAGAGTTGGCACTTTTGACTTTTCCATACTTCAGGGCTAGAGTCTTCGCCTCCTCTTCGCTTTTAGCGAAGCCATTTGCACAATGGAGTGCATCCTGGATAGATGCTTGCTCGTTCACTGTTAACTCCCTTCGAAAGTCTGAGTTGTACCAGAGAGCCTTCTGCAGCGCTCCGAGTGCTGACCTATCGTCTATCCCCTTTACTTGGGTGAGGACCAACTTGAAACGCTCAATGAACTTACGTAGTGGCTCGGTCGGCCCTTGAGACATAGTATAGAGGTCTGCTTCCGAAGACCTTTGTGGGATGAGGATGGTGTATTGCTTTAAGAAAGCCTCAGAGAGCTGGGAAAAGTTGCTGATAGAATTCCTTTCCAGCCCGACAAACCAGTGGAGAGCTGTCCCCTAGAGGTGCTCAACAAAAAGAAGACAGTAGCCTATATCTCTTTCATCAGGTCGGAAGTTGGCTCGGCCCATGGCAATTGAGAATGCCATGATGTGCTCAGTGGGATCGCCTTTTCCATCGTAGACAGGAACTTTAATCTTACCGGGATCGGATAAATGCGCTCTAGTTATTCGTTCTGTAAATGATGTAGTCCGCGCTTCTTCCAATTCTCTGTCAATCTCAGGCGCTTAACTTGTTACGCGATGCACCTGTGATCGCATCTCCCTTAGATCGATCGCGGTTTACCGCAAAGAGGCCTTAAGTTCATCCATCTCCTTCTGCTGGCTAGCAGTGGACGTTCTCTGCCTTGCTGTTGCTTCAGCTTCCTCTACCCACTGCAGGTTTTCCTCAGTTTTGTTGACCTCTTGCTCGTGGTCGAACTGCCTCTGATTTTGAGTGGTGCAAACTGCTCCTGCTGATCCGAAATCATTGTTTTTTTTGTCTTCTGTGTCATCAACGATCTCGACGACCCGATTTGCAGATAGAGAAACCCTTCTTTCAGTTCTTCCAATGATAGGGTCATCGGTCGATATGCGTGTCCTGGGGACATCAGCAAGGGTGCTGAACAACGCTCTTGGAGCGATACGAGGCTGAGGTCTCCAAAAGATCCCTCCGTCACGTGCACGGCTGGCTGCTGTCAAGGTTTGTAGCTCAGTCGTTAGGTTTTTGTTGATCGTCTCTTGTTCTTTGGACTTCTGGAGAAGCTCTCCCAACATCCCCTTGAGTTCGCTGAACGCATCCGGATTGGCCGTTGTTTCGGTTTGCGGGCCTTGGTTTTGATCCGTCTGATCGTTGGTTCTTCTGGTCTCTCCTGATTGGCTGGGAGGCATTCCTTCTGGAGCGTAACCGTCCTCCGTGTTCTGCTGATTGGTATCGTCGTTTTTTGTCATGTTCGTCGAATTTACCGGAACTGTTTTCGCGTGTAAGAAGTTTTTAGTTCAGTTTCCCATCCTTCTAGCGCCAAATTGTGGGAGCTGGATTCGGTGGAGAGTAAAGAAACTTATAGGGTTTGAAAACAGTTAAACAAATTAGAGAATCGAATTAGGGTTTCTATTAGCTGGAAAGTTGTAACAGAGTTTCTGTGTAACTTTTGTGATCCCTCTATTATGAGGATGTACAAGGGTATTTATAGTTTACAAAGTCGGTTGGGCCAAGCCCATTAAGAAAAAAGAAAACTTCCTAAGTCTTTTTGATTTTCCTTTTAGATGCAGCTTTTAAGTCGGCTGGGCTTTTAACGGGCCTTTGTCTTCTGGGCTCGATTATTGGTCTGATTTGGAACAGGCCCTCTGGTTTAATCTTCGGTTAACTTATTTCTTGGGATAGTCGGTTTAGCACACACTTAGTCTTTTTAGGCTTATCGGTTCTTTCAGGGGTGATTTGACCCCTACAGTTGACCGGGAAGGATGTCCTATTTATTTGGTCGCCTCAAGGATATGTTGACCAATATACCTGTATTAGCGTTACCCGAGCTGAGGAAGCTTTATACCGTGTACACAGATGCTTCAAGAGTTGGTTTGGGTTGTGTCCTGATGCAGGAAGGCAGGGTCATTGCGTATGCTTTGAGGCAGTTGTAGGCTAGTGAGCGTAATTGCCCTACGCATGATCTTGGTTTGGAGCAGTGGTTTCTGATCTGAAAATTTGAGGGTCCTACCTTTATGGCAGGAAAGTGGAGATTTATACGGATCACAAGAATATGCAGTGTATCTTCACTCAGCCATTGCTGAATATGAGACAGAGGCGCTGGGTGGAGTTATTGGCGGATTATGATCTAGAGATTATTTCCATCCGGGTAAGGCCAACCAGGTGGCAGATGCTCAAAGTCGGCGAAAAGTTGATTCAATTCGGGTGCAGGAGGTTGCGGCCTTAGTGGGCGAGATAAGCATTTTGCGTCTTTGTGCTATTTTGCAGGAGCCCTCGGGATTAGGGGTCGTTGATCAGGCAGATCTTCTGAGTAGGATTTGAGTGGCTCAAGAGAGTGATCAGGTTTTGATTGATGTTTCGAGGAGTGTTGGTTATGATTATCAGGTTTCTTCGAATGGGACTATTCTAGTTCGCGGGCGAGTTTGTGTTCCTGAGGACGAGATTTTGAGGCAGGAGATTTTGTGAGAGGCTTATGCGAGCAAGTTTTCGATTCATCCGGGAGCAACTAAGATGTATAATGATCTTAAGCAATATTATCATTGGGTCGGGATGAAGAGAGCTGTAGCTGACTAGGTCGCAAAGTACGATACGTGCCAGTTAGTGAAGGTAGAGCATAAGGTTCCAGGCAGTAAGTTGCACAGTTTACCCATTCCAGAGTGGAAATGGTTTTTGATCATGATGGATTTCGTGGTAGGATTACCTAACTCGAGGACCTATGATGCGATTTGGATGATAGTGGACCGTCTGACAAAGTCGGCACATTTTCTAGCCATTAAGAAAATCGATGAAGCTACGGTTTTGGCTAAGAAATTTGTGATAAAGATTGTGAGGGTGCATGGAGTGCCACCCAATATAGTGTCAGATCGGGATCCCAAGTTCATTTTTGAGTTTAAGAGAGCCTTTCAAACTGAGATGGGCACTAAGGTGCATATGAGTACAGCTTATCATCCGCAGACTAATGGTCAGTCAGAGAAGACTATTCAGACTTCTGAGGATCTGTGAGGATGTGTGTGCTGGATTGGGGTGGTCACTGGGTTGAGCACTTATGCCTGGCTGAGTTTGCATATAACAACAACTTTCAGGCGAGTATTGGTATGGCTCCTTATGAGGTGCTTTCTGTGAGGCAATGTTGGACACCTTTATGCTGGACCCAAGTGGGGTAGAGAAGCATTTTTGGTGCGAGTTTTGTTTAGGAAACGACGAAGAAGATCCGTGTTTTGAAACTAAACATGAAAGAGGCTAAGGATCGGCAGCGGAGTTATGCCAATAAGCGGCGGAGAGAGTTAGAGTTCGCGGTCGGGGATAGAGTGTATCTCAAGATGGCCATAATGCGAGGTCCTAACCGCTCGATTTCAGAGAATAAGCTGAGTTCGAGGTTTATGGGTCCGTTCCTGGTAGTAGAGCGAGTTGGACCGGTGGCTTACCAGTTAGAGTTACCACCGATCATGAAGGCATTTCATAAGATTTTCCATGTGTCGATGTTGAGGAAGTATCTGCATGAGTCAGAGGAGTTGGTGGCTAAGATTTTGGAGGATCTTCAGCCTGATTTGACAGTTCTGGCAGTTCCTGTGAAGTTTCTCGAGAGGAGAGAGAAGATTCTATGCCGGAAGATGATACCGTTACTAAGAGTCTTGGGGGACTGTAAAGGTACAGAGGATGAGACTTGGGAGCCTGAGGCAAAGATGAAGTTGAAGTTTAGGAAGTGGTTCGACAAGCTAGTCGCAGCTGGAGCTTACTTTTATCTTTGTGGTTCTGGATTTTGTATTAGCATATTGCTATTGTTGTTTTGTTTCATGTATTTTCGTTTCGTTGTAACGATATACATTTTTATAAATTTATAAGAAGGAGTTCCTTATTTAGTTTCCTGATTTCAATAAGATGTGTGATTCTTATAAACGTTGTTGCATTGTTGACCAGTGTAGGTCATGTTTGAGATGATATTCCGGGTTGGGAGTATCGAGTTTAGTCACATGATGCAGATCTAGTCATAGATGTTAATATATGTTTAGAATTTAGTACTCTAGGGAAAGTAGCGATCCCGAATAACTCATTATACTTGTGGAGAAAGTGGTTCTCCGGCAGACTTATCTAGGACAAGTGGGTCTCAGCATAGGTATCGAGGGTTAGTGGTTCTCTCGAGGGTGATACTTACATGTGACGAGTGGGTCTCAGGGTAGTATGGTGGGATGCTTACTTATCTGTGACAAGTGGGTCTCAGTATAAGTATCAAGGGACTTTGGGTCTCTTGAGGGGAGAGTAGTTCCCGTGCATTTCTTTTGGAGATAGTGGATCTTCAGAGACTTATTTGAGACGAGTGGGTCTCAAAATAAGTCTAGATGGAAAAGTGGTTCCTTGTAGACCATGAGTGGTATGATGCATTGGTTGCTAGAGGATGCGTCCTAAGAGCAAGGTAGTGTGGTAATGAGTTAAAAGTAGTAAATGTTTGGAAACATGCTTATAAACATAGGATTAGATGCGAGTTTTCTAGGATCAGGTGAGGATCTCTAGTGGTTTTGGCCAAGTGGGGTCAGCTTTTCGGTCTTTTGATAGACGGTTTATGGGATTCGAGGTCGAATCCATATTAGTGGGGGAGAATTGTAACATTCCGAATCGAATAAGTCTTATTCCCATGTGTTGCAGGTAAAAAAAATGTGTGATCGCGGAATCAATGCCAGATGAAGAGGATGATTAGGTTGTTGTTAGTTTGTTTGTTTAAATCTAGTGAACCTGGTGTTTAGGTTGGTAGCGTTTTCTTTTCTGGTTATTGGAGTTGATTGGTTGGATTTAATATTTGGTTTTAATATTTTATTGGATTATTTTATGAAAATTTCCTTAATTGTGGAATAGCTGTAGAGGGTTAGTATTCATGAGATATTAACCCGGGCTATTAATTAATTAAAAAAAAAGTGTAGGTTGTTTCAAATGTACTTCTCGAGCTTTGCTCACTCACTGGGCCTTCAATTGTCAATAGTCAGTTCGATCCCTTTGACGATCCCTGAAACAACAACCTCGTATGCACTGCAATACGATTGGCTGAGCTCACCATCTATGAAAAGATCATAAGTTTTAGTTTCCCAAAAGATAGATAATTAAAGAACTAAATTAATAAGCATACCTTCAAAACGTCGTGAGCAAATTGAGAGTACTTATTAGGAAAAACCATGTTGTCTGGAAGAGGAAAACGCACATGCAGGCCGCTAATGTTCATGATTAGTTCAGTTTGGTGAGATTTGTGGCTAAGGATCAAAGGAGATGTGAGTCTTGATGTTGGAAGGAGAAGGTATAGCATAGCCTAGGCTGGATCTTCAATGGAGGTAACTAACCTCTATTTTATTTTAGTTTTTTTACGGGCCCCAACGCATCGCCAGTTGATATTTTTGAAGATCGAGTTGGGGTAGAAACCGTCTTCTCATCTGGCCTTATAGCTAAGGTGGAGGAAGAAACCAAAGTTGGAGTCTCCGGCTGAACAGACATGGTGAAAATTAGAGTCTTTGGCTAACAGCTTGAATGGGAATTGGAACCTTCGGCTGAACAACCAGAGGAGAAATGTTCTCAGCTGCTATTACATGAGTGGCTCAAGAGTTTAGAGCTATAAAAGAGGGGTTCATCTTGCCTAAAGTGTCGTTAATAGACACGTCGAACGGCAAGTTGCCGCGGTGTAACGCCCCTGATCGAGATCTGATCGGAGATACCACTGATAACACTTAAGCGCCCGAGGTTCCAGAACACATCCCAAATCCTTAAACATGACATTTAAGCGTCCGTCCTTATCGAATATATCTCAATGCTTGCTAACCCGAGTTATATCTAATAGTTGGACCGTACGAAGATAACTTAGTATTATATAAAACCCAAGTTATTTAAAACCGTTCATTTTGTTTAATTATACATACGTTCACGAGTCTAACACTCGAAAACATTAATGTACATAATAAACAATATTCATTTACAAAAAGGCAAAGAAATCTACAATTGATTTTCCTTACGTTCTTTTGTGTACTCCCAATGATCTACCCACTAAAATTTACCTACAGAACAAGTTGAATCGTGAGCACTAGTTTCTCAGTGAGTTTATGATCCCTCTTAACAATAATCATTTCCCAACCAAACCCTAAATAACAATCAACACACAATGCATGCATAATAAATGATGAATAAGATACGATATGCATTTAAAATTTAAATTTAATAAGGCGTTACGCGTTGACTATTCTCTTTAGGTTAAACCAAAGGCATCGTTCAGTCCATAACCACAAAGGCTAATGACTTAGGATCCTTTATCAATTCCAATGGCCTTACCTTTAAGGAACCACATCGGAAATTCTGCATCGTCATGCAGTACTGAGCCCTAGGCTGCAATCTCGCCTCTCCGTATCTTCGTGAATTTAAATTAATACTCCTTAGTATTTGGCTAAGTCAATACCTCAAGGAAATATCATACCAACCTCATAACAACTCTATAAGATTCATGAAACTAACATGTACGCATTTAAAACACTAAGCAATTCTTTATGTTTTCACAAGTTTAACACTTTGAAATATAACAAGTGATTTATAAGAACCTCAAGTGTAGTTTAGTTAAACAATCAGTAAAAATCACGGAGACTCACCTTAGACTTAAGTAAAGTATGTGATTCTACTCAAGTTTCTACTCTCGATTTTGCTTTAGTCTCGGGCTTGTTTTCTGTAGAAATGAATTATAAAGAGATTTGAATGGAAACTTAAAAGAATAAGTTCACAGATCTTACCTAAATCGTATTAGACTTGGCTTGGGCTTTCTCACGCTCTTTCAATAATCTAACCGAACTGATCCAACGCTTTCGGGTTGAAACATGAAATAAAAAAAACTAAGGTTAAATTCAAGTTTAAAATGAAAAACCAATTCGGAAAAAGGAAGGTTTTAGATCCGTAAGACTTACCCTAGATTTTCTTAAGAACAACTCTAGGATGGCTCACGATGAACTACATGCTATGGCGAAAGGACAACGGCCTCAGGCGAAAGGATTAGTACGTTCTGATGAATGGAACAGAGCTTTGTGATTTGACTCATGCATTTTAGAACATAGGCTCAATGTGAACTGATGTTTCGCTTAGTGGACTGTTGAATCAGAATAAGGAAGCTTTGGTGATTTTTGGTGTATTGTTCTGAGCTCTGAACTAAGGATGAGGCTATGCTTATATAGGCTCGTCCAAGCTAGTGATGCAGCTGGACAACTCGAGACAGGGAGCTCTGGCACTGGAGATGAGTTCATCCAGGCGGGAGGACAGCAGCTGCTTCGGGTGGTAGCTGAAGTCAATGTAAGGGACTGGTAAAGCAGGAAATCATTGAGCTCTGCCACTAGAAAACAAGAAAGCCATCATAAACACCCAATATGCAAGCACATTAATCTGCCACCAAAGCTATACTGCACAATGCTCTGTTTTCGAGCAGCTTAACTAAGCACCCAACTTAGTCATCGAGCAAGTTACACTAGTTTTTTTTGGCTAAACGTTCTAAGGCTTCCGTGGAGTTTCTGAAACAACCAGATTTTTTTTAATTAATTAACCCGAATTAGTATTCCCATAAATACTAAACCCTCAACAGCTAACTCAATGATTACTAATAATCAGCGTAAAACCAACAACTTAAATCAATCAAATAATTCCAATAAAACAATTTATTTCCAGAATTCAAAATAACCAAACAATTATTATAGCAACCTAACACCAGGTTCTACTAGAAACTAAACTCAAAAATAAATTCCTATCATCCTCTTCCTACGCCATGATTCCACGATCACACTTTTCCTTTACCTGCAACACATGGAACAAAGAGTTGTGTGAGTATTATCACAAATCTTCAGTGAGACGGTCATACCATCTATGACGTATCACTCAGGCTAGCGAATTGATTTAATACCAACAACACACAAACACACAACACAAAACGATTAAAATAACAAGCCATCACAAATATTCAGATGCTCGTGTCAATCGACACAGCCCAACTGTTTGTGTCGATCGACACGACCTTACAGTTCGTGGAAAACAAGCCTCTGCTCTCATGGCTCGAATCCTATGAACTCGAGTCGCTTTCCTGCATCAAAAACCACAAAAACAATCCAACCAAACATACAACAACACCAAAATCACAATACTCCATTAAAACTACCACGTAAACCCATCAAACCAAATTGTTTTGCCTAGAAGTCATGGTCACGCACTCACCTTAGCCTAAGAACGAAGGAAACGGATTAAACAGTGAAAGTCACAAAGAATGCAGCCATGAAACGCCCAAATCGTCACTGTTCCGAGACACAATACGAAGGACAACGAAGAACACTCAATTCTACGCCTCTAAACTCACCAAAACTCTTCTTATGAATTCTCCACAATCACAACACTTAATCTCTACATTTTATCTCCAAATCCTAACTTCTTTCTCTCCAAAAACTCGGCCACAAACGGACCTATGAGTTTTTATAGGAAGCCCTAGGGTTTCAACCCTTAAACCGAACCAAAAACCGCGTTTAAAAACTTAATTATGTTCTGCCCAGAATTGCTCGTGTAGAGCAACACGAGGACAGTGTCGATTGACACTCCACAATCTGTCGTGTTGATCGACACACTCCCTATCTCGCTCAACACGAACACCAAAAATCAACTTTTTGGTTTGCGGATATTACAATTTCATTGAGGCTTTTCTTAGCCATGGAATGGGTCATTACACGCGATGCTTGCAGATCCAGAAAGGTTGGACCCTCCCTACATGAAGGTCGGCTAAACCTTTACGATGAGCATCCTTCTTCTTCTTATATTTGGGAACTTAAATTCTCCTGTCTTTGGAATGAGTCGCTTTCGACGACTTCCTTGTCTTCATGGATTTCTCCGGAGGTGTATCCAGAGTCTTTTTATCCTCAGTTTTTTTGCAATGGCCGCAGTAGCCTAAGAAAGGCATGTGGTAGGCGCTTTAGAAGGACTATTTCTCCTCATTCTCCTTCCTTGTGTTTGTTTGGAATGAGGCCTTGTTTGCAACGGCCGCATGAGTATTGGAATGGGGAAGTTCATCCATAGTTTCTTCTGAATCGAGAACCACAACTCAATCAACATTTACCATGACGAATCCGCTGGAGTACTTCCAGTGATATCAGTGGGGGCAACTGCTCTCCTACGCGGCAGAATCAGCGGAGTCTTAAACTCATGAATTCTCTCTGTTATTTTCATCTCAATAACAATGGTCCTAAATATATGTCAAAATTAAGTATGACCACAGTAGAAATATGCTCGAAAGTGGCATGACCAAGATTGACTTGAGCTCGTTTGATCTTGTTAACTGAGAATTGAGTCCAGTTACGGTTAGTCTTCCTCTTCAAGATCTCCAAACTTGCCCAAACGGAGAGTTTGTTAGCGGTAAGAGCAGTCGAGTGATGATCTATGAAAGACAAAGAATAAGTGTTTGGATTCGCATAATCAAAACTAAGGAAACATAAATGCACATGCATAAAGGGATTGTACCCATCGTAGGGTTCCATTTATATCGATAAGATCTCGTGGTATCTAAGCCTGAGGCCACATCTATGTTCCCAAAGAAGTAACGGTCGAACAAATGGTTAATTTTGTTTTTCAGATCGTTTATCTTACAACCCGAGTTAATGTTGTTATATAAGCGACCAAGGGTGGCAAGGCCTTCTATTTAGGAAATCTGCTCATACTTCTCAACTGAGAAGTCGATGCCTTCCTCGGTTCTGAGCACCATTAACCTAACTAAGTTGTACACCCCGACCTACGTCATCTGCGAGAAATCGATATACCTCTGTTCATAGAATCTCACAATTTGAAAGGGAAGAAGAAACCACATGAAGCACTTGGTGAATCTCGGCTCCACAAGGCATATACAATATGGGGGACAGTCCCATAGACGTTCATGCCAGGCGGGAGCGCAAAAATCCAACTCTTCCAACATCCCGCAATTATGTCTCATTGTCTCTAGGGATCTATTGTCTACAACCGACTCGCGAATATCGTGATGCTCGAATTGATTCCAAATGATGGCCGCAGTAGGAACTCATATCCATTCATATCAGGTTCAATATCCATTATCATGACCCCACCCGAAACTGAATCGACCTGACTATCTGGAAAATGTATCCAAAGTGGGCTGTAGTGGCTGCCGTTCAACCCATTGTGAAGATTCAAGCCCATAATTATCTCAACTTCCCGATTTAGTGAAGTTTGAAGAATAAAGAAAGGATGAGCTGAAATATTGATAGAATCCTCATAACTAGGATATTTTACATATATTTACAATGTAACACATTGATCCGAGAAAAAGATCCTTAACTTTTATTACTACTAAATCTTTTTGGAAACTTTGATATATTGTTTTTTAGAATTTTTGAGTTGTTTGCGTTAAAACTTAAATCCTGACTTGTTTTGATTGAACTCGGGGTAGTTTTACACGATCCAGATTCACTAGCCTTTGTCACCAAAACTCGTAGATTTTATCTCCTTTGATTGAGAGTGGTACGAATTAGTAGAATGGCAATTCCTTAAACTCGTAGATTTTATCTTCCACGCTTAGTGGAATCGTCACCACTGGGTCGTTTACCCCAAATTCCAGTTTTTTGAAGCAACATTTCTTTAGTTCAACATCTTTTTCAAATCTTACGAACACTAAGCTATATCGTTTTCCAAATTCTTCTATTTTTCCCAATTTGGGTTTTAATTATCAACACTACCAACAAAAAACCTCTTATCCATTTTTCTAATGTAATCTTTCACACACACAATACAATAGAGAAATTCCCTTGAGTACCAATTTTTTTTAAGTTCCAAAAATACCACTATTTCAATAGTTCTTAAAATATCACAAATACAAAAATTAATTTTCAATGGATTTGTAGTTTAATTTTGTGTTTAGGTTAACTATTTCAATATTAGGGTATAATTTTAGGGGTAGGATTTGGGTTTAGAGTTTAGTTTTGAATATTAAAATTTCATTTTAATTTTGAAGTATTTTTGAAACTTTTTAAAAATTGGGGTATTTTTTAGAATCGCCCTAATAAAATATTGGGAAATTAGCATCAATAATACCATTACACCAATAATTAAGGATCTGACATGATCTTAATTATAATTAGATAAATAACATGCACTATATCTAGAATGACTATTTTACCTTTGTCTATTTTTCAGTAACAATAGTCAACTATGTTTTGATCTGATAGCTGGCCATTCGCAGATAAATGTTAAAAAAGAGATCGGATAGCTGACTATGCATGAATAAGTAATCAACTATAATCGTAGTGAATTAATCACAAAGTGAACTGTATTATAACTAAAATAGCAAACACTCGTTTACATAGACAATATTTTACATAGTCAACTATGTTTTGATCTAGTAGCTGGCTATTCGCAGATAAATGTTAAAAAAAAGACCGGATAGCTGACTATGCTGTAATAAGTAATCAACTATAATCATAATGAATTAATCACAAAGTGAACTGTATTATAACTAAAATAGCAAACACTCGTTTACATAGACAATATTTTACATAGTCAACTATGTTTTGATATGATAGTTGACTATTCGCAAATAATTTTTTTAAAATAACCGAATAGCTGAATATGCATGCATGAATAGTCAACTATGATTATAGTGAATTAATCACAAAGTGAACTATATTATAACTAAAATAGCAAACACTCGTTTACATATACAATGTTTTACATAGTTAACTATTTTAATCAACATATAGTCAACTATTTTAATTAACATAATAGCCAATTAATTAGATCATTAAGAGTATTTTAGTCAATTTTTTCAAATTAGTGTTAGTTACCTAAATTCTATTGAGAAATTCCCTAAAATACCATCAAAAAAAGTTTTTGTTCCAAAAATACCTTTAATTTTCAAAAGTTCCAAAAATAACACAAACTCAAAAATTGATTTTAAAGAGTTTCGAATTAAAAATTTTGGGTTTGGGTTAACTAATGCATAATTAGGGTATAGTTTTTGGGGATAGGGTTTATAGTTGGGGTTTAGGATTTAGTTTTGAATATTTAAAGTTAATTTGAAATTTGTGATATTTTTGGAACTTTTGAGAAAAATGGTATTTTTGGAACAAAAGCTTTTTTGGTGGTATTTTTAAAACAAAAACTTTCTTTTGTGATATTTTTGAGAATTGCCCAATTCTATTTCCATCATGTTATACAGCCAATTAGAATTCTTAAAACTATTATACACTTAATTAACCTTATAATATTTGGGCTTATTCGTTTAATAATCCCAAGGAACTTTTTTAACCTCTTTCTCTCTCACATTCATTTCCGTAGTCCCTGAGTAATTGGTCCGTCTCTGTAAACTGCGAAATGGAACCTCCAAAGGACCACCACACGCCGGAAAAATCTACCTCCGAAGCTCCGGCGACCATTTCCTCCGCTTATCCTCCCACCGGCTGCTGTAATAACTGCGGCGGACCAACGATTTCTGAGCCGCCACCTCTTGCTTCATTACCCGAGATGTCACCTCCTCCGAACTATCGCCCGATCCGAGCGCCGGCGATTAACCTTCCTCACAACTCTCAGGCGATCATTCTCTCCCCCGTTCCTCACGCCGAGCAAGTCCCCGTCGTCTCTCCGCCGTATCAATTCGAGTGTCCCGTGAAGAGAATCCACTCCCCCGACGATATCCGCCGTTTCCAGGAATCCGCCTCTTGTAAGAACTTGTTAGGATTCGTAGTTTCTCTCTCGGAATCGATCCGTGGACACAAGGTATCAGATCCTTGCCATGTCTCACCTACCGTCGCCGCCATAGTTTCAATCCTTGAGACCTTGTTGCAGTGGATCGACGAGATTCCTCCTGTTCAAATGTCGTCTCGATACGGTAACATATCTTTCCGTTCATGGCACGAGCGTCTCGCAGAGAAAGGCGAGTCGCTTCTCTTAGGGTTTCTTCCCGATGAGTTTAAAGGATCTACTGTAGAAATCGTTCCTTACTTTTTCGATAGCTTTGGGAACGGGAGTAGGATCGATTACGGAACCGGACACGAGACGAATTTCGCGGCGTGGCTGTATTGCTTAGCGAGGATGGGGATTGTTAAGGAAGAGGATTACCATGGTGTGGTGGCTAGGGTTTTTGTTAAGTATTTGGAATTGATGAGGAAACTGCAGATGGTTTATTGCTTAGAACCTGCTGGATCTCATGGAGTATGGGGGCTTGATGATTACCATTTCTTGCCTTTCATATTCGGGAGCTCTCAGTTGATTGATCACAAGTATATGAAACCGAAATCGATCCATAACGACGATATTTTGGAGAATTTCGCTAGTGAGTACATGTACCTGTCTTGTATTGCCTTTGTTAAGAAGGTGAAGAAGGGATTGTTCGCTGAGCACTCGCCGTTGCTTGATGATATTAGCGGTGTACCAAACTGGAAAAAAGTGAATAGCGGTTTGCTCAAGATGTACAAAGTCGAAGTGCTCGAGAAAGTCCCCATTATGCAGCATTTCCTCTTTGGCTGGCTCATCAAATGGTATGCTTCTTCTTTTCTTCTATCTAATTTTTAGCTGATCACTCTCTAGCTTTTAAAAACATTTGGCTGTGACGTTTTCTGTATCGGATTTATCTATTTCCCATATTGATTTCTAGTATGAAATTTCATGTTGAGTGAAAACGTTGAGAATTCATAGATGATGACATAGCAGATTCAGGATAGTGGTCCCTGGTCTTATGAGTAAATTAATTGGAAGTCGTAGCTTCTCGATTGTATTTGTATGCTGATCCTGTTAGCTAGAGAAACATTTAGTTGCAGTTGGATTGCTGATTGAATTACGTTATCTGTTAACGGATTTTCGTGGATGGGGTTTCACATGCGAGTGTATTTGCTTAAAATCAATTGGTACCCTGCACAATATCACTTTGCATGACCATTCTCTACCCAAATTTGCTTCCCATCATTGACATGAACATAAGTGACAGATATTCATTGGCTTCATAGCCAACATCTCTAGTTGAGTTCTTAGCAGTTTTTTTTTTGTGCTCCTTTCAAAAGCAGATGTCTAAAACATCATTTTGGAACTACATTGAGATTTTAGATTTTAACTGCCGAATAATCATTTTTTCAGGGAAGAGTGATTTACTTCAGCACAATAAATTGAAGCAGGGTCAGCGACATCTCTTCTCCTCCTTGAGGTGGCTTTAGACTATAGTAGAGACGCATTTGCTTTTGCATGTATCTGATAACGGAGGGTTTATGGTTAGGTTCTTTGAGCCCAATGAGATGATATGGATTTTATGTCTCTCCTATTATGCTATCTTTCTTTTCTTCCAATATATCCTATGCGTTTCAAACTTGACACTATTATCCTTTTGTTGATTCATATCTGCCTTTTACTTTGAAATTATAAATGGCAAGTTCATATGGTTGGCTTATCCAAAATGATCTGGAGTTGACATTGCTGGCTGCCCAGTCGTAAACTTTCATTGTCCTAATTCCCGAAGAACACAAATTTACCAACAGGATTTGAATCACTACAATAACACCAGGTGAAGTAAAGTCCCACAGAATCTGTCACCACACTCGGAACCAACATTCTGAAAGGGCCTTATCCCTTATCTGATCAACAGAGTAGTTCAATACGCGAAAGTGGTTGCTGTGTATCTTTGTAATCACCCGCTATGATCCAAGGCGTACGCCAGTGAATGTACTGATGGTGAATTCTTCGAATCTCTTTCTACAACAGTTTCCTTTCAAACACAAAGCTTGAAGCATGCACAAACGAACAAATAAATTGGTGGTTTTCGTTTCTTTGATCATTAAAGAACATGTAACCATTTGTGCACTCTGGTGAAGCGGAACAACCATCACCTCATCTGACCAATATGTGTTGATCATAGGTTGTTAAAGAATTTAGTACAAAGAAGTATGGATTAGAAACATAAAAAAGAATAATTGAATAAATAAGTTTTATTTAAAAGAAATTCCCTAGAATACCATAATTTTTTGAAAAATTACAAAATTACCATTTTCAATAGTTTTAAAAATACCAAAAAGACAAAAATTGATTTTCATTGGATTTATAGTTTAAATTTTTGGGTTTGGGTTAACTATTACCAAATTAGGATATAGTTTAAATTTTGGATTTGTAGTTTAAATTAAGTTTAATTTAATAACATTGTTTAAGTCATTCAAATTTTTTTTTTTTTAAAAGATAGTCCGAGTTTTGTTATACATGCGCAATAAATCAAATATTAGTAAACAAAAATAGCATCAAAACTCATCTAATTCTAACAAAGTTAACAAATTATAAGATGATTATATAATTTCAAAAAGTTTTGAGTACGTTTTTATTTTAAAACTTGAATTTGTTACAAAAATATTGAAGATGTGTTTCTTTACTACCTTTATTTTGTTAAATATTTTCATTAAAAATAGATTATGTACTATATCAAATAATAATAATAATAATAATAATAATATATAGCATATGTAGTTTTTTAGTGATCTTCTATGATTTGTAACAAATTGATAATTTTTTGATAATATTGTGTATTTGGTCATTTCTTATTGTAAGTTTTAACCCATGCAAAAATGTTAAATTTTTTTTTTGTCATCTGAATTATCTTATATCATCCTTAGTGAAATACATTGGTGGGATTCGATAGTGAAATACAATGCCCTGCGAAAGAAAAGACCTAAACCCTGCCAAAGGGAGACGAGAAGAAATTCGACAACATTCGTAACAAACTAAACAAAAGCTAGACACTAACGGCAGAGAATGACCAAGCTAAGAACTATTAGGACGCATCAACACACTTTGCTTTGATCAAACGTGAAGACTAAAAATAGATTAAGGCTCTAAATGAACTCAAATCACAGGGTAGGGTAGGAGCCACAAACCCATTCAAAGCATCCAATCCAAACACCCAAAAGACGGGATACACGAACTGGTTTGAAGCCCGTTTTTACTGGCAATACGACGAACCAAAAGCTCCACACGCATCAACACTCGCACAACTAATAGAAATAACCAAATAAAAACGAACCGTGACGACGACAGCGAAAGCAGCTATGTCGCACCCATAACAATTAAAAACTTGTACATCAAGCGCATGACTCCTCACCAAATCCATCACAAATGACCAAAACCGATACACTAACCACTTGAGAGCTACTAACAACACAGCCATAAACCACCAACATAGCATCTAACACTTACGCACGACTAACAAATCAATCAAAAGAGCAAGGAAGGAGTAAAGCACCATCTGCATACCACAATTGAGAAGGAAAAACAGAGACAAGATTTCGATCAATCAAAGACAGAAACCGATCATTGTCATTCACCGGAGACATACTCCGGCCAAGGATGACGGTAACAAGGAACATCTAATGGCGATAAACCCACAAACGGAGCAAACAATTGAAGAGATCTCGAGATCCACATATCTGAAAACCTCACCATGACGACCAGCTCCGGATCCGCCTCAACCATCACATGAACTGTAACGCCCCAACCGCTGTCGTAGGGGAAATCCTCATCCCCTCGAGAGAAATCCTCATCTCCCAATGGGCCCCATGTCCACTCTCGGCCCATGGGCCCATCCATGTCAGACGGTCGGTGCGTTAGTCCGAGAGGCTCGGAAGTCATACTTACTGACCCTGCAAAAAACACCATGCGATCTTTTCTCGTGTTTTGACCTCACTCACACGATACTGAGAATCACTTCCCAGTAGGTCACCCATCCTGAAACTACTTTAGCTTAAGAACGCTTAACTCTGGAGTTCTCTCAAGACCTGTGACCAAAAAGATAAATGCACTTTGGTGATATAGGTAGTCATTATATAGGTAATCAATTCATTTAAGCCTCTCCGCATATACCGCATATACCATATATGCTCTGAAACCGGGGTGTCACATGAACCGTAGCCTAAAGCAAAACAATCAAGACTACGCCAAGCCAAAAACCAAGCAACAGATCTGAAGCAAAACCCACTTACAAAACTTTTTGATTGGAGCCTGAAAAAACTATAACTGATGAAAAGAAGGGCTCCGACATCGGTGCTGTGGAAGCCACCGGACGCCTGAGCCAAAACACGAGACTAAGGCAAGATCTATTGTTGCGGGGCTAAGAAATAGAAAGATAAAATGAGAAAAATGTCTTTTTTATTTACCTATTACAAATATATGTCAAATGTTTTAAAAAATATATTAGCATTGTTACTTAATTAAAAAAAAATTCTCTTTTTAAAATTCACTTAAAAGTTAGTTAGGCATTAGTTATTCAGTTAAAAATATTAATGCAAATAGTAATAACATTATTCAAAAAAAATTATTGTTTTTAGCCAATCAAACAATTGTTTTGCATAGTATATTATTTTTCACCAATCAAATATTGTTCCGTCCACTTTTTTTACACAAACTGCACTTGTTCCACAAATACATTTTTCCCCCACGATCCACAGTTGTACCGTACCGCATAACACAATTTTTTATCCGCACTGCTCAATTTAGTGTCACAATTTGAAGTCATAATGCATCTCTCTTTCACCATATTTTTTGTTAAAGCTCTTTTGCTATAATTTTTCTTCGTTAATCTTTCCTTTTTTTTTGAAACATTAATTTTCATTTAGATAAGCATCAATGATGCTTGTCAGGCTTATTGAACCAACAATTTTTTTTCTAGAGAATTTTCATGATACTCCACTCTTGGCATGCTAATTTACAATTATGCCATCGTTTGATATTTTTGAAAGAGTGTCATTTTTTTTAACTTAAACTTTATATTTTTAGGTTTGGGTTAATTATTTTATATTTAGTGTATAATTTTTGGGGGTAAAGTTTTGAGATAGAAAAACTTTTTTTTTAATAATTTTGTTTTTTTCTATAAAAGATGGCATGTGTGTAATAAATTTTTATTGGTGGCGTATTTGAAAAAAAAATATTTTCTAAAATGGCATGTTTGTAATTCTCCCTTTTTCTAAGAAAATCATCTACTATATAAGAAGAGAGAGAGGACATTGTGGCACTCTTATATGACTGACACCTGTCTCATTTTTTATCAATACAACGCGTTAAATAAAACCAGC
The DNA here is from genome assembly GCA_963576765.1 of Draba incana. Classification (NCBI taxonomy): domain Eukaryota; kingdom Viridiplantae; phylum Streptophyta; class Magnoliopsida; order Brassicales; family Brassicaceae; genus Draba; species Draba incana. Next base: position 17,491,649 of record OY755211.1, on the reverse strand, counting down.
AAATCCCGAAATTAAACACTTGCCTCTCCGTTTTTAAGTAATCGGAATCCAAAGGTCTGACTTCCGATTCTTCATATTTCTCTTCAGAATTACCAAACATCTGAGATCTCATTGCATCTCTTCGTTAGTCAATCGGTTCCTTACCGAATAGCGCCGGCACTGAGTCATTGCAGTTAAGGTTGTCTGATCCACTCCAGCCGCTGCTTTATCCCTCTCCATTCCCTGCTGCGTCGGTGCCGCACCCTTGTGTGTTCCCGGACACAAACCCTAGGCCACCATTAAAACCATCTCTCTCTCTCTCTCTCTCTCTCTGTGCGAACTTCGTTTACAGACTCTCACATATCTTCGGGTTCAATCGTTTCTTGGTTTCTCATCCTTGCCCTTCTCCATTCTTTATTTCCGCTTTCATAGTTACTTCTGATTCCAAATCTTATTATTGTGTTTTTGGTGTATTGTAGGTTTGGAAATAGAGAGTTCAAGGAAAATTAAACTTGGAGATCGTTAAGAGCAACAACTGTTACTTAGTGAAACAGATTGGTAGAGGCAACGCTCAGGAAAAATTCAAAAAGAGAGCACCAATCTCTCGAACCGTACCTTTTACAGCCACTCTGGTAAATTTAAACTTCTTATCATCAGTTACGACCTTTTCTCTTTGTCTATATCAAACTCCTACCACGAGGAGATTACTGAATCTTGGTTGGTTTCCTGATAATGATGCCCACAATCCAAGTTACGTGGCTGAATCTTTGATATTGTACTGGTTTAACTTCATACATTTGGTTAATTGACGCCCTAGGAATATACGAGTTTTCACTTTCCTTTCTTTAAAATTCATGGACAATTGGTTTCTTACCTTCAACGTGATTGCCTTTTTTTCCTGGTTTCATAGCTTTGCTTCGAATCGATGTGCAATATTTCTATACACTAAATCAAAACGTGTGACTGTAGTGCGACTTCAGGTTTGAAAATATCTATGTTTATAACTTGAATCCATATCAATGTGTGTAATCTATAACCTGTCAAAACTTGCATTTGTGATTGTATTGAGACTTGACATTTTGGAGATGTTTATGTTTACTTCTTGTCTCCAGAGAAACTGATACATTTTGATGTTATAGGCACTTCTTGCTTATGGGCTTAGTAGCTTGAGATGTGCACCAAATGCACTTCATCTGTGAGTCTCTGATAACCTTGTACAGTAATAGAACACCTATAGTTTGTTTGAAAAAATCTCAGACCATCATTTTCTCTTCGTTCAGCTATGGCTACTCAAAGGAAAGATTTTTATGGTCCTTGATATCTGCTGTTGGTATTTTTTGCCTTGGGTCTGGTGCTACCATAGTTAATAAAGTACAGCACTTGTGGACTTCTTCGGTAATTGGCTTTGAATATTGTGTGACCTTCATATCACCCGGTGCTATTTGATCGTTTGGGTTATTAGATAACACTTTCTTGGTTGCTCATTAATTTGATAATCTTTTTCAGCCACCTCCAAATATGGAGTATGTTGCTTTGGTAATTGGTGGTTCTTTTATAATTGAAGGTATGGACTTTTTCTTGATCTTTTTGCATCTTGAAGTTTGGTCTATCTTTTATAATTGTTTGTTGATATTTATGTGTCAAAGGTACTTCGCTTCTCGTTGCTATTCAAGCTGTGAAAAATGAGCTGCTGAAGAAGGCATGACCGTCAAACATATTGCTTTATTCCCAATATCTGTTGCTGGCATGCCCGTGGTCATGATCCTACTTCTGCTGCTGTTATGACTGAGGTATTACTTTATTTTTGGATCAGTATTCAAAGATAATCAGAGCAAACGAATCTGTAGTGAATAATCATTGAAATCAGTGCTAAATTATTTTGTGTTTTCATTTATCTGTTAATCAAATATTGTAAACATGCAGGATGGCGCTGCAGTGACAGGTTTGGCGATTGACGCGGCATCTCTTCTTGCTATTAAAATGACAGGAAATCCTATCTACGATCCTATAGGATCAATTGTTGTCGGAAATTTACTTGGAATGGTATGCTTGGGCACTTCTTAACTTGTGATGTTATTACCTCTTTAGTTACATTTCTCAACCAAAGAGTATGGATTCTATCAGGTATCTATATTTCTCATTCAACGTAATCGACATGCCTTGATTGGATGAGCAATGGATGATCAAGACATGCGTAAAGTTCTACATTTTTCTAAAGAAAGACTCGGTACAAATTCTGCTTTCCATAACTCACAGGTCTTCTTTATAATGCATATAGAGGTGAGTTCAGACTTGGACTGTCTAGGGCTCATTGTTATTCCTCGAGATCAAAGGCTGGTATAAATATTTGACCTTAGTGGAATTTATAAGGATTTGAGTGATTGTCAAGCTCAACTTCAGACATCGGTGAATATCTTTTCCTTTGACTTTTTGTGTATTATTTAATCCCCCAGTTAGTGATACTCGTTGCCTAAAGACTCATCAGTTTTAGAGTATCATACATGAAAGAGGATATTTTTGGTGCTCTCCTTGTCTTTTCAAGGTATGATAGTCTTCTGGTCTTTCTGATTATAAGTTTTCGTGTAGAATATATGCAACTTAAGAACAATTATTTTTCGACTCTGGAAAAGTTAAAATGAATTTGGGGACAATACAATTTAGGCTCACTTCTTAAGTATTCATTCTTCCCAGGATTAATTTCCTTAAGTTCCCATCTCATTAGATCCCTTGAAAAGCTTCTGAAGCTAGAGCCATCTCCTCATACCTCAGACGTGAGTTTTGTTATGATTGTTTACATCATTATTCATAATTTCATGGGACTGAATATAGAATGTTTTGCTCAAGTTAATCTGTATCTTTTTCTCCTCATGTGGTAGGAAACTTGCATTATTGAGTTTGACGGTGCATCGAAGGGAAATTTTGTGCTCTCTGGCGCAGCAGCTGTACTGAAAACTGAGGTGGAAGCTTGGTGTGAATCCCTTTGATAAACGGTAATCAGAGAATGGAGCTATGTAACTAAATAGTAAATACCATTCTTCTAATAAAAACTTATTTGTAGAGTGCGTCAAGGTTTGCAGCAGAATATCACGCATTAATCCTAGGATTAAAAACATGCTACTCAGAAAGGTTACAAGAAAATTAAAGTGAAAGGTGACTCCAAGCTGGTCTACATGGAGGTTCGTCAAGGAAATTTGATATATCGTTGTGTAATTAGGTAATTTACTCAATCATATACGCTACTCTCATAATTTCTCAATGCTTTATGCGAACAACAAATTCAAGTTCAATGGAAGGTAAAACATGAAGTACTCTCGAAACTCTGAGAGGAAGCAAAACAATTTATCAACAAATGTGACTTTTGTTGAACAAAAAAAAAAAAAAACAAATGTGACTTTTTCGTGTATTATGGGTACTTTCCTATGTGCATCTCCCTCTATAAATAGATGATACCAACAGTCTCTCTATAATGTCTCATTGATGTTGTGAAGATGGTAAAATTTGTGAATCGAATTACACATCAGATGCAAACGGGCTAGAGACAGAAATTTTAATTCAATTGGAGTAGTTTAATGTGAAAAAATAATTCAAATGACCAACACATGTTAAGCTTCCTCATTTAACATACGAAGTGACCGAGCAGACTTTTAGGATTACTACAAGTCTACAAGTATATAAAAGGGATACAACGAAGAAAACCAATATAAGGAAGAGTCTAGCATTGTGTCAATATCACAAACTCACAACTACTTACCCAAAGTACCATAATTTAAATGAAAAATTGGAAAAGTCCATAACATTTATATACAAATCTTTTATTAAAAATTAATTCTTTTAAAATTATTTTAATATTTTTATAATTCCTAATGCAACATATTTACATCAGTTTCTAAATAAACAATATCCTTTTTCGAATTTAAAATCATTGTAATCAATATATTTTTCTCTGGAAATGTGTAAATCTCAGACAAATGTTTTTACCAAACACGATATTAGAGAGATAAAATATAACCACAAATACAACCCGCATAACAATACAAGATCGCAACACAATACGGTAACAAAAAAAATATGTGAAGATGTTCTTAAAATTAGCAATTACAATATACAAAATTAGGAATACGGAATTCACAATACCCTTTAATAGCTAAGAAATCTCAAGTAGAGAAGACACTCCAAAATCAGAAACGCAAACTTTCCATCGTAAGCATTTTAATATTTACAAAAATGCATCTAATATTTCATTTTTTTACATTACTTTCATGAATTGTGTTTTTTAACTTGCAGCTAAAATCAAAAATAGACAAATAAGCAATGGAAATGGTCAAACTGAATTCTTTATGGAAACCAAATTAGCGAGATGATAAATGAAGATTGCTTGAGAAGAATAGGCATGAAGATGAACAACAAGTTCGTTCTTGGTAGGAGCTCACAAGATCCATCATCGTCTTCTCTTATACCTTAACCAATTATTAGAAAAGTGATTTACACAAATTCAATTTCGTATGTTCCATTTTTTTTTTTTTTGCTAAATTGTAAATATTCATTAGATGAAAGTTCAGATAATTACAAGAAAGCATTGCCTAATGAAGAGTAATCTTGCCAAAAAAAAACATAAAAACAAGAATACAATAAAAAAAATTAATCGGGTATATTCCATTTTTGGTAGAAGAGTTTTTCATGGTGTAATAGAATGTCTGAACAATGCAAAAAGAGATTGCGAACGTGATTACGATGTAGAAGATCTACCAAACTATGAGTCTATGACAAAACATAGAAACCAGACCCGCGCGTATGCACGGGCTCTCACCTAGTGTTATAAAAGCTCATGGCTCTCTGGAGTGACACATCATGCAAAGCAGAAAGAAAGGGAGAGTGACATGTGGCATTTTCAGTCTATTTTTTAAATTATAACTTAATAAAATTTCCATTAATCGGTGACTCAGTTTTTACATCTTCATCTTCAAGGGTTTCAAAATGCCATTGTCTTTTCATATTCCACCTCAAATCCTTTAAAATTTGAACGAAGATTATAAATTAGTTATGCTGGAGATAGCTCTCTCGTCCTCTCCCTTGATCTCCATAAATCCGTCATGAAGTTCCTCTATGAGTCGGATCTCTTTTCCTACTGGAAATATTATGTTCTCAATCAGCTCAAATATTAGCTTACGCTTACCCCATATCTTTTGGATGCATAGGTTCCGTTTCCAAAAAGTAAGTTCCTCTGTTTTATGCTTGATATTTTGTGTGCTCGAGAAACTTTTCCATTTGATGCGCATTATGTGATGCCTACATTTTACACACTTTCTTACGAATATTGACGCCTCTCTTTTATTTTCTTTCTACTGTTTTTGTCCTTTCAGTAATTTATGCATGCTACTCCGCGTGTTCGCTCCAGCTTATGACGATCTCCAAATTTCCTTTTGTGCAAATTTGTTGACGATTTACCTATTTAGTTTGTGTAGCAGAGAATTTGATGGTCACATATATTGTTCTCATAACATTGAGACGAGACTGTAGGTTTATGAGCTCATTAGCCTTATTTAAGTGTAGGATCTCTTTTGCTTAATATCTTGTTCTATGAGAATTAGAAAAAAAATGTGGTCTTTCTTGTAGCTGGATGGAAACAGGGTGATTTTGTTATAATTATTGGACTACAGTTTCCAATGTGTATCAATTGTATAGAAGCTGAAATGTCTACACTTAATTGATTTATTTAGATGGTTTAGCTGACATGTATGTAAACCATAATGCAACTCTTTCTTGCAAAAAATGAATTTTGAATTCTTGAGTCTCTGTTTTATATTTTAAACATAGGAAGAAGTGTGCTAATAGAATTCTTCATAAGCCTCGGTTCAAAGGCTATATTATTATCTTTCATGGAGGAGTGAGAGCTGGACACTCTGCGAATCTGATCCACGTTGACTTGAACAATAAGAGCCAAGGTTTGTCAAAGACCAATATTGCCTTTTCAAGGACTTTGAATATTACAATACTATGGTACTGTTTGTTTCTTTAAAACCAGTGCCATATCCCTCAAAGTCCTAATTTAATGAATTAGATTTCCGGTGCAGATGAGAAGCGCAAGAGGCCGGTGGAGGAGATCTTGAATTAAAAAATGGGAGACAAAGTGGATAGACAGGGATGAAGAGGTTGATACTATCCATCACATTGATGATAGATTTTTTACTTTTTCCTTAGAATCGGTTAGACTACACCACACCTCTTCTTTGTTCTCAGGATTAGATGAAAATGATCTTTCATCCGGTGCTACTACTAATGGCCTTTGAATTTTTCTTTTTGTTGTTGTTGTTGTTAAATTGTATTTGTCTTATTTGATTATAATCTTTCCAAATTGTAAATGATATCCATGTTTTATTGTTTTCTCAACATCACTTGGCACATGATATAAGACTGTGAACATTAGTTTTAAAGATCAAAGAGCATCGCTGAAGGTCAGACTGAACAAGAAGGAGGTGAAGTGTCCAAAGGTGTGATGATGATGAAATGATAAGTTTAAATGACGATGGAATTATTTTTCCAAAAAAAGAGTAGTTACTTTATTCCCATTTCTGGCTTATTACATTAAAGAACAATGAAGGTATTGTTCATGATGCCCATTATTAGAGGATTCTTTATTTTTGGCTTAAATTTATGAAAAACCCTTAATTCTCTAATTGCCATGATGCTCATTGTTAGACGATTCTTTATTTTTAGGCTTAAGTTATGAAAAAACTTAATTCTCGGAATCGAGTTTTCCCGCAACAAAAACACAACAAAGTAGAAAACGGGATTTCACTCCAAAAATGCGGAATTGTAGAATACAAAGTTCTCGTCACAAACATGAATATGAGTTCTCCCACTTCTCATGTTTCGAATCTAACATGATCCACATATATAATTGGAAATTGTGATTAAACTTCTTATGAGTGATTAACTAATACTCCATGACATTTTAATATACGTTATTATACATATTATTACTCGTTGGCTTTGAAGGGTAATCTTTGTAATGTTGTACCTTTGCATTACAAATGTGCACTATTTCATGTTTAATCTATTAAAAAGATAGCATTACGGATGTGGTTTCACTATTTATTTTTTGGTACTACTATATTTTATCACCATTTGTATTGCTTCTAACTGTACTATCATTTTGTACTATTATTCCATACTATCAAAAGAAAACTTACTGCCTTGTATTACCGATCGAACTCATTAAATTAAAATAGTTACAATGAATTGGGTTTAACATTTTCTCTACCAATTTTATTTCTCAAAATCAGTTGATCGTGTAATAGACACAAAACTCTATTAAAGTTTGAAAAACCGGTAATATACTATATTTGAAGATATAATTCTACATGTTTTTTACATCATAACGAATCTTATACTTTTGTTAACATTATTTGTAATGAAGTTAATGAAAGATAAATAGTTATGCAAAAAAAAAAAGATAAATATTTATGTTCTTACAACATAAATGTAACGACCGCAACCCTTTTTATCGCTGATTTTGGGTGGTGTCGATCGACACGAAGTTTCAGGAAACCGAAGGTTTTGTTTTAAACCGCGATTTTCGCGCGGTTCGGTTTTCGGAAGCCCTAAGCTCGACTATTTAAAGGCATGGGATCGTGAGCCGTCAGGGAGGAAGGTTTTTCAGAAAGAAAAAGGGAGAAAAGGAGAGAACCGGGTGTGAATCGTTGTTCGTGGCGTTTATTCGATTCCTCAAAGGATATCCTTGCCTGTTCGTGATCGTGCATCGTTCGGGTCGAGTCTTCCTTGCGTTTCCAGTGTCTAGGCAGCGAGTTTTAGGCTGTGCGTTCGTCGTTACGATCCATTCATTCTCTTCGTTAGCCGAGGTGAGTGCGTGATCGTTCTAGGGGATGCTAGGAATAGTTATTGTTGATTGATGGTTGTTTTGATGGTTGTTTTCATATTGATCATGTTTGATTATCTCTGTGATGTGTCTATTGCGTGTTGATTGCTCGCGGTATGGATTCACGATGAACCGAGACTGAGCCGTGAGAGGATAGGCTCGGTTCCTGGTTTATGGAACAGAGTGTCGATCGACACCTAGAGGCAGTGTCGATCGACACCCTGTGAGGAAGACGATACGCGTTTGGTCGAGTGTCGATCGACACCATGGTGGCGTGTCGATCGACACCCTGTTGATTGGTCCGATTTTTATTTACTGTGATAACCGGAATTGTGTTAATTTGATCCAACCGGAAATTGGTTTATCTCATATAATCGGTACTTTAATTTGGAAGTTTAAATTGGAATTGTTGATATTTGGTTTATGTATTTCCTAATGCGGGATGACCGCTCCACTGAGTATTTATGATAATACTCACGCAACTCCCAATTTCCTTTGAGTTGCAGGTAATGAAAAGATGTGATCGTGGAATCGAGGCGAGGACGGGGGATGATGGGATGACTTTTATTGTTTATGTTGTTGTGTTTTAGTAGCATGTTAGGTTGCTAGTAATGTTCTGGAATTATTTAGACTTGGTTCCCTGAAATTGGTATTGTTGGAATTTTGTTATTGGATTAATTGGAATGACTTGAATTTATTATTGTTTATGTTTCCGCGGAGTATTCACCCTGTTTTAATAATGGTTAATTATATTTTAAAAAAAAATGCGGGTGTTACATTTTGGTATCAGAGCCCTTACGGTTCTAGGGCTGTTAGTAATTGATTAATTTGAGACTGTTGTTGAATTGACTATGAGTAGTTAGTTGATTCTGTGAGTTGTAGAGTCTTAGATCATCCTCCCGAGCCTTCAGTGTGATTCCACGGTAAGTTGTGTTTTTGTTTCTTTGTGGCTTCTAGTAGCTTAGCCTGTGGCTTTGGGATGCAGTGCAGTATGGTTCCTGGAGCTAGAGGTCGCGGCAGAGCTGGTGCTCGGGGTGGCAGAGTTGGTGGCTGTGGAGGCCGAGGTCGTGTTCGCGGACCAGTGGTTGAGTCGTCTTCGAGTGCTATGCATGCGTCAGGGGCTCCTACGCATCATACGGGTTCTGTGAGCGAGACCAGTGCTAGCGTGAGTGTTGTGGGTGCCGGGAGAGGCGCCGGGATGACTGGTAGAGGAGCGGGCCTGGGTGTGGGTGCCGTTCCAGCTCAGGATCGTATGGATCGCATGGAGGGTATTCTGACAGAGTTACTGGGGCGTTTTCCGGCGGCGGCTCCGATTCAGGCTCCAGTGGTTCCGCCTGTGGCGGAGGTGCAATAGAGGGCTGCGGTTGCAGAGGTGCGTCCGTCTTACCTAGAGATGATGGGTCAGATGCGACAGATGAGTACTGCTTTCTTCACGGGCGGTGTTGGGCCTGAGGAGGCAGATGAGTGGCGCATGCGCATGGAGCGCAACTTCCGTTTGGTTCGATGTCCAGAGGATTTACGTGTTGAGATAGCTATTCATTATCTGGCTGGAGATGCTCATTTATGGTGGAGAGCGATTGAGGCCAGGAGGCCTGGTCCTGTGTGGACTTGGGGAGAGTTCGTGGCTGAGTTTAACGCCAAGTACTTTCCTCAGGAGGCTTTAGATCGTCTCGGGATGAGGTCCGTGGAGCTGGTTCAGGGTGATCGTACTGTGCTAGAGTATGATGCCGAGTTTAGCAGGTTGCTTGTCTACGCGGATCGTGGCATGGAGGACGAGCGGACGCAGGTTTAGAGGTTTCTGAGAGGACTTCGCGCAGATTTAAGGATTTGCTGCAGGGTTTCGGAGTACGCCTCGAGGGCGAAGCTGGTTGAGATGGCTGCAGGCATCAAGGAGGATCTGAGAGGGCAGGCAGCCGCGGTGGTTCCAGTGTCAGTTGTTTCTCCAGTTCAGCCGAGGTAGCAGCAGTCGCGGAGTGATTCCGGTTCTGGTTCCGGCAAGGGCGGCCAGCCTGCGCAGGGACAGAAACGGAAATGGGATTGCTCTTCCAGGCCCAGTCAGGTTTCGAGGGGCGGAGCATGTTTTGGATGCGGCAGTTTGGAGCATCAGTTGTCGGGTTGCCCTGGGAAGGGTCAGCAGGCGGATACGAGGGTTTGTTATAATTGCTGAGAGCTTGGGCATATCAGGCCGATGTGTCCCAAGTTGCAGTCATTGGCGCTTGCGGAAATTCAGCCAGTGGCAGCGCAACCATTGGCTCAGTTAGCAGCGGAGCAGCCGTTGAATCAGATTGGAGGAGCTCAGTGTAGGTATGAGTAGTAGAGGAGCAGGTGGAAGCGGTGGCAGTATTGGATCAGGATTTGGGAGATCAGTTCGGGGATTTAGAAGCGTTCTGTTGTCGTAGTTGTTTTCGACTGTTTTTCAGATTTTCAGCTTTGCATTGTCGTTCTGGATTTTTTTGTATTTCCGTTTGTGGTTGAACGGTTTTGAGATTTAAAATTAATAAGATGAGTATTTCTTTCTTTTTTTTTGTGATTGTATCATTGCGGTTGTCAGAGGGATGAGGATTTTCCGGTATACTTGTTTAGGAGATGAGTATTTCTCCAGAGGGATGAGGATTTCCCGGTATACTTGTTTGGGAGATGAGTATTTCTCCAGAGGGATGAGGCTTTCCCGGTATGCTTGTTAGGAGAGGAGTTTCTCCAGAGGGATGAGGTATTCCCTGTATGCGTATTGGGATGAAGATTTTCCTGAGTGTCGGAATTTGGGTGAGGTGCTTCGAGTTGAGGTGTGGTTCTTCAGGAAGCTGGTTGTGGCCTTGTGTGCGGTAGGAGTAGTTTCGTTTTGCTAGAATAGGTTGCGTGTTGCGTGTTGTTATCAAGGGAGGTATTCTTAGTTTCGGATGCTTGTTTGCGTATGTGTTGATTACTCTAAGGAAGTATTTTTCCTATCTAGAGCCAGAGCTTGAGGGAGACGTCCTGAGAGTGGAGTGGCATCGGCATCGTTACCTCGAGGGAGACGTCCTGAGAGTGTGATGATGACGGTAAGTAGGAGTAATCAATAGCTGACCGTGGCATGAGAAGGGAACGGAATACATACCTTGATGATATTCTTGTGCGTTCGGTTCCAACGACCGGGATTTCGGATGTAGTCTCTTGGTTGTGGATGTTCTTGTTTAATTGTTGCACAATCGATCGATCCAATTCTGGGTCTACAACTGGTTGTACATGTTCTTGTTTGATTGTTGTGCGATCAATTCGACATACCTAGACAGAATTTGGGAATATTGCAACATGGTATCCCGGGCTAGGAGCCTTGCTCGTTCTGTTATAGTTTTGTTTTGGTCCTTATTGGAGTAGTGTGTGGGCGTTTTGAGATTATTAAGATGGAGTTGTTCCTTATTTATCTCTGTGTTGTTGTAAGAGGAGTTCTTATATGTGTTCGTGGCGATATTCCGGGATTAAGGAGTATCGAGTTGGCCACGCGAGGTAGTTTAGTCGATAGATGTTTATAGACGTTTTAGAATTTATTACTCTAGGGGCTGCGGTCCCGAATAACTCATTCATTTTTATCTGGAGATGATTAGTTCTTCAGCGAGGATGATTAGTTCCTCAGAGGAGATGATTAGTTCTCCTGTATACTCTTTGGGATGACGAATTTCCATTACGAGTATCGAGGAATGACGAGTTCTCTCGAGGGGATGATTAGTTCCCCTGTGTACCCGGAGCTCAAGGGATGCGTCCTGCGAGTGGAAGGGACACGAGACACCGATAGCTCAAGGGATGCGTCCTGCGAGTGGGAGGGGTGTCGAATGGGTTAGGAGTAGTAGATGTCTGGAACGGGCGTATAGCATGAGACTGAACTAGAGCCTCGGAGATCGAGTTTTAGGATCTCGGATTATTGTGACCGATTTGGGTCGGGTTTCGAGTTTGTGGCCAGTAGTTGGCGGTTTTGTCGGGAATCGAGGACGAATCCAGTGTTGGTGGGGGAGAATTGTAACGACCGCAACCCTTTTTGTCTCTGATTTTGGGTGGTGTCGATCGACACCAATGGGTGGTGTAGATCGACACGAAGTTTCAGGAAACCGAAGGTTTTGTTTTAAACCTTGATTTTTGCGCGGTTCGGTTTTCGGAAGCCCTAAGCTCGAGTATTTAATGGCATGGGATCGTGAGCCATCAGGGAGGAAGGTTTTTTAGAAAGAAAAAGGGAGAAAAGGAGAGAATCGGGTGTGAATCATTGTTCGTGGCGTTTATTCGATTCCTCGAAGGATATCCTTGCCTGTTCGTGATCGTGCATCGTTCGGGTCGAGTCTTCCTTGCGTTTCCAGTGTCTAGGCAGCGAGTTCTAGGTTGTGCGTCCTTCGTTACGATCCATTCATCCTCTTCGTTAGCCGAGGTGAGTGTGTGATCGTTCTAGGGGATGCTAGGAATAGTTATTGTTGATTGATGGTTGTTTTGATGGTTGTTTTCATATTGATCATATTTGATTATCTCTGTGATGTGTATTGCGTGTTGATTGCTCGCGGTATGGATTCACGATGAACCGAGACTGAGCCATGAGAGGATAGGCTTGGTTCCTGGTTTCTGGAACAGAGTGTCGATCGACACCTAGAGGCAGTGTCGATCGACACCCTGTGAGGAAGAAGATACGCGTTTGGTTGAGTGTCGATCGACACCATGGTGGCGTGTCGATCGACACCTTGTTGATTGGTCCGATTTTTATTTATTGTGATAACCGGAATTGTGTTAATTTGATCCAACCGGAAATTGGTTTATCTCATATAATCGGTACTTTAATTTGGAAGTTTAAATTGGAATTGTTGATATTTGGTTTATGTATTTCCTAATGCGGGATGACCACTCCATTGAGTATTTATGATAATACTCACGCAACTCTCGGTTTCCTTTGAGTTGCAGGTAATGAAAAGATGTGATCGTGGAATCGAGGCGAGGACGGGGGATGATAGGATGACTTTTATTGTTTATGTTGTTGTATTTTAGTAGCATGTTAGGTTGCTAGTAATGTTCTGGAATTGTTTAGACTTGGTTCCCTGAATTGGTATTGTTGGAATTTTGTTATTGGATTAATTGGAATGACTTGAATTTATTATTGTTTATGTTTCCGCGGAGTATTCACCCTGTTTTAATAATGGTTAATTATATTTTAAAAACAAAATGCGGGTGTTACAATAAAATTTGTAAACAAAAACTTAGGCGTAGCGTGGGTATTCACCAAGTCTATATAATATGTTAAGGTTTAAACAAAGCCAAAACTATGAGAAGATGACATGTGTCACTTTTTTTATTTACAACCTTATAATTCTTTTTAATTTTGACATTTGCCCCCTTAGTTTTATGATTTCTAAATTGATTCTTTAAAATAAGGAAAAATGATTATTAGCTACACGAAGTATTGACTAATATGTTGCAAACCATCCGAAGTATAGAAATGCCTTCTAAACTACACAAACTATTATGTAACACATGGTGACATACACCAAGTATATGTAAACATGTTAAAAACTACAAATTGATGCTTTTTGAAAAACATTATCAATTAGGGATCAATCTATAATTAATTTCATACAAAATAAATACTTAAAAATACAAAATTTAAAAAATATAAATTTAAATAAATTGAAACACCAAATACAATTACAAATTTTTTTTTAAAAATTATAATGAAAATTTTCGATTAAAAACTAAATTATAGTTTCAGTTTATAATATATTAAATTATTTTTGTTAAATTCAAAAATTGTTAAAAGTTTGTAACTTCAAAAAGTTCTTAGTTTCTAAAAAGTAATTGAAAAATGTAAGGTATATAGGGATCTAAATATATGTATTTTAAAACCAATTAAATTTATCAAATAAAAGTTTTTTAAATGTTGGTCGACAAATATATTTAAAATTCTATAGAATAAATTTCAATAGGACTAAAACACATAAATGAAATATATTACACTTTTGTATGAGAATTGTTTTGTAACATTGGGTCAAAAATAAAAGACTCATTAGCCTAGCCCTTAAAAAAAATTATTCTCATTATAAAAATTATAAAATTACATTGCAATTCGCTGTTTAATGTTGGGATATGAGTAAAAAAAAACTAGTTATAATATTCCATACAAAAAGTGTAATTTTTTTGTTGTCAAAAAAAAAACGAGTCTAATTTTTTTTAAAAGGGCTCGGCTAATGAGTCTTTTATTTGTGACCCAATGTTATAAAAATAATTTTCATACAAAAGTGTAATCTATGTCATTTATGTGTTTTATTCTAAACTATTGAAATTTATTCAACAGAATTTTAAATATATTTGTCGACCAACATTTAACAAACTTTTATATGATAAATTTAATGGTTTTAAAATACATGTATTTAGATCCCTATATACCTTACATTTTCAATTACTTTTTAGAAACTAAGAACTTTTTGAAGTTACAAATTTTGAACAATTTTTGAATTTAACAAAAATAATTTAATATATTTTAAAACTGAAACTATAATTTAGTTTTTAATCGAAAATTTTCATTATTATTTTTTCTTAAATTTTTGTAATTGTATTTGGTGTTTCAATTTTTTAAAATTTCTATTTTTAAGTATTTATTTTGTATGAAATTAATTACAGGTTGATCCCTAAATTGATAATATTTTTCAAAAAGCACCAATTTGTATTTTTTAACATGTTTACATATACTTTGTGTATGTCACCATGTGTTACATAATAGTTTGTGTAGTTTAGAAGACATTTCTATACTTCGGATGGTTTGCAACATATTAGTCAATACTTCGTGTAGTTAATAATCATTTTTCCTTAAAATAAAAGTGTGATGATACTATTAATTTAAAGTAAACAATTCACATCAAATTATCTTCATAAATGAATAGATACAATCCAACGTCTTTGTTGAGGTTAATTTTTATGTCAAATGATTTATTACAAATGTTTAGTCTTCTAACCTATATAATTATTTACTATAAGCACCAAATTTAGGTAATATCTTATTTTTCTAAGATATAATTATTATTGCAAAACTATGATTGAAGGTTCTAATACAAAAAAACATAAAGATACATCAAAAATGTTTGTTGAGATGAGGCATGTGTCTTTGTAGAATCCTTAATTTTGTTTACAAATGTGTTTCCTGCAATCCCTAGTAAATAAATAAAATGTACTCACTTGAAAAGAATATTTACGTTTCAGTTTCATGTTTCAATAATTTTTTTAACAATTGTAACATAATATCGCATCATTTTATTAATCATGGTTAAAGCCTTTTGTGTAATGATCCGTATGCGGCCTAGGCCAAGGCCAGACCCAGTCTTGCGTCGAGATCGGACCGATCAGGCATCGTTCGGCCTTAGGCTTGGCCAAGCACCTCCGTGACGTCAGCATGACCTGTCCGATGACTCACCTGTTTACATGTCTGTCTGATGGTTCACTTGCCTGCCTGCCTGCCTGGCCATGACGCAGCTGCACGTCCAAGCAGCTACTGTCTTCGGAACAAGTTCCCCTTATCCTTGATACCACGTGTAGCCCCAGCGTCCAGCTTGGTGGCGCAGCATGCTCCACCTCACCGTGAGTTGTCCTGCTGTGTCACATGCTTCCCGTGCCTATATAAGCAAGGCCCCAGGCTCAGTGCCGTGACCCATCAGACCCATACTTAGACTCTCAAAGAAACACTTACGCTGTCTGTACGACCCATCCGAGCCAAGATCAGATCAGTTCTCATCGAGCAATCCACGTGTGTCCTTGATCCGTTATCAAATAAGCTAAGCGAAGTCCTGTCCGATTCTTTAGACCCAAAGACAGTGCCAAGGCTTGTGCCGTGAGCCTGCCGAGCAGCCCTAAGCGTAATTCTGTCCAGTCCCGTGGTGGCATTAGTGCCTTGCCGAGCTAGACAGCCCAGTCTAGCAGTTCTAGTGCAAAATCAAGAAAGCTTTGGGTAAACTTCCTATGATCGGATCATTTTAAGCTTAGATACTTGTTCTGATTATGAGTTAGCCATAGCTACTTGATCTTTTGTTTAGGATCCAACAAGTGTCACGTTGAATTAGTTGCGGGAAGGTTTCTAAGGATCCAAAGTAGCTTGTTCAAGTCCTGATCCGATCTAGGTAAAGTACAGTTAGCATAATTCCTTAAGTTTCCTTTGAAACTCTAAGTGTTGCCTTAGTAACCTTAGGGCTCGTTTATTCAGGAACAAGCTCGAGTCTAAGGTAGAAATCCGAACGTAAAGCCTTAAGCAAATTCGCATACTTCATCTTTTAAGGTGAGTCTTTGCGATGACTGTTTGCTTGTGTATTTTACCCTACTAGAGGTTCGTATAATTTATTCGTAAAATGGCTAAGTGTTGAGAATTGTTTGCTTGGTTAATTATTAATTACGAAGTGAGGTTTAAGTAATTCATTCATAAAATTGCTAAGTATTGACAATAAACCTAAGTGTTTTTATTTACAAGTTTATAAGCATAAATGTTATTGATAAAACATAAACTTGATAAGTACGCGGTGTGTCATTCCCGTGATCCGTGACTTAGCCATTTACTGCGGAGTAATGGTTAAATAGTTCACGAAGACACGGAGAGACGGGATTGCAGCCTAGGGCCGTGTACTGCATAGCGATCGATGCAAAATTATTAAGGGATCCTAAGTCCGTAGCCTTTGTGGCGAGGGACCGAACGATACCTTTGCATTCACGTGATGGGAATTGACAACGCGTTAGGCCGTAGGGAATTGTAAACGTTAAAAGCATATTTTAAACCGATCATGTTTATTTATGCTTGCATTTGTGTGTTGATTGATATTGTGGGTTTGGTTGGGAATATATTATTGAATGCTTAGGGGAGCTTAGACTCACTGAGCAACTAGTGCTCACGACTCAACTTGTTTTACAGGTAACCTTTAGCGGGTAGACCTTTGGGGAGCACATCACGGAACGTTAGGATAATCAGTTGTAGATTTTTCTTGCTTTTGTAAATTAATAACGTTTAATATGTATATGAACGTATTTGGAGTATTAGACTCAGAATCGAGTATAATTTGTAATCGTTTAAAATTCTAAGTATAAATAAATAAAGGAAAGATTTTAAATAACTCGGGTTTCATATGATACTTAGTCCTGTCCGGACGATCCAACTACTGGATATGACTCGGGTTGGCAAGCCTTGGGTTGTATTCGATAGGGACGGATAATTAAGTGTCTAGTTTAGGGATTTTGGATGTGTTCCGAGAACCTCTGATCGGGCGCTTAGGCGTTCTTCAGTAGCGTCTCCGTTTAGATCCTGAACTGGAGCGTTACATTTTGTCCTAAGTTAAAAATGTTATGGATATGTCGGTGTGCGTGGCAATTTACGAATTATTTGCTATTTATGTGGCTTGTTAAACCCAACTAATGTTTGTTTTTTATAACCTCAAAGTTTAGATTTAAATTCTAATTTTCATGGTCCTGACTCTTGAGTCAACTAACTCATCTTCAGTGGTGGAGCTAGAATTATTTTTGAAGGGGGTCATTAAAAAAATAATACCAAAACATAATTTATAAATTGTTAAAACAACAACAAAAAAAACATTAGTTTACAAATGCATTCTACGCTCACTAATAGCTTGAAATCTTTTCATTACCATCTCATTTGTTACATCATTGTATAATTCCTTTTCGATGTAACAAATGAGACTATCACTTAGGGATTGATCACCGATGCGATTTCGTAAGGTGGTCTTTACAATCTTCATTCCAGAAAAACATCTCTCAACGGCTCCAGTAGCCACATCCAAAGTCAAAGCTAGCTTCAAAAGCCAATAAACCAAAAGATGTAAAAGGTGTTTCTTAGTTTCTACCATCACTCGTGCTAGATCTCCAAGATTTCTCAAACCAATAAACCTTTCATCTTCTCGTACATTATTGATATATATGTATAGTTGATGCTCAAGAGAAATGCACTCCACACGGCTACAATCCTCAGGATAAAATTTGGCCAACCTCAACAACTTTTTATTGTCAAACTGATAAAATGAATCAACAAGACTTAAAGCTGCTATGCAGACGAGTAATTTAGAGTTTACCTCATTAAAGCGATCATTAAACTCAAGAAGCTGCATATCTAATACTGTGTAGAAACAACTAACTTGGAAATAATGAAAATTTGTTATGTTAGTTTGTTTTTGTGACCTCCTTGAATCGATGAAATCGTCTTCCATGTTGAGAATTTTTGTGTTCTGTTTCTTACAATAATTAGAAACCTTCTTCACAAAATAATCTCATCCATCATCTTTTAACTTTTATAACTGCCTTGTGGTAGATTCCACTAGTGAGACGGCATTTACAATGTCTTGATTGTTTTTTTGTAATGCCATTGATAGATTGTCTGTCAATCCTAAGATAAGCAGCATCAACTGTAGATAGAACACAAAATCAAAACTATGAATGTAATTGAGAAGACCATTTGCTTGACGCTTCTTTGTATGATCTATACCTCCATCTTGAACATACTCAAGCAACATAACCATAGAAGAAAATAAGTCAACTACCCACAACAACGTTTTATAATGAGAAGAACCCCAACGTGTACTTCCTAGTCTTGCAAGTGAAGACTCTTGATTTAACCCTTTTCCAGTCTTGATTTCGCAACTCTTAATTTCCTTTTCCATTATCTCTTGTTGAGTATCTTGCATCATATCTTGTCTTTTGTAAGAAGCTCCAGCTACCTTTACTAACAAAGAAAGCATAGCAAAAAAATTTCCAACTTCAAAATACTTTTTTACAACTGCAACAACAACCAATTGAAGTTAGTGAGCAAAACAATGGACATAATATGCAAAGCTACTCTCTCTTGAAATCAATGTTCTCAGCCCATTGAGTTCACCTCTCATATTCCTCTGCTCCATCATAGCCTTGTCCTCTCACTTTATTCAAACTCAAACTTTATTTAGCAATTAACGAATCAATACCATGTTTCAGAGATAAAGAACATACGTCCTTCACATGAATAAGACCAACAAATCTCTATTTGAATATTCCATGCTTATCAACAAAACAGAAAACAATAGCCATTTGCTCTTCATCAGAAACATCAGCAGTTTCATCCACCAACAGAGCAAACACATCATGATCAATCTCTTGAATTATAGAATTGACTACTTCTTCTAAAAAGCAATGAACAATGTCTTTTTGAATTGGATGAGACACCATTTAATTATTTCCAGGAGCATTCTTCAACACAACTTTATCTACTTCTTTATTTTGTTCTGCGGTATACCTGACTAACTCCAAAACATTGCCTTAATTCATCGAATCATCTGTCTCATCATGACCACAAAATGCCAACTCTTGCCTCAGTAAGTATCTGGAAGCATCTAGTGAAGCATTTAATCGAACACGGTACTGATTTTTCACAACATTAGATTGTTTATGAAGAGCATGTATAATTGATTGACCTAGTCTCAACAAATATTCATATTTCTTCTTAGCTCTGTGGTGAAAGCAATTGATTATACGTCCATGATCACTCAATGTACTTAACTTATTTAAACTCTGAAATCCTTTTATCACAAATGCATCATTTCCACATTTGTTTTCGTTGTGATCTCTGAATAAGTAACAACACAAACAAAATGCCTTTTCTTTTTTTTCACTGTATTTCAACCTGATGTAGGAACCCAAGATGAATTGGATTCTAACAAGAAGGATGATGATGAATCTATAGCTGGACTGAGATCACTCTCTATAGAATCAAATAGAAAATAAGGATAGAATGAATTGAGATCAGATGGAGACTCTTCAACTGGACTAAGGTCACTCTTTGAAGAATCGAAATGATGGATAGAGGGATGGATCGAGAGACGCCACACAGATCTGCGAAGGGATCTATGATAAGTCTAGAACACTCAATCTTAAGGGATTCTCACACAATAAGAAAGAGAGGTGGCTGCTTTGATCTCAGAAGAAAACCTAAGAAAACACTCGTTTTATTTCATAAGCAAAAGTTGTTTTTTACATGCTGAGAAGGGACTTTATATATAGTCCAGCAGCAGGTGACCTTCTAGGGTCGAAATTATTACACAATAAAAGGACTAAACTTGCAAAACAACATACTCAAAACAGGACTTAAAAATAAAAGACTCAAATAACTTCTAACGGTCTTATTTTTGCAAAACAGCAACAAAACACGTTAATTATTCAAATAAATTCAAATACATACCTTGGAGTGTTTCGTACTGATTTAGAAGACTTTTATTATGTTTTTGAAATGGTGAAGAGAGCGGTCTCCTTAATCCCTTGAAGAACAGGCGTGAGCAGAGTTGTAGTCTTGACTTGTTCTTGAATCCCATCTTCTTGAAAGTCTTCATGCTCTATAAGTATAAGGAGATTCTCTATAGACTTGTTGAACTTCTCTCTCAAGCATTTTGTTCCTGACCTGGTTCTTGGTGCTTGATCCATAGTTGCTATGTTGAACTTCTCTCTCAAGCGTCTTGTTCCTGATCTGGTTCTTGGTGGTTGATCCATAATTGCTATGTTGACTTCTTCCTCTTCGTATCCAGATAAGGTGGTATTGATGTCCTCATCATCTCCTCCCTCTTGAAAAGGTTCTGTCCTCAGAACAGGCACATCTGCACTAAACGGAGATAAATCTATAACATTGAAAGTAGAAGAAATGTTCATATCACCTAGTAATTCGATTTTGTAAGCATTATCATTAATCTTTTCCAGAACTCGAAAGTGACCATCTCCTCTTGGTGCAAGCTTTGACTTCCTCTGATTTGGAAACCTTTCATATCTCATATGTAACTAGACCCAATCTCCAGGTTCAAAGGTCATCTCCTTTCGGTGCTTGTCAGCTTGTTGCTCGTACTTTTTGGTTCTCTTTTCCAGATTCTCCTTAACCTTTTGATGGAGTTTCTTCACAAAATCTGCTCGAGTTTCACCTTCACTACAATAAACAGCTTGGGGAAGAGGTGAAATATCTAATGGAGTAGTAGGATTAAATCCATAAACAACTTCAAAAGGAGAAAGTTTACAAGCCGAATGCTTAGCATGGTTATAGAAAATGAAATAAAAGGTAAAAAAGATAACCAATTCCTTAAGTTTTTACCTACCGTAGCTCTCAACAAGGTTGAAAAAGTTCGGTTTACTACCTCGGTTTGGCCATCAGTTTGAGGGTGGCAAGTAGTTGAGAAGAGCAGCTTAGTTCCCAACTTGTTCTATAAAGTTTTCCAGAAATGGCTTAGAAATTTTGTATCTCGGTCTGACACTATGGTCCTTGGCACTCTATGTAGACGCACTACTTATTTGAAAAAGAGATCAGCAGTTTGAGTAGCATCATTAGTCTTGTTACATGGTATAAAATGAGCTATCTTAGAGAACCTGTCAACAACTACAAAGATGGAGTCCTTGTGGTCGATCTTTGATAGACCTAAAACAAAATCCATAGAGATATCTACCCAAGGTATGTTAGGAATATGCAGAGGCATATATAAATCATATGGATGTGACCTGGATTTTGCCTTTAAGCAAGTGATGCACTTGGCACATAATCTCTCAACATCTCTCTTTAGATGCGGCAGTAGAAATGTTCCATAAGAACACTCAAAGTTTTATCTCGGCCAAAATACCCCATAAGTCCTCCTCCATGAGCCTCTCCAATCAGCAACTCTCTCATTGATCCCTGAGGAATACAATGACGTTTTTCTCAAAATAAAAATCTATTATGTTAATAAAACATACCAAAGGCAGCCTTGGAAGTCTCCTTGAATACTTCTTGGAAATCTGGATCAGTTTCATACAATGTCTTGATGTGCTCAAATCCCATAATTTTAGCCTCCATTGTGCTGATGAGAGCATGTCTTCTTGATAAAGCATCAGCAACTATGTTTTCTTTTCCCTTTTTGTATTTGATCACATATGGAAAAGTTTCTACAAACTCAAGCCACTTTGCGTGCCTCTTCTTTAGCTTAGTTTGCCCTCTCAAATGTTTGACCGTCTCATGATATGTACGAATAACAAACTCTTTGGATAAAAGATAATGTTGCCAAGTTCCAAGGGATCTTACCAATGCATAGAGCTCTTTGTCATATGTGGGATAGTTAAGTGAAGCTCCACTGAGTTTTTCATTGAAATAGGCTACTAGTTTTCCTCCTTGCATTATAACAGCTCCTATACCTGTTCCAGACACATCACATTCGATTTCAAAAGTGTTATCAAAGTTAGGAAGTACCAGGACAGGCGCATGTGTGAGACTGTCTTTGAGTTTATTAAACGCATCATCTTGTGTTTCACCCCATTTGAATTCCACATTCTTTTTGATCACGGCGGTTAGTGGTGCAGCAAAGGTACTGAAATTCCTCACGAATCTTCTATAGAAACTAGCCAATCCATGAAAGCTCCTAACATGTCCAATGGTTATTGGAGTTGGCCATTCTTGAATTGCTTTAATATTTTCCTCATCGACCTGTAATCCCTGAGAACTTACAATAAATCCTAAAAATACAACTTGATCAGTGCAGAAGGTATATTTCTTAAGATTAGCATAGAGATTTCCAGCCTTAAGTGTTTCAAGAACCTGCTCAAGATGTTGTAAGTGTTCTGCAAGGTTGGAGCTATAAATCAAAATATCATTGAAGTATACTACCACAAACTTACAAATATATGCCCTTAGGATATGATTCATGAGTCTCATGAATGTGCTTGGAGCGTTTGTAAGTCCAAATGGCATGACCAACCATTCATACAATCCTTGCTTGGTTTTGAAAGCTGTCTTCCATTCATCTCCTTCTTTCATTCTTACTTGATGATATCCACATCTTAGATCAATTTTTGAAAAGATAGTGGCTCCATTGAGCTCATCTAGCATGTCATCAAGCCTAGGAATAGGATGCCTATATTTGACAATAATGTTGTTTATTGCTCAAAAATCAACACATATCCTCCAAGTTCCATCCTTCTTAGGGACTAAGAGAATAGGCACTGCACATAGGCTTAGACTTTCTCGGATGTAACCCTTAGACATCAAGTCTTGCACTTGTTTATCCAGTTCCTTGGCTTCTTCTGGATTCACTCTATAAGCAGCTCGGTTTGGTAATGGTGCTCCAGGGACAAGATCAATCTGATGTTCGATTCCTCTTATAGGTGGTAATCCAGGTGGGATCTCCTCTGGGAAAACATCAGTGAACTTCTCAAGTAACTCTGAAACAGGAGCTGGTAAAATTTGTGCTTCTTGTCCTGAAAACAAAGCTTCCTTGAAGATCATTAGTAGCACTTGTTGTTGTGATTCAAGAGATTTTAAAATAGTAGAAGGTATTACATATAGATTAGTTTTACTTAGCTTGTTTCCGTTAGCCATAGCTATTTGCATTTCATGCACTTCCTGTGGAGTCAAAGGTGCTAAGCTATGTTTCTTGTTGTTGTGTACAAAGGTGTAGTGATTGGTGCGACCATTGTGTAACGTTTCTTTGTCAAATTTCCATGGACGACTAAGAAGTATATGTCCTGCTTGCATAGGGACCACATCACACACGATTTGATCTGCATACTTATCTATGATGAATGGTATAGTGACTTGTTCATTGATCTTGAGCTCAGTCTCATCATTTAGCCACTTAAGTCTATAGGGTCGAGGATGCTTCGTCTTCTGAAGACCTAGCTTATCAACCAAATTCTTGCTTGCTACGTTAGTACAAGAACCACCATCAATGATCAAGCTACATACCTTAGAGTTTATTGTGCATCGTGAATGAAATATGTTTTCTCTTTGGACAGTTTCTGGTTCAAAGAGGGCGATGAAGGCTCTTCTTGTAACTAGGAGTTCTCTGGTATCAGGATAATCCACAAAATCCTCTTCAGAATCCTCTGACTCATATTCCTCTTCGTCTTGAGATTCATATTCTCCATTTGACTTCAGAATCATAACTCTCTGATTTGGACACTCTCTAGCATAGTGGCCTTTTCCCTGACATTTAAAACAAGTTATATCACGAGTTCTTTGAATTTGAGGCTTACTTTGATCTGGTTTGGTGTTTTTGGATGTTTCAGGTAGAGACTTCTTAAATCTGGATTCTGTTTCAATAGATTTTCCTTTATCAAGAAATTTTGAGGTAGTTGATTCCAAGTAGACTTGTTGCGATTTGTTGAGAGAGTCTTCCTCTTGATATGTTGTTCAGCTTGAACAACCAGGTGTAGCAACTCCCCCAAGCCATGATAAGTTTGTCTCTCAACGTTTCTAGCAATGCGATCATTTAATCCATCAATGAATTGTGCCATCAAAGTTTCATCAGAATCTTTAGTTTCCAATCTATTCCTAAGTGTCTCAAACTCATCGTAGTATTCTTCCACAGACTTAATTCCTTGAGATAGCTTTCTGAATTTTTTTTGCAAGTCTCTGTAGTAATATGCAGGGAAATATCTTTTCCTTAGTTGGAACCTCATATCTTCCCACGTACTGACTTGTCCATGTCAATGCCTTCTTCTTTCCGAAACATCTCTGTCCCACCAAGCTAAGGCACTTTCAGTGAGTTAAGCAGCAACTAGTGAAGTTTTCCTCTGATCCGAGTAGTCATAGTACTCAAAGATATATTCCATATGCCTTTCCCAATCAAGGTAGGCATCTGGATTAACCTTTCCAGCAAAAGTAGGTGTCGTGAGTTTCATGTCTCTATTTCCTTGTCGAGCATCTTCTCCTCTTCCTCTATTACGGTTATACTGTCTCTTTGGTCTCGGGCTGGGATCTCGATATGGTGGATCTCCATCAGACTCAGACAGATCATCTTCCTTCCGGTTGACTCTTCGAGCATTCGCATCCCGAATAGGAGCTCTGCGTGCTTGTGGAGGTTGTTCAAACTGTGTCATACGAGTTTTGAGTATTTGAAGTTGAGTTTCAATAGCAGTAAGCAATTGTGCAATAGTTGGCTCTCCTTAATCTCCCATATTTTCCTGTCACTCACAACAATCAATAGATCAAGTGCAAAGGGAAGTCGAAAAGACACAACGAGTAAACTTCTGCAGAAAGATAGATCTACTACAGGGAAGTCGAAAAGACAACAACCTATAAACAGATCTACTACTGGGAATTTGAAAAGATAACAATACACAAACAGATCTACTACTAGGAAGTTGAAAAGACAACAACCTACGAACAGATCTACTGCAGAAACACAAAAACGAAATGGATCTAACAAAGGAATAGATAAACCTGATTTGGAGTGTTTAAGCTCTGATACCAGATGATGTAGGAACCCAAAATGAATTGGATCCTAACAAGAAGGATGATGATGAATCTATAGCTGGACTAAGATCACTCTCTATAGAATCAAATAGAAAATAAGGATAGAACGAATTGAGATCAGATGGAGACTCTTCAACTGGACTAAGGTCACTCTTTGAAGAATCGAAACAATGGATAGAGGGTTGGATCGAGAGACGCCACACAGATCTGCGAAGGGATCTATGATAAGTCTAGAACACTCAATCTTAAGGGATTCTCACACAATAAGAAAGAGAGGTGGTTGCTTCTATCTCAGAAGAAAACCTAAGAAAACATTCATTTTATTTCATAAGCAAAAGTTGTTTTTTACATGTTGAGAAGGGACTTTATATATAGTCCAGCAGCAGGTGACCTTCTAGGGTCAAAATTATTACATAATAAAAGGATTAAACTTGCAAAACAACAGACTCAAAACAGGACTTAAAAATAAAAGACTCAAATAACTTCTAACAGTCTTATTTCTGCAAAACAGCAACAAAACACGTTAATTATTCAAATAAATTCAAATACACACCTTGGAGTGTTTCATACTGATTTAGAAGACTTTTATTATGCTTTTGAAATGGTGAAGAGAGCGGTCTCCTTAATCCCTTGAAGAACAGGCGTGAGCAGAGTTGTAGTCTTGACTTGTTCTTGAACATCTTCTTGAAAGTCTCCTTGCTCTATAAGTATAAGGAGATTCTCTATAGACTTGTTGAACTTCTCTCTCAAGCGTTTTGTTCCTGATCTGGTTCTTGGTGCTTGATCCATAGTTGTTATGTTGAACTTCTCTCTCAAACGTCTTATTCCTGATCTGGTTCTTGGTGCTTGATCCATAATTGCTATGTTGACTTCTTCCTCTTCGGATCCATATAAGGTGGTATTGATGTCCTCATCACAACCAATCACACTTATCAAACCAATCACGATTAAATCGCCTTAATGCATTTCCTATTCGCCCTTGCTTAAAATTATGACTACGATGTTGACAAGGTCCTTTAGTCAAATATATGCGTCTTACTTCGTCTCTTATGTTAGGGTGGTATTCCAATATTCCTTATCTCTCACCGGGATCATATGGCAAATCATCTAAATTGATATCTATTGATGGAGCTTTTCTTTTCAAAAATCGTTCAATTTTTTATCTGAAGAATCAAAGTAAAATTATAAATCAATAGCAAAGACCAACAAATCAAAACATACTAGTACTTAAATCCATAAAAATCCTATTTGGTTTATGATTTTAGAGTATAATAAAACAAATTAAAGCAAAGTATATTAAAACAAGGAATCTTAACCTGAATTTCAGTTTGAAAATCAATTAAGATTTGAGAGTTGAAACTTGAGAATTTTGGTTACTTGTCGAACAAGAAGATTCGAAGAGGAAGAAACGAGGGTTTGTTTTATTTTTGCCAAAATCAACATACAAAACTAATATTATTAATTAGGTAAACAATGTGTAATTTTAGTTGGATCTTAATTTTAGTTAGAGCCCAAATGTTGTCATGGGCCCAAATACAAACAAACATATAATTTATACTTTAATTTTTAGATTAAATTTTTTGGTGATAGGGTCAATTACATATTTAGATAGAGTCATTATAAAATTGTTTATATATAAAACATATACTTTTAAAATCAGTGGGGTCAGCTGACCTCCTTCTCCACTTACTGTCTCCGCCTCTGCTCATCTTCCATGTAAAAAAAACAATTTCTAAGATTTTTATTTCCCTTTTCGATAAATTACTTAAGGATCCATTCTATGGCATGATGTAGACGACATTTAAGCATAATTTATTTTAAACTAGTATTATACTTGGTGCTATGCCCTGGAATTATTTAGTGTTTTATATTCAATTGCACTTCCTTAAAAATAAAATCAACTAAACCAATATATATTGTTTAAAATCGTCATGTGTAGATTTAATACAGAGTCAGTTTAATTCATACATATTGAAATATCTGGTTTAATTTATACATATTGAAATTGAGCTGCTGATTATGAACAATGTTTTATTAATCTCATGAATACAATTTTTGTTTTTATCAATTTTACAAAGATTACCTAAATCAAAACGAAATCGTATACTAATTCTCTCTTGAGGATGCAGCTGCTCTATGGTTCTTATGATCAGAGTTGGATTATGGATTTGAATCCAATGGAGTGGGAATCTGGAATTTGTAGTAATCGTGGGGTTTGTGATAAAATTGGAAATTATATCTGCAAAATATGGATTTGGGGATTTAACGAATCGAGGGGTTAAGGCGAGATGTGATTCCAAGGGGATTGATTGGGGATTTCGTGAGTGATTGGGGAAATATGTGGTTGGCTTCTAGGTTATGGAGGAATTTTATTCGGTCGGGTCTGGTTTGGTGTTTCGATATAAACAAGGATTCGAATAAGGTCTCTCTCCCTCGATGGCGATGGCTTCTAGGGTTCGATACGGGTTCTTATTGAAGGGATTATGGAAAAGTTAAAGGCGATTAGAGGTGCGATTTATGAAAATTATGGATGTTATTTGGTGATATGGGAGGTGCGATCTTCTTCCTTTACAATCTTTCTCTGTTATCCTTCCAGTAAATGAGTTTTATTTCCATTACAACTATTATATTTGCAGACTTTTTTTATCTAGCAACATGTTACATGTTGGCGCGTGATGATTACATTCATAACTTTTATAACTTCCAATGACGAATGAAAAGTCTCAACTCTTTGGTTTTTAAACCACTACTCTTTCCCATTCCTTTTGCCTTAAACATTAGTACCTCGGCCTTTGATTTGTGACCACATATTTTGTTAAGATCTATTAACACTACTGTGATGCTTTCCAAACACTGTGCCGAGGTCCCCGTTCCAATTGGGTTTCATTCCTTTTTGTATTTTACATCAAATACTTTCTCCAAAGGAAAATTCATCTTAACTTTATGCGAAGCAACAAATATATACTGTTTCTTTTACCGTCAGTACTAAATAGCTCAAAATAACGAGTCTTGCAAACTCTCTCGAACACATTTCTTCTCAAACATCTTTTCCCGTTAAACATCCACTGTTCTTGGGAAATAGCTACATTGCAGTGGTACACGATCATGGAAACTTAGCTCCAAACTTTCACACTAATCCCCAAACATTAAGTCATTTGGTTTTATCTACACACCCATGGCTCTTACTGTAATCCATGACAACCACGCATTGTTCAACATTGTCACTCCCAATTCACTCACGTTACTTTGTAATCAAAGTCTCAACCCCATACCTTAACTTTATCTCCACAAGACTGCTTTGTAGCTTGATTCGAAAATATTGTAAATTTCAAAGAATTCCACAATTGTTGCTCGTACGACTCCACTATTCTTTGTCTTTGTGATGAACCTCCTTAAAAATCCAAACACTTGCCATTCAAAACTCACAAGCTAAGTGGGATTCCGAAATTATTAGGCACACTCCTCCAAATGAATCTATATAATGAACCCTAGCCAAACAAACCCACACGATTATCAAAGCATTTAACAATTCAACTTAACTAGACTTTCAAACAAACCCAACAATTCAAGCGCGAGGATGATGACTGCCAAAAATCATTCTCCATAAAAGATTTTTTTTCAAAACCACAAAATAATTTTAAAAGTATTCGAAATTTTTTTTGTAAACATATGGTCACCTAAGACAACGTTCCGGGTCAGAACTGGTTTGGTTAACCAAGATTGTGGACACCAAGATGTGGATCAAAATGAATCCTTGAGGGAAAAAGGTATGAATGAATTAGGAGAAAAATTGGATAGATTCTTTGAGATAAATTCCAAAAGCATGAGAAGGATGGATAGTATATGAATGGAGATCACCAAAAAAATTTGGGGACTTATCATGAAGAGAGCAACTATTTACAAGGGAGACTAAATCAACTTCAAAACCACTTCTAACAAGCTCCTAACCACTATGAGTTTTGGGAGCCACCTAACTATCCACCGGTTTACTACCACTCCTACCTGAATCATCAAGCTCAACAATCTACTTCACATTCGTTATCAAATGAAGACATGATGAGAATGATAAGTCAATTGATCGAGAACCAAAGAAAATGGACTTTGGTCATTCACGAGGAATTGAAAGGAATTCACGAAAAGATTGATGAAGTTTATGCGAGTGTCCAAGCTAGATTAGATTCAACTTGCTCCATGTTTACGTAAGAGGTAACAAATCTGACCCATATATAGAGAATATATTTAATTAATAGTTAGGTCCACTCAATGGCCATAATTAACGCATAGCGTTACTTTGAACCTTCGGTACAACAAATAGAAACTATGGTGTAATGAACAACGCACAGGACCGACCAATCTTATCTCTCAAATTGACTGTATTAAATTCTGATTCGTGAATTGCGCACATACGTTTGTGTTCGAAATGGTGCTTTTGATTCTCGTATTGATCACGCTTTTACTCTCTTTCTCATTATCTTTTTATATTGGTGGGGATAGTCAACAAGTCATCGTCGAGCAAAGATCCAATAACATCATCTACGGACACGTGTATGGTATTTCCCGGTTTTCACCGACACGAGTCGGTATTTTCACCCAGAAGTAACTCTCCATTCTCTGCAATAATGTCAAAGTGCCACGCACACAATCACACGGCACCCATAACCATCGATATCAAGAAAATTAAAAAAAAAAAAAAAAAAAAATCAAAGCTTTATTAGTTTAGGAAATTAATATTTATTTCACCTGCGTTTTCCCACTATTTCGACTTTAATTTCTCTTTTGGTTTGGAGAATTACATAAAAAGTTTTGCAGATTCTCAGATCAGAGATTGGGTTATGAGGTACGGAATCGTGTAAAAAGGGGTTACTTTTTTATTTTGCCAAGAATTAAAAGTAAGTTAAACTGTTTCTGGTTATTCTGTGCCTGCATTTAAATGGTGCGATTTGTACAATTTTACTGTTTTTTCTTAAATTCTTTTCCACTTTACAAATAAATAATTGATTTGCTCTTGAGGGACCCTTTTGATGTCATAGAATTTACTCGCTCGGTTTTTACTCTTGTTTGTTCTTGTTGTTTGGTTGTAAATTGTTGATTCTCTCTTTGGTTAGGTAACTAGATCTCTCTCTCTCTCTGCCCTTGTTTCATTTCTGTGGTGGAAAAAACGGTGAACTTCTTTCTTCTCTCCAATCCAAACATTTGGAGCTATAGCGATTTCTGGTGAATATTTTTCCTGAAATTGTTGTGTGTTTCTTGAGGCGTGAGTATCACTTTGTTCATAATTATGTGTGTGAGAAAGTGGCTTCTTTTTTCTATCTTTTAGTAGATATCTTTCCAATTCTAGTAGCTTCAACACCACTGGTTCTTGAGCTTTTCTCTTTTCTTATTTTCATCTTTTTTCAGATCTCTGTTTTCTCATCTCTCTGCAGTGGAAAAAAGAAGGTAGTATTGATTGTACTGTAGGGATTTGGATTAATCATCTTGCTTCCATGTTTTATCTTCATTATTTTCTCCTTCTCCTCATAGAGTTTTCTTCATTTATATCTCACTTGTGCTTGGATCTTGATAGAAAGAAGAGATTTTGTGGTCCTTAGAATTTGAAGATTTGTGTTGTATAAACGATCATTTACTGTATTGCTTTTGTAGATGGAAGATGATTGCGAGTTTCGAGGCTGGGATGAGCTGATCCCGGACGCTCTTGGCATAATCTTTAGCTACTTACCTCTTCAAGAAGTGTTAACAGTGGTGCCTAGGGTTTGCAAAGCATGGAACAGAGCTGTAACTGGTCCTTATTGCTGGCAAGAGATAGACATTGAGCTGTGGAGTAACCGTTGCCACCAGTCTCATCTTCTCGACCGAATGCTTCAGATGTTGGTCACTAGAAGCTCTGGTTCTTTACGCAAGCTCTCCGTCACTGGCCTTCAGAATGACTCTATCTTCTCCTTCATTGCCCAACAGTGAGTTACAAACTTACATTTTCCGTATTGATAAGAAGCTTTATTAGTAGCCTTTAAGTGGTGTATTTAGATGAAATTTATAGGCGTAGTCTAGTTCGTATTTGGATGAGGCTGAAGCAACATGGTTCTTGGTTCATTGGTATTCTGTATCTATTATTATCTTGGGACTGATATAATCTTCCATGTTTCCTTGTTTCTTCTGTAAGTGCTGGTTCGCTTAAAACTTTGAAGGTGCCGAGAAGTGGTCTGAGCAATTCAGGTGTGGTAAACGTAGCTGAAAAGCTTTCGTCTCTCACTTTCTTGGACTTGAGCTACTGCTGCAAATTAGGCCCAGAGGCGATACAAGCCATTGGCAAACACTGTAAATCTCTGATAGAGTTTTGCAGAAATATGCATCCATTGGACGTAGCAAGTGTTGTTTCCCACGACGATGAAGCTCACGCAATAGCAAACACAATGCCAAAGCTGAAACGGTTAGAAATCGCGTACCACCGAGTCAGCACAGAAGGAGTACTCAAAATCTTATCCAGCTGCGTTTTTCTAGAGTTTTTGGAACTTAGAGGCTGTTGGGATGTGCAACTCGATAACAAGTTCTTCAAAGAGAAGTTTCCGGATATGAAAGTGTTGGGTCCACGCGTGATCGGATTCTATGAGATGATAAACGATTGGGAGGATTGCTGCTCGGATTATTTCTCGGATGGGTCTGATTATTTGGCTTGGGAGTTTCTTGAGGATGGTGAAATGGGAGAGTTTTATGAAGATGAGTTTGAGCATGGTTGGGATGATAATTTCTATGCGGCAAACGTGAATATAGACATGGAGCCGCATATTTGGCCGCCATCTCCATAATCAGGTCTTGTTATGTTCCACAACTCTCTACCCAAAGTTACTTCTAGGAATGGTTTTAGCCTCTTTATATGTCCTGAGTTATGTATGGTGCTTGAACTTGTGTGGCTTATTTGTGTTGTTTTCTAATCTAAACCGGGAAGGTTCATGGCTTTGATGTCTCTCTTTACTTACTTAGTGATGTTATTTAGATTCATATCTACATATATATGTGTATGCGTGTATGTATAGCATTGGAGATGTCAAGTTGATGTATAAGAAGTAAAAAGGACAAGAATTCAAATGAGATGGGGTCCCTTGTCTTCTTCACATCAAAGCTTTTTTTTACTTATCTGCCATTTTGTGTAGTGTTCTGTCTTTGCCTCATTTAATGGGAATGATGTCTTTTGTTGTGAATAATAATATAATAGACTATATATATTTATGACTAAATTTAAAACAACAAAGCATATAATAGTGAGACGTGAGATAGTGATTAGAGGGAAAATGATTTTTAGCGATTATTCCTTCTTCTTACTTCTCCCCACCCATACAGTGGAACTAATCTCATCTGTTTATAGTAGTAGTAGTAGTAGAATAGCTTGGTGAGCAAGCTTTACAAACTTCAATAAACCATATAATTATGATGCATGTATGGTCAATAGAAATGAGACTTGGACTTTGGTAGTGGTGGATTTGTGTCAAGCTAAAGATGATGACACTTGTGCACTAAGTAGGTAAGCTTAGTGGATGATGAATAATCACAAATTCATAACACTCTTCCTTGAGTATTCATCATCTTTGAGTGCCTCCCTAAAAACCTTCCATAGAAAACCCAATGGAAAAAACCCATGGTAAGGAAAAAAGTGCAGTCTTTTCCATGAAAAATGATTGAGATGATCTTCTCTCTATAATTCACATAGATGCAATCTCCCCCTCAAGTAAGTCTTGTTTCTTCATAGACTCCATAAAGCGATTCACTTTGATTATTCTATTCACTCGTCTTAGTTTCATTAATGTATGACAAAAATGGTTGGAAGATTGATAGACCTTTCTTATTATAATATTCCTCTTACATGTCTATATTTGGCGTGTTTTTGGTTGTCTCGTTAAAAACCTCGCCATGAAAAATCCAATGGGACTAGAACCATGATAAGGAAAAAAAGAGTACAACCACGCTCAACATCATATTTCTCACATTGGAAACATCATCCTTACGAGATGCATTCCGTTAATATATATCATTCCTTTGGGAGTTTTTGCGTGTTCTATGTTGCCTCGTTAAAAACTTTTTCATGGGAAAACTCAATGGGACAAAAACCATGATAGGAGAAAAAGAGTACAACCACGCATTTCATTATCATTTCTATCCCATAATTTTCCACATTGGGCGTAGCTGATGAATAATTCAAAATTTTCTTGACGTCTTCTAGACGTTTCTCTGTTTCGGGTTCATCTAGACCCTTTTCACTTATGTCCTCTAGACATTTCTCATTATATGTTTATTTTTGGAATACCTGAGGAGATTGTTTTCCTTCCAAGGTTTTCAATTTCAAATTATTTTCATTATACTAATTGCAATAACTCTTTAGGAGTTCTAATCGCGTAGAATTCCTGGGAACATAATAATGAAATCATTAATCCTTCTAGGATTATAAATATTGAGCGCAATCCAAGTCATTTTGTCCATTTCTCTTTATGGAAAAATCTTCTTGATGTTTGGACTACTACTCCAAACATCTCTCGTTTTTCAAACAAGTATCAAAGACTTTATTGCCTCCTTTTAATGTATTGGCCAATACTTTTCTCTCTACGCTCATCCTCAGACCGGAGTCATGATCATCATTAATAATTTCACGCGCTTTATTATTTATTGTGTTGACATACATTTTTTCTTTGGTTCTTTCTTTTTACATGGTTAATCGAGATCTCTAAATCATCCTCAATGATTTCTTTCAGGTATCTGATTTCATTATTAACCACGTCTAAGGTTTTTTCACTCCCTTCAGGAGTTTAATCCTCCTTTTTATTTGCTCCAATTTCTTTTCGAGGATTTTCTTTATTTTTGGAATCAAAGTAGTCTATCACGTGTTTTACGTGCTATAGACTTAATAGATTCTCCTTCCGCGACATCTATTCTTCTTGGAGATTTTTAGCGGGAATATGAGATTTCCTCTTTTCTATTATATGAGTTATCCTTTAAAATTTTAAGTTTATATTTATGAGGATCTTTGATAATTCTTTTCTTGAAATCTCATCCATCAGCATTTGATTTGTAACATAGTAGCGATCCTTTGAACTTTTAAACTTCAGATTCCCATTAACTTGTTCAAGGATACCAACTACTCAACTTGTTCTATGCCAAATCATCGAGATTAAGATCACTATTAATGGTCATCCGTTTTTCTCATTTTGAATTTGAACAAAACTTCATTTATGTTCTACTTTACCTCGACATATAGTAAGTGATAAAATTTAGGATGTTAATTTACCAATATTACCAACTTACTTGTCGATATGAGATTCTTTAATTCTCTCCCTCGAGATATGACAGTCTTTGTACATCCGCATTGAATCCTATTTTAGGATCGACATATCTATCTTGGATCATGTTATCCCATATCTTTTTTTAACATTTATTTCGGGATTCATAATCCACGCTCTCAAGATAATGGATCTTCTGGTCCATATATCAAAACCGAATATACTTTTAGACTCGTTATACTCAGGGTGTAATTTTGGAGATTAAATAACTCAACAACTATTTCAAATGAGCTTAATTTACCAAAAACGGCGACTAATCCATTTATCTCTTATGATGGACTTTTTGCTTAACACATGCTACGTCAAAAACTTCTAGTTTTCACATAAATTTTCAATGATCCATTATATCATTGTTTGACTAAGATCGCATGACGGTCATAAATTATTTGACCAAGTAGTAAACTTCTTATTTAGTATCAAACATATTTTAAACTAGTTAGTAAACTTCAAGTTTATTAACTTTGACATCTATATTCTCTGTATGTAGGACTACATATATGCATGTCTTAGCTATATGCTCTTCTTGAGCATTTACACCGTCCAATATTATATTTCTAATATTGTATTGACACGTGTGATGTGATCGTGACAAGCTCAGAGGAGGAAGAGCCGGAGGTAGTTGGAAGGATCACTCGTTCCAGAGCTAGAGAGATGGCTAAGGAAGCTAACGCCCTCATTGCCGCGGAAGACGTCAATCAACTGGAGGCTAAAGCTCACATCTTCAACATCTATATCCTGAAGAACGAAGAACCCGGTAACAATCACTAAGTAACTTAGGTGATGATTCTGTACTCTTTTCCTTGGTGAGGATTTTGGTAGGAAGGAGGTTCTTCTCCAAGGTTTTTAACGAGGCAGAATCATTGCTACGTCGAGTTACTTAGGAGTTGCTGCCAATGGGTAATAATGTGCAAGTTATATCGATTATGCACTAGTTTAGTAGAGGCGCACCATTTAGGTCCATCTGGAAGGGACGCCTCGTTGTTTTATTTTCAGTTTAAACGTCTCGTAGTTTTATTTAAGACTTCTTGTTGTTTTGGGCGTGTGCCCTAATTTCCTTTGTGCCGTGACTATAAGTACTAGAGACATGGCTCTTTTGTACAGCAGCTTGGATTTTAACGTGAAAGAAAACAACAAAGTTTGCTCTTGATTCCTTGACCCAAAAAGTTCATTGAATTCGATTTTCTTACAGGTCTACACTTACAAGAAAATCTTCTATCAATCATCAGTCATCATCATCCTCTCAATCGATTCCATCTCCATCTCTTATCATCGTTGCTGCCATCCTTGAAACTTCATCATCACGCCATCATCCCCTTTCATAATCGCTTCATCTCAGTCTTTCCTTTGGAGTTGATCACCTAGGATCTCATCACGTGGTATCAGAGCCAACTCTGAACCAAAGGCTGAGAAATCTCTAACCCTAAATCGCCATATTTGATTTGATTTTGTTGTTTCTGAATTCGTTGCATAAGACCTAGTCGAATTGAGAGTGTTGTTGCTTGCATCGATCTGGATTTGTTTTGCTGCATCATTGTTGTGTCGTTTAGGTCTCGCTTAGGTTTGATCGCTTGTGTCTTAAGGATTGATTGCTGAGTCGTAGTCTTTAATTGTTTGAATTATTCTTTCGTTAGTCTTTAATCTGTTTTGTTCGTGTTATACAATCTGCTGCTTGTTGTTCTCTTTTAGATTTGCTAGGGTTCTGGATTTTGCTAGAACACGTTCTAGCTTCGTCAATTTCGCTACTGCCTTGCGTGATCATTGCTATTTGTGTTAGTTATTGCAGTACTTGTGATTGATTATTGTTAATTTTAGCTAGCTCATCTCCTGCTTGTTAATGTTTTCCATGATTTTTGCTTTGTGATCTCATTTAGAGTAAGTTACTGCGAGTTTTTGGTAATTTGTTTCAGGTACCATGGAGCTTTCGGCTGAGACCATGGCAGCTCTCAACAAAGCAATGGCTGAACAAATTAAAGAATCAAATCAAGTCATTACAACGCAGCTCACACAGCAGATTGAACAGCTTAATGAAAAGTTTGAAACCCAGATTAGTGGTCTTCTGAAAGATATTAGTGCAAGTGGAGAAGAGTCTTCACATACTCCAACTCCCTCTGAAGCTATCCGCATTACTAAGGGTAAAGGACATGTGGGAGCATCTTCCCAAAGGTCTAGACGCGATCCAACACCTCCTAAAGTCAGTCCTAAAGCCAAGACAAACCGCAGTCAGATTGGGGGCAGAGAGACTATGTTTAATCAGAGGAAACAAGATGGTTCAAGAGTTGAAAGGCAACAAGGACGCCAACACCGCAGAGAGGAATACATAGCTGGTCAGCGAGTCTTCATGGAATCAGATCCAGAATACTATGAGGAGGAAGAAGCTTCTGACTATAGCCGAGGAACCGTGAGAAGAGACAGAAACAGAGGCAATGGCAGAGACTATGATCCTTTGAGACAACAGCTGAGTCATATAAGAATCCAGTATCCTCCTTTCCATGGAACTAATGATCGCGAAGCTTATCTAGACTGGGAAAGGAAGATGGAGTCTAACTTTCTGGTCCAAGGTACTTACGAGCTCAACAAGGTGAAGATTGCAGTTTCAGAATTCCATGGGTATGCACTGCTATGGTGGGAGTAATTGGGAATCACCAGAAACCGCCTCAGAGAACCTCCCATTACTACTTGGAACCAGCTTGTTATGCAGCTGAGGAAGAGGTTTGTTCCAGCTCATCATCAGCGGGAGATACTCAGCAAGCTTAGGCGCCTCATCCAAGGTACGAAATCTATTAGAGATTACTATCAGGAATTGGAAACTTTGCTCATTCGTGCAGATTTAAGAGAAGGAGAAGAGATGGTTATGTCAAGATTTCTTGGAGGACTTAACCGAGAAATTCAAGACAAGGTAAAGCTTCAGGATTTCGCAGACATACAAGAGATGGTGCATAAGGCTGAATTGGTTGAATCTCAAGTCAAGAGGCGAATCATCAAGCCTACATTCACGCCTAGCGTGACAAAGCCTAAGGAGGTCAACAAACCAGCCTACTCAAGAGACATCAAACCGACTTCTACTGGGGTTAAAGAAGAAGTTAAAGCCGAATTAAAACCAAGAAGTGGTAACTCCAACAGCAACGTAAGGTGCTTCAAATGTCAAGGAATGGGACATTACTCTCGAGACTGTCCAAACAAGAAGGTGTTTCTGTTACAAGAGGGAGGAGAGATTGTTCCTCAGGAGGATTCAGAGATTGAATCAGACTTAGAAGAAGAAGAAGAGGCTGCTGCCGTGGGTGAGATGCTAGTTTCAAGAAGGACTTTGAGTGTTCAGAACCAACCGGAAGAGAAGTGTCAGCGAGAGAACCTGTTTCATACACGGTGCTTCATCAAAGAGAAGGTCTGTAGCTTGATCATAGATGGTGGGAGTTGTACTAATGCTGCAAGTGAAGAGATAGTCAAGAAACTTCAGCTCAAGACCATTCCTCATCCCAGACCGTACAAGTTACAATGGCTGAATGAAAGTGGAGCTTTAACCGTATCTCAGCAGGTTCTAGTATCGTTATCTATTGGAAAATATGCAGATGAGGTATTGTGTGATGTAATTCCTATGGGGTCAAATCATGTGTTGTTGGGAAGGCCTTGGCAATCAGATCGCAAAGTCATTCATGACGGCTACACCAACAAGCACTCCTTTGAGTTCAAGGGCCGAAAGATCACACTCTTACCACTCACGCCTACTGAGATTTACCAAGATCAGATTCAAGTGAAACTCAAGGAGAAGGAGAAAATCGCCAACAGCCTCTACATAAACCACAGTGAATTTTCTAAACTCTTTGATCCTGAAATGACTACTTTTATGTTTGTATACAAGGAATCCCTTGTTAGTACTAACCCTTCACAGGAGCTTCCTAGTGCTATGACTGAGATTTTGCAGGAATACAAGGACATTTTTCCAGAAGAAATTCCACCAGGATTACCTCCAATTCGTGGAATAGAGCATCAGATTGATTTGGTACCAGGATCAGCCTTGCCTAACAGACCAGCATATCGAACCAACCCTGGAGAGACTAAGGAGCTGCAGAAACAAGTGGAAGAGCTGATGAGCAAAGGGCATATCCGAGAAATCATGAGTCCATGTGCGGTTCCAGTTCTGCTAGTGCCAAAGAAAGATGGGTCCTGGAGGATGTGTGTAGACTGCCGAGCTATCAACAACATCACTGTGAAGTATAGGCATCCGATTCCAAGACTAGATGATATGCTGGACGAGCTTTGTGGATCGACAATCTTCTCCAAGATAGACTTGAAGAGTGGGTATCATCAGATCAGAATGAAAGAAGGAGATGAGTGGAAGACAGCATTCAAGACAAAGCAAGGACTCTACGAGTGGCTAGTCATGCCCTTTGGTCTTACCAACGCACCAAGCACCTTCATGAGACTGATGAATCACGCATTGAGACCTTTCATTGGCGTGTTTGTAGTAGTCTACTTCGATGATATCCTCATCTATAGTAAAGGCTTGGAGGAACATCTGGACCATATCAGATCGGTTCTAGATGTTCTTCGCTCTCAATCTCTCTTTGCTAATTTCTCTAAATGTTCATTCTGCACTAATGAGATTGTCTTCCTAGGCTTTGTAGTAAGTGAAAAAGGAGTTAAAGTAGATGAAGAGAAGATAAAGGCTATCAAGGAGTGGCCAACACCTAAGAGTATTGGAGAAGTCCGAAGCTTTCATGGCTTAGCAGGATTCTACAGGCGCTTTGTTCGCGATTTCAGTTCTATAGCCGCGCCATTTACCGAAGTTATCAAGAAGAACGTTGGATTTCAATGGGGAGAAGCACAAGAGCAGGCTTTTACAGCCCTTAAAGAGAAGCTTATCAATTCTCCCTTACTTGTTCTTCCTGATTTTACTAAGACTTTTGAAATTGAATGTGATGCTTCTGGAGTAGGTATTGGTGCAGTTCTTATGCAGGATAAGAAACCCGTCGCATATTTCAGTGAGAAGTTAGGAGGATCAACGCTGAATTATCCAACCTATAACAAGGAGTTGTATGCTTTAGTGAGAGCGCTTCAAACATGGCAGCATTACTTATGGCCTAAGGAGTTCGTGATTCACACAGATCATGAGTCTCTGAAGCATCTCAAGGGACAACATAAACTTAACAAAAGGCATGAGCGATGGATGGAGTTCATTGAGACATTTCCATACGTTGTTAAGTATAAGAAAGGTAAGGATAATGTCGTTGCCGACGCATTATCCAGGAGGTACACTCTCATTACTACTTTGACTTCGAAATTAATCGGGTTTGAACACATTTTAGATCTTTATGAATCTGATTCTGATTTTTCTGAGACTTATGCGAAGTGTCACAAGTTTGCTTTTGAGAAATTTTATAGGCAGGATGGATACTTGTTCTTCAATAATCGCTTGTGCATTCCTCGAGGGTCCATCCGAGAGTTATTAGTCAGAGAAGCTCATGCAGGAGGACTTGCTGGTCATTTTGGCGTCACCAAGACCCTGCTTGATCTTCAGGGACATTTCTATTGGCCTAGCATGAAGAAGGACGTTGAAAAGGTTTGTTCAAGGTGTGCTGTTTGTAAACAAGCTAAGAGTAAGGTGCAACCTCACGGTTTGTATACTCCCTTACCTATACCGTCTCATCCTTGGACAGACATTTCGATGGATTTCGTTATTGGCTTACCTCGAACCAAGAATGGTCGAGATTCTATCTTTGTTGTTATTGACAGGTTTAGCAAGATGGCTCATTTCATAGCTAGTCATAAAACTGATGACGCTGTCCAAGTAGCAGATTTGTTCTTCAAAGAGGTGGTGAGACTTCATGGGATGCCTCAAGTGATAGTCTCTGATCGCGACACCAAGTTTTTGAGTCACTTCTGGCGTACACTCTGGGCTAAGTTGGGAACCAAGCTAGCGTTCTCAACGACTTGTCACCCACAAACCGATGGTCAAACCGAGGTGGTGAATAGGTCGCTGTCAACTCTATTGAGGACGATGGTGAAAAGCAATCTGAAGTCTTGGGAAGCATGTCTACCTCATATCGAGTTTGCTTACAATCACGCTAAGCATTCTTCTACTCTTTTCTCCCCTTTTGAAATTGTTTATGGGTTTAATCCCTCTTCTCCACTAGACTTGATCTCTTTGCCTTTGAAAGAAGGGGTTAGTTTGGATGGCAGGAAAAAGGCTGAACAGGTGCGCAAGATTCATGAGAAGGCTAAGGAGAACATCGAAAGGAGAACCAAGCAATATGAGCGCTACGCCAACAAAGGAAGAAAGGAGCTGATTTTCGAAGAAGGAGATCTTGTGTGGATCCATCTGAGGAAGGATCGATTTCCAGCTAAACGCAAGAATAAGCTAATGCCCAGAGTTGATGGACCATTCGAAGTCATCAAGAGGATCAATAACAATGCCTACCGAATCGATCTCAAAGGGAAGTATAATGTTTCTGATGCTTTTAATGTTTCTGACTTGCTTCCTTATGTTGCAGATTCAGATTTGAGGACAAATCCTTTTCAAGAGGGAGAGGATGATGTGATCGTGACAAGCTCAGAGGAGGAAGAGCTGGAGGTAGTTGGAAGGATCACTCGTTCCAGAGCTAGAGAGATGGCTAAGGAAGCTCACGCCCTCATTGTCGTGGAAGACGTCAATCAACTGGAGGCTAAAGCTCACATCTTCAACATCTATATCCTGAAGAACGAAGAACCCGGTAACAATCACTAAGTAACTTAGGTGATGATTCTGTACTCTTTTCCTTGGTGAGGATTTTGGTAGGAAGGAGGTTCTTCTCCAAGGTTTTTAACGAGGCAGAATCATTGCTACGTCGAGTTACTTAGGAGTTGCTGCCGATGGGTAATAATGTGCAATTTATATCGATTATGCACTAGTTTAGTAGAGGTGCACCATTTAGGTCCATTTGGAAGGGATGCCTCGTTGTTTTATTTTCAGTTTAAACGTCTCGTAGTTTTATTTAAGACTTCTTGTTGTTTTGGGCGTGTGCCCTAATTTCCTTTGTGCCGTGACTATAAGTACTAGAGACATGGCTCTTTTGTACAGCAGCTTGGATTTTAACGTGAAAGAAAACAGCAAAGTTTGCTCTTGATTCCTTGACCCAAAAAGTTCATTGAATTCGATTTTCTTACAGGTCTACACTTACAAGAAAATCTTCTATCAATCATCAGTCATCATCATCCTCTCAATCGATTCCATCTCCATCTCTTATCATCGTTGCTGCCATCCTTGAAACTTCATCATCACGCCATCATCCCCTTTCATAATCGCTTCATCTCAGTCTTTCCTTTGGAGTTGATCACCTAGGATCTCATCAACGTGCTTAATAAATTTTCATAAGAATTTATTTTCTTTTGAATTCTAAATTCAAATAAACATGGTAACAATATAAATGAAAAGACATTTAGGAGGCAAAGCCTTCCATATAATATTAAACATTTAAAGCAATACCAAAATTCTTATTATAGTTATCATGCCACATCGATCATGGTCCTTTTATTTCATTTTATTTTCTTTTGATTCTACTAGATCAACAAGGATTACGACATCGAGATGAGACATATCACTTAGGCCATTAAAGAAAACTTTATATTCATCCGAGATGAACCAAATTCAACATCTTTTATTTTTTTTTCCTTACGTGGTTCTTGATACTATGGGCTGAAATTTTAGCGTATGACATCTACGTATCCATTTTCCTTTCATGCCACATTAGTAACAAGTGATCTCATTTTTCATTTTCACAACGCAACAAACTTCATTGGTTTTCTTTTCTTTGAAATTAAACTGAGATTCTCTTTCCACGTCTTCGTCTGAAACAACCAGACTTTTTTTTTTTAACCTAACAATTCTAATGCGGAAATTAATAACTCAATTAAATTATTTAAACCCATCAAAATAATTTAATTCAAACAACCAAATAACTCAATTCAAGATTCAACAATTCTAACTCATAAATCTAGCAACCTAACACTCCGGTTTACCGAACTAAACATCAACCTAAACTTCCTATCATCCTCCTCCTACTGCCATGATTCCGCGATCACACTTTCCATTTACCTGCAACACATGGGAATAAGAGTTGCGTAAGTATTTCATAAATACTTAGTGAGCCGGTCATACCATCTACTGGCATAACAAGCAGGCTCAGGCAACAATACATCCAACAACATATATAACACAATTCCATAAATACACAACATTGAATTGACACACATTTCGGAACCACAATAGGTCGTGTCGAGCGACACCAGGAAGGTGACGATCGACACGACTCAAGTGTTCGTGTTGAGCGACACCACGAGAGTGTCGATCGACACGCTACAAGCACTCATGTCGAGTGACACCCTCCTGGGTGTCGCTCGACACACCTCTGGAACGACCAGAATCGAGTTTCTCCTCTCACAACTCGATTCTGGCAATACAAGTCGAGAACCTGCAAACGATCAATACCAAAAACAAGCAATAATCACACAGCAACGATCACAACTCAATTCACACAAGTATCCATCACAAATAATCACGAAAACATCAACACATATCAAAAAAACCGTCATTGCCTAGAAACCTATGGTCGCGAACTCACCTCGAAGAGATGAAAGACCAAGCTAAGAGCACAAAACTAGTGACTCGAGATCCTCGCAGCCTCTGATCTCACACGCAACACCAAAGAACGCCTCCTCTAACACCTAAGTCTCACAATTAGGGTTTCCCCTAAACCCAAATCAGATTTCCACAAAAACAGAACGACACTCTGACTTAAAACGACCATAGAGATCAGAGCTTACCCCTGAATACGAATCGGAAACCCAATCTAAAAACTAGACTGGAAGGGCTTTCCAACAGTATCTAGATCGTCCTCTTGTTCCCTCTGAAACGCTGAGAAAGCACTCCCTAAGGAGACTGATCAAATCCTGAAACTGCACAGACCACTTACGGGAAAACGATCATAACTCAAAAACTACAAATCGAAACGATGATCCAATTTTTCCTATAGACAGCTAAGAGACAGAAGAACAGACTTACCAAAAATCACACTGATCAGGCAAGATATGGTTGACCGTTGCTCCTCTCTACCGAGACAGACGAATCTGTCTTCTCCTCCCTCTCAAATTCCTCACACAAAACTCTTTCTCTCTCTTTCTCTTCTCTCAAGCTCTTTTCTTTCTCCAAAAAAACGGCTCAGGATCGCAGCACTATTTAAATAGGACGATCTAGGACTGCGTACCCATAACCGAGCCAAACCGAGCGAAATTAAAATCAAACCGAAACCATCTCATAACTTGGTGTCGATCGTCAAACCGAAATCATCTCATAACTTGGTGTCAATCGACACCTCTTTCCAAATTTAACACTTTGGTTTCGGGATATTACATCATCCATCACCTAATTTATAACCGCGACTACGGTCTTTACCGTGTCTGGATTCTTGTCCAATTATTATTATTAGATGCTACCACATTCACTTTTGGGAATAGAGCTAATCTATGTGGACGAATTAATAGTTAAAAGTCTCTTAAAGCATTTTATAGGTGATGACGGAAATATATTATGATATTAGCCTTTAATTCATTCGATGTCGTTTTTGACTGATCGATGGTGCTCAAGAGATCATTTCTCTTTAAGTGCATCTTTGCACCTACCACCCAAAATATATAATTATTTGCACTCAAGCCAAGTGCGGTGGTTTTAAGCTTTGCCAAAATAGATATGAAAATTGAATAACAAAAACTTAACCCACTAATTTAATAAACGTTTTATTAAAAAAAATTGAAATTCTTTTAAGCATAATAAATGCAGAATTTAAGGCAA
Source organism: Draba incana (assembly GCA_963576765.1). Taxonomy (NCBI): domain Eukaryota; kingdom Viridiplantae; phylum Streptophyta; class Magnoliopsida; order Brassicales; family Brassicaceae; genus Draba; species Draba incana. The sequence goes on along the minus strand of OY755211.1, from coordinate 17,447,448 downwards.
TAATTAATAGCAATTATAGAAACATAGCCTATTATATAATCACGGAGGAGTTTCAAAACTTCCACTCCATATATGATTAATGAGGAGGCTTTACCATCAACTCCATTAATATTTAAGCAAGGAAAATGTTTACCCATTCACTCCCTATTTAAGCATAATTAAATAAGGAGGAGGTGAAAAACCTTTCACTCCATAAATAATATTAAAATTTCTACTAATTCAGTATAAGTTAGATATTACCTCGCAATGGTATGAACGGACATAGAACCGTTCTATGTGAGACCGAAGAACGATCGTGCTTGCGATATTCCGACGGCTCAACGGATAAAGACGATCGTGTTGATAACTTATTGTGAATAATAACAAAATAGACTATATATATTTGTGACTAAACTTAAAACAACAAAGCATATAATAGTGAGACGTGAGATAGTGATTAGAGGGAGAATGATTTTTAGTGATTATTCCTTCTTCTTACTTCTCCCCACCCATACAATGAACTAATCTCATCTATTTATAGTAGTAGAATAGCTTGGTGAGCAAGCTTTACAAAGTTCAATAAACCATATAATTATGATGCATGTATGTTCATTAGAAATGAGACTTGGACTTTGGTAGTGGTGGATTTGTGTCAAGCTAAAGATAATGACACTTGTGCACTAAGTAAATAAGCTTAGTGGATGATGAATAATCACAAATTCATAACAGTCTTTGTTTATTTTTGAAACTTATATTATATCGTTTTACTATATTTTCTTGTGTAAAATTGAAAGCAAGATCAAAGTTCACAAGTTCATGGACCAATCAGTAAATAACGACTTACTTTTAGCCTAGTTTACTAGATTCTAACACGTTTGTTTTTGAATCCAATCCGAAAAGTTTACAAGCATTTGGGTACCTTAAAAATACAACTGCATCAAGAAAAATAGTGGACAAATACCGATATATAGTGGTCTTGCCTTTTGGTTAAAGTTGAATACTGTATTGAGCATTGTCTTAAACTGCGAGTGAAGTCATCTATTGAAAGCTCTACTTCTCATTTTTGTTATTAACCATGTGGATCTGACTCCTTTATACTACAATGCATATTTCCGATAATCCATTCTTTAAGACGCCAACAAAACACATAGAGGTTGATTGTCATTTCTTTTGAGAAGATATCAATTGGTGGTATAATCATCGTATCTACTACAATTCAGCTTGCTGAAATCATGATGGAGGCTCTTGGTCGAAAGAAGTTTGACGACAACGTTAGCTTATACATTTGTGACCTCTATAATAATATTGATGCAAAACAAGCTACTTTTATAATGGATACATCATCGTTCGACCAAGTAGTAGTTCAACACAAAATAATTCCAATCATATTTCTTGAAACACCACTCAATAACCACTAAGCCATTGCATTGGTCTTCTAGACCAATTACGCTATTTAATACAAGCTATTGAACAATCATCACGAACAAAAAATTACTTTATGATGACAACGGTCCTAACAACCCTTTGCAAATGGGTTGATCAATAAGATTCTTGCACCAAACATCCACCCTTTATTAGTGTATGTTGAATGAGTTTTAAAATTCAATATGAGTTGATATCATGAAGAAAGTTGGTTACGAAGAAAGCAGTTTGGAGTTCAAGTATATGATGCAAAGGAATTTGCAAACTCGATGATTCAAATTCTATCAAATCTAATTTAATTCCCTGAATGCAAATCACAAGTGCATGAAAATCATCATTATAGTAGTTAAAGGGTCATTCTTCCACAAGAAGCTGAGTTGTAAGCAATAAAAATACAAGAAAGTAGTGAAGCTAGGTTAATGCAAACGATTTGTTTTGTAACAATCTAATCTATCAACCTAAACGAAATGTAAATGATGCAATTGAACCAAACTAAAGACTAAACGAAACTAAAAAAACTAAGATGAAGCAAAGTATGACAATGCTCAAATAAAAATCAAGACAAGGAATGCAATTTAAGAAAAGCCAACAAAAAATTAAAAAAAATAAACAAAGATGATCAATAAGATAAAAGCATGGATCTTAGGTAGAGATCATAGACTAAGGGTGATTAACATGTGTCTGATGATGCTCAATCATACAAATATCCATTTCCAAGACATGAAACCGTTTTAATATTTGACTAATCCACTTTTATTGCATTAATCTCTTTCTTAATTCACTAATCATCACCAACTTCCGCACATAGGTTAATAAAGCAAGAAGAATCAGTTAACATGTTGATATTGGTCTACTAACCCACCTAAACATTAACTTCCATTGGCTAGGCTTAGAAAAACATGATTGTTTGGGCAAATTTTAACCAAGTTCGCAAATGCACAGATCTTAGACTAATCCACTTCTATTGTATTAATCTCTTTCTTAATTCATTAATCATCACCAACTTCCGCATAGAGGTTAATAAAGCAAGAAGAATCAATTAACATGTTGATATTGGTCTACTAATCCACCTAAACATTAACTTCCATTGGCTAGGCTTAGAAAAACATGATTGTTTGGGCAAATTTTAACCAAGCTCGCAAGTGAAGAGAGAAGTATATCTTTATTGATCAATGAAGTAGGCTTGTAGCCGGATATAAATACAACGTCTAGATGTCTAAAGCATTATAAAGAACTTTGATGGATGTGGAAAGCAAAGGCTAGATCTCCGAATGCTATCTCTGGGATACGAGGAAGGTGTAGCTCTCAGGTTTTCTGTGTGTTGTGTCATCATTTTCTTCTCTCTTCAACGTCTCTATTTATATGACCTGATCATATCCGTTTTGGATTAGGACTAAACTTGACGTGCAAGCTTATCTCCTTAATAATCGGGATTCTTGATATACTTGAATCTCTTATTTCTTCATATCGCGAGGTTTAGATAATGACAAACCTCGTTATACCTGGGATAACAAAGTCTTTGCAAGTCTATCTCTAAAGCCACATATTATTTTATATTAAATAAATCAACTAACTTTATAACGACGTCGTAAAGGTGCTTATGAGACGTAGTAGGCCATGTCTCACTTAGAAGTGACAAGTCATTTATATGTCTTACATGACATAGACAACATATTGCCAAGTAATAGGAGGTCATTATCTCGTTAGATCTGGCGTAGACAACGTCTTGTTAGGTAATGGTATGTTACTACCTCGATATACATGACATATACGACGTATTGATAATATCTAACTTGGTTATGACAAGTCATCATTTCGATGTCTTAAATTGTAAAAACCACATATTTTCAGGTAGTGGGAGATTATTACCTCGTCTTACCTAACATAGACGATGTATCGTCACGTAGTTGTCATGTCACCATCTTATTAGACCTGACATAAACGATGTATTCTCAGGTAATAAGAGGTTATTACCTTGTTTTACTTGTCATAGATGACGTATTGTCTCGTCATGTAATTGCAAGGTTATCATCTTCTAGACCTGGCTTAGACGATGTATTCTCAGGTAATGAGAAGTTATTACCTCGTTTTACACTACAAAAAGTGGTAGATTGTATCACTTAAATTGCATCACAAAATTGAGTGATACTATATTAAATTATTTATTAATAAATGAAACAAATATATATAGTTTAGTATCAGTTATACTAATTGATGTTAATAATAATTAATTTAACATCACTTTAATTAAATTGATACAATTTATATGTGTTTGTATCATTTAAACAAAATTGATACTAAAATATGAATTTATATCAATTAGACAATTGATGTTTTTATTAACATCAATTATTTAAATGATGTAAAAAATACATCAACTAAAAATGATGCTAAAATTAATTATTGATGCAAGTTACTAAAGTTAATTTGTCCCACATCCACAATAGCAGTATAGTTGAATACAAAATCCTTTTATAAATAAAGCCACAAATTGCCGAATATTAAGCTTTTGGGCAACTAAAATTAAGGAGTCCATAACTAAGATTTTCTAGAATCTTTAGTTGATTTTTTTTTGTAAAGTTTTTGTTAGGTACGTAATTGCAATAAAGCTGATTATCTTTCAGATTTTGTTTTTGTTGATAAAAAAATTTATATGAAATCAAACCTTATTTATAATTATTATATCAACTAAATAAGTAATATAGATATTCAACATCAATTGTTGTAGCTGAAACAAATATTTAACATCATTTATACAAACTAATGTAAAATTTTGCTTCATTTTTTTATAAACGACACATAATAATATCAGTTATAATAAGTGATGTAGATATTTGTGTCGGTCTTTTTGATTGATACAAAATTTTAGAGTCACCACTTTTAGAGTCACTCACTTTTAGAGTCACTCACTTAAATGATGTTATTTCAATTGTGTCAATCAAAAAATGATGTAAACTAATGAACTAAATGATACATACTATCCACCTTTTTTTTGTAGTGTTACCTGTCATAGACGACCTATCGTCATGTATTACTTCTCAAATGAGGCTTATCAAAGTCAAGTAGGGATATCCATGTAGTGAATTTATCTTCCCCCAACGATTTGTCCCCACTCTTCAATTTTTTATTTAGAACTCGAAAAGTAGTTAATCTGGAGCATGTTGAAGCAGTCTTCGTGTAGAGAACTAACTCAATGCCGAGACTTGTAGAATTAAATTTTTTACATTTACATATATATATAATTTACGTCCCGAAGCGTATATATTCAAAATCTTAAATATAAGAAGATTAAGCGGAATTCGACAGTACATTAGTTTTATAAACACATCTAATTCAAGATTTGTTTTTATACTTATTCATTACCGATATAATCCAATTTCGTCATTTTTATCTTAACTTGTATAAGATTTATAGATATTTCTAAAAAATAAAGTTTAGTTTTAAACTCACATATAAAATTTTATTGTAAAATTTAACTTTTAGAATATTTATTTATATTTATTTTTTGTCACATAGTTTCTAGAATCTACTAGATCAATAATATATTGGGATTTTTGAGAATTGTCATTAATTAAATGGCCCTTCTTTAACATAAACATGGGTTCTGAGGCCATTTAAGCATGAATTTCCAAATTTAACCCTAGTATAACCTTTCAAAATTCAAACTTGACCTAAAAAGAATCTGAAAACCCAGCTCCTCTTTATTTTGTTGGGCAAAGCCGCGAATCCGTCTTTTTTTTTCTCTCTCTAACCTTTCTCCTCACATTTCATCCAACGGTTCTCCTTCAATCTCACTACGTAATCGTCGCTCCCCACTCATTCATTTCCTTCCCTAACCAAGACAAAAATTTCCTTCAAACACCAAAAAAAACAAAAAAAATCTCGCTCTCGCTCTCGCTCTCGCAGATCTAAAAAATCAATCGCGTTCGTTTCCGATCTAACGACGAAGAGAAATGGCGGCGGCACCTCCAGCTTCCTCGGCTAGGGAAGAGTACGTTTACATGGCTAAGCTCGCTGAACAAGCGGAGCGCTACGAAGAGATGGTTGAATTTATGGAGAAAGTCGCGACGGCCGTAGACAAAGACGAACTCACCGTCGAAGAACGTAACCTCCTCTCCGTGGCTTACAAAAACGTGATCGGCGCTCGTCGTGCTTCGTGGCGTATCATCTCCTCGATCGAACAGAAAGAAGAGAGCCGTGGCAACGACGACCACGTCTCCTTGATCCGTGATTACAGAAGCAAAATCGAGACGGAGCTTTCCAACATCTGCAATGGAATCCTCAAGCTCCTCGATACTGTGCTCATTCCCGCTGCTGCATCTGGAGACTCTAAGGTTTTCTACCTTAAGATGAAAGGAGACTACCACAGGTACTTGGCTGAGTTTAAAACCGCACAGGAGAGGAAAGACGCCGCAGAGCATACCCTCACTGCTTACAAATCCGCTCAGGTTCTCCGATCTGATTCCGTTGACTGCGTTTTTAGGTTTTTTTTTTGCTTGTGGATTTTTTGAGAAATTTGTTTGGCTTCTTTGTAGGACATTGCTAATACTGAATTGGCTCCAACTCATCCGATCCGTCTTGGTCTTGCATTGAACTTCTCTGTGTTTTACTACGAGATTCTCAACTCTCCAGACCGTGCTTGTAGTCTCGCTAAGCAGGTCTGCTTTATCTCTCCATGTTTATTGATTTTGCTTCTTACCGATGTATATTAACGCATGGATTTCACCAGGCGTTTGATGAAGCAATTGCGGAATTGGATACTCTAGGAGAAGAATCATACAAGGACAGTACCTTGATCATGCAGCTTCTTCGTGACAATCTCACTCTCTGGACTTCTGATATGCAGGTATATTATCTCTTTTAGTAACTCAAATAGAGTTTAGTTTACAACTTTACATTATGATGATGCAATTATGCGATTCTGAATATGCGAATTGTTTGTTCAGGACGATGGTCCTGAAGATATCATCAAAGAAGCAGCAGCAGCACCTAAGCCTGCTGAAGAACAGCAACAGTCCTAAGTCTTGCTTTGTTATTTCACTATCTAAACTTCTCCATTAATATGTTTTTCTTTGGAGAAGTTTCTGTGCTGGTTTTCTGATTTTTTTTCCTTCTTATTTCGTTATCACGAAGCTTCTGAGGTCGTCTAATTCTTGTCCTTCTTTGCTTTTCCTTAATCGTGGATGCTACCGGATTCTTATTTTCTCGTGATTTGACTTCGTCTTTGCTTTCTTTCGTTGTTTGTAATTGAATTCACCTTTCTTATTAATGGTTTGCCATAATCTTGCTTTGCTTTTCATTCGCATAGGTAAAAATCTTTGAATTGTTTTGGCAATTCAACAGAAAAGAGTTTGAGTTTGCTCAGGTTACATTATAGAGTGTACATAAGCTATGAGCTCTTTACTCATAGCTTGAGTTTGCTCAGATTGATCCGTTCCACAGGATATGTGTATGCTTCGTAGTTGATTTGCTGTCCTAGACTGCTTAGCTTTGTCAATGCAGTTATTAGATCAACCTGCAAACATGTTAAAAAAAGCAAAACATTAACTCGAGTTTGAAGTAGACGAATCTATGATTTATTAAGCAAATTGAGTAAAACAAACCTCGTAATCTGTCTGAGATACGGTTTCACGACTGCGCTGGTACTTCTGAACCCATGGAGCTACTTGCGGGTCGCTAGCTAGGAGCTCTTCTGTTGCGGCTTGATCAGGACCCAAGAATGCAGACATTACAGCTAGCTACAAATACGTGAACATGGATCGAATACAGGTTAGTTCTTTGGTTGTTCTGATAAGCATTTTTCTAAACCCAAATCTGAACCGCAAGCATATGTACCTGACGAGGACCCAAGCCGATGGCAATGAACTTATCTTTCATCTCTTGCACAGTTGCTTTACCCCACTGTGGGACCCTGCCCTCTGGATCTGGCTCTGTTGCATCACTCCTTCCGAATTGTCTATCAAACAAGTTCCACTAATAGATTCACAACACTTTAGTCTTGATTTGAACAATGTGTCACGATTCAAAACGAAGACCATAAAAAGCATTGTGTACCTGACCACTTGACCCATATGCTTGGTAGAGTAAGTTTCCTTTTTCTTCGTTTCCACCACATTTGCGGATTGCCGATGCTAAAAAGGTAGACTTGACCGCTGATTGTCCTACAGAATCAACCCACGAAAGATTTCAGTTTCACAAAATAATGCATGAACAAGTTATGGTATCATCACCTGCGAGTTGAATGAGATCTGCATATGAAATAGGCCCGCCCTTTGAGAACGAGTCAATCTCCTTCTTCGCTTCCTCTATCAAACCCAACCCATCAGAAAGCCCCGCGTTCTCTGGTCTGCTTAGCTCAGAGCTTCACATAAACATAAGATCAAGCCTAAGGTTTCTGAACTGCATGAGACAGGACGTAAAAGACTAGTCTGATAAATGCAGAGAACATTTCAAGAGCGACAAGTACCTGAAGCGTATGGATCCATTGGCACCCCCGGATTTTGTAGCCTATACATAATAATAATGCTTCCTGTCAAGAGTTGTGCAACCACCAGAGAGATGGAAAAACAGAAATATGAAGCCTAACCTTATCATAGGTCATGGCATCATTGAGCGCTAGAGTGAGTATGGAAGGTACAAGCTCCGGTTTACCCTTAATGGCTGTTGAAAGCAAAAGCTTGATCTTTGCTGCAAAACAAAAATAAGCCTTGGTAGTGTCAACAAAAAAACATCTTGGTTACTTGGCTAGTGTTAACATTTTTACAATTTCAGGAGTGTGTTTCAGAACTCACATTGGAATTCGGATCGCTGTCTTCGCTGGTTCAAATCAGCAGCTTGTGCATCACCCACATGGTTAGTGAAGCCGTTACCTATTAATTCCTAACAAGAGAGATCATCACTGCCAAGAACTCATCAATCACATTATACCCACAATTCAAACTGATCATTTCTACCAAAAAAGACCTCAACTTGTTCAATTCACATTTCAAGAATCCTGTGAAATTTCAAGCAAGTAAATTAGAGAAGGTACCATTCCAAGGGCGGTGCCGCCGAGTTTGAGAACATCCCGGCGGTGAAAAGCTAAACTTTCACCGGAAACTTGGGGTTCGATCTTGCAACATCGAATGACCGCCTGATGATCATCACAAGTAAGATGGTTAGAAGAATGAGAATGTGGTATAACCGTAGAAGATTTTGAAATGGTCTGAAGAAACTTACAGGGCGATGAGAAGAAGAGTGGGTGAGATGTTGAAGATTTGTGAAACAAGGAACAGTAGAGAGGAAAGAAACTCCTCCCATTTTCTGGTTTCTGATGAGAGAGAGAGAGATATGTCTGAAGAAAATGGAGCCTGTGTTTGGGTTTGTGAAGGATACACACTGTGGATTTCCTGTTATCCAAATCTACCAATCAAATGGGTCCTATTGATTTCACATCATTTCACTATTTAAAATATTTCTTTACTCAGTGCCGGAAAAATGTTTTCTATATATTCAAATGTTTTCTATTTTTTTGCCATCATTTTTTGCAATGTAATTTTGAAGAGGTAAATAGAGAGAAAGAAGAGACAAGTTTGGGATATTATATCATCTTATTAACCCAAGTATCACCATAACTGGCTTGGAGTCCGTGAACCCACACAATTCTCAGACTGTTAACGAACAGGAATATGGATCATAGAAGGAAGACATTCTAACAAAGACGTCTTGAACATATTTCATCTTAACTTCACTTGGAAGCTTCAGCTGAAGCAGTTGTGTCGACTTGTACAGGGCACTGAGATACGTATGGTTTCAACTGTAAAAAAATACAAATGTTCATCAGCAAATCTTCAAACACACACAAGCGACAAGCTTAATATGCCGTAAAAGTAACCATTCCATTTCAACACAAAACTTACTACGAACAAGATCATCAGATGACAGACCTAGAAAAGTAGGACTTGCAAAAAGAATTCCTTGTCAAGGGATTGATTGGCTATTGTTAATTTCTCATGTTGTCAATTACAATGCAAAAGCTACTTACTCAACTATATTTATAGACAGAGAGATGAAGGAAAAAGAGTTGTAGGGGTTAAATGAAAAAACCTTAAAGCCGGTGAGATCAGGGACGACATAGTTTGGCAATTTATCTGGCTGCACAACATATCCTCCTGCAAAAGCCCATGTCACAAACTTAGAGAAAGTTAAAAATGAAATAAGTTAACAAAAATGCGCTTTACATGGAAGAATTGTATCTGATGATTAAAGAGTTCCACCTAAAGAATCTAGTCAATTCCTGAAACTTAGCTGATAAACCAAAATGTTCCAGATTCATCTCAGAGAGGCAATACAAGAGAGAATTGGGATGAAAAAAGGGACCTTTTCTGGTGTGGAAACCAGTGGGTTTGCAGTTCTTGCCCTTGTAGAAATCTCTAGGAGCTCGTTTGGGAGAGAGAATATCAAGAGAAGATGCTCTCTTTCTTCGGAATGATCTTCCGATTCCCAATAACAACCCTAGCGTCATCTTTCTCGATGAATCAGAAATCCTAATTCAGATCGAATGTTGAAAAGAAATCGCCGGAGATTTGCAGAAGAAAAGGTTATTGAGAGGGTTTAGGGTTTTCTTGAGAGAATAATAGTTGAGGCCCAAACTCATAAAAGCCCATTGAATGTGTGACAAGATATTTTCCCGGAAAATGACAAAATTCCCGAGAAAACAAACACACAAACACTTTCTCCTTTCTTCCAATGGGGTTAGTCGATTAACGCTCTCGTCTCTTTCTTTGAAATTATTTCGAATTCTGATTCTGAAATGGATTCCTACTCGCAGATTGAAATTGAGCAGGAAAGCGAGTGGAGCTCGACTTTTCTCCCGTAAGGCAAGTCTTATTCCCAATCCCCAAACTCTCCTTTTGCGCCAATAATTATTATACCATCTTCATTCCAGATTAAGGATCCTTGTACACTTGAGGTCTCTTGTCGTCGTCGTGCTGACCAACGTCTAGTCCAGGTAAATCTTTGAGTTTTATTAGTGATTTCGACTTCTTTTTGTCTCTTCATCATGGCTGCGTCATTTCTAGGAAGAAGCAGCATCTCCAATGACGGATACTAAACAATCCTTCAAAGTTTCCTCTGGTGACAAATCTCCTCTTGGTGTGTCTCAACTCCACATCGGAATCAACTTTGCTCTCTTCTCTCACAACGCCACAGTTTTTTGGAGATAGTAGCCACAAGTTTGCTAAATTCTATGGAACTTACGACTTTGAGAGCTCACCATTTAACTGGGGAGATGAGTACAAGTTTCCTAACATACCTGAGGTTCAAATTTCATTCTGCTACCTTTTGCACGATTCTCTTGATGAGCTATTTATCTTCTGCTGCTGTTTTGCAGAAGGATCTTGTTATTTATGAAATGAATGTTCGTGCTTTTACTGCTGATGAATCCAGTGGGATAGATCCAGTTATAAGGGGCAGTTATCTTGGTGTCATTGACAAGGTAATTCTATCCTACCTCGTTAATATATGCTGAGATGATGAATCCAGTGCAAAAGTTCATTATGATAGAGATTAAGGGTATGGTTTCACCTGCTTGTATGTTTATGTGTAAAGCTTTGTTTATAGCTTACTCTCTTTTTTCTTCTCTTAAAGATCCCACACCTTCAAGATCTGGGTATAAATGCAGTGGAGTTATTGCCGGTATTTGAGTTCGATGAACTGGAGCTTCAGAGGCGCCCTAACCCTAGAGATCACATGGTAATCACGAATCATCGATTTGCTTTTCTTTCTGCTTCAACGCTGCAAACTTCAATATCAATTGAATCTTCATGGATGGAAATTTCAGTGCTTCCCCTATCTGAAAGATATTTTTGTTAGGTTAATACTTGGGGTTACTCGACAGTTAACTTTTTTGCTCCAATGAGCCGTTATGCTAGTGGTGAAGGAGACCCTGTTAAAGCTTCGAAAGAGTTTAAAGAAATGGTCAAGGCTTTGCACTCTGCTGGTATAGAGGTAGCAATGTCTAGTCTTGCCTGCCCCCTTTTCCTTGGAGCCTCTAGTTTTCTTTTTTTCTTTTTTGCCAATTATATTCGTAGTTGAACTTATTTGTAAAATATAGATAATTCATACAATTTTCTCTGCAGGTCATTCTGGACGTGGTTTATAATCATACCAATGAAGCAGATGATAAATACCCTTATACCACCTCATTTCGTGGCATAGACAATAAGGCGAGTCATAAGAAGAGTGACCCTCATTTCAGTTTATTGTTCTTCTTTCTTTAAACTCTAAGCAGTGTGAAAAATCTATCTGCAGATCTATTACATGCTTGATCCAAACAACCAACTGCTTAACTTTTCCGGCTGTGGTAATTTATTTTGAAGCTTACTCGAGCTTTAACTTTTGAAAATTCCATACTTCAAACGAAAGTTTGGTTTTCGGTTCCTCAACTTCTCTTTTGTTTTTTTTTATTGCAGGGAATACACTGAACTGTAACCATCCTGTTGTTATGGAACTAATACTAGATAGCTTAAGGCACTGGTATGGAAAAAACTATGTCAGCCACTAAATAATGGAACAAAAACCTAGAATTGTATCTTGCACATGACAGTGATTAAAAGGATAATCATTACCGGTTCTGTTTTCTTCTCTTTACCTAACTGTAGGGTCACTGAATATCACGTGGACGGTTTCCGATTTGATCTCGCTAGTGTGCTTTGCCGAGAAACAGATGGATCTCCACTCAGTGCTCCCCCACTTATAAGGGTATATTTATAATGCATTTTCAGAAATTATAAACTAGTAGCCATCAGCGTATTCATTTTGTAATTTCTCATTGAATCAGGCAATTGCCAAGGATTCCGTTCTGTCAAGATGTAAAATAATTGCAGAACCTTGGGATTGTGGAGGATTATATCTAGTTGGGAAGTTTCCAAATTGGGATAGGTAAATCATGTAGCGTTCAGATTAGCTTAACTTGATGTCTCCCCAATAGTATTATACTTGGTAGGTACTTCCAAATTCTGTGATAATAAACTTTGTGTAACCGGTATGGTTACTGGACTTTTCCCATGTCAGGTGGGCAGAGTGGAATGGGATGTACCGGGATGATGTTAGAAGATTTATCAAGGTATACACCATTGGAGTGTTTTTCTTACCAAGTCTTTAGAAAGGCAAGAATTTTCGCAGAAGCACTCTAATGTTCCATATTTTTAGGGTGATAGTGGTATGAAAGGAAGCTTTGCTACTCGTGTTTCTGGATCTTCTGATCTTTACCAGGTAAGATTCTTTCAAGTTATTAATTTAATATCAATTCTGATTTTTTTTCAGGGAACATTTAGATGCATTGACTGCAGTAGAAGTGTAGAACTCAAGTAGGTTTCATTATATCATTGAATTTTCCCTCTTCTCTTATATAGGTTAACCAGCGGAAGCCTTACCACAGTGTTAATTTCATAATTGCGCATGATGGATTCACATTGCGAGATCTTGTAACTTATAACTTTAAGGTACTTTGATTTCGAATGTATCGTTCTGAAGCCTGCATGAGTTTGTGCGTTACGTATCTCTTGTGTATTTTAGCACAATGAGGCCAATGGAGAAGGAGGAAATGATGGATGTAATGACAATCATAGCTGGAACTGTGGTTTTGAAGGTATAATTAGAACTTCACTGCACAACGTTGAAGTTTCTTATTCCAGTGTTCAAGTTTATAGACTCTGTTTCTTGACAGGTGAAACTGGTGATGCTCACATCAAGTCTTTACGTGCTCGGCAAATGAAGAATTTTCATTTAGCTTTGATGATTTCTCAGGTATTGCCAACATAAACCCATTTAAACACTGTTAAAAAATCTTAAATCCGTATGAGACTGACCTTGATCAATTGATCAGGGAACACCAATGATACTGATGGGAGACGAATATGGACATACCCGGTATGGTAATAACAATAGCTACGGACATGATACTGCTCTCAACAATTTCCAATGGAAAGAGGCAAGTCATACATCTCGTGATTTGTCTGTCTCTTATTACGAAATTCCTCTATAAAGTGGAATCATGTCTCCTTTTTGAAATCCAGCTCGACGCAAAGAAGCAGAACCATTTCAGGTTTTTCTCAGAGGTGATCAAGTTCCGACATTCACACCATGTTCTTAAGCACGAAAATTTCCTCACCCAAGTAAGTAAAAAGTGCTACTCGTTTACATCGTATTACTTGGATTTAAGTGCTACTCCAATGATGAATGTTTGTTTATAGGGAGAGATTACATGGCATGAAGATAATTGGGACAATCCTGAGAGCAAGTTCCTAGCTTTCACGTAAGATATTATTTAGTCCAGGAATTTTTATTTTTCGTAAAATATTCGTCCCTAACATCAAATTAAAATGATCATATGATTTAGACGAGTTGTCAGTTTTCTTGTTAATAAGCGACTTCTTCTTGCAGGCTCCATGACAGTGTAGGTGGCCGTGACATCTACGCAGCATTCAATGCGCACGACTACTTTGTTAAGGCTCTGATTCCACCGCCACCGCAGGGAAAACAATGGTTCCGTGTGGTCAGTGTTTCTTTCTTTCATCTTCTTTGGTTCTCTCTGATTCCATGACCGACTCACTTCTCATGTTTGATGTTTCCACAGGCTGACACAAACCTGGAGTCACCGAATGATTTTGTGAGGGAAGGTGTGGCGGGCGTGGCTGAAACCTACAACGTGGCTCCATTCTCTTCGGTCCTTCTCGAGTCCAAGTAAAGCTAAGCACTCCTCGCACCAGCTTTTAAGCCTTCAATACTATAACGTACGTTAGAGGAAAAGATCCGTGAGATTTTTTGCTTGTCAACTATGCATGACTCCATGAGTGTCTCGTAAAACTTGATTACATGTAAAATTCTGAAATCACGAATAAGTATATACTGTAAAATAATTTTTCAAGCCTTAGTATAATTTAATATTTTCCTTCAGCCACATTTCTGTTATCCTTCTTTAGATTTGATGGAAACTGTTTTTAGGTAATAATATTATAAGTTAATAATAATGTGATGCACTGATGCTTTCGTGACCAAAAATAATAATAATAATAATTTCATGCATTTAGCCATTTGACATCCATGGATAACATCTGTCACACTAGGTAGCATAGAGAAGCACCTAGTATAAAGGAAGTGAATCTCCAATGTATTACTCTATTTTCTACTCCAAAATGAAGTTGAGTTTTTCTTCAATGTATCATTTCATTTTCCACTCCAAAAAAAATATTTTTATTCTCTTTTTCCTACTTCATTATTAATTATTTATCACACACTTTATCTATAAAATGACCCCATTAATTTTTTTTCCCTAAAACACCCATAGACTAGATTATTATTCAAACTTAATTTTTATAATAGAAAGAAAAATACACATACAAATAATAAAACACAACCTACATTTTAATTTATTTACTATCATTTGATAATTTTAATTGGTAGAGGCCATATCAAATTAACCTTTTTTTTAGCTTATGAATAAAAAATTATATAATATTGTTTGAGTCATTCTTGTAATGTGTTTTAAATATACATTTGTTTCCGACTTAAATTGTATGTTTTGTTGTAATAATTTAGAAAAAAAAATAGCAAAACTATTTAAGATTTGAAGGACCATTTTATATTTAAAAAGTAGAACTCCATTTTGGAAATGAGATTACTTTATATTTGAAAGGGAAAATGTGTTCATACCATTTTGGAGTTAAAATGGATTGGGGTTGGAGAGGATTTTACTCCAAAATGGTATTTTGAGTGGGATTTGAAGTGGAGTTCTAAGTTGTATTTTTGAAGTGACATTCTCTACCTAGTTTTATGTTAAAAATGGACTAAATTTTATGCAAATCTTCGATTGTTTAACTGAAACAACATTAAAGTTTTATAACAAAGAAAGTGTATTGCATAACTAAAGTTTTAACGAGAAAATGGAATTCTTTAATCAAGAGTTACAATTCCACCAGACTTCTAAAGATTGAAGCTTATCTTTATATATCTTACACGCAATGGAGTTTGTGTTTAGACAACAAATCATAAAATTTGTCTTTTTATCCTTTTGAAACAATTTTGTGAATAGTAAAAGAAGACGACTCATCCATTCACCAACATTGATGGTGTCATCTTCGAAGAATCCAAACTTTTTTTTTTTGTTGTTGGTTAATAATACAAAATGGTTGTATACTCAAGAGCATCCGAGGTTCCAATTATTGAAACAATGCAACGTTTAAAGCGAAAAAATGACAAGAAAAACCCATACCAAAAGAATCATTATATAGAGATGCTTCGATAACATAGTCGCGTAATAATAATAACGGTTAGGTGAGTTTTGGTCATATAAATTAAAATTTAATCAATCTCCAAACCCCAAATTTTGACTAAATTTTTGTTTCAGATTTTATTTTTGTACACATACAATGAATTTAAATTTTCAGTAGTAATGGAAAAAGAGAAATAAATCTTCAAAAGTTATTTACAGAAAGAGAGCATAAAGATTAGTGTTCAAATCATCTAAATATACGCTACATTTCTGGTCTCTTTTCCTTAAACGTACATTTATTGCCCAATTATCCAAATATTTGACACATGTTTTTGAATATGAACGTTGTACTAGTATGTTTTGTTCTTCGTACAGAAAAAGTCATTGTTTATCTAGTTTTTTTTTTTATTTGTTATTTTGTTAGATACGTTTGGACTTGTTTATAAATTACGGAAAAGATTTACGCGTCTCCTCGTGTAATTTCGGAGAAAAACAAAACATCTGAGGTAAACTCTCTCCATTATATAAAGAGCCGCTTCGTCTTCTCTCTGCTCGAAACAGATCCTTCACTTGTCTCTCTCTCTCTCTCTCTCACAAACTCCTTCTTGACTTAATCTCAAAAGTGCGAAATTATGGTTTCAAAATCAATCGTCTTTTTCCTCCTCCTCGCTCTCGTTGCTTCTTCCGCCGTTGCTCAAGCTCCAGGACCATCTCCGACCAGATCTCCTCTTCCGGCGACTCCTCCACCTTCTCAGCCTCCGACAGCCTCCGCGCCAACTCCTACACCGTCCGTCACTCCCACGGCGGCTCCTATTTCCCCTCCGGCTGGTTCTCCGACCTCCACCACCGCCTCGCCGCCTGCACCTCCGACATCTCTTGCCCCTGAGGGAGCTCCCGCCGCCAATGGTCCATCTGGTCTCGGCGGAGGATCTCAGCCTCCCAGTTCCCTCGACAACAACAACGCCGCCGCAGTCTCTGCCGGATCTTTTGCCGGATTCGTATTCGTCGCCGCTTTTTTACTCTAAATTTCGTAATTTTAGATCATTTATGGATTTATTTTTTTTGGTTTTCTTTTCAGTCTTTATTTTTAAATTTGAGAGTTAGCATTAGTTCCCAACCGTGAGGCGAATGGAATCCGATACATAAATCAGTTAATAAAAGAATCGAAAAAGCTTTAATTGTATCACTTAAATTATATAGGAATTCTTGAACCCAAGAATTCAGAATAAAAAGCTTCTCCTTACCCCAAAAGGAATAACCACTTAGAATAACGAAAGATATTAGATTTGTCGAGAAGTGCAAGATTGTATGGATATGATACTCATTGTGTATCTTGATGAATTGGATCGTTTCTTTGTGGATTCCTAGACGAAATTGTTGTAAATCGGTTTCTGGGTATTCCTTTATCATTTCATCCAGCTGGAATAGGTCTTCGAATTGTATGAATTTTTCTAGAACACTTTTTTCTTTAATATCATTCAAAAAAGTTTCGCATTGTCTAGTATTCCACCAATTAGTAATCCAAATTTTCAAACTTTTATTACAGCAGAGAGAGATCACCCAGGGAAAAAAGACTATAGATGTAAAATAAAAAAAAGGAATGAATGCTTTCTTTTTTGCCATTTTGAATCTGTGAATTGTTAATGAACCCACTGCATTTGTTTATTCTATTAGATCTAATATTTCAATCGAGCATGAGTTTCTATTCGAATTCGAATAGAATGTATTGAGCCGATTAATCCATTTTCTCTTTTTCTTTTGATTAAATACTTAGTCTTTGCTTTGAATCTAGAAAAAAATTGGATTTCCGGGATGTTATTCCCCCTTTTTTCGATCAATACTAAAAGATAAAAGAACTTTTTCAAATTTTTTAAATAAAAAAATATTATTCGAATTTTGAGACGAAGAAACTTCCTTTCTTTTCTATCAAATATATAAAAAAAAATGAGCATAAAAGAATGGATGAATGTTCAATTGAAAAAAAAAAGAAAGAAATTCTTTAGTTTTTTCTTCTTACTGCCAAAGCATTTAGTATGTTAAAAAGAACTCATTTCAAAATACTTCAATTGGTACACGCAAGAAGTAAGCCAATTCAGCAGCTTTTTGCTCAATTTCTCGTGTAGTAAAATTCTCATCAGTACGAATTAAAGGAATAGCCCCTTGACCTCGAATTTCCATATAAAGGACACGTCGAGCAGAAACACCCTCTTTAACTTCTATTCTGATGGACTGAATATCTTTCATAAGGAATCGTAAAAAGATGCGACGACTTTTTCCAGGAAATCCCCAACGAAAAATACGCACTATTCCTTCTTTTCGGTCGAAAAGATCATAACCACTACCCACATTCCACAAAATAGTGCACCACAAATAGCAACTAATAAAGAGACCTGCGATCCCATAGAAAGACATCACAATCCCTTGGGGAAAAAAAATGATTTGCTGAGACGCAAATAACGATATAAAATTTCTACCAAGATAACTGGAAGTTCCAACCAATAAGAATCCTAATGAACCTAAAAATAGGATAAAGGCCCAGCAGAAATTACTTGTTTTTCGAGACCCCGTTATAAATTCTATCCATATAGATTCTGATCGCCAACTCATATATATTAGATCCAGTTATACAATTTTTTGGAATTGAGAAAATATGACTTTCCTTTTTTTGTTTTCAAAGTAACTCTCATCAACTATTTTGTTGTGAACCTTTACCTTAGGAGTAATTAATCGAATTGTTTCTATCTAAAAGAATCACATCTCCTTCCTTTATATGATCCCCTATAACTATGATACAAATAAATAGACTTGAATTTCGTACATCGACCCGATGATGATAAATTTTTCCAAAGAGCACAAAGTTATTTACCCATATAATACGTTTACACATGCATAAGAGGTTTTTTTAGTTATGTTTGTAGGAATCTACGTGTTATACAATATTCTACCAAAAGGGTCTTATCGAATCGAAGTTTTTAAAATAAAAAAAGGAGTGATACGATTAGGTCTCATCCGATCTAAAAAATCTTATTTTTTTGAATATGAAGAAATAAAGAAGCCATTGCAAGTGCCGGAAAGACTAGGCCTACTAAAGGCACAAAAATGGAGGGTAAGTTATTGAAAGTTGTCATAAAAAGGGTACCTCAATTTAATATTTGTACCTGTTATTGTTATATTCTGAATTCTAAAGATATCTTAGAATATCTGGTATTTTGATTATTTCTATTATATATAATATATAATTATTATTAAGTATCTTTAGTATCTTTAAGTAAATATATATCGAATACTAATATAGAACCTAATAGAAATATATAATATAGAACCTAATAGAAATAGAATACAAAATAGGTACAAGAAACGCCAAACTAAATCAATGGACTTATTAATCTTTCAAAAAAAAAATAGATGTATCATAATCCCCTTGTTAGATTTCTTATTCTTTTTGTTCTTTTTGGCTTCTATTCTACTGCTATTCAATAGTCATTAGAAAATTTTATTCCATTACAAATTTCTACAAAATTGATTGGAATCTGATCCAACAACAGGGAATTTTCGGGAAATGCAAAAAGATGGAAGGCTCTCTATAGATCTGTATATATCTCTATTTGAAATTTGAATTTGTATTTGAATTATCTATACATATGTAAGCAAGAGCAGAAAATGCATTTTTCAGGGCTTTCGTTTAATTCTGATAAACTAACTGTTCTATTTGATTTCAGTTTTGTTCAAAGGAAAAAAAGCATGGAGCTGAAATAACTCACTCACAACACCTTTTAAAGGATTACGTGGTACAATTGCATCCAACAAGCCCTTACGCAATAAAGATTCAGCCGCTTGTGAACCTTCAGGCACGGCTTTTTTCAATGTTTGTTCAATTACTCTTTTACCCGCAAATGCAATATAGGCATAGGGTTCGGCAATAATAATATCCCCCAACATACCAAAACTAGCTGTCACCCCACCGGTAGTAGGAGATGTAAGAATTGATATATAGAATAACTTTTTACTTGATTGATAATCACATAAAACCGAAGAAATTTTAGCCATTTGCATTAAACTTAAACTTCCTTCTTGCATTCGTGCTCCTCCAGAAGAACATACTAAAATAAGAGGTAAACATTGATTGGTAGCATACTCGATCAAACGAGTTATTTTTTCGCCTACTACGGATCCCATACTACCCCCCATAAACTGAAAATCCATAACCCCAAGGGCTACCGGAATACCGTTTAGGTGACCTGTACCTGTTTGAACAGCGTCAGTCAATCCTGTCTTTTTTTGAGCAGAGTCAATACGATTTTTATACGGTTCCTCCCTCGAATGAAATTTAATGGGATCCGCAGAGACCATGTCTTCATCCATAGGATTCCAAGTACCCGGATCAATCAAAAGCTCGATTCTCTCTGAACTAGTCATTTTCAAATAATGTCCACATTCTTCACAAACATTCATTTCGACTTTCTTATACATTAATCCATAACAATTGTCGCATTGAATCCACAATTGATTGTAGTTTTTAGTTATATCGAAATCCTTAGAATTCATTAAATTAGTACGATTCCTATTAGTTCTTATCTTGTAATTTTTGCTTTCACGAATCTTTCCACTTTCACTACAAATGAAATTATAAATGTAATTTTCATTGGAATTATTACTATCGCTTAAAAAGTGACTATCAATACAGATGTGAGACGGTAGATATTCCGATTTGGGGTTTCAGAATTTATTATTTTGTGGTTTTATTATCGTTTTGTTATTAAATATTAGTAATGCTTTATTATATGTTACGCGTTTATATTGATTTTGATTCATTCGCATTTTTTATTCTGTCCTCCCTGGTCATATCAAATTCGAAATTAGTGGGACTAGTCGTTAAAGACAAAAAAAATCTTAGGTTCAATGGTGAACATAACTCATTCATTTCTTCTTAATTAGTATTTAATTAAAATTTGACATGTGTTTTTAATTAAATAAATTAGTTTAATCATTCAAAAAAAGTTAAAACATAATCAAGGGTGGGAATCACATCATATAATATAACCGTAAGTTACTTTAATTTTTTATAGTTTTTTTCTATGAAATTCAAAATAAATTCGAAACCCTAAACCCGAAAACTATACCTTAACTTAGGAATAGTTAACCTAAAATAAATTTTAAACTCTAAACTCCAAAACTATACCCTAATATGAGAATAGTTCACCTAAACCTAAAAATTTAAACTACAAATCCATTGAAAATCAATTTTTAGGGTTTGAAATTTTTAGTTGAAAATTGATTTTCGATAGATTTGTAGTTTAAACTTTTAAGTTTAAGTTAACTATTCCCATATTAGGGTATAGTTTTAGGGTTTAGGATTTGAGTTTAGGGTTTAGATTTATTTTGGGTTAATTATTCCCAAATAAAGGTATAGTTTTCGAGTTTAAGGTTTGAATTTGGGGTTTAGAATTTATTTTGGGTTAACTATTTTCAAATTAGGATATAGTTTTGGGGTTTAGGGTTTAGAATTTATTTTAAGTTTCATAGAAACAAAACTATGAAAAATTAAGGTTAATGACTCTAAAATTCAGATTTTTTTATTAACTTATTAAGTTTTTTTAATTATTATTGACTTTTAATTTTTTGCAAATAATTTGGTAACTTACGTTATATAATAATATGTGGTCTCCACCTTTATTATGTTTTGGTTTTTTTTTAATGATTAGACTAATTTATTTAATTAAATACACATGTCAAATTTTAATTTGATAATTAAGAGGAGGTGAATGAGTTATGTTCCCTTCTAGGGGTGAATCCAAAAATCAAAAGGCATCCAGTTAGTGATATTAATTCAAGAAAAAATTAGTTAGTGATAATAACAGAGTTAAATTATCAAAAAAATTGGTTAATGATTTGACTAACGTTTTCAGCACCGTGTGTGCGTAAAAAAACAGGTGTCGTCGTGTCCGAAAACGGTGAATTTGTCGTTTATTGGTTGTGGCAAAAAAACAGCTGTTTGGTCCTCTGTCTGATTCTTCGCTTATTTTTACACTTTAATTTCGTTAATTTATAATTATACATTTTGAGACTATAAAATTGAAAAGTCACTAAGAGCCTGACTCGTGTAGCCACATCAGTTGCGGTTACAGGAGTTTGCGGGAACCGGCGGTTGTGGTTGCTAGCGTTTCTGAGCGATTTGAATGACTGGTGCAGCGGTTAAAAATTGGTGCGTTTGTGGGATATTTACGATTGGTTGTCAGCGGGTGCAGTAGCGGTTGAAAAAATAATTGTCAAAAAATCATATTATTATGATAAAAAATATAAAAGACTACTTTAACATGATTAATAATGAAAAAAATTAAATAAAGCACCAAATAATTATTGAAAAAATAACTTATTGTAACATTCTAACTATTTTATGCATTGGGTTCATCACTAAAAATTGCACTCAATAGTGTAATAAACTGCAAAAAAATTGTTGGAACGCGTGGATCTTGAGGATTGAGCATGTAAACATTGTAAATTTTCTTCAAGGAATCCAGATGGTTTTTTGCCTGATTCCAACTCAAAGCAGTTCCAAACTGTTCATTCATATTCTTAAGTATGTTCTCTTTCTGAACACCACTTAGAAGTCTTTTATTCTCGGTTTGTTTCTCTACATTCATCCATTGAAGCAATGCACATGTGCTCTCGGTTGACCAATAAAATGCCTGAAAATTAAAATATAATTAAACCATCTAAATACATTAGAAGCCAAAGCAAGACAAAGTTAACTTATCACGGTAGAAATGGAGGTGGCACGGTCATATTGTGAAGCCATTAACGTCACTTTATGCACTGTATATAAAAAATTGGTTAAAAAACAAAGTAGCATTAGATGCAAAATATAGCGAAAGTTATTATCGTTAAAAGGAAAAGAAAGTTAACGTAATATTGTTATTTTTTAAGTTTAAAAAAAAAAAAGTTAACGTAGTATATAATAACGTAATATAATGCTACTTCCCGCAAAAATGTTGCAAAATATTGTGTTTTTTTTTTTTTAACCAGCCGCTACCGTCTGCAACCGTAAACGCTTGCGGGAAGTAGCTTTTAATTTTTAGTGGCATGAAGCGATACGGAACGGTTTGAAGCGGTTTAAATGATTGGTGCGAAACGCTACCAACCGCTACCACCCGCAAACATGTTTGCGGGTGGTAGCGGATGTACCAAACAAACTCTAAATAAGTAGTTAAGGGAGATTAATTGCGTCTTAAAAGTGGATAAAAGAAAGTCTTTTGGTTTGGTAGAGTAGGTGGTGTGTCACGTGGAGACAGCTGTGAGGAGAATACTTGTAAGCTTTTTGTTGGCTATTGTATAGTACCAATTTAGAAAAAAAAAGAATAGAATGAAATGAAATGCTTTTTCAGAAGAATGTAGACGAAGGTACCATCGTTTTCGGCTAACATAAATCGAAAAAGTCTCTTCTTTGCAAGCTTGTTTTTTGGGCCCAAAAAAAAGTTAAGAAAAGGGGCAAAACAAAGTTGATGAGATTGTTCCTTTGAGAAGAAAAAGCTGGAGAGCACTGCATCCAATAGCTGCCAGTGAATCATATTCGCATTTTATGATTCATCCCCCTCTCCAATATTCCCACTCGGCCAAAACTTAAATTGAATAACAATACTAGCAAATCAAAATTCAAACTAATTCCAAATTTTGAAACAACTACTTGGTTTTCCAAAAAAAAATCGGTTTCTTAATTTACTAAATCATTTTAGTTTACTAAAGATTGTGGGATCATTTGAAAGAGAAATACACACTATAAAAATACTAAACGAAAACAAACAATGAGTATCTCAAAACAAACAAAAAAGTAGCCTAGTCACTCTTTTTTAAGACTTCAGTAGCACAGTTAGTTAACAAAACAATTTCTCAGAGCCACATTGATTTGTATCTTGAGATTTGATCTGGTCTGAAACTGACTTTGAGTTTATTGGTCTCTACTAGACTGGTCTTGTCCACTTATCTTACTTTTCCACCAGTTTACTTACTGAAGGTTGATACTTATATGTATCCAAAACTCTTTTTGCTCGAAAACTCAATACAAAAAACCACCTAAAAGCTTGAAGCTTTCTTCTTCAATTCCAAAACCTCACAGCAATAACCCTGCATCACAGACTAAGTATATATCCTGATCCTATCAATTCACAGCTTAGAGTTGATGATCATACAAATAAAGCAAGGAAATGAATCTCTTTACCTTTTCAGTTTTCTGCAGTCGCGGCATCGTCTTCTTGAGCCATTGTCTCGGACTGAGATGGTTCCTCCTCATCCGGTGGCTGCAACCCTTCTTTTGCTTGCAACTTCACAAACTGTTTGCTACGAGCTAATCGGATTGGTCTTCCCATGAAATCCTGAGTAAGTTAATATTACACATAAGGCACACATTCAATTCCACCAACTATATTACTCTCTTAAAGTCCTTGATTGATACAGAAAGACTAGCAGTTTCGGTTTACAGGTCCATTTATGCTCCCTAAGCTCAAATGGTATCAGAAACACACCAACAATATACCCAAAAAATAACAACCTTGTACATATCAGCATCGAGTTTGCTCGAGATTGCCCAAACTGAAAAGCCTGGGATTAGCTTTGGATTACCTTTCCTTGGAAGTCAACAAGGGCAGCCTCGGCCTGTTTCTTGGTTTTGAAAGAGACAAAGCCGTAACCACTGGACCTCCTAGGGTTTTCATGGAATATAACTTCAGTGGAGACAACGTTTCCAGTGTCAGCATCAAACAACTCCTTAAGATGCTTGGCCCTTACTTCAAATGCCAAGTTTGCAACAAACAGATTGAATGTAGGCACGGGGGAAGGCTTGTCACGCGGCGCATATGTTTTCTTCTTTTTGGCCTTGGCATAGTCTACCTTCAAACGACGACCCTCATATTCCTATAAACAACACACGCACAAAGCAGAAAAATCTATATATAGCAGAATGCACAACTTGTGCTAAAAGAGAATTAAGATAAAAAAAAGTGATATTGTGGGTTACATAGGATTCGAGAGCTTGAAGAGCTGATGCAGCTTCCTCAGAGGAACTCATTTCAATGAAAGCCAAACCTCTATTCCTTTCCTTCTTATGCATAGACATCTACAAATCCAAAGAAAATATTTCGTGAGAGAAACAAACACACACGAAAGATTCAAAAGAGAGAAGAAGAAGAAGAAAGACCTCAACGTCGACGACATTCCCGTACTTGTCGAACAAAGACCTTATGTCTTCTGGTGTACAAGTCCATGGAACGTTCTGAGCAATCAACCTTGTTTTCGAATTCTCTTCCGAAGAAGAAGATTCTAGGATTGGCTCTTGGGTAGTAGCGGAGAAGTAAGAGGTGAAACTGCTGCTTAGGTTTCTCGATTTTGAGTCCGGAAATCTCACACGACATAGTGAAGCAGTAGACCAAGAGAGCGAGAAATTGGTAAGAGAAACCCTCGATTTTCGACATTTCTGGTCTGATTGGTGACCTAGAATTTGGAGGGAAATGCCAGGAAGACGAAGAAGAGCCATTTCAGAGAGAATGAAGAGTTGGTCCGGATAAGAAAACGAGTGCTATGCTCATGGATTTACTCTGCTTCTGGCTGAAACTTTCTACAACGACGTCGTTTACATTGTTACTCCAAACGACGACGTTTTTAAGATCCATGTAGAAAGGCTACTAGTAGAATCAAATGATTTTCTGGTCTAAATTTTAATTGCAAAAATACATGTTGGTAATTCTACAAGAACAACACAATGATTATACAGAGTTATATGTTTGAATTGTCATGATCACTTGTTGCTCATTCTAGAATCTGGTGAATTATTCCACACAGGTGATAGGGGCTTCCTGCTAATCTCTGGACTGCTAAACTCAAGCTTCTTCTTCTCCACCGGGCTGCTCATCGTCTTCAGACTCTTTCTCTTGTTCGACTGTGACATAAAAGCCATCTCTTTAAGTTATATTATCAAACTGAAGAAGTTTTGAGCAAAGAGAAACCATAGCTGCTTTTTACCTTTGCAGATTCGCTGTTGCGGCTTCTCTCTGCAGAACAAAGAGGGCTTTGTTGTTTTCTCAACAACTTGCGATTTTCTTTATCCAACTCTCGGTTTTGCTTGCTCACAAGTTCTACCTGTTTACAGTTTGTGTGTTAAGTGGAATAAGTTTCAGATCTTTTTTTTGTTGAACAAGAGAGTGTTTAATTATCGTTCGTTCAATTGTTACCTCTTGCTCGGCTTTAGCGAGATTCAGGATGATGCATTCCTTTTCCTTTTCAAATTTCTTTGCCCTTGAAACTAAAGACAGAACCTTTTGCGTTGAAGGCTTCAAGTGATCCCATTCTCTCAACAAGGTTTGGCATGTTTGGTCATGTTTGTTTGCCTCCAAGAAGAGACGCCCCATTAGAGTTTCATCTTTGCTTATAAGTGATCCCAAAACTGAATCAAGCAAATCTTCTTCTATCGGTGTGCATTTGTCTACCTGTTGAAGAAAAATGGAAATACATACATCTATCAGATCTTTCTCCAAGTTGATAAAGAAGAACAAGGGTACAGAAAGATACAACATCTTGAATGGAACAAGCAAACTCTCAAGAAAGATTCATAGACAATCCAACACCTTTCAATTAATTGCCTTATCCATTTCCAGCTCAGAAAAAGTAGTACTTAAGTGAAAAAGCCATGTAATAATATTGAAAGTTTTATATCACCCTAAGCAAAGCAATAAGCTAGAACCTTATGTGGTGGGCTAGCATTAGTGTCTCTTTCAAGTGCATCAATCAGATATCTACAACTTTACGACTTTCTGCCAACTTAATAGACAAGAAAATAGCACTAGAGACAGCATTTCATCAAGAAGAGCCTAACCAAGTGCTTCTAAAGCAAAAGAAGCTAATTGGTAACTAATTAAGAGTATATTGTGAAAAGAATCTGACTTGTGTATCCTCAATTTGACGCTTAGAAATCTGGATTTGGTCAGACATTCTTGTAATTTCCTCCTCCAAGTCACGAACCCTAGCCTCTGCCTCTCTAGCCCTCTCATCAGATTCATTCCCGAATTCCATCAATGCTTCACGATCTTGATGATAAAGCAAACACTCTCTTTCCCATTTCTTACACTGACTCAACAAATTTCCACACTCGGTAGCCAATTTCTGGTTCTCATCAACGAATTTCTTTAACGCTTGGGCATTGATACTCGCTTCTGACTGAAATTGGGGGAAACAAAGATCAAATTCACATCTTCCAGAGAAAAAAAGAGAAACCCAGTAGGAATACTAACCCTAACTCGGTCGATTAGATGGTCTTTCTCCTTTAATCTGGAAAGCAGAGACAGATACTGGTCGCGGAGACGGCGTTGGGATTCTTCAGCCGTGCAGAGCTTCTTCTGGAGTGCGTCCATGGAGATAGGAAGCCCTAACGAGTGATCAATCGCGTCTTTCATACAGTCTTCGACTTCTTGTGAGAGATTCATTCTCGCCCAGAATCGTTTCGGTCAAACTGAAGAGAGTTGAGATTTGGAAGGATGTTTTCTAGGGTTTCGAGTCTGAGTAAGAAGAGGATTTGGAGAGACGTGGAGGAATTCAAAATGAAAGCAGCAGAGTCTAGCCGTTACAACTTTTCATTTTACAGCAATTTTGATTGGTTAGCGTTTTGGCTCCTATTGCAATTCTTTTCTTTATTTTAATCTCTTTTGTTGACTTTTTTTTTTCATAATCGTCTGTTTATAAATTACTAGAATAAGGCCCGCGTTAATATGCGGATTAACATATTAAATTATTAATAAATATTTAAGTTTTAATTTAAAACTTATTGAATTTGATAGAACATAGACTATAAATCAATAGAGAACATTTATATCTCAATTCTTATGTGATAATTGATATAATGTGAATTCATAATCATATATATATATAACATAATTCATATCATACTTAATATTTTTTTTAACTATATAATAAATCATAAAACAACTGAAATATTTTTGAATTAAATCAGAAATTAGTAAATTTTATGTTAACTCATAGAAAACATATAAAAAAATATTATCAAACATCCATATATACATCTTATTATATCCTCTCTACATCCCATATATTATTACTTATATTAATTTAGACTACTAGAAATTTCCCATTTATATTATCAAACATTACATATATACATCTTATTATATCATCTCTACATCCCATATATATTTATTTTTATTAGTTTAGACTATTAGAAATTTTTCGTTTAATTATTTGAGTAATTACTTGGAAACTTTTTTTTGTTAATTTTTCATTTTTAATTTTATTTTTACTTAACTAAATTTAAGTTTTAACACATGTCATCATCTCAATCAATATTAAACACATGTCATGATCTCGCGAATTACAATTTTGCTTATGTGTCACGCTCCCATCGACCGACTTCTCTTTTATATAATAAGATTACAAACTATCAGAACAACTACATAGACAATTATACAGTAATTAATTTCAACTTTGATATGCGAGACCACTCCAAACGACATTTTTTCCATTGATATGTGGTGGAAGCTATTAATGTGCTAGTTGCCACTTAAATAGCGTAAGGAGCACCAAGACGCCAAGGTCCATGTATGTCACAGTGGGCCTAGGCGTACCGAGGTTCGGAGTTCATAGATATAAGGCGCACAAATGTAGAATACATTCTCAGGACGTCTCCTTCTTGATTACTCATACTCATTCTGACACCATCACACTCTCAGGACGTCTCCTTCAAGGTAACGATGTCGGTGCCACTCTACTCTCAGGACGTCTCCCTCAAGCTCTGGATATATAGGAAAAACGCTTCCTGTAGAGTAATCAATTCATACCTGTACAAGCACACGAAGACTAGAAATTCCTCTCGATACTAGCTTGCCATTCCATTCTCCGGCATAGCATCTTTGCTCTGACCGAACATCTGACTAACACAACTACTCGTTCTCGAGATCTACTCATGACCTTCGAAGCTCATCACTAACCTGGTGTTTATACGGACGTTACATACATCTATTGCTCTTAACTCATTCCATACCATGATACTCGCCGGACACATCATGGAGCTGTTAGATCTAGACCCTGATACTCGCAGAACGCATCCTGGAGCTATCACGTCGACACCCTGACACTCGCAGGACGCATCCTGGAGCTGTCAGGTAACATACCGCTTGCACTCTTGGGACGCATCCCTCGAGCCAGTAAGCTATTCGAGACTGCAGCTCCTAGAGCAATAAATACTAAACGCTTGACAAAAATGAGCTATTCGAGACCGCAACCCCACTGATTTCAGCTTCAAACACATGATCTCACCGTCCTAATCGATCCCGCGAACATTAGAAACTTCGGAGAACACTTTCCTATGAATCCTAAACTCTCAATTCACAAAACTTCTTCTTTTCTCTCACGATCTCCTATTTTCATAGAGTTTTTCTCTCCAAACTGATCAAACCCGCGACTGGTAACCTTATATATGCGAACCTAGGGTTCCGTACCCAAACCGAGACAAAACCGAGCAATTGATTCAAACCGAAAACAATATGAAACATTGGTGTCGATCGACACCCCACATTTTGGTTTCCGGATGTTACAGAGCCTATTGTGGATTTATGGTGATTGGATAGAGAGACATTCTTTGGTCTTATAGGTTCTGAAAATACATGTTTGAGTTCAAGGTGGCTATTGGTGAATTCGCAGTTGCACTTAGCGACATCGGCTTCCTCTAAACAAGCATGACTTTAGGTTTAAAGGCAAAAACAATCGAAAAGCTTAAGAACAATGAAATATTTCTAATGGTGAATATTATTCAATAGAGTTGTGGATCCTCTTTGTGGGTAAAATGTGTTACATATTTATATTCTCTCGAGTCGGTCTAATAAACGCTAGAAATGCATGAAAAGTATTTTAACCAAGAAGATTTATTCAATATTCTCATATATCTTCAACTTATTATCCAAGTATCTTTAGGTGGGCGAACTGAGATACATTCGGCTTTTAATCTTTATAATGGGCAGGAAACATCTCCTTTCAGTCCACCTTCTTGACTATGGGGGGTTATTCGGATCGATTCGATCTTGGGCCGCGTCATGGTAACAGGTGCTAAACCATGTACCACCAACTATTCTAAAATAATATGGAGAAACTCTGGTCCATTAGACTTCACCATTCAAGTAGGAATGAAATAAATTTTTATTAGTATAACTTTGATAGAATTGAGTAAGTAATTGTGAATATATTCATTAAATCAAGCAAAAAGATTCAAATGTTTTTTATTACTAACCAAAACGTAACCAAAAAAAAAGAAAAAGAAAAGTATAACCATAACCAATATAAAATTGATATGTAAACTATATAGTTTAAGTTTTACAGATAATTTTTTTTATGTTGAAAAAATGAGAATTTTCGAAAAAATGTTATTTTTGACATGCACTTTGCAGAAATGCCACTATCATATTTTTCAAAGGGTTAACTGTATTATATTATAGTTTAGTTTTTTTTTGTTTAAAGTTTGGTAGGGATCAAAACTTTTTTTAAGAGTGAAAATTTGAGATATAAGATTTTTAGAAAATAATTTAAGAGTGAAATGTTTGTAAAAAATAATTCAAAAGTAGCATTTTTGCAATTGTCCCTTAAAAAAATAATAGGTGTTGATAGCAAAACTAAAAAAAGTAATATGTGTAAATAAGTAGTCAATTTTAAAAATATATTTATGGAAATAAGTTTAATGTAAAATAATGATGATACGACCGCAAAATATTATGTAAAAAAAGTAATATAATATACGTAAATAGTTAGTCAAATTTAATAAGATATTATACATACTATATATCAAAATAAATTTAATGAATAATAATGACCCGACGACCGCAAAAATACTATAAAACCGCTTAAAATTTGTTGTTGTTTATATTCACAAATAGATAATATTTTCTTAAGAAATTAACTTGATTTTTCATCTTCATTTTGACAGTATAATATAATATATAAATTATGTGAGATTTTATTGTGATAGATCAGCGCCATCAGATGTTCAAAGGATCCATCCACACCAACAGTACTCCCAAGGTAGGTTATAGAGGTGATCTAAGTTATGTACAAAATTTTAATAAATAGACCATAGTTGTTGTTTGGATGTGTTTGTGTTTAAGCCATAGTTATTGGGAATGATTGGTAGTAAGGGCGGGACAAATCCGGATATCCTGTAATTTTAGGATATTCGGATCCGGATCCGTCATATCCGTTTTTACAATCCGGATCCGGATCCGTGGTTCCTGGATATTTGGCTTTCGGATATCTGTCTATATATTAACATACCTGCGGCTATCCGGATCCGGATCCAAATGCGTAAAAACATTTTTAAAAAAAAATAAAACTGTTAAAATAAATAAAAAGCTAATTTTTTGTAAATTAATATAATTTTATTGCAACATAAATAAAATATTTCAAAAAATATTTTAAATTTATTTTTATGTATAATTTGTGTTTTAATATTAAAAATTAAACATTTTAAATATATTAAAAGGGTTCGGAATTGGATCCGGATCTGTTTTTGATGGATCCGTGATATTTTTATCCGGATATCCAGATTTTTAAAGCGAACTGAAGCGGATCCCGAATCGATTCTCGGATTCCGAATAATATTCCAACCCTTAATTGGTAGGAGCGGGGAATGTTGTGCAAGACTTGATTTCTCTCTACAGCATCAAAAAATAACCAATCAAGCTGTACTTTCATTTTTGTAACTCACAGCCTTTTTGTTTCTGATGGCCCTAAGGAATGTTTTGGCTGTGGGAAGGAGTTTTTCTACAGCTTTGTTTCAAGTGCTTTGAAATTATTTATTACTCTAAAAATACGTTTCTTTTTTTAATGTACCATATATTAATATATATTTCTAATACACATGAATATATATTTCAAAAATTACATATATGATTATATTCCTGAATTATATAAAAAATTGTCTGTTATCTATAAATTTCATATTTATTATTTATCATACATTCTAAATATTATATATTGAATAAAATAAAAATAGTTAATAAAAAAGTCTATAGTATTTAAATATATATATATATATATATATGTGTGTGTAAACATTTAATTGATATAAGAAATATTTAATTTCATACTAAATAACTAGCCTATAAGATTTGATCATTGTTCTAAAAAGGGTTTTAGGCGTTTGTTCGCCTAGGCGGCGTTTATCCGCTACGCCCCTACAAACCGTGACGATTAAAAAGTTAAAAAGAATATATCGGTAACTAAAATATGGATGGTCATTGTAATGTCTTGCTGAGATACTCCTGCGGCTGAACCATGCCAAAAATACCTTAGATTGGATGGTATCAGACTGAGATGAATAAGCCTATGTGAAGCAAAAGAATTAAAGATACGAATTATCTGGACAACTCCTCATTTCTTATGTATCTCATAGGCTTATTATGCTTAGTCCAATACCATCCAATTTTGGAATGGCTCAAACAGGTGGAGTATCTTAGGAAAGCATTACTATGATAATCCGTATTTCAATAATCGGTTTTATCTTTTTACCTTTTTCAATTAAATTTCATGTTTTTTCTCATTTATTTTGTTTTCCTAGCCTAGTCATTTTCTAATTTTTTTTTCGTTTTTTTTAAGGAAACATTTTCTTAACCATCTCTTAAATTGCTTTAAAACTTCAATCTTTTACGTTTTCAACACACCAAACACACAGTGGATTTCAATCTACGATGCATGAAAACTCTATTTGTTAGACGTTTCACGCTTCGGAATCGGAATCGGAATCAGAATCTCTTGGAATTTCTTGAAAGCGTCGTAGAATCGCGATTCCGAAAATTACCGATTTGGAAGCGTCCGATTCCATTTTGAAATCACGACGGAAGCATATTTTGGAAACGTGTAAAAGTAAGTATTAGGAAGTTTAAGGATTATTTTGAAATTTTTATAACTTCAAAAGAATTAAAAACCCTAAAGAAATAGGAATCGTTGAAAATAAACATGAAGATGATGATCCAAATCTTTGATTTTTAACATTGTGGTTTGTTTTTCTTTTCTAATTAAACTACTTAATACTTGATGAATTGGATTTGTGTTATAAATTTCAAACGATGTTTTTCGGTTTAATCTTGAATGTTTTTAAAATAAAGCTTAATTTTGAATATTTGATAGTTGATACTAAATACATATATATATATATATATATATATATATATATATATATATATATATACACGTACATATACTTATACGCTTCCAAAACGTACCCGATTCCTAATTTTTTCAAAAAAATCGCTTCCGCGTTCCCGAGCGTTTCGCTTCCACGGACCCAATTCCGATTCCATGCAACATAGATTTCAATCTATTTATATTATGTTTAAAAAACAAAAATTATCTTCAAAAAAAATGAAAACATTTGCTAGTGTTTCTTCGTGATGGTTTTACATTCTAACAACATAACATATTGATTTTTTATTTTTTTGTGTGTGTGGCAGCAACCTTAACACTAATGCTGCAAAATCTACGGCTGATAACATGCTTCCGTCTGATCAAAATGGCAATTCAATGGCTATCTAGCGATTTTAAAGAAGATTATAGGCTTTTTTAAACTAGATCATAAGCTTTTAATGAACTTAACTGATTATAAGACGATAAGTGTGAACTTACCCCCTTTTTTTTTGCAAGGGTTGTAATCTCTGATAATTTGGGTTGTTTGCTGCTTTGCCATCTCAAACAGGCAGAAAACACATTCTCTGACATGAATCATCTGCGCAAATCTCGTGCCAAAGATTGGAACAGTTGTTAACACCCATAAGTGTAGTGCAAGGACAAATCCCTTCACACCATACCACTCTTTTTTCACCCAGGATTTCGGTCCAGTTTTTGTAATGTTGTTGTAGAGAATGGTGTAAGCATGATCCCCCAAGGCTGACAACAAGTAGATATCGAAATCTGTAACAAAACATAGCTTTGTGTGAAGAATCTTGTCTGCCGGACCGACGACCATCAGAATGCCTTCCACCAGCACAACTGCACCAAGGCAAAGCTTTTCATCGTCTGGAATATCTTCTGCTTTCAACATTTCAGAATATCGTTGAGTACAAACTTATTTCCTTCCATCCAGAGATAAGGCTTTTTGTCTACAATTTTTGCGTTTCATGTGTTTGTCTGTCACAATTTCTTCACAGTGAAGACCTGGGGTGTACATAAGCACATTATGAGGATTAGAAAACATATTATAAGCTGTAAAAGATATTATAAGGTTTTAAGCAGATTATAAAATTTTAAGCAGATTATTTGGTTTTTAATAAGATTATAAGTTTTTAAAATTATATTATAATGT
Organism: Draba incana; assembly: GCA_963576765.1. NCBI lineage: Eukaryota > Viridiplantae > Streptophyta > Magnoliopsida > Brassicales > Brassicaceae > Draba > Draba incana. Next base: position 17,413,462 of record OY755211.1, on the reverse strand, counting down.
TTTTTAAAGAAGATTATATACCTGTGGTGAGATAAAATTCTCTCTTGGAGAATCGAGATGGTTGGCAATCAATTATGAACCAGATCTTTTCTCCTTGGGTGATCAACCTTCTCTGCATCAGATAATGGAAGGTTTGGCCAGAAAATTTGATTCCCCGGTTAGCAAGAGTTACAATAGGATTGAGAAAACTATTTTCAATCCTACTGAACAACACCTGCCCTAGTATTTCTTTTACAGTGTGAACCAACTCTAGGTTGGAGTGTTGTTGAACAATCACTGCATCAATCTGGCTCGAACCCGGGCTTGTATACTTGGTCCGATATCACCAATAAGTCGGGGATATCTTGACTCATCGTTTCAAACTATTTATAAGACACAGAGCACTATTTTAACTAAACCTTAAATAACCTCATAATCTTCTTTAAACTTGTTAAAACAACTAGTGACTACATAGAGAACACTGTTAAATAAACCTTATAATCCAATTTAATAAACCTTATAATCTTTTTTAAACCTAGAACAAAATATAATCTTATTGAAATTGTAAGAAGAACATCAACAACAAAATTGCTTCAATTGGTAATCAAAACACTAGAATCGACGAAATTTAGAACAAAATATAGCTAGATTAAAATCGAAAACCATAGAATCGACGAAATCTAAAGCAAATTTATCAAGTTTGAAATCAAAAACCACAGAATCGACGAAATCTAACACCAAATTTTCGAATCTCAGAATCACAGAATCGACTAAGTTTTTACTTAGATTTGCTGGAATCAAACACCAAATTTTTTAGAATCAAAATTTTAGATCTAGATCGAGATCTCGTAAACTTTCCAGATCTGTACCTTTCGCAAAGATTTTCAATCTTCAATCGCCGTTTTCCAGATCTGTACCTTTCACAGAGATTTTCAATCTTCAATCACTGTTTAGATTTTAGGTTTTCGAAGAAAGAAAATCGCGTGATTTGTGAGAATGGTAGTTATGTCATTTAGGTATTTAAATGGTGGCATGCTTTGCAACAATGACTGTCAAGGTGGCAAAGTTAAGAGAATTGTTTTCCATCGTGGCATTCCTAAGATTCTCCTTTTATTCAATATGGTATTTGGAGAGATTTGAGTTTTTAATGACTTTTCATATGATTCTAGTGAATTTGTGTGATTCTATGGAATTTGTTATAAAATTCTCGGAAATCCTACCAAAGTCATGTGATTAGGTTCTTTATATATTTAACTAAGAAATCCTTTTGAAATTCCTTAAAATAAAAAAAAAATTAAGTGACGTTTATGTAATTATAAACTCGAAAAGTGACATTTTCTGTTATTCTTTCAAAAATCAAATCCTTCGTATATTTTTAATTTAATTTTTAAGGTCTAGAGTTTGTTAGAGTCAATCTCTCTCATTTCAATTAGTTTAGTCGGTCCGATTAAACTATCCAACCTAAATTAGTCTAAAATATTAGCAACTGGGGAAAGTGCAAGATCATTGCACTTGTTCAAAGCCAAACACGAAACACGAATTTACCTAGAACCTGCGAAGAAGAAGACGTGAACGCCACTTTGATCGAGTCTCTTCTTCTCTCTTTTTCTATTTCCATTACGAAGCAAAAAGATGTTAAAAACCGCACCATGTCTTACTTCAGAAGAAACGAAGGAGCGATTGTGTTTGCGTTTGCGAGCATCGTGTTTATAACGTTTTTCTGCATCAATTACTTTATCCGGCGATGCAAAGAGGACAGAGCTGTCGCTTCCTCCGTGGCCACAAACGAGGCTGAATTAAGTCCGAGGAGGCCACCGCGAGGACTTGATGCTGAAGCCATCGAGTCGTTCCCTTCATTCGTTTACATGGAGGCTAAAGGGATTGAGGCAGGAAAAGGCGAGCTACAATGTGCGGTTTGTCTGAACGAGTACAAGTACAACGAAACGCTGCGTTTAGTATCACCTTGTGGACATGTATTTCATGCGGATTGTGTGGACATTTGGCTCTCACTTCGTTCCACGTGTCCTATCTGTCGTGTTGATCTAGTTCCCTAATCGAGTCTCTCGTTATGGAAGAAAATAATATGCATTGATGCATATCCCATTAAGTTATTGTTCCAGTCTAATTTACATGATCGAGGTCCGAATGTGGTGCATATTTAGATGATTTATGTATGTATTTTAATACTCAGGTGATGGTTTATATGTATTTACTATTTTTATTTCTTATTTTGGTTTTCTTTTTTGGTCAACCAGTATATATTATAACACTAGACTAAAGATCTGAATTTTTGTATGTTAACGAAAAAGTTATAGATTTTGTCAATTTTTGTTTTTGATACAAGAGTCCACAACATGTTACACTCTTCATTTTCCTCTGTTGAGATTAGAACTCGTGATTTTGAGACAACATGTTACACTCTTCATAATTAAGTTTAGACATATAGAAGGAAATAGATATAAGCTAATATTCTGATTGGTCCGTCACATTTCATTGAGGACGTAAACATGAGAGGCTAAAAGAATAATTCATCCTCTTAATTTTGTTTTAGTTGACCAATTTCAATTGTCTACTAGTATGTAGATAGCTTAAAACTGTCGGAAAAGTTGTGTTGCGTAGTCAACAAGTTAAAACAGAGGCCATGACTTGAGTTGTACTTCTTCTTAGTCTACGGTGAAGGTAAAGACTTCTTCAAAGTCAAAATGTCGGAGGAAAAAGTCAAACCAATCATCAAAATCTAACATAGTAGTAAAACATTATTTGGTTTCGTGACAGGCAGATCGAAGTGATCTAGGAATCAAAATTCGTTTAGTATAACGACTTCTTCTTCTTCTTCTTCTTCTTCTTCTTCTATTTCTTCTTCTCCTTCCCTCGCTCTTAACGGAGACATGGAGCTCAAGTGATCCACCGCGATATAACAAAAGAGCCGTTCACATTATGACTATTTTCATGAGAGATCTCATCCACCGGATCGTTGTATGTGTTTACTTACCGATCTTCCTTTTCCAGTTTTTGCCTTACGTAACCTGCCAGCAAGAGTCAGACCGCAGTCGAAAAAGCACTGTCCCCGTGGAAACGATAATTGGAATCGTTTTGCTTTCCTTGTTCCTCTTAAGTATGGTATCGGGCTGTTTGTTCTATGGAATCATCAATGAAGAGATAGAGGCGAGAGGCCATGAATTATTGAACGGTAGAGCAAGTCATGGGCTCGACAAAGAAGTAATCCAGTCCTTCCCGGTTTTCCTCTATTCAGAGGTTAAAGGGCTCAAGATAGGCAAAGGCGGAGTGGAATGTGCAATTTGTCTAAACGAATTTGAGGATGAAGAAACGCTACGTTGGATGCCTCCTTGTAACCACACTTTTCATGCTAATTGCGTCGATGAGTGGCTCTCTTCCCGGACCACATGTCCGGTCTGCCGTTCAGATCTGTCTCTGAAACCCGGCGAGAGCTTTCCACATCTGATCACTGATATTGAAACGGGAAATGCACCAAGTGGTGTTCTAGGATCCCCCGAGAACATAAGCTTGACAGATAATAGTGCAACATGGAATAATAACGGAAATGATACAACACCTCGATCGAGATCTACTGGATTAATGTCAAACTCGCGTATGGCTGAGATATTAATCCCTAGATCTCGTTCTACTGGACATTCATTAGTTCAACTAGGTGACAATCTAGACCGGTTCACACTGCAATTACCGGAGGAGGTGCAAAGACAATTTGTTAGCTTGAATCTGATAAGGAGAAGCCACATGGCCTTACCTCGAGCCAGGAGTTCGAGACAGGGCTACCGGAGTGGCAGCGTTGGGAGTGAGAGAAGCGGTTTCTCTCAGGGCCGACAATCGCTTTGTTCCATACCTATGTCTCTCTCTTTATCTTTTCAAACTGCTTTGGTTCGATCCAAACTCGACAGGGATGATCTAGTCCAAGGGACTTCCGAAGCTAGCAATCACGATTTTCGTGAACGGTCGTTCCAACGCCTCATGCCAGAGAACGTCTAATCGATGTTTTTTTTTTCCTTCAATTGACGAGGACAAGTCACAAAAAGGTCAAGTTTGATGATTATGGTTGCGGTAAGTCAAGTGTGCCACAGTTTGGTTTAACCATAACCTGGTTTCAGTATTTATTTGGAGTCTGTAAACATAGTTAACGCAAAAGGTTATATCTAAAGTTCCATTAGCGATGAGCGGTTTCAATTAGCACCGTTCAAATATCTTGTACAGCTTTTCAAGGGATGCTACCTGCACATGAGTAAAAAAGAATGTAATTAATGTTTTTGTGATATTCGGTTTTCGGGCTTAATGTAATTTGTGAAGCTGCATCTGGTAATTAGAGAAATACTAACCTTTACAAAAGTCCCATTTGAAGCCATGGAGGCAGGAGGCTTTAAGAACAATCTCATAGACGGAAACAGTACATGTTGGATTGACCATTCACGTTGCGACCATGCATTTTCAGCATCAGCGAGAAGGTCTTGGTCAACAACTGCCTCCATCTCAACGTTACCCGCTGCAACAGTTCAATGTAAAAATTAGATGGTCACTTCCTTTTCATATGCAGAGAACAAAAAGTGAAAACATTAACACGAAGAGGTAAATACCTAAACCTGGATTTTCCTGAGAGCTCTCGCTTCTCTTAGTATAAAACTGAATACCGTCACCTGACGGGTTTGGCAAAAGAGGAGGATGCATGGCGTAAAAGTTTCCTATAGCCGCAGAAATTCCTTGAAAGCAAGTCTTCTCATCTTCCCAATCAACCTAGATAGTACGTTAAAATGCCCCTGATCAGTAACATCTCAGTAGGAGCAAAACATCATCTATTTATTGTCTAAATCTTTTCGCGGAACTCACATCATTTCCTAAGCATAGTAGAAATTCGGGAACACGATCCATGTCAGGTGTATACTGGTCGAGTATGACAGGAAGCCGTGACAAATTTCTATTGGAGTCAATGTAAACGCTGAAATACTCCTCTAACAGTTCTGCTTTTTCCTTGAGGAGGTCTGTATTCATCTACATATGTCAAAACGAAACAAGTTAACCAAATCCATAGGCAACATTACAGCATCAGAAACTTGTTACAGTTGAGGATACAAGCTTGATAGAAGGAATAGTTGATAATAGAACCGGTAACAGAAAACCGATGCAGAAACCAGAACTTACTTCAGCGATTCGTTCTTTCAGATGATCTTTTGTATCATTTTCTGGATCTAGATCCTCCTCTTGCAGAGCCAACAATATCAACTCGGATAGAGGGGCTGGATCACTAAGCTGTATTGCATTAAAATGCGCAAAGCGACGAAGAGTTTGCTGATACATGAGTTCTTTGCTGCAAAATCCGATAAGATTGTATGCAGTATGAGTCTTTTTTGTTACATGCAGCTAAGATTTACGAGACATTAAATCTTAAGAATATACCTGAGGTTCACCACATTTGCTAGATACAGATGGGTGTTATACTGAACTAAAGCAAAAACATCATCTGCCATTCCAACATATGAACAACTCCTTACAGTCTCCAGCAGACCTAACAGAGAATAATTTCAAGAAAAGCAGTTACGAGGATTGGTTTAAAGAAGATTAATGTTCAGAAGAATAACCATGCAGAGCAAGCTACCTGGATGGCAGCAGCTGTCGACTCCAGCAATAAGTTCCTGGACACTAGAAAGATCGGCAGTTTCCCTTGGATTTCTTCTTTGTCTTACAGAAGACCTGTAGAATCAGAAATAATATCAAGTAGTTTATAATAAAGCGTAACAGCGACACTAAACACGTTTCAAGGAAATCAAATGATTGCACAATTCGGGGTTAATAGGTGAGGTTTTTGAAACGAGCGATGACACGGGATCCAATTTTGTTTATATGAAACGAATTCTCTTGTATCAGATGAGGTCTTACCTTACTACACTCAAGCTAGAAATCTTGTCAGGGGGATTATGGGGTTTGGGTTGTAAATAAGCATGTAACCTTCCAGCTGGATCTGATGAATCCGTTCTCACCATTTTATGCACAGGAACTTTCTGTGTTTTTTGTCCTAGTTAATGAGAAGAGCATAAGTTTTTCCATGAAGTCAAAAAGGACAAAAGAGCATGCAATGGAATAGGTTTTTATGCTATAAAAGCCATTTGACCCAGCCAAATGATACGATACCAGAAAGCAATGGAGAAACTGGCGGATCACTTCTCGAGGGTGTTAATGTAGATTGAATGTATTCCACTTTCTGTAGCATGAAATATATCAAAGGAACATTTATAAATGTTGTTAACTTCCAGAGAAAAATATTGCCTCAGGTTCTTTGCAAGCATACCTGCTCTTGAAATGTCCTAGTATCATTTGCGTTTCTCAGTTTTAATTCAACCTCTGACTGTATCATCTCGATCATGATTTCCTGGTTCAAAAGGCTTACCTGCACGCTAGACCAAAACATGTATTATTTGATGTGTAAATTAAGAATCTAAATTTTAAGCAAGTTAAGCAATAAATACAGTCTTATCACAGAAACAGATGGACGCAGATAAGCATCTACTAGACCTTAAAACTAGCATAAAACGAGGAAAGCAATCACCTCTTTCTTTGTTGGATGAATATTGACATCAACATGTTCGCGTGGCAGATTGATTGACATGTAGACAAAAGGTTTCGATGCTTTCGGTAATGTAGCAGCATAAACAATTTCAATGGCTCTTTTTAAGGCAGAGCATTCTACCAATCGATCTGTTATAGACAATAAATTAAATACCACATAGGGTTATCTAGTGATAAATCGAATATAACATTTCTTTTCTATTAAGGAAAGAAAATTCTCACCATTAATGAAAAGCACCAATATGGTCTTCTTAGCAACATAGTTTGAATTGGATATGAAACCCTGCATATCGAAAACACAACCAGAGGTGTCGCAGCTGGAGATTTCTACTTTCATCAAATTCTTGGCAACTGAAACCCCATAAACAGATCTGATAGAATCAAGCCTTGAAGGCGCCACGACAGAGTGAACATCAGCCTTGACGGCTCCATGCTAGTGACACAGTATCACAAAGAAATTGGCTCATTCACTTCACAATTCTAAAATACCAAAAAAGGTTTAGTTAGTAAGTATACAGACCTTTCGACAAGAGAAGCTCACATTATTGTGATGAATGGCCAAGCGGCTCAGCAAGTCTACTATTTTCCCATAATCATCAGCAGAATTTTGAAGTGTCTTCCTTCTAGCAATCATATTATAGAACAAATTCTCCACCTAAAACACACACAAGTCAAAGACACAAACATAGAAAGTTACTGGTGATTGGTGAATGGTGAATTCTCTTCTCATTCTCTTTGCTCTACCAATTTAAAGCCAGGACTTTCAAAATCTAAGGAAATTATGGTTCTGAACTGATAACATACCATTATCTGCGTTCCTTTGACAGCCGCACAAGCCTTTGGTTCATTCTCCATGACACCATCTCTGTAAGACACTCTGAGAAACAGAAATTGCAGATACATTTACTTACAAACTGAGTAGCACAAAAGATAAGTTAAGCGAATCACCGTTCCAAACCTGTAGCCATGAATCTGGCCTTTGGTAATGGTTGTGACTGTAACATGAGCCACATAAGTCATACTGGCCAACGCCTCTCCTCTAAAACCCATTGAACTGAGGGAGAAGAGATCCTCGTACTTAGTCAGCTTCGATGTCGTATGTCTCTCGCACAATATCGGCAAGTCTTCAAGCTAAAAAGAATACAAACTCATCATTTCTCACCAGAACCAGAATTTCCAAATTTGTGAAACCAACAAAAAAAAAAGAGTGTGTAGAACCCTACTCTAATGCCGTGGCCGTCGTCGGAGACTTGAATGAGTTTCAAACCACCGTCCTTAACAACGACGCTTATGGAACTGGAATCGGCGTCAAGGCTGTTCTCAACGAGCTCCTTCACCGCCGAAACTGGTCGCTGGATTACTTCACCCGCTGCGATTCGGTTAACCACTGACTCCTCTAGTCGTTGAATCTTCGGGGGATCTCTCGGTAAAATTCCCGGTCCCGGCGACTCTTCCTCCTCCATCTCCATCGCAAGAGGCGAACCGTCGATCATCTTCTTCTCCTCCGACGAAGAGAAAACCTCGCGCCAGATAATGGGGGTCGCTTTTGCTCCACACTGAATTTGGGCCTTTTAGCCCAATTGGAAGCCCATTAACGAAACGGTGCTGTTTCGAAGGAGAGTTCTGGTTCAAATTGGATAATATCGGAAATTTCCAGAAATTACGGGTCCGATTTGTCAAAACCGCGTATCGTCGTCTTCTTCAAAACGAACAATTCGAAACAACCTAACGCGGAAAATCCATCTTCTGCTCTGAAACGTTTTCACCGACTTAACGACAGTTTTTTCCATTTTTCCAATAAAGTTTCCTCTTTTTGAATAAGAGATTTGTGATCTGCAGTTCAATGGCGGAACCGGAAAGATCAGGAGGAATCTCCCTGAGATTTCCGGAGAATGAGGAGGATACCGTCACGACTCCTTCGCCAAAGACTCTTCCCCGGAGGCTCCGTCGTCGTCTTCTCGAACCCAAAAGCCCCGTCTCCGCCGAGGAGATCGATTCCAAACTTAAAGAAGCTGATCTCCGGCGACAGGTACTCTTACGTCCTTGTTGGGTTGGATTACGAGATCAGAACCAATTAATGGAAATTTCCTTACCTTTTTTTGTAGCAATTCTATGAGTCACTATCGAGCAAGGCGCGACCTAAGATGAGAAGCCCGAGGACGGCGCGTATGGAGGAGCTAAGCCAGCGACTTGAATCCAAGCTTAATGCTGCTGAGCAAAAGAGGTGAGAGAATTTTAGGTGATTTAAATGGTAGAAATGTGAGGATTTTTTTGATGTAAATGGTAACTGTTTGAGTGATAGGTTAAGTATTCTAGAAAAGGAGCTAGCTCGTTTGGCGAAGATGGATGAAGCAAGACAAGCGGCAAAGAACGGACTTGTGCAACGGGTCGAGAAGCAACGTGATGAGTTGGAAACAAAGGTTGAAGAAAGGGTTCAAAAGGCCGAGAGAAATAGGATGCTTCTGTTCAAAGCTATGGCTCAACGACGGGCGGCAAAGAGACAACGAGCTGCACAGAGTTTGATGCAGAAAGCAATTCAGGAGAATAGGTACAAGGAAAGTGTGCGTGCTGCAATTTATCAGAAAAGAGCAGCTGCTGAGAGTAAGCGGATGGGAATTCTGGAAGCAGAAAGGAGAAAAGCGAGCACGAGACTTACACAGGTTTTCGGGGCTGCTTGTTCTCTCAAGAATCAAAAGGAAGCTGAAAGAAGGAAAATGAAAGACCGTCTAGAAGAGCGGTTTCAAAGGGTGTGTTTAAATTTCTATGAGCCTTTTCCTGAATACCATATTTATAGCTGGCTGTAATTATCATTTTTTGTTTAGGCCAAGAGACTGAAAGCAGAATATATGAGGCAAAGGAGAGGCATGGAGAGCTGTGCACATCCAAGATCAGAAACAATGCAAAAGAAACAAGAGCATCTTGTGAGGATGTTAGAAAGGTAGGGATTGCCCTTAATATTTGGTAAGATGTTTTATTGCTTAACTTTGACGAGTCTGATTTGCGTTTTTAAATTTCAGATGCTGGTGGAGATTTGCAAAATACAAGAAATCTACTTTCGTTTTAACTAAGGCCTATCACGGGCTGGGGATTAATGAAAACTCCATTGAGTCAGTTCCATTTGAGCAGCTTGCCCTTCAAATCAACTCAGCTTCTGTAATACGAACAGTGAAAAAATTGCTTGATCGCTTGGAGATCCGATTCACTTTATCTCAGGCATCCACTGTGGAAAATATTAATCATCTTCTAAAGCACATCATTCCCCCAGCTCGAAGAGGAAACTCACCCAGTTCCGTGAGTAAAGGTGAGCAGAAGTCACCCAATTCCAGGAAGGTGGGACAGCAGAAACTTATAAAGATGGTGCGATACCCAGCTAGAATTTTTCTTTGTGCCTACATGATCAGGCAACATCCAGATGCTCTTTTCAGAGGAAGAGGTGAAGATGAGATTGAACTAGCGGAATCTGCAACCTATCTTATTCGGGAGTATGAATTGCTGGTGAAGATTATACTGGAAGGACCAGAACTTACCTTGCAGGAGAACGCATCTTCGGTATCGCTACGTCCAAGAACATTCAGATCTCAGCTAGAAGCATTTGATAAAGCTTGGTGCTCTTACCTGAAGAGATTTGTAGTGTGGAAAGTTAATGATGCTAAGCAATTAGAAAAAGATTTAGCCAGAACTCAAGAGCCAGAGCTGTCTGAGGCGTCTAAACATAATTCTTCTCCCAAAATAATAGACGGTGATATGAATCAGAAGCCGGTTTGTCCCATTCCTCTCTTTTGCATTTACCTTTATTGACTCTTGTCTATATTTGAGCCTAAAGTTAGCTTATTATGCTGCACAATCATCTTGATAGTAGACCACGGATGGTCAGAGGCTTGATAGGGAGAATAACTATTCTTTCTTTTTGTTCTTCAGCTGAAGGCTTCTTCCTCAACTAATCGGGCCATATTCGCCGAAACTGTTGGAGCAGAAGCATCAAAAGCTCCTGCAGATTCGCATCGTCCATCTTCATCTTCACCGTGCTCATCGAATATTCCCCCGTCTTTGAACTCTGGTAATATTATCAATCTGGATAACCTTTAATGTTTGTGTCCAACAAAAAAAAGGGATAACCTTTAAAGCCAAAGATTTTATGACAAGTCTTCAATCTAACTCGAGTTTTCTCCTCCAAACATAACAGGTTATAGCTTGGATGCAACGTTGGCTAGCGAGAATGAAGTAATCGTAAATGAAATTGTCCATGACAATAGCAGTAGTTTTGCTGATAGCTTTGAGGCTAGCAGTGGGGATACAAGCAACCTCCAGGTTCATTAATTTAACATTAGTTCCATAAGGCTCTGCTATATGCTCACTTCACTATTCTGATTCGTTTAGTTGCACTATAATATATTACTGACCTGACTCATATTTCTTCACTTTCGTCATATGCCAGGTGAAGGTTAAGGAGACAATGGAAAAGGCTTTCTGGGATGGCGTCATGGAATCCATGAAACAGTCGCAACCAGACTTCAGCTGGGTTCTTAAACTCATGAAAGAAGTCAGGGATGAACTCTGTGAGATAGCTCCCAAAGATTGGAGACAAGAGATTGTTCAAACTGTTGACACGGATGTGCTGTCACAGGTGGATGTTGCTGCAGCCTTGTCTTAATTGTTGGTACAGCAGATATGTTATGTACTTAATGTTTCTTTTCTTGGCATGATTCAGTTATTGGATTCTGGGAATGTCGACATGGGTTATCTTGGAAATATTCTGGAGATTTCCCTTGGCATTTTGCTGAAACTCTCTGCTCCAGCCAATGAAGAGGAAATCAGGACTACTCACCGTAAATTAATGACGGAGCTTGGAGAGATAGCTCCAACCGAAGGCCAGTCGAATTCATCATATGCAGTCCTAATGGTTAAGGGGCTACGCTTTGTTTTGAAGCAGATTCAGGTATGCACAATTTTTCTTTGTTCTACTTTGTGAACATTATAATTGATCCTCTCTTAGCTTTCTGCATAGCATGTACTTTGTAGTAGGAAGTCACATATGAGCATAATCGTATTTTAAAACTGGAAAGAATCACACGGTATCCAAATAAGCTACCAATTTTCAAACACAATTTCTCCAGAAAACTCCACAAGCCTTACTGTAATAAGCCATCCTCCTAATAAATGAAACCCAACCTAGGGATTAAAAGTGGTAGTACAATTTTCACGTAACATGTTCTCTTCTTGCAGATTCTGAAGAAGGAAATCAGCAAATCTCGTTTGAAACTCTTGGAGCCACTTCTCAAGGGACCTGCTGGTCTGGAATATCTGAAGAAGTCATTTTCCAGTCGACATGGTTCCCCAGACCAAGCGTCTTCCTCTCTACCATTGACAAAGCGTTGGCTTTCTAGTGTTCGAGGAGAGGCTGAGAAGGAGTGGAAAGAGCACAGAGATGCTCTTTCCGTAGTTACAAATAACCAACCTGGCTCATCAGGCCTCCCTTCGACCATCATGCGAACTGGAGGCAATGTCTCCTCTGTTTCAAAAGTCAATACTCCTTCGCCTCCATTTCCAGGTTTGATGTTTATCTATCAATTTTTTTTCTTGTAAGAACTCAGTTTAGTGAACACAAACCAACTAGTAGAATCCACCTGTAGAAACCAAACCTGTTCCCACAAATGAATGGATATAATTCATTCTACAACTACATATATGGTTAGCAAGAGATTTAATAAGCTATTAATCCCAGATTTGGCTATTGAAGGATCCTAAACTATGCTTCCCTAACATTTTGGTGAACCCGCCTTGGTCATTGTTGATTTATGTGGTCTTAGGCTACATGCTGGTGATTTTCTGTTGCAGGAATGGAACTTTCAGAGTGCAAAGGAGAAACTGTGGATCTTCTTGTTCGTCTTGGCCTGTTAAAAATGGTGAGCGAAATTGGTGGTCTTACTTTAGAAACTGTCCCTGAAACATTTCAACTGAACCTCACTAGACTGAGAGCTATTCAATCCCAAATCCAGAAAATTATTCTAGTCTCCATCAGGTCAGTCGTGAAAAGACTTACCTCTTGATCACGATGATGTCTCTCATTCACGATGATGATTATATTATATAATTCTCTTATTAACCACTCTGTGTCTTTCTTTTAGCGTGTTGATCCTCCAGCAAACACTAGTAAGCGGAAACTCAGCCACGATTGACATGGAGAACATTACCTGGACTTGCATTAACCGGCTTTATGAAATGTTAGATGCAAAACGTGATGCGGGTCTTTCAGAAATCATGGAGACACTCTCCGAGCTTCTTGATTCTGATGATGCAGAGACAAAGAAACGAGTAATCGCGAGCATGCTTGTAAAAAGCCTACAAGCAGGAGATGCAGTGTTCACACGTGTGTCACAGACAATATACCTAGCTACAAGAGCCGCTGTTTTAGCAGGTAACAACACAAAGAGAAAGCAGTTGGTAGAAACAATGCTAAGGAGAATTGGTGCAGCTTCTCTCTCGGACAAAGTCATAGAGGTTTCAGACATTTTGGTTCTTGTGGCGAATGTGTCCCGCAATGTTCATGGATTGTGGTATGAAGAATTGATGAAGAACCCGAATTGAAGTTGAGAAGGACTTGTGAGTGAGTGAGTGAACCAGTGGGGTTTATTTATGGTTGGGGTTTGTAGATAGAGAGTGAGTACACGCACACGTTTGTATCTAATAATACCAGTTATAAGTTGTGGAACATAAATTATGGCCCTGTTCGTTTGTCAGCGGCTGCGTCCAGCGACCAAACGCTGCGACCAAACGCTGCGACTAGACGCTGTGTTTGTTGTTCGTTTGACTGTCGCGCGGTTGGTCGCAGGTATGTTCGTTACGCAGATGCTGCGGTAGACTTTTTTTTTTGTGAATTTATACATTTTTAATCAAGGAGTATTATTTGTTTTAATCCTTTGTTTGAGAGGTTTACTCTGAAGAGAATTTGCACACAGAAAAAAGAACTCTTAAGAGATGACCTTAAACTTTGAGACGTTTATTCACTTGCAGTACAAATAGCATTTAGGTTGTATGTGTATATATCCATAATCTTACATAAAGAAATAAAGTTGCAACATTTAAAACCATACATAAAGAAAAGAACACACACTCCCACACACATATATCATTCACAAGCTGAAATTTATGAAAAAGTCTTATGAATCTTTCCTTTCTTCTTCACTAGCCATGTTTCTTCTTTAACTTTGATCTTTGCTTAAAGTCTTGTGTAACAATCCTAAATAACCAAAATAACAAAGTGTAAACCACCTGATAATCAAAACAGAGACAAGACTATAATAATGTTACAATGGAAATGATCGCCTCACTATATGATTTCTGATTTGAAAAGGCTATATGAGCAACAATCTCTAAAGCAAGAAGAAGTCAATACCTTCTAAAAAGAAACAAACCCAGGAATATATCATCAATTCATGCTAAATTGCTAATGGAGCTCATACCAAATGGGTTTGGACAAGATCAAATCAAATGCAAGATAAGAGTTCCACAATGATGAAAATGATCGTATCATTCTAATATACAACAAATCTGTATCATTCTATCTTATCATCCAAAAAAACAAAACAAATCTCAAAAGGGTCACAAACAATTCAAAAAATTAGGTGAATTTGGCTAATGAAACTCACTGGAAGATGAACTCAATAGAGCTTTTCTCACTTTTGTCCTTTAAGCTACTTTTTCCATGGGAGGTGACTTCAATCTCTGTAAATAAACATGGTTTTATTCTAAGACCAATTTCATAGAACCCCAATTTCAATTAGATCAAACTGGAAACGTAAACATACAAATCAAGGTCTATCAAAACTTAGACTAAAGCACGAGAAATATACATACACAAAAAAATTGCGCTTAAGAGAAGGGAGAGAGATGCAGAGAAATCAGAAAGCACGAGACAGATGAAATCTGAAGAAGGATACTTACCCTTTGTTTGATTCTCGAATTGGAATATTGTTTCCGAAAGAAGAAGAAGAAGAAGAAGATGGAGAAATTTATCCGACTTGAAGAAGATGGACTTGATGAAGATCGGCGTCGGAGGAGAACGATGATTTCTATCAAAGATAATAATCATGGCTAATGGCATTTTTCGTAATTCACAAATAAGTTTAGGGATAATTTTGTCTTTTAAACCTTTTAACGCAGAATTTTTAGATGCACCGCTGAGTTTCTCCTGCGGCTAAAATTTTAAGACGCTGGTCGTTGCGATCAGTCACAGCGTTTGGCCGCGGAAACCTGCGTCTAACAAACGAACATAAACTGATCGCATGCCGCAGCCGCTGGACGCAGCGTCTTGACAAACGAACAGGGTATATATATAGCCTGTAATACGTCGTACTTGCTAGGGATCAATTGCTGGTTTGCCCTTCTGGGTTGAACCAATTGCTGGTTTACCCTCTATTTAAGAATTGATTTTGTTTTTATTTTGTTTTAAATGAAAACGAAGGTCAAAGACGAAACGACACTTCATATATTCAGATCTGAAACGGGTCAATCCGCCCAAACCTGAAACCCACCCAAATAATCCGAATCTCAGATCTAATTGGATTCAACACTTAGGGTTTTAGTGTTCTTTCTCTTTTTCTTCTTGAAATCAAAAAATTCGAACACAGAAAAACAAAAAAAAGTTTGTTCTTTCTCTTCTCCTTCTTTGAATCCAAAAAAATAGTTCATTCTCAGCATTTCGAGAAAATGGCTCGTACAAAACAGGCGGCTATGCGATGTCCAATTTTCACTAGTGTCGCAAAATCAAATTTCGAGGACCCAAGAGTAGCAGAGGAAGAGAGGAATAGAGACGAAGAGAGCAATGAATCCGGGGAGGATTCCGAGAGCGAATCGGGGGAAGAATTAGAAGAGGAATCAGAGGAGGAAAGAGGAGAGCCAGTAATGGAGGAAGCAGAAGTAGAAAGAGGGGAGCCAGTAGTGGAGGAAGCAGAAGAGGTAATGGAACCAATTCGACCATTGGAGATGTACTTTAATCCCAGCGAGTATACCAAGTTATGTAAGATTTCAACAAGGTGTTTTATAAAAGAGGCGGTTGATACTATAGACGGTGTACTTCTAGAAGATGAGAAGAGGTGGTTTCACGAGCACTCTCAATTTAAGCACTTCTTCCACATGTTTAAGGAGGCAAACCATAAGGTAACTGCAATGTGGATGTTAATTCTTCACATGGCTCGTATTGATAAGTCCAAAGAATGTTGGTTTGTTGTTAATGGAACTCCCATCCATTATTCTTTAAGAGATCACGCTCTTATCTCTGGATTAGACTGCCATAGACTGCCTGAAAATTATGGAAATTCTTTCGGCAGTATGGAGTTTGTGGAAAGGAATTTCGAAGAGGGAACAGTAGTGACCATCAAACGTGTTGAAGAGAAATTGCTGAATATGGAGGCTTGTGGAGATAGACTGAAAATGGCAGTACTTTACTTCTTAGGTAGTGTCTTGATTGGCCAGTCTAAGACAGGTAAGAATGCAACAGAGGTAGAGCCTTTCTTTCAAAGAGTTGTAGATGATCTGGAGTTGTGTAACACATTTCCATGGGGGTGTCTTACATTTGAAAAGAACATGTAAGATCTATTCCATATGGTAGATCATTTTGGTGGGGTTGGTAAACCAACATGGAGCTTTCCTAGTTTCTGCATCCCTTTGGAGGTAATTGTGATCTAAACTTTATCAAATTTTATTGATTGTGATTTAATTAGTCCTCTAATGCTGGCATTGGTATCAATATTTGTAGCTTTTAGTATTTGAGGCAATTCCAATTCTAAAAAGAAACTTTAGAGTAGATGTTAGAGGTGATTGGAGTGAATGTCCAAGAATATGCAAGATGAAGTTCAAACGGTATTCTTTAAAAGGTTTTCCGTTGTCTGTCATAAATGAGGCCCTTAGATCAGCAAAGGTAAAAGACAGAACCTTGGTTTGTTTCATAGTCATTTTTAGATTGTTGTTCATTAATTATGTGTATATTGTATAGGATATTGAAAGTAAGTTGCATATATCTGAGATGGAAGAAGCTTTGTTGCAAAAGGTCATGGATGAATCCGATGATGAGACACACACATATGATCCAATTGTTGATAGTTGGAGAAAGTGTTTAGCTAAAAACAGGTATGTATGGTGGGAGGAGATGTTCAATTCAGATGTTGATGCTCGAAAAGTAGAAGAGGTGGCTGAGGAAAATGAAGGTGCGCCTTTAGATCCTCCTCCATCAGATTGTTACGATTTAACTTGTAATTTTGTAAAGAACTCTCAAAGATTGAAATAAAAGCAAGGATTGTATGTCTCACAAGATCTAAAAGAAACACCAAATAGGAAAATAGGAGTACTCTCTCTCTACAATCCTCACACAAGACAAAATGATCAAATGAGATGATAAAAAGTACTACTAACGGCTTCCTTTACTTCATAGCCTTCTGCATCCAGCCTGTTGTTATCCTTTCCAATGCTTGTACGATCCATGACGTAGCCTTATCAACAACACAGCTTGGTGCACAAGCTTATCAACATCACTTCTTTTGGGCCACTTCAGGCCTTGTTCCCTTGGGCTTTCTTCTGTACTTAAAGAGAATAGGTGGCCTTTCCTGCTCATAGGTTCCTTGCATAACAATACTTCCCCCTTTAGAATTGACCTTGTCCTCAAGGTCAAAGTCAGGGAACTGTGCTTCAATAACCTGCTTCTATTCCCAACTATTATCGTGGTCCGGGAGACCCTTCCATTTTATAAGAACTTCAGTCTGGCCAGAAAGCTTGTTAATGCGCTGACCCACACAGTCTTCAGGCACAACTTCAAGTATAACATCAGCAGTGAGTTGCAGAGGAATAGGTAAGGGGTCCAATGAGCTTCCCAGGGCTGGTTTCAACTGAGAGACATGGAAAGTGGAGTGGATTTTGGTACCAGGAGGCAGTTGAAGCTCATAAGCTACTTCTCCCACTTTAGCCAGAACCGGGTAAGCATCATAATACCTGGTCGAGAGCTTTTCATTGGTTCTTCGAGCCAGAGATTGCTGACGATAGGGCCTTAGTTTAATGAAAACCATATCCCCAAGAGTATAGTGGACCTCTCTACGGTGGCTATCAGCTTGTTTCTTCATAACCTGTTGAGGTCTAAGGATTTGTTGTTGCAATAGCTGAAGCATTGCATCCCTTTCCATTAATCTAGCTTCCAGATCAACATTGGAGGTTGAACCTTGCTCAAATTTGACCAGAGACGGCGGCGCTCTACCATACAAGGCCTGGAAAGGTGTCATCCTTATGGCTGAATGATATGAGGAGTTGTAACACAGTTCAGCTCAGGTGAGATACTGAACCAAGGTGCGAGGTTTATTGCTGGCAAAGCATCGCAAGTAAGTCTCCATGCCTCTGTTTGTTACCTCGGTCTGACCATCGGTTTGGGGATGATACGAAGTGCTGAAGCAGAGTTTAGTACCATACAAACGGAACAGCTCAGTCCACAACCTACTAGTGAACAGTTTATCCCTGGCCGAAACCAAGGTCTTAGGAAAGCCATGAAGCCTGACTATTTCTTGTATGAAGGAGAGGGCAACTGATGGAGCATCAAAAAGGTGCTTTAGTTTGGAGAAGTGAGCATACTTACTGAGGCGATCAACCACAACCATAACGACATCAAAGCCGTCAGATTTAGGTAAACCCTCCACAAAGTCCATAGTGATATCCTCCCAAACATTGGTTGGTGTTGAAGGGGTTGAAGCAAACCAGCGGGTACCAAAGTGGAGTATTTATGCCTCTGGCAAACCTGACAAGCTGCAACATATCTCCTAATGTCAGTCATCATACCAGTCCTGTAGAAAACCCCAGCAATCCTATTTTGAGTCTTCAAAATACCTTCATGACCACCCATCTTACTATCATGAAACTTATAGAGAATGACTACTACCAAGTGAGAAGTAGAAGGCAGAACCAATTTCCCGTGTCTGAGAAGTCTTCCTTGTACCACAGAGAAATCCGGATGGGATTGGGGATCTTTAGTGACTGCCTCCATAAGTTTCTTGAGCTCAGGGTCTTTGGCCACCTCTGACTCTATTTCTTATAACTGAATGATCGCAGGAATGGAGAGGGCAAACAGTTGTGGAGGACCTTCTTTCCTTGACAAAGCATCAACCGCTTTATTTTCCAAACTCGGTTTGTATTGAATTTCAAAATCAAACCCAAGGATCTTGGTGAGCCATTTCTGGTATTCCAGGTTAATCTCCCGCTATTCTAATAGAAATTTTAAGCTTTTTTTATCAGTACGTACCAGAAATTTGCGGCCAAGGAGGTAGTGTCTCCATTTCTGAATGGCATACACGATGGCCATGAGCTCTCTCTCATAGACATATTTGAGTCGTTGTCTATCGGTAAGAACCTGGCTAAAGAATGCCAGTGCACGCTGATTTTGCATAAGTACTGCGCCTAATCCCACTCCGGAGGCATCTGATTCGACAACAAAGGTGGATGTAAAATCAGCTAGAGCCAGGACAGGAACTGTGGTCATGGCCAACTTCAGTGTCTGAAAAGCAGCTTCAGCCTCACTGTTCCATTGAAACTGATCCTTTTTTAGAAGTGCAGTTAAGGGCCTTGCTATCTTACCATATCTCCTGACAAATTTTCTGTAATACCCCGTAAGACCCAGGAAACCCCTTAGTGCTTTTACCGTCTTTGGAGTTTGCCAATTCACCATAGCCTGAATTTTGCTTGGATCTGCTGCTACACCTTCGCCAGAGATAATGTAACCCAAGTACTCAACTTCAGAACTTCCAAAATGGCATTTTTTCATGTTGGCAAAGAGCTGTTGTTGAGCTAGCAAGTCTAGAACCATTGAGAGGTGTTGTTGATGTTCCTCTAAGGAGCGACTGTAGACGAGAATGTCGTCAAAAAAGAAAAGCATAAATCTCCGCAGATATGGTCGGAATACATCGTTCATTAATGATTGGAATGTTGCCAGAGCGTTGGACAACCCAAAGGGCATAACCAGAAATTCATAGTGCCCATCGTGTGTCCTAAAGGCTGTCTTAGGAACATCCTCAGGTTTGACCAAAATTTGGTGATAACCGGACTATAAATAAAGCTTGGAGAAGATCACAGCGCCATAGAGCTCATCAAGTAATTGGTCAACCATCAGGATGGGAAAGCTATCAGCAATAGTTATCTTGTTGAGCGCTCTGTAATCGACGCAAAAACGCCATGTGCCGTCTTTCTTTTTGACCAACAAGACCGGGCTTGAGAAGGGTCTATTGATATATCATGGTTTTTACCGGTTTTTATACCATGATATATGTTCGTTTTATAGAGTCTTTTGGTGTTTTCGAGTCTTTTATGTTTTATATTAGGCACAAGGACGAATTGGACTCAATTTGTGTTTACTGGAGCATTTTGGAGCTTAACGGAATGAGCAGTCAAAGTGGCAAGTTTGGAGTCAAGATTTAGGGACTGTGTCGAGCAACGTGGATACTAGTGTCGCTCGACACCGAAGATTTGTAAGCGTCGATCGACAGACTTAATCGTGTCAATCGACAAGACCATCGGACCAACCCAGATTCCAAGTTTTATAAGATTTCCTTTTCGCGCCAAAAAGCCCAGATGTTTGCAATTGGGCCCACGACGGTTTTGTACTTTTTAAATATGTATTTTCAGCCATTGTTTAGGCTATGCTTTATTTTACTTAGAGATTTTTAGACTAGAGATTTATCTTTCATGTCTATGTCTGAGTAATTCCCTAGTTAGGTTTTAGGGATTTTTCAATGGTTTAATGAAGAGTTGTAGAGTTTGATTACTTATGGGATTTGCATCATTCACATTTTATATTCTTCACCTTGATTGCTTTAAATTATGATTTAGGCCTGAATTAGATATCCTAGGTTGTTTAATAGATGAGACATCATTATTGAATTTCCTGAATTGAATCATAGGTGAGCAAAGATCTGATTCGCAACGACAGTTGGCTTTAGATCTCTGTGAACAAATCGAACCTGAATTTAAATGCTAGTTTAGATCAATTTGACTTCGCAACGACAGTTGGTTGTCTAGGGTTTAAACATAGATAGTATTTGCAACGACAATTGATTTACTTTACAACAGTGTTTCGAGTTCTAGAATTTGCACTTCATCAATCCCAATAGTAATCTTATTCTGCAACTTGGATTTATTCCTGCGAATTCCCTAAAGCTTAACGTTTGTTTCCTATTGATTTAAAGTTTCTGCAAGCATCCTGATTTACTGTTTTCTGCAATCTTATTTGCTTAGTTTAATCCAAAAGTCTAAATCTATTGTGCAATCTGGTTCCCTGTGGATTCGATAACCTCAAGTACTACAATCGATCTCTTAATTTGAGAGAGTAGGACAAATGGAAATTTGACCGTATCAACTATTGCTGTCTTGAATAATCCCTGCAGCAAGCATGGTTTGAACCTGTCTCTCAATTTCAGCCTTTTGAGCCTGTGGGTAGCGGAATGGCCTCACACGGACCGGTCATGCTCCTGGTTCTAAGGTGATCCCATGTTCCTTTCCTCTGGCAGGAGGAAGGCCCTGAGGTTCTTCAAAGGCGTGAGGGAAACGTTGAAGAATTTTGGCCAGAGATGCAGGAACGCAAGCAAACCACGTTTTTCAGTTCCTAAAGAAGAGGCGAATCGCATCAAGGTTAAGCGTAAGAGAGTTTCCAAGCCTTTCTCCAAATTCAGAATCATCATCCCTTCAGATCTACATGAGAAAGGAGAGGAGCTTACTCAATACATGCTGGAGAACACAATCAGACTTTTTCTGGGATTGTTTCTGATAAGTCTGGGGGAGCTGAAAAGTCCAGTGCGATGATAAGAGCAGCAAGTTTCTTAGAGGATAAAGGAGGAACAAAACAACCTGAAGATCCACCAAAGTCCTGAGTCTTGACACAGTCAGGCTAATGACTGAAAACAAGCGCTTATTGGGAGGCAACCCACTTGTGAGTCTACTAATTACGTCATTTACTTTTGTTTTTGTTTTTCTTTTTCAATTTTACGTTTTGGTTTTGTTTTTGTTTTGATTTTCAGGAAAACAAACGTTCGAAAACAAGTGAGAATGAACTTCAAACTGTGGTATCGAGCGACGCTATAGTTAGTGTCGAACGACACTAAGGAAAATCATCTGTCGATCGACGAGGAACTTCATGTCGCTCGACGCGACCAAACCATGAGTGTCGATCAACAATAAGGTTGTGTCGCTCGACCTTGGATCTGCTGCTACACCTTCGCCAGAGATAATGTAACCCAAGTACTCAACTTCAGAACTTCCAAAATGGCATTTTTTCATGTTGGCAAAGAGCTGTTGTTGAGCTAGCAAGTCTAGAACCATTGAGAGGTGTTGTTGATGTTCCTCTAAGGAGCGACTGTAGACGAGAATGTCGTCAAAAAAGAAAAGCATAAATCTCCGCAGATATGGTCGGAATACATCGTTCATTAATGATTGGAATGTTGCCAGAGCGTTGGACAACCCAAAGGGCATAACCAGAAATTCATAGTGCCCATGGTGTGTCCTAAAGGCTGTCTTAGGAACATCCTCAGGTTTGACCAAAATTTGGTGATAACCGGACTATAAATAAAGCTTGGAGAAGATCACAGCGCCATAGAGCTCATCAAGTAATTGGTCAACCATCAGGATGGGAAAGCTATCAGCAATAGTTATCTTGTTGAGCGCTCTGTAATCGACGCAAAAACGCCATGTGCCGTCTTTCTTTTTGACCAACAAGACCGGGCTTGAGAAGGGTCTATTGATATATCATGGTTTTTACCGGTTTTTATACCATGATATATGTTCGTTTTATAGAGTCTTTTGGTGTTTTCGAGTCTTTTATGTTTTATATTAGGCACAAGGACGAATTGGACTCAATTGGTGTTTACTGGAGCATTTTGGAGCTTAACGGAATGAGCAGTCAAAGTGGCAAGTAACCCACTTGATTTTTCATTCGTTTCGTTTCTTATCTATTTTTCTTTGCCTTCTCCGGACTCAATAACACTGGGAACAATGTCGTTTAAGTCTGGGGGAGGTAATTACTAACTATTGAGTTTTCTTTTGAGTTTTTGAGTCAATTTTAAAATTTTTAGAGTCAAAACCTCCCTTAAACTTGCTTTAAACAGCACTCAATGACCATTTCCAATGCAAGTTAGCTGGTTTTACTGAGGTGGGTAACTGGAGGTGGATCGGTTTAACGGCGCGAGTTCAGATTTCTGGAGAACGCAAGAAAGATGTTACAGACCCCGCCCTAATGAATCTCTAATTTCTTGTCAAGGGCGTTGGAAATTGCAAGACTTGATTCAGCTTCGAAACACTTGAAAGCGAGGATGGACCGCTCTTGAAACTTCTTCCTAAATGACAAATACAACTGTCCTAGATCAAAAAGAAAAAGCCTCATGACCTTGTCTCCACAAGAACAATAGTAGTGAGTGCTGATCTAGTGATCATAGAGATGCCAAGGATCGAATAAAAAAAAAATCTACAAAAAGTGCAAGTCCGAATATCAGAAAAATCCTGAAGAAAAAGTTCAAAAATGGGCAATGCATCTCTATGATATCCTTAATTGGATACAGTTTCAGAGGGAAGAGAGAGGGTGAAATGCAGGAAAGTGTTCAAGGAAGCGAATGAATCTAGAAGGTCCAGCAATCGATATTCCCTCGATGAGACCGCACCTAATTAACTAAAGGGGTTTGCAACTGAAGAGTCTGAGTTTCTCTAAGGGGTTTGGATTCAATCTGGAGGACTGTTATACTTCTAGGGAAACATCAAAGTATCACCAGATTACTTTGCAAAGGTATGTGATTCCTAAAGGGGTGAGTATACTGTTTTGCTTAGGGACAAGCAAAAGGCTAAGTCTGGGGGAGTTGATATATCATGGTTTTTACCGGTTTTTATACCATGACATATGTCCGTTTTATAGAGTCTTTTGGTGTTTTCGAGTCTTTTATGTTTTATATTAGGTACAAGGACGAATTGAACTCAATTGGTGTTTATTGGAGCATTTTGGAGCTTAACGGAATGAGCAGTCAAAGTGGCAAGTTCGGAGTCAAGATTTAGAGACTGTGTCGAGCAACGTGGATACTAGTGTCGCTCGACACCAAAGATTTGCAAGCGTCGATCGACAGACTTAATCGTGTCGATCGACAGACTTAATCATGTCGATCAACAAGACCATCGAACCAGCCCAGATTCCAAGTTTTAGAAGATTTCCTTTTCGCGCCAAAAAGCCCAGATGTTTGCAATTGGGCCCACGACGGTTTTGTACTTTATAAATATGTATTTTCAGCCATTATTTAGGTTATGCTTTAATTTACTTAGAGATTTTTAGACTAGGGATTTATCTTTCATGTCTATGTCTGAGTAATTCCCTAGTTAGGTTTTAGGGATTTTTCAATGGTTTAATGAAGAGTTGTAGAGTTTGATTACTTATGGGATTTGCATCATTCATATTTTATATTCTTCACCTTGATTGCTTTGAATTCTGATTTAGGCCTGAATTAGATATCCTAGGTTGTTTAATAGATGAGACATCATTATTGAATTTCCTGAATTGAATCATAGGTGAGCAAAGATCTGATTTGCAACGACAGTTGGCTTTAGTACTCTGTGAACAAATCGAACCTGAATTTAAATGCTTGTTTAGATCAATTTGACTTCGCAACGACAGTTGGTAGTCTAGGGTTTAAATATAGATAGTATTTGCAACGACAGTTGATTTACTTTACAACAGTGTTTCGAGTTCTAGAATTTGCACTTCATCAATCCCAATAGTAATCTTATTCTGCAACTTGGATTTATTCCTGCGAATTCCCTAAAGCTTAGCGTTTGTTTCCTATTGATTTAAAGTTTCTGCAATCATCCTGATTTACTGTTTTCTGCAATCTTATTTGCTTAGTTTAATCCAAAAGTCTAAATCTATTGTGCAATCTGGTTCCCTGTGGATTCGATAACCTCAAGTACTACAATCGATCTCTTAATTTGAGAGAGTAGGACAAAGGGAAATTTGACCGTATCAACTAATGCTGTCTTGAATAATCCTTGCAGCAAGCATGGTTTGAACCTGTCTTTCAATTTCAGCCTTTTGATCCTGTGGGTAGTGGAATGGCCTCACACGGACCGGTCGTGCTCCTTGTTCCAATGTGATCCCATGTTCCTTTCCTCTGGCAGGAGGAAGGCCCTGAGGTTCTTCAAAGACGTGAGGGAAACTGATGTGCAGAAGTTTTAACCCAAAATAATATCCGCAAGTGCACAGACAGTTGCAGTAGTATAAGGGGTATCGAATCCACAGGGACCAAGGTTACACTATGAAATTACGAGATTTTAATTTAAAGCTAAGTTAAAGTATGAGTTGGTGAATTGTAGTGAAACAAGAAACGGAACAGCAAATTAAACGATATGAGACTCAATAAAGAAAGGCACTAGATCAAGGTCATTCGCCGGTGATTTCGAATTGAGGACTGAGCATCTATTCAGGATTCAACTTAAGTGCGGTCTAGAACTCAAACAAGAATGTAATATTGCCTCACTGTCGTGATGCATCAATATCTTTATCTAACATCCTAAATGCCTAAACTGTCGTTTGGATCCAGTGATGAAGACAAGCAGTAATGAATTGGTTCGAATTGTTCACAATTGATGGTAACAATCAACTGTCATTGGTTACACACCAATTGCTCACCAATGGGTTATCTATCAACCTAGAGCACTTTCGTGAATAAGTTCAACTTGAAATCAGAGATTAGGTGTACAGGCTAACCTAAGCGTTATGAATCCCAATTGAATGAAGATGAATGATAATCTATCCTATTTGGCTCAGTCACTAATCAATCCTAAATCACCATTGAAATCCCTCAATCTAGCTAGAGGACTACTCGAACATAGAGAATGAAATCGCAGCAATCAACGAAATAGAATTCATAATGATAAATGGAAAAGATAAGGAATTAGAATTCTTCTCAATGGGTATTGTGAATTTATCCTCCAATTGTTACAAGCAAATCCAAAAGGAATCAATGAGGAATAGTTTCAAGGGTTGAGGAACCCAGCAAATCTCCAAGAAAACGTAAAAAGAACTCGTTTTAGAAAAATGTTTCAGAACCCTATTTTCAGAGGTGGCTACCTCTTATTTATAGAGAAAAATAGGTTAAAATCGGATCAGGCATGGGACCGGTCGGTCTGAATCCAGACCGGTCGGTCTGTCTTCAGGTGGTTACGATCTTTGAGCGTGGATCGGTCGGTCCCCTCACGTGGACCGGTCGGTCCGCTTTCCAGAGAGTTACGGCTTCTTTGATTCTTCGGGTGAGCAGGTGCTCGATCCAAACCGAGCAGGTGCTCGATTATGAAACTCACCATCTTTTCTCCAGATTCGTCCATTTAGCTCCAATGACCGCCACTGACTCCAATCCATGCTTGAAGGCCTCCTAGAACCTGAAAAGACACAAAAGGAACTAGAAAGAACCAAAAAGACTAAAGAAGCAATACGTAAAAGAGACCAAAATACTAATATATCAATTCCCCCGGACTTAGATCTTTGTTTGTCCTCAAACAAATTCAGAAATAAGTAAAGGAGTTAGATTTGAAAACGCGGGAACTCTTTTATCCTCAGTGAACCGAATAACCTTTCAATCTGCAGACCACATAATCCAAATTACGAATAGCAAAGCTTTACCAGAACAGCCTCAACACATTTCTCCTCCAAGCCATTTCCCAAACACAAACTCAACGCATTTAAAGTACGCGTGAGGATCTCGCTAAAGGCACACTATTAGGGAAGACGGCGCTAAGGGTTTAACGGCCATTTAGAGGTGGAATTCAAGGTGTTTAGAGTGTTTGAGGATTACCCGATGTTTCGTAGAGGATGCAGGATATCGCACAAAATTGCAAGAGAGAATGAGTACGTTGATATCCACATTCTCTAAACCACTCTTTCTTCTCCAAAACTCTCTGTCGTCTCATTCGGCTAGTCATCCACCTTGGGTATACTCGCTGTGTAGAGAGACACTTTTTCCATTTTACAGAATAACCACTTCTTCATCATCGTTTTTTTTTTTTTTTTTTTTTTTTTTTAATAATAATGATGATGAAGAGGGATATACATTACATGTGTGTGTCTCTCAAACACGAATATAAATAGGAGTGTTGTACGTACCCAAGTGGAGCTCATTATTGCTGTCCCTTCCTTAGTTATTAAATCATCTTTCAAAACCGAGCAGGTGCTCAATTATGAGTGAGCAGGTGCTCGTTCTTCTGAAATCTTCTGAAAGAGTGATTTAGATGCAGTGTCGTCTCGATTCTCTCCGGCCCTTTTGCGCATATGCTGCACATGTGACAATGAAGTAACAAGAATGCAAGGAGTTTGAAAAGAGGTAATGGTTAAGGAGGGTACTAGCTAAAAATGAGCTAGCTATTCAGGAACAACAAGAGCGGTAAAAAGAATAAGGAGTCCTGAATATGGTTCGTTTCCCTAATCTAGTGCCAGTAACGAGAGGAAATTTGGTCAATCTGAAACCTGGAAGATAGTGCGTCAAAGTGTCCCAGCTATTCCTTGTACCCATGCTATGTAAAAATGGTCACTAGAGAGAAGGTTAATTATAGATAGTTCAAATATCATCATAAGATAAAGTCCTAATTCCCTACAAAGTTTTGACATGAAAATAAAAATACAAACTCAAAAGCAAGACCGCTCCCCCGGACTTAAATCACACTGTCTCCGGTGTGAAAAAGTTCAAGAGATTGGAGACTCAATAAAAACAGAAACAAATATGGAATAATACAATGATGAAAGAAGGGTGAAAGAAAATATCACCGAGTAGAAGTTCGTCATCAGAACTCTGGAGATTCCTCAGAATCCATTGTATCCTCGGAGTCAGCTGCGTCATCATCTGATCTCAGCTCAGTGGAAGGTCCAGCAGGCGGAGGCATGTGACTTCCAGCAAAGTCTGATCCTCGGACCGCATCTGTGCTCCGTGAACAAGAAATGGCACTCCAAATGTTAGACATCATGTTATGGAGTTTCTGAAAACTCCTGTACTGCCAATCAGTGCGCTCTGGTGCGGTCCAAGTCTCTCGAGGCGGAGAGATGGCGAACTGGTTCTCGTACGGTGGAAACTGGAACCTCGTCTCTGGGTTGGCGGGAATACTACTAGGACCTGCATAATCTGAATCTCGTCCGATGTGGCGGCGCTTCCTGTGCCGCATTGGAACAACTGGATCGGTATCCTGAGGTGCGATTGGTGGCAAGAATCGCACATTATCTATGGTGGTGAGAGGCACATGCTCACTAGGTAGCGCAATGGACTGCGGGTTTCTAGCCAAGTCAGTGTATTGCCATCTATCCGCAACTAGCCATCGGCTCTGAATGAGGTGTTGCACATCCAAGAGTGCAGGTGCTGGGATTACCTCGGTGCCTACAAAATCAATCCCGTGGTGGATAAAAATTGGAGTTAAAAGACTTCCACAAACCTCTTGCTTCTTCTTTCCCGGTCCTCCGAGAGCCCTAAATTTCCTCTCCGTCAGGAAATGTGTAAATACCGCTCCAAAGTTAGTGCGCTGATCGCTAGGATACTCGTTGTAAATCTCTGATACTAAATCTGGCATCCCGAAATGCAGTAAGACTAACTCATCAAGACGCAGAGCTCCCGGTTCCTCCTTGCAGAACATAGTAGTGCTTAGAGCCTTGGCGACGATACGGATGATCGGGTTCCTGATCAGAGTGAGCTTCATGCTGCGCGATGTTGCAGGACCCGAACCAATCAAGTGCCACAGTCGATCGATCTCACGGAAACCATGACGATCAGGGAATTCCAGACGCTGAGAATATTCATCAAAACCATATAATCTACACAATCTTTTGAGCGAAATCTTGTATGAAGTCCCATTGATCTTATACCATAGGCGACCATGCTCGGCTCTTCTGTGATCATCCGATGGGTAATAAACCTCACAGGAGGCAAGGAACTGTCGTACTAATTCAGGATAGAGAGGATATTGGTGTGTAGCCATGGTTCCAAAACCCATACGATTGAGAAAGTCCATCACTTCATCCAACATACCATATTTCTGCAGCATCTCACGACATATAACTCTAGTTGGCAATATCTCAACATTGAGAAGACCATTGTAACAGATGCTGTTGTACTTAACCCAACCGTCTTCTTCTTGCTTGTTCACATACGATGGTTCTTTAACTAAACCCTTCCGTTCTAATCTAGGGTGTATATCTATTCCGGGGAAGGGAGTACCGTTTCTTCTTGGCCATTGAGCATTTGAATTGCGCGAACTGTGCGATCGACGCGGAGGGTCCGGTTGAGAAGAGGTCGCTTTTTCTTTAGCTTTTTCCGCTCTCGTTAAGCATCTTTGTTTATCGTGAACGAGCTTCGTTCGTTGCTCGTCTTCTTCATTCGGGTCAATTTCGGGTGGTGGAGGTGCAGCACGCGGATCCATTACGCGAACCATGGCTGGGTGCGGGACCGACCGGTCCTGATACTAGATCGGTCGGTCTTGTCTATACGGATCGATGTGTTCAATTCGGATCGACCGATCGGTAAATAGGACCGACCGGTCCCATTTCCAGAGACATTTGGCTCTTCGGGTGAGACGACGGGATCGACCGGTCGGCATATGGGACCGACCGGTCTTGTTTCCAGAGACCTGGCCATTCTTGTGAGACGAACAGGATCGACCGGTCCTGAGATAGACCGACCGGTCTGATCGTCTGAGTCCCAATCCAACGAGTTGTGGCGACAATTCTGAGGAAAAATAAAGAGAAAACAAAAAAAGGTAAAATTGAAAAACCAAAAATGAAAGAATGTATGTACACTTACCGGTGGGTTGCCTCCCACCAAGCGCTTGTTTAACGTCGTTTAGCTTGATGTGTGTTTCCGTTTTAGGCTTGAGACGAATCCATATGAGGATTAAAGACCTTCTTGTCCGGGTCAGGGCTCGGTTGAGGTGGGTTGAGGCATGGTCCATTTGCTCCTTGACCACTCACATTCAGTTGTATAACCTTGCTCATCATACTAGCCATAGCTGCTTGACCTTTCTCTTTAAACTCCGGAGTGATGATGGCCTTAACCTTAGAGAAAGGCTTAGACATACTCTTGATCTGCACTTTATACTCGATCGTGTTCCCAACACATCTCTGTGGTGTCAAGGTTACAGGCGAACTTGTACCATTCTTCTCTTGATTTACTCCGTCCCGCTTGTTAATCTTTTTGGGCTTCCATGTTACATTGTCTATGGCAACACAAGAGCCATACTTACCGCTATCTCTGTCCGATATGGCATTGTAGGAGACTTTCTTGTCGACGTTAGCGAAGACTATTTTTTTGTTCGGTAAGTCCACAACCGCTCCTACTGTTGCAAGGAAAGGCCTTCCTAAGATCAAGGGCACGTGTGAACCATTCTTCATCTCCACAACTTGGAAATCAGTCGGGATCAAGCAATCCCCAATCTGGATATTCAAATCCTCAATGAACCCTTGTGAAGTTGTCACCGAGGCATTCGCCAACCTTATAGACATTGGAGAAGGCTTTATACCAACAATGCCCAACGATTTTGCAATAGCCCTTGACATGAGGTTAACACTAGACCCGGAGTCACACAGAGAATCTTCAAAGTTGATTCCGAAGATGAGACATGGGACAACAAACTTTCCTGGATCTTCAACCTTTGGCAATCTCTTCAATGGTGGTCGTGCTGCATTACTCCTCGCCATTTTCTCAGGAATATCTAGTTTCTCCGAATTGATTGAATCTCTCTGATCTCTAGGTGAAACTGGGTAGGGGATTGGGGGTTCATAGATACGCGACTGAATCTTGTTAACAAGTTCGTTCGGTTGAAGCACCGTAGAAGAAGGTCCACCAACCTCTTCATCCTTTTTCGGTGGGAATATCTTTTCCTTACCAAGCGTGATGGCATCCACAGGCTCCCTAGTGTTTACAACCGGTTTGCTTGGGAGGATTCCTTGTATATTCTTGACTGCATCGGCGGTGTGAGCGACTATAATATCAAGCTCCTTTGCATGAGCGTATATAGCTTCAAACTTACTGTTGAGATCATTGTACATGCTATCCACCTTGACATTGATCTCACTAGCGTATTTCTGCTGACCGAGTAAAAGCAAATGCATAAGAGATTTCAGCTCGTCTTGAGAATTAGATGCATAGGCTTGAGAGCTTTGATTCTGCACATAGTCTTCACCCACATAGTTCGCCTCAGCATACTGCTCATCTCCCTTGTTCTCACAAAGCTTGACACTTCTCTGATTTCTCTTCAACAACAGGTTCACTTTCGCTGTCAGCTCATCAATCTTCTGTGAATCAACACTGCTGATATAAGTAGGCTCATCATGATCATAGCAGCGATTCCTGGAACTTGCAGCCAAGTTCTCTATCAATTCATATGCTCCTTCCCTGGTTTTGGTCATAAAATCACCATTACTCGCAGCGTTCATAGTGTTCCTACAATCCCGCTCAACACCATTATAGAAGACGCCAAGCATACTCTCATCGGTAAACCCATGGTGTGGACATTCCCTCTTGTACTCTTTGAACCGTTCCCATGCCTCGCAAAAGGACTCTCCTGAATGTTGCTGAAACGTGGAGATCTTGTTCCTTAGACCCGCGGTCATGGTTTTGGTGTAGAAGTGGTCCAAGAACGCTGCTCTACATTGTGGCCAAGTCGTGATGGATCCAGCTGGTAGCGACTTAAGCCAACGTGAAGCTTTGTCTGCGAGTGAGAAAGGGAAAAGCGTGCACTTCAAGAAATCTGGGTTCATCCCATTAGAGCTCGTCGTGGAGCAAATCTCCTCGAAGTTCTCTATATGGTCCATCGGAATTTCAGCAGGCAATCCATGGAACAAATGCTGCTTAACCAGCGATATCAACTGCGGTTTGATCTCATAATCATTCTGGTCAACAGGAGGGGGAACTATAGCAGCTCGGTTCTGGTAGAAAGCATGGGGATTGTCCATATCCCCAATGGTACGCTGCTGCTCACGCGCACACTGTTGCATTTGAGCCATTTGTTGTTCAAACCTCCGAATAGCAGCGGCTACATGACCGTTTGCAGCTCGGTCGTCTGTTTCGTCACCCATGTTGGCTGAAACACCTGAAACACACACAAAAGAAAAACAAAGCAAAATTAGCAAAATTCTTAGACTATAAATAAAATCAAATCTCAAAGGTAACGCAATTGGTCCCCGGCAACGGCGCCAAAAACTTGATGTGCAGAAGTTTTAACCCAAAATAATATCCGCAAGTGCACAGACAGTTGCAGTAGTATAAGGGGTATCGAATCCACAGGGACCAAGGTTACACTATGAAATTACGAGATTTTAATTTAAAGCTAAGATAAAGTATGAGTTGGTGAATTGTAGTGAAACAAGAAACGGAACAGCAAATTAAACGATATGAGACTCAATAAAGAAAGGCACTAGATCAAGGTCATTCGCCGGTGATTTCGAATTGAGGACTGAGCATCTATTCAGGATTCAACTTAAGTGCGGTCTAGAACTCAAACAAGAATGTAATATTGCCTCACTGTCGTGATGCATCAATATCTTTATCTAACATCCTAAATGCCTAAACTGTCGTTTGGATCCAGTGATGAAGACAAGCAGTAATGAATTGGTTCGAATTGTTCACAATTGATGGTAACAATCAACTGTCGTTGGTTACACACCAATTGCTCACCAATGGGTTATCTATCAACCTAGAGCACTTTCGTGAATAAGTTCAACTTGAAATCAGAGATTAGGTGTACAGGCTAACCTAAGCGTTATGAATCCCAATTGAATGAAGATGAATGATAATCTATCCTATTTGGCTCAGTCACTAATCAATCCTAAATCACCATTGAAATCCCTCAATCTAGCTAGAGGACTACTCGAACATAGAGAATGAAATCGCAGCAATCAACGAAATAGAATTCATAATGATAAATGGAAAAGATAAGGAATTAGAATTCTTCTCAATGGGTATTGTGAATTTATCCTCCAATTGTTACAAGCAAATCCAAAAGGAATCAATGAGGAATAGTTTCAAGGGTTGAGGAACCCAGCAAATCTCCAAGAAAACGTAAAAAGAACTCGTTTTAGAAAAATGTTTCAGAACCCTATTTTCAGAGGTGGCTACCTCTTATTTATAGAGAAAAATAGGTTAAAATCGGATCAGGCATGGGACCGGTCGGTCTGAATCCAGACCGGTCGGTCTGTCTTCAGGTGGTTACGATCTTTGAGCGTGGATCGGTCGGTCCCCTCACGTGGACCGGTCGGTCCGCTTTCCAGAGAGTTACGGCTTCTTTGATTCTTCGGGTGAGCAGGTGCTCGATCCAAACCGAGCAGGTGCTCGATTATGAAACTCACCATCTTTTCTCCAGATTCGTCCATTTAGCTCCAATGACCGCCACTGACTCCAATCCATGCTTGAAGGCCTCCTAGAACCTGAAAAGACACAAAAGGAACTAGAAAGAACCAAAAAGACTAAAGAAGCAATACGTAAAAGAGACCAAAATACTAATATATCAGAAACGTTGAAGAATTTTGGCCAGAGACGCAGGAACGCAAACCTTAGTTGTGTTAAGTGAAGAAGAGTGTTGTCCTGTGTTGAGTTCGATTAGCAGACCCTCACCTTGTTGCTCCACTGTTTTCCATAAGGTTTTGAGAGAAACTGGAGCACATACCAGTCCAGGATCACCATGTAGCTGCACCTCAACTCATGCTACTTGGAATCGTATTTGCTGGAGTTTCCAGTTAACATAAGGTTTTGAGAGAAACTGGAGCACATACCAGTCCAGGATCACCATGTAGCTGCACCTCAACTCCTGCTACTTGGAATCGTATTTGCTGGAGTTTCCAGTTAACATACATGTCGCCCACAGTCTCGAGCCACTGTATACCCAGTATCACATCCGTACTGCCTAGATCCAAAGGTAAAAAATCAGCCAAGACTAGGTACCCTTGTAAGTGGAGAGGCACTTGGCTGCAAACTCCTGTCCCCTTCACCGTAACCCCTGTTCTGGTCATCACGCCGTACTGTTTTGTTGTTTCCACCGGTAACCGGAGTAACTGAACCAACTGTGCTGAGATGAAATTATGAGATGCGCCGCTATCAATTAAGATCACCACCGGAGCTTCGTGAATGAGTCCTCTGAGTTTCATGGTGCGAGGAGATGACAGTCCGACCATGAAGTTCAGAGATAGCACAACCAAGCTACAATCATCATGTGTTATATCAACGTCTCCGATATCTGCGATGCCATCCCATTCTCTGTCCGTACCATCCGCATCGAGAATGAACAACTGGGTATCTTTCTACGGACACATGTTGCTTGAAAGGCCTTTTTCGTCGCACCGGAAATACACCTTTTCGGCAGCTGTCAATCGGTGAAACGGTGGCCTAACCCGGTGGTGACTCGTAGGGTTTCGTATTTCAGAGGGACGGAACGGCGCCGTAGTGTTAGACACAAAAGCTTGTGTAATGGGCTTGTTTTTGGAAGGCCATTTACAGAGCGTGTTACTGGGCCGTAGGTCCGTGAGGTAGAAACCCTTGTCTCCTTGTTGTGTCCGCCGGAACTACTACCGTACGACTGCTCCGACGAGTCACTCCAAGTATCCACCTTTTTCGCTATACTCATCATTTTCTGCAGATTATGAGGGTTGAAGGTCTTGACGCGAGATTGGATTGAAGGTTTCAGACCAATTATGAACGCCAATTCCAAAACATCCTCTTGTAGCGCCGGCGCATTTGACGCGAGTCCGATGAAATTGCGACAGTAGTCGTGGACAGAGCCGGTTTGTCGGAGTGTGAGTAACCGTTCACTGGTACAGACTTCATGATGAGGCAAAAACTGTGTTAAAAGACGCTGCTTGAGGTCATTCTAGTTGAGGAAGGGTTCACGGTCACGTTCCCAATGGTACCAGCTTAGAGCATCGCCGACGAAGCAACAACGGACCGCCACCAGCTTTTGGTTTGCCGAGTAGTCGCTGACATCAAAGTATTATTCCATGCGCGAGATCCATTCATCGGCACCTTCGCCGTTGAACACCGGAAGCTCAAGGTGTCGGCCAAGGGTGTTGGGAAACTCCGTCGGCTGTCGCGGTGGTGGGGGAAACGTTGGGTCGTTGTCAGGGTTTGTTTGCTTTTCCCGAAAAAGTTGAACCCTTTGGGGTTTCAGAGAAGAAAACATCGGCGCTTTGTCTGCACGCCGTTCCACCGTCTCCTGGCCTTGGGATGAACTCGCGTGACTAGAAAGCTGACTGCTTTCATGATCGTGCATCGCCATCTTTCTAGCCGCAACTTCTTCATCTAACCGTTTCTCCATTCGTTCCATCAAGCTGAACATCTTCGTCATCATCGTCATAACTGGCGATTCAAGCTCAGACTGGTCAGATTGATTCTCAGAAGCCTCTGCAATGGGTGTCAAAAGAGCCATATTCTGATTTGAAGGATCGAAAAGAGTCTCTGATACCACGTTGTTACGATTTAACTTGTAATTTTGTAAAGAACTCTCAAAGATTGAAATAAAAGCAAGGATTGTATGTCTCACAAGATCCAAAAGAAACACCAAACAGGAAAATAGGAGTACTCTCTCTCTCTACAATCCTCACACAAAACAAAATGATCAAATGAGATGATAAAAAGTACTACTAACGGCTTCCTTTACTTCATAGCCTTCTGCATCCAGCCTGTTGTTATCCTTCCCAATGCTTGTACGATCCATGACGTAGCCTTATCAACAACACAGCTTGGTGCACAAGCTTGTCAACATCACTTCTTTTGGGCCACTTCAGACCTTGTTCCCTTGGGCTTTCTTCTGTACTTAAAGAGAATAGGTGGCCTTTCCTGCTCATAGGTTCCTTGCATAACACGAATCATCTTCCATCAGAGCCGATGGCTGGACTGGCAGACATTATGGAGAGTGTGAAGACCTTGGGAAAAGAACTGAAGGATGGGTTAAAGAACATAGGAGATAAGCTTACTTTACAAGATACAAGGATCAAAGCGGTTGAAGAATTTGTGAAGAATGCTCAGAATATAGAGAATAGTGTGAAGAATGCTCAGAATACAGAGAATAGTGTCCCTAATATGACTGAGGATGACTAGCTCAATATGTATTTTGGTTGTGATTGGAATGGAGCACAACAACAACAAACACAACATACTGCATATGTTGTTATGGAGGATTTCCAGACACAACAAACTGAATTAGAGACTGAAGGAGGTGGTCAAAGTGAAACTGAATTAGAGACTGAAGGAGGTGTTGATACTGAACCAGAAAGAGTTCAGCCTGAAGCAGTGGAAGTTCAGCTTGAAGCAGAGGAAGTTCAGCTTGAAGCAGAGGAAGGTGTTGATGAAATGGATGAGGAAGTTCAACCAAGTCGGACTCCTAGTGTTGTGGTGAAGAGAGGTTGTTTGAAAGTGAAGGTCATACCCATGAAGGAGAAGAGAGAAATCAAAGCTTCTAAGTGGTGTAAGTATCCTTATTTTGTGTCAAAATGATATTAGTGATGGTCATGTATAGTAGAGTAAGATTTTTTGGGATAATGCTTTGGATTGTATGTTTTTTTAAGTCTCCTTTTGTATTTTAATGTTTAGGATATGTTTTGGATCGTATTTTTGGATTGTATTTAATGCGTTGGATTTTACTAATGAGTACAACTGATAAAACTGGTACAACTACGTATGTTTCAGTACAACTAGTACAACTGAACTAAAATTAAAATACAACATTAAATATTACAAAGTGTAATTGTCAGATTTGAGTGACCACTCGAATTTAACACAGATATGTTACCTTCAGAATTTTTTGCGTAACAACAGAGTGACCACTCGTGTTAAACAAAAAACTTTTGTCTTTGTATTTTTCTGAGTAAAAACTTAGTGACCACTCGTGTTAAACACAGAACTTTTGTCTTTGTATTTTTCTGAGTAAAAACTGAGTGACCACTCGTGTCAAACACATAATTTGATGTTTCTATTTATAGCTTAAATGTGTTTCACTATTTTTGGCAAATGAGTACTAGGTTATTTAAGAGGAAATGGCTAACACAATTCTAAAAGATAAATAGAAACATTAAATTTCTATATAGCACAAACATACATAATCAAAGTCGGATCCTAAACATCAAAGTCATTACATCATTAAGCTAAAATATTACATCAAAGTTATTAGTCATTACATCAAAGTATTCCCGAAAATATTACATACTAAATGCTAATATTACTTGTATAAACAGAAGATTGCAGTGGATACGGAAAAGATTCCCGCACCAAGAAGACACTTGAGCACCCAATCCTTCACACCTCCCTTGGTAAGCAACTCCAATTCCAACTCTAATTCTTTCTGCTTCGATTCATACTCCATTAGGCGGTTCTTCATCGCAGCAAATTCCCCATCATCAGATGCCTTCGCTCCAAACACTCTAATGTTCCGAATCTTATCATTCGCCTCATTAACTGTGCTTTTGAGGATGGTGAAGTCCTCCATAACTGCATCATCCCACCACTTCCATATGTGAGCACCTCCATCCTAGATTGAAAAACAATTATTAGAAGATAGTTCCACAAGATTGAAAAGAAACAAACTGACAATAAAAACATCATATACACTTACGCCATTGTTCTTACAAACGAAGAACTTCCTTCCAGGGTTATACTCAGTGCGGTAAGTCTGCAACATGATTAATCCACCACAACAACACTTACTTGTCGGGAACCCATAGTCTGAAACAGCTTCTCGACATTTGCTAGGGACGTTAGCTGCAGCTCCGGATGAAGAACCGCTCCAACTGTAATTGAAGGTCCTCCCCATTTCCTATACGAACAAGAAAACCCTAAATTAATTAGAAATTCCAAAATTGAAAACCTAGATCTACAAGTATAAATCCCAAAATCAAACACCTAGATCTACAGGTAACCTAAACTCGAAACCACAAATCAAAATCCCAAAACTCGAAACCCTAGATCTACAAGTGGAAATCCCCAAATCGTAACCCAAAATCGAAATCACAAATGAAAATCCACAAGTGGAAAACCCAAATCTGAAACCCAAAACCGAAACCCAAAGTAAAATGAGAAGAAAAGAAATGAGCTAACCTGAAAATCGCCTGAAATCCGCTTGGAGACTGTAAACCCTAGTTTGAGAGATGAAAAAGAAGAAAATGAGTTGTGTTATTCTCGAGAACACGACTGAGGAATAAAAGAAAGTTTTTATTTTTATTTTTTCTTCTTTTAAAAAGTTGTAAAAGTTTTCAATTTTAAAATTTTTTAAATTTTAAAAGTTTTCCGCCAAAAAATATTAACACGTTTTTAACACGTTTTTATACATCAACTTTTTTTATTCACGTTTTGATTATTTTTATTGGAACCGGGTGACGTGGCGCCGCCAAGTGAAACACATAGTTGTACCAAGATGTTAGTTGTACAATTTATAACATAGTTGTATTTTCTTAGTTTTTTAGTTTAACCAGTTGTACACCATTATAACTTGAATTTTTATAGTTGTACATACCATAATCATAAATACTTTTAAGATTCTAAGAGATTCATATGAAAATATATATGATTACACATTTCCCTCGAAATTAACAACTAAATTTGAATCCCACTACGAAACTATCCTTATAAGTGTATTTAGATTTTCCCTTTTCTTATAACTTAACATTTGTGAACTTAACGATTTATTATTTTATTAACTTAACATTTGTTATCTAAATTTTTATCAATACATCAATACACAACAGTCTACTAATACACAAAACATATTAAATTATGATAAAAAAACCAAAATTGTCATAAATTTCAAAGGAACAGAGATTGTCATGAAATCCAGAAAGACAAATATTCTTCACAACAGTCTACTAATACACAAAACAAAAAATCCAAAACATATTAAATTCTTTTCCGAATCAGATTGTACGATTATCATCACCATTAAGAAAATCGAACAAAGAACTCGTCTTCTGCTTCTTCTTCTTGTTACAACCATGTTCTCCCGTTGACATGTACCTTTTCTCTTTCCGTCTTCCTGATTTTGGTGTATATGGTGGAGGTAGCAAAGATTTTGCTTTTATATCATCTGGAATCTTCCACTGAGATTGGTGTGGCACTAAGTAGATAGTCCTTTTGTATGCTAATAACCATTCTCGCACCAGAAAATATTTGGCGCACAACTCATATAATTTGAAGGTTCTCTTTTGGTCATTCACAGCTGCCGCAATACCATGGTCACAAGGATACCTATCAATGTCAAATCGCTTGCAGCTACAACTTCTCTTTTCCAAGTTCACCAAATACTTCTTACCATCTTTACCTGTGACACTAAACTCAAGATCGAGACTGTTTTGCTCCGTCACCGGAAGCTTTCTTGCATTCTCAATGCGTTCATCGATTATGTCATCCACTACAGGAACCAACATCTGACCAGCCGGAATTGCATCAGCCTCTTGTCTATGTTTTTTAAACCACTCTGATACTTTCTCAACAATCGCGTCAATCAATGGTAGCAAGGCGTACTTCCTTGCATCTCTAAACACATCATTAATAGACTCAGCTGAGTTAGTGGTTTCTATATTGTACTTCTCACCAGGAAAACAACACCTTACCCACTTGTGCACAGCTACACTATCATCAGGTACTATGGTTTTCAAAGTTCTGAAAAACCACATCCAACTCTCATCTTTCTCACCATCAACCACAACAAAGGCAATGGGATAGTGATGGCAGTCTGGATCCTGAGCTGTTGCAAGAAGAAGAGTTCCACTGTACTTAGACTTTAGAAAAGTTGCATCAACCATCAACACTTTCCTCATCGCCTTAAACCCTTCTATGCAAGCACCCAAAGTAAAGAAAAGATACTTAAAGGAGTTAGTTTTCTTGTCTACTTTCACCTTTGTAACTGTGCCCTGATTAACTTGCTCTAGCATGTACAAATAGGAATACAACAAACTGAAACTGCTCTCCGGACTTCCCCTAAAATCATAAACCACTTGTCTTTTCCCTCTCCATGCTGTAGTGTATGAAGGTCTTACCCCAAGTCTTCCTTGAACCAAATCCATGAGAATTTTTGGTTTCGGTGTCTCAAATTTTCCTAGATAATCTTCATGCACAACACTAGCAACTAAACGTGTTGAGGCCTTCTTTTTGTTTCTGCTTGTACTTGTATCAGACCTAGAACACGTATGTATCTTTCGGTAAGTTCTAACCGAGAAACGATCTGATTCCCCATCCCTTGCAACTCTTAGATGCTACTTACAACCATTCTTAACTTCACTACATTTTGCGACAAACAACAGTGTATCCGACTTCTTCGTAACATACCCAAAACAGTTTGTATGTGCAGCCCTTTCAAGCATATCCTGAAGTGCTCTCTTACTTTCAAATTAATCTCCTACCTTCATACTAATACCATCATCCCATTCCTTACCTCCTTGACTTCCTCCTTCACCACCTGATTTCTCCACAATCACCTGAGTTTCTCCTTCACCTAAACCACCTAAATCCTCCACAACCACCTGATTTCCACCATTGGCTACATCACCATTATCATTAACCAATGGCTCAACGTATACAGTCATAGTGCCTTCATTAACCTTATCTCTCCCATTAGAAATCATCTCATCATCACCAATCTCATCATCATTAAAAACGATCTCATCATTGGAAAGCATCACATCATTATTTCCACCAAATTCACTTTCCTTTTGTCGCTCTACCCTTGAAAATTTTTCTCCCCACTGATTTCCTATATCATCTCTAATAACCTCCACATACAAAACATTACTACATAGCTCTTTACTCATTTCCATCAAATAACCATAAACACCATCATCATCATAAATATATGATGGTTTTTTCCTCAAGACCATTGGAAAGTAACTCAATTTAACTGTTTCATCTTTATCTAAATGAATCTTCTTTCTTATACTCTCCACTAACAAAGAATAAGTTACCTCCTCCACATGTGTTCTAAAGACTAAAGTATGATATTCATCCTCTCTTGAAATCCATTCTACGTGACCTTCTCTCTTGTCATAGTGTCCACCATACTCAAAATGTATTATTGTGCAATGACTACTACTAATTGTACCCTAAATCCAAAACCAATTACAATCAATTTTAACTTTCCTATTTACACACAATAAAAAGCAATATCAAAATCAACTAGCCCCAAATCGTCTCCTGAGCAAATCGTTTACTAATAACAAATCGTCCAATAACAAATCGTCTACTCAAACATTAACTAATCCATTGAGTTCAAATTAACTCAAATCCGAAACAATTATCAATGCTTACTCCATCATTCACAAAATTACAACACCACACTAATTCAAGCAAATCGGAGCAAACCCAAGACTGGAGATTAGAACATTATGACGATTTCAGCTTA
This sequence comes from Draba incana, assembly GCA_963576765.1. Lineage (NCBI taxonomy): Eukaryota > Viridiplantae > Streptophyta > Magnoliopsida > Brassicales > Brassicaceae > Draba > Draba incana. The sequence goes on along the minus strand of OY755211.1, from coordinate 17,372,512 downwards.
AAACAAAGACAAACACAACAAATCTCCAAATTCGAATTATCAAAGCTTACTCCATCATTCACAAAATTAGAACACAACACTAATTCAAACAAATCGGAGCAAACCCAAGACTACCGATTACAACATTATGACGATTTCAGCTTAAAACAAAGACAAATACAAGAAATCTCCAAAATAGTCACCTGAGATGAACGCAAAGACGAGTTGAGCTCCAACGGATGGATTTTAGATCTCCGACGACGACAATAATGATTGTGATATGTGAAGATCGAAGACGATTGAGCTCCAACAGATTGATTTTGGCTCGGTCCCGATTTTGATTTTTATCAATATGAAATCCCGATTCTAACGGATTGATTTTTGATTTTTTCAGATACAAAAGGAAAAGGGAAAGTGATTTTTTCTCATTGGTTAAGAATCTGAAAAAAGATTTTTATTGGCTGACAAATAAACAATTCTGATTGGTTGCTCATTTTATTTTATTATTTAAAACAACTTAATGAAGGGCAAAATCGTCCTCACAACAGCTTGTTTACTAAAGAAGGGTAGAGAAAATAGAGAAGGGTAGAGTTGAATTGGTTTTAACCAAGGGCAAACCAGCAATTGATCCACTTGCTAGTGTGATGGATTCTCCAATTAAACCGTGTCTAATTTCATTTTGGACCACGGTTCGATCATTTAGATTGGTTCCGATAAACAAAACAAACAAAGTTGCTGTTGGGTAATGTCCCTACCGACAGTTACTGACCAAATGCTAAAGGTAAAGCTGTTTTTTTTTTTTTTTTTTTTAAGTAAAGCTGTTTGTTTATGTTCGCGGTAATAAATTTTGATTATATATGAAAATAAAAGTGAAAAGAAACATATAAACAAAAGAAGAGAGCTCAGCTTTGTGAGAAAACTTTTTTTTTCATAAAACATACTACTTCTATATAGTAAATCTTTTCTGTGTACTGCAATATTAATATCGGTAACAAACAACTACTTCTAAATAGTAATTTTTTTCTATAGAGCTCAGTTTATTGTCACTTTAATGATTTTCGGTTATGCATTAATTTTGTTTATTGTTGTCTTTTTTGGGTTCAGTTGGTTGTAACTAATGATTTCGGTCGATACAAAAATATCTTGAATGAAAGAAAACTTTCCACAAAATATTTTGTTGTGGGTTTCAAAACTTGAATGGTATCATCTTCACAACTACGAAAAGATAGAGAAAATTTAGAGGTCTTTGATCGAGTAGCCTAATTAGACCAATTTAAAACCATCAGTTTGTAGGAATTTGTTGGAATCGAATATAATTTTTCTTATATAATTATAAAATGACTTAGTGTGATAGTTGGACTACTCAGAACACCAGTGGTTACATTACATCTATATCTTTTAAAGGACAAAGACATCTTTTACTTTATTGGGACAGCTTTTGAGTTGTTCATTTTAAGCTTACATTGGATACCTTCTTTGACCCATTCTCTACCTGAAAACCCCGCTTAACATTTATAGTTATAAAAACATCTCTCTCTCTCTCTCTCTCTTCTTGGTTTCTCAAAATATATTAAAAAAAATGTCTCAAGATTCTGCGACTACTACTCCTGCTCCGCCGCCACCTTCAACCGCCGGCGAATCAATGTCTAATGTTTCCGATATCAAATCTCCCCTTCCTCTTTCGCAACAAGACCAAGCCACGAAACTGGATTTGAACGAAGAAGAAGAACCAAAGATAGTAACTTTGGAGACAGAGTCACCGGAGCTAATTCAACCGTCGCCGGAGCCACCGGAGCCATATCGAGTGACGCCGGAGACAGTGACTTCGGAGCCCAATCACGCGGCGGAGGATGTATCAGAGCAGCCACATCTAGTGACGCCGGAGACAGAGCAGACGCCGGAGACAGAGCTAACACACAAACTGATGTTGGAGCAACGGAAAAAGTACACAGAGGTAGAAGATTGGACAGAGCTAGAACCACCGGACGCGGCGGTCTTAGAAGCTGCTGCGTCGGAGCCGAAAGCCCCTGAAGCTGCTGCACCACCACCACCGGCTGCTAAACAAACCGTGGAATCTAGATCTCTTGCGGATATGATGAACAGAGAAGAGTCTGAAAAGATTCAAATCCCTCCTAGTCTCGGCTCATTCAAAGAAGAAACCAACAAAATCTCCGACCTCTCAGAACACGAGTTAAACGCTCTTTACCAGCTCCGACACATCCTTCAAGAATCAACAACCGGAAAAACCTCCATTTGGGGTGTGCCACTTCTCAACGACGTCGTTTTGCTGAAATTCCTTCGAGCAAGAGATTTCAAACCGCAAGAAGCTTACTCAATGCTCAACAAAACACTCCAATGGAGAAACGACTTCAACATCGAGGAGCTTCTCGACGAGAACCTCGGAGACGATCTAGACAAGGTTGTGTTCATGCAAGGACAGGACAGAGATAACCATCCCGTCTGTTACAACGTGTACGGTGAGTTTCAGAACAAGGATCTTTATCAGAAAACTTTCTCGGACGAGGAGAAGAGAGAACGGTTCTTGAGATGGAGGATTCAGTTTCTTGAGAAGAGTATTAGGAATCTTGATTTTGTAGCTGGTGGTGTTTCCACCATCTGTCAAGTAAACGACCTCAAGAATTCTCCAGGACCTGGTAAGACTGAGCTCAGGTTAGCCACTAAGCAAGCTCTTCACCTTCTTCAAGACAATTACCCTGAGTTTGTCTCTAAGCAGGTATATAAATCTTTTGAATAGATAAGCAATAATGTTTTTTATTTGATTTTTGGTTAGATCTCATATCCTAAGAATGTTGAATTTTGTGATCAGATATTCATCAATGTTCCATGGTGGTATCTTGCCTTCTATAGGATTATTAGTCCTTTTATGACTCAAAGATCAAAGAGTAAACTGGTTTTCGCAGGTCCTTCAAGATCTGCAGAAACTCTTTTCAAGTAATTACTAAATTCTTTTTTTCCTAATTATTTCTATAACTATTGGAAATGTGAGCAACACTCTCTTGTCTTTCTTTGGTTTATAGGTACATCTCACCAGAACATGTCCCGGTTCAGTATGGTGGACTAAGTGTGGATAAGTGCGACTGCAACTCGGATTTTACACACGATGATACCGCCACTGAGATTACCATCAAACCAACAACCAAACAAACCGTCGAGATTATTATTTACGAGGTGAGACCCTTTTGTATTGGCATTTTTATAAAACGGTTTGAATTCTTACAATTCTTTCCTCTAAACGTTTTGTCTGTAGAAATGCACGATCGTGTGGGAGATAAGGGTAGTAGGATGGGAAGTTTTGTATGGAGCGGAGTTTGTACCAGAAAATAAAGAAGGATACACAGTGATCATTCAGAAACCGAGGAAGATGGTTGGGAAAGAGGAACCGGTGGTGTCTCAAAGCTTCAAAGTTGGAGAAGTTGGCAAGATTTTGCTAACCGTGGATAACCCAACTTCGACCAAGAAAATGCTTATTTACAGGTTCAAGGTTAAGCCTTTGCCTGTGTGAGTAACCAAAGTTGCATCTTTCTTCAAAGTGTTTCTTAGTTTAGAACTTTATCATCTTGATTAATTGCTTGTGCTTTTTTTCTTTACATGCTTATGTTCTGTTTGCTAAATTCTTTTATTTAGATTGTATTTTGCACTCATATCTCTTCAAGTGTTGAATGTCTTTTAAAGGAAACCAAACATTAGGCTTTGAGTATTATCTTCAGGACTTGAGTCTCGTCTCTAAAGTCTAAACATTGACTCCCTAAATGCTTTGGACAAAAAGATTTGGAATCTCTTAAGATGATAAGCCGATCTCTTAACATGTTTTGCATACAGTGATTGGCTGTAGCATTGTATAACGTTAAAGTGAACACTTTTTTTTCTCAATTCCCCATTCTTTTTAGCATTCATGGAGTTTACAAGTTAAACCTTCACCACTGTGAGGAGGAGACATATTACATAATGACAGAATATTACTATTCAACATCCATTTAGTAGCAATATAATGTGCAGTTAAAACTACATATCCTTGACTGGAGAGTGTAGCAATCAAACAATCAGAAGTCAAGCAGATCCTACTAGAAATATTTTGTAACTCGCACTTTAATTTTTGTCTTTTCTTCTCCGAAGTTTTGACCACATCAGCTATAACAATGTTTCTAGTATAACATTGATACTCTGGATTCAAATTAGTAAGATAATCTCTAAGCTCTAGGTTATACACACCAACTTTGATGTAGTACCAGAGAGAGAGTCATATGTAGCAAGCTATTAAAGTTACTAGTCTTGAATTGTTGTCCTACCCAATCTACTATATAAAAGCTCAATGGCTTTCTCCATGTTTGAAAACAAAGCCAAGCATGAGATACCAATACCAAGAAATTCACAAAATAAAAAATGGTCGACCCTACTGAGGTTACGATTTCTCGGCATTGCATTCTCCTGAATGTAGTTCTAATGTGAAACACAAATCTAAAATAAAAACAAAATTAGCGAGAAAGGATGAGGGAAATCATGATTGGTCATAAACTAGGGTTTATTATCCTTCAGTCAAATTTACCTTACTAATGAGCATGCAAGCCTTGACGAATATGTGTGGATCGAACCTCTGGAATACGGAAAACAAAAATGATATTTGAAAAGAAGGAATGAGAACCCACGTTTTTGAAAAAGAACTTCTATTAACCGTGGGAAAGTGAAAGACGAGTGTTGAGGTCGAAATTCCCTCCCCCGTAACAACGGTTATAAATGGTCAAGATGTTTTGTAGGACACTTGTGCCTAGTTCATTATGCGTATCATGTTTCAAATTGTTTATGTATCCTTACAAACTGTTTGTGTATCATGTCGTAAATTGTTTGCGTATCTTGTCGTAGAACGAATCCTGTCTTGCTGAGTTTGTTGTTTAGCCGAGATGGACTGTCCTACGGTAAACTATTCTGCTGAGATGAATTCTACTGCCGCAAACTGTCATGTCGCGATGATTGTCCTGCCACAAATTATTTTCCCGAGTTCGATGTTCTGCCCCGATGGACTATTCTGCCGACTTGAACCAATCTTGCAAAGATCACTATCTGCCGAGTTGGATAGTTCGCCAAGTTTACATTATATACGCAAACTGCTCTACGTACGCATATCCATACAATGATATTCATGTCGCAGTCAACATTGTCGATTTCGATAGCGTAAGTCTTTGCTACGATGGACTTAGAGAAGTTACGAGATGGTCTAGAGAAATGATGAGATATATTTTGTTAAGTGATGAGATGGAATTGGGCCGAAGTAATGAGTCTAGTTTTATGCCTATTTCAAGTCCAAAAGAAGTCCAAATCAAATGACTGATTTCCAGCCCAAAGAAAGTGGCGAAAATCAAAAGTTTAAAGGTTGTTTTGGTTTTATCTTTTCAAATTTTATCTTTAATAATGTTTTCATTTCCTAGGCAGTCTTGGAGCTTGTTCCAAAATTGTCTCTTCCTCTTCTTTTCTTCTAATTAACTCTTGTATTCTCAATTCTGAATCTTATCAAACATTTTATTCAAAAAAAATTCTCTTTTTTGATTTGTTTGGTGTGTAATATCCATACAACTTGTTCTTACTTTGGTGCGTTTATCCAAATCGAGAATAAGCAGAAAATTCAAGAGACATCCGCAACTCTTGAAAATTTCTCTCAATCCATTATGTTCTATACAAGTGTTCATAGATCAACAAACTCAACTCTTCATCCGCTACACCCATTCACATCCCCAAATTGAACCATTCATCTTCAATCCGCTGCACCATTCAAAGATCTTAAGAGATCAGATTCTATCAACCATTCGAAGTGACTCATGTGGATGACATCCTCTCTAGGATCGTGTCAAGTGGTATCAGAGCCACTTTGAATCAGGTTGTACCTATCCTTTTCAATTCTTTTTGTTTCTGCCTAACTTTTACGAATTGATTTAGGGTTGATCGTTCATCCGTTTGGCATGATTTTTGATTCAAACATGTACATATTTTCGTGAACTATAAGAATCTGTATTAGATCTTGTGTTTTGGATAAAAACTCGTAGTATTATTGTGTTTAGAAATTTTGACTCTTCAAATGCCTGTTAAATCCGAATTTCAAAAACTGTTTTCTTTGTAGATTTGTGACTAAAAACTGTTTTTCTTCTTTTCAAAGAACTTTTTACTTGTTAGATCTCTTTGATTTCATGTACAATGGAAGAACACAAAGAAGAAGAGTTCATTAACATGCAAGCCAACAAGTTGATACTTGAGGCAGTTACGACTAAACTAACCAAATTCGTTGATGATAAATTTGAGGCCTTTTGTCTTCAACGTGCTACTGCTAAACCAATTCAAACTCAAGAGAAAAAATAAGGGAAGAAGAAAGCCCAACAAAGGAGGAAACAAGAGCTTAATCCAAAGCCTCCTGACCACACACTAAGATCAGCACGGAGCATCCCACATAAAACCTCTCACGCTCCCAAATCTAAGGTTTATTTGTTTTATTTTCAACGCCCTAACGAACTTGAACACTATGCGTTTCAAAGAACAAGAAACTATCTACAGTGGAAAAGAAAAATGGAAGATTGGTTTTGCTACAAATGCATCCGCAAGGACAAAATGGTGTCTTGTGCAATTGGCCAGCTCAAAGGAAATGCTTCTAAATGGTGGTGTCAAGAAGTTGATGATCGCTGGTAGTACAAGGAGCCTACTATTACCTCTGGGAGAAATTTTTAAGGAACTAATGAGGAATAAGTATGCACCCAACAGTTTAGTATCAAAAGAACCAAACCAGCCTTCACTAATCCATCAAAAGTCCATGAACCACAAAGAAAACGTTAAAAGCAACACCACAATAAAAGAGCAACTAGATGATGAGCTACTTTAGCTTCTCAATTCTTACAGAGAATCCATAAAAGCTTATAAATGTGCTCTTCTTTTCAAATCTGTGAAAGATAAGTGTGATTTTTCTTCTGAAAATTTTGACTTTGTGCTTAAAAGTAATCAAGCTTGTGAAAAATTAATCTTTTTCAAACCGGTGCAACCGAGTAGTATTGATTCTTTTTCACAAGTTCTTGAAGAAAAATCTCCAACAGATGCACAAAGGTGTTTCCCATCGATTATGGAGATGGAGCCTTTTGCACTTACACCACATGCACCACCTTATCTTGCTTCAAGAGGAACAATTATCCTAGATGAGTCTATGCAACACCTTTTGCTTGGAACCAGAATGAGTGAAGCTAATAACCTGATTTCGTTTTGGCAAAAGTTTATAACTGGTTATAGTTTCAAATATTATGCTTTTAAACTCTTTACTTCAAATAATGCACTTGTTATGTCCCATGAGTGTTCAAAAAGGCATAGGACCCATGGAGAAGCATGTGAGGAGCAAATTTGAGGATCAACTTTAGATGCAAAATGGCTTGAATGAAGCCAAAGGAACCATGATTAGAATTGGAGGTTTCACTAGAGGCAATGCAAAACTAAAACAAAATGAAGAACTCATGTGTTCTATTCAAATCAAGGAGAAGCCACCTAATGCTAAACCACCCATTAAAACCCAAGGTAATTATCTAAACTCCCAAAAATGAATGAGAGCTAACTTGCTTTCTCTTGGTGCAGATTGTTCAATTTTGGAATTAAATACTACCTTGGTTCCCTTGTAACCTCATGAGTTCAATCATCAAAGCCACATTTGGAGACCAGGAGACCATCTAGAACATTCAAGACTTGATCCACAATTCACTACACTTCACATGTTCTCTGAGCAGCTTGAAATGGAGATTTCCTTATTTGGTTCATTCCAAACTTATCATTGGCGACCAGGAGATTATTTAGATAACTCTAGAGAGGAAAAGTTAGTCACCAACAATGCCATGGTCCAAGAAGAGCCTCCAGATTAAACACCAATCCTTTTTACCGTACTAAGTTGAGAAAACACAACCGATCTTATTTAGGTAAGTGTCTCTTTCTCTCATTTTGTTTTTCATGATTTAAGGGCTGAGAATATGACTTTATTATATCCACAAATCATTGAGAAACTTTTAGGGTTATTCACAGAATGTTCGGAACAAAACTCTTGTCTTAAAATGATTGAAAAAGAGGAACATGATAAGGATAATTCTTTGGTCCAAACTGAGACTTGTTTACTTGTTTCTAAAGACTCCATGACTGTGATAATAAGGAAACGTGAAGACTTGAAACGTGAGGAAGAACTTGAACCCGAGGAGCATCTTGAAAATAAGAAAAGTGGAGCTAAGGAACAACTTGTAGATGAACAAAATGGAGTTAAGGAGCAACTTGTAGCTAAGGGAAGTTATGGAAAAGAAGTTATCTTAACCTCATCGGTTTTGATACATGATCAATAAATGGGCATGTATCTCATTTGTACTCTTTTTTCCTTTATCTTTAGTTTAGTCCCAATGGGTTTTCCAAACAAAGGATTTTAATGAGGCAAATGATTCACATCCAAATCACCCATTAATGATCAAAGCCAGGCTAGAATCTTCAGAAAACTTTCCAATCTGCTAGCCATCAAGTCCAACCCATTTTATGCGTATTTCAAGTCCAAAGAAGCCCAAATCAAGTGTCTGATTTCCAGCCCAAAGAAAGTGACGAAAATAAGAAGTTTAAAAGTTGTTTTGGTTTTAACTTTTCAAATTATGTTTTTAACTATGTTTTCATTTTCTAGACAGTCTTGGAGCTTATTCCAAGACTTGTCTCTTCCTCATCTTTTCTTCTATTTAAACTCTTGTATTCTCAATTCTGAATCTTATCAAATATTTTATTCTAAAACCTTTTCTCTTTGTTTGATCTGTATGGTGTATAATATCCATACAACTTGTTCTTACTTTGGTGCGTTTATCCAAATCAAGAATAAGCTGAAAGTTCAAGAGACATCTGCAACTCTTGAAAGTTTCTCGCAATCCATTATGTTCTATACAAGTGTTCATAGATCAACAAACTCAACTCTTCATCCGCTGCATCCACTCACATCCCCAAATTTAACCATTCATCTTCAATCCGCTGCATCATTCAAAGATCTTAAGAGATAAGATTCAATCAACCATTTGAATTGACTACTTGGGCTGACATCGTCTCTAGGATCATGTCACTTTCTGTTAATCAAATCATAAATTGTCTAATACAATATGCCTTAAGAGGCTATTTATAATAAAACCATAAAAACTCTAGAAACTATGAAATATTCTAGAAAAACCTAATAGATAAACATTAACATAATTAATATACAAATAAATGGTAATTATCCTAATGCTACGCTGGATCATACATGGTGGGGTGGCCGCGGTGGAAGCGAATGAGGTGGAGGTAGATGCGGTGGAGGCAGACGCGGTGGAGGCGGTGATGGCATGAATGGTTATCGTTGGCTAGTCTCTGCCATTAGCATTCTAATAACACTTTTCAAAAAACAAATTACACTTTTAAGATGTTTTATTTATGTTTGAGAGAACTTGAAACTCTTTCAATATCGTGTGTTAGTCTTTTTATGTCAGAATTTTTTGTTGGTTAAAATTGAGAAAGTTATGATGCTTTTGCTTCAAGAAAATATGTTCTTTGACTTTCCAACAACCCATTGCAGCTCGAACTTGATCTGGTTAAACCAAATTGGTTTTGTTTGGTTTGGGTGAAAGAGAAGAGTGCTTATTTTGACTATTGTTTTTTACATAGTTTCTTTAAGGTATCAATCATTACTAAAACATTCATTTTGATTTCATTTTATGAAGAATTTGGTATCAAGTTTGTTTGCTTGATCAACTTTCATGGTTTATTTTGTTTTGGTTATTATTAAATGTGTCTTAAATCTGTTTTGGGTATATATTGGCCTATTGGGGCTTCAGATAAGAACCTTAAAGAAGTTGTTAGGCCTTAATGGTAATGGAGATGATTGGTTCGATTGTAGCTTTAAATTATTTGATGTAGAATTTATTCAGTAGACGTTTTTGTTGTAGCTGTAGAAATTTGACTGAAACCTTGTCAAAAATAAAACACGATTGCTAAATATTAAATATATGATGTTGAACAATCATTTATTACATAAAACTACTGATATATTTGTATAAAGAAAAAATATGGAAAACATTTGTATACATGTATGCCCTTGTTTGGAATCATGCTAGGCCTGAGTCGGACGCTCAGTCTGCGCCTAACGATTTTTTAGAAAATTGGATATAAATCCAAGAGCATTCTGGGAATAGCTTTTATACTTTTAATATATATTTAAAAAAATTTATACATAACATAACACATCAAAATTAAAAGTTCATAGAGTTTTTTATAATTCATATATATACCAAATAGGATCAAAGATCAATTGTTTTCTCTTCCATTTCACATCTAATACAAAGAAGCCAAAAGATTAGTTCCACTCACAAAAAAAAAAAAAAATATAGTCTTGATATTGAGAACACACAAAAATATCAAAAGGATTGTAACTCTTCATCCTTTTGTTCTTCAATGATCAAGTAGTCAACGTGTAGTGGACTTTTAGATGTGTTAGACTAAGACGTTAGATAGTTACTTACCAATCTAAAAAAAATCAAAGCAAATGTTAATTGCTCATTTGTGTAGCTACAAACCAAATAAAGACAAAAAAAAATATAGATAAAAGACCCAAACATTCGTAGATCAAAACATTATACTTATCATTACCATTCTAAGGAATTTGTGTGTCACGAAACACAAGATCTTCTTGGTAGACTTCAGGTTCAAACTCCATGTCCACAACATCTTCTTCAGATTTAAAGTCATCATCATAAAGCTCTCTTACCTTTGGAGCTTGGGCATTAAGCACGAAATTAACAGCATCATTTGGTTCTTCGATACGATCCATGAGCCATTCTTCAACTGTATTTTCATTACCATCATCGAAGATCACATCAACATTCTTTCCTCTGATTTTTTTTGCTTGTTGAACAACCTTGAATTAAATTGGACATAGACTAGATTGTTTAGCCGATCTACGCCTAGTCTATTTCTTTTCTTGGTGTATATCTACAACATAAGATTAGCCTTTAAATGTATGCATTGTAATAGGCATGAACAAGTGGTTAGAGAAGTAATTAACAAACTGCTTCAAAGCTGCTCCAATTTCTTTCATAGCCAGAAGAACTAGAGGTTAAAGCAAGGATCCTAGTTGCTAACTTCTGCAAATTTGGTACAACACATCCATAGGTTGCCCACTAATTCCCTATTATTAAGCAAATTATAGATATAGCATATCCTAATCTTATACCTAAAGATCAAATAAAGACAATTAAAGTGAGAAAACATACCTTGACCAACATTTTCATCCTTCTTTTCACATCCATTTAGTGTTAAGCTTATCCCAAAAGAGTCAGATTTGTTTATGTAGATACTAACCTAATGATTCACGACTAAACTTTGCTTTTCGAAGTCGCCATGATACAACGTCTGAACACAAGCAATGAATATTTGCATAACCTCTAAGTCATATATACTCTGATCTTTGTAAAAGTAGAAAAGATTGAGAAAATAGGCTGCAATATGCAAAGAATAATCCAATCTCCCTTTCATTTTCTCATCAATAATCTAAAAGATAGGTTGGTAATTCCTCTCCAAATGGTCAAAAGCTACCTTGTTAGAATTCTTAGCTTCTAAAATCTCACCATAAATAAACTCAAGAGACGGTATCTTCTCTCCATCGGCAAGCCTTAGAACTTTCACCAAAGGGATGAACACTTTCAAAACTACTATCACACTATTCCCGCCTTCAAAAACTTGGAATGCTTACAACCATGCCACTCATCACTGCCAAACATTTCTTTAGTTATTCCTTCTTCTCGTAGAGACTATGAAGTGTCAGGAAGCAAGTTGCAAACCTTGTTGCTCCTGGTCTCGCTATATCCTGCTTCTTAGTATATGATCTCATCATCAATAATGTTTTATGATGAGCATATATAAAGATGGTGACCACCTTTGCTTGATCTGTGATTTTAGCAAAACCATGCAACTTTGAAATTCCCTCAAGCATAAAGTCCATAGTGTGAGCACCACAAGCAAACCAAACGATTCTCAGTCTCTTTTGTTTAAACAGTTTTGCATCTACTACATTATTGGTAGCATTATCTGTCACCACTTGCACAAACTTCTCTGCACCTATTTCTTCAATGCATTTATCAATGTAGTAGAAGATATATTCACCCGTGTGAGAATCCTTAGAAGCATCCTTTGAAGAAAGAAAGCATGTACGTCCTCTTGATTTAACACACAAGTTCATGATGCTTCTTCTTTTCATGTCAGTCCATTCATCTGTCATCACATAGCAACCATCTTTGTCCCATTCTTCTTCTAGAGTCTTCAACTTTTTCTTTGTCCTTTGTTGTTCTTCATTTAGCATTCGCTCTCTTAACTAGTACTGAGTCGGAGGTCTCCAACCAGGCTCAAACTGACCTAATGCTTCACAAAATAATCTAAAAGATTCATTGTCAATTGCGTTGAAAGCAATATTTGACTCGTAGATCCATCGAGCGAAGTATTGGTGTAGAACATGTGTCTTCTCTTTCGAAATAGCATTGTGGATACTCTGTTGCCGTTTTCTGTGCACCCAAAGAAGCTTCAGGGTTAATGATGGTGGCAAATTGATCCATGAGACCTTGGAAGTCCAAATGCGGAGATTTAAAAGTTTCAAGCTCTCTTTCCAGTTTTTCAATGATATTGTCCTTACTTATATTAACCTCTGCCCTCATCTCTTACTCATGTTTCCTCTTCTAACCTTTCTTGTTTTTTTGCTTCAAGAATCAGATTCTTACACTTCTCTTGATCTACTGTGGACAAGCAGAGACATTTCCCTTCAAATGAGCTATGTGCTCCTTCATTCTTTACACACCACCAGAGAACTCTTTCCCACACAGAAAGCATTTCAGTTTGTCTAGACTTCTTGGATCACACAATACTCCATAATTCCATCCCACATCATTTGAATTTCGCTTTAGAGGTGGAGGAAGAGGTGTATCTGTTGGTAGATTATCCATGATACCCTAACCTAAAATTGCAAACAAATCAAGTAAGAAGCTGAAAACTAAGTTATAGAAGAAAAAAAAATAGTTGACTAATTCTCATAAATTTAGAACCTAAGCTTCACAATCAACTCATACAATGAATTCACAAACCAACTCATACAATTATCACTAAAAATCATTTATATTCACAACCAAATCATAAAATCAACACATGATAATATATGAGAAGAGAATCAGACAAAAGCTTTAAGATTTGATGTCACTTTGTGAAGAAGTAGAATCCATGTCATGTGGAGATTGATTTTTATGTCACCAACACCTATTAGTTTAGGCAAAACTTCAACGACAAAAATCTATTATTACTGGATTCCATTGTTAATCAAATTATTTTCTTCTTTTTCCTATCATACACATTTCTTTATTCTAGAACTTTACACATGTGTAAATTATTCTTAGTTTTCTATCAATAATTGGACAAACGTCGTTGTATTCAAGACTCTGTAGACAAATCCTATCAGATTTATTCAATAAAGTAATGAAAGTCTCCTTCACCAAGAATTCAAAGCTTTTGTCATATTCAATCAAACTCTCATAATTTCAAAAACTTACTATCACCGTCATCAAATTCATAAGATTCAAAAAAGTATTACCTCGAATTCGTTTCTAAAAGTAACGCAGCTGATAGACAAAATCTATGTGATTTGGGGTTGATGATTTGTAGATTTGAAATTAGGGTTTGGTTTTGAAAGACTGAAACAATCCCAAAATTGTTGTTGTCGTCGAGGTAGAGACGATGAAAAAATTGTTTTGGTAACTAAAGCTTAGTTGGGCTTTTCATTATTGGATAAATATTTAGCAAAGTTTAGGCTCGCCGGATTTCTAACTTACCGCCGATTTTTGTTAAAACGCGGCTATGGCAGAGAAAACTCGGACCTCCACGTAATTCCTCGATCACCACCATTTTGCTGCGGTCAACCACCGTCTACTAAAATCTCGGCTGTTGAATCTCCAACTCGGCCACGTTTTAGATCAAGGTGAAAAACAAAGAAAAACATAAATGTACTAAAACTTATCAAAACTACAGTAATATAAGGAAGACTTTGAATACCTCTACTCATAAATATGACAAAAACTGTCCATTAATTTATGTTTCGGATCTTTTGGATATTCTTGCGGTTTTTTTGGTTCTAGACATATTTTTAAAACTTCGGTTAGAATTCGGTTTGAATAATTTTGGATTGATTCCGGTTATTTTTACCCAGCTATAGATCTCTTATCGAGTAAACCGGTTTATAAAATCATAATGCCGATTGAATAACTGTTCGTTTTTAACTTATTTATTTCTGGTTTGGTCTGGTTTATTTCCCCCACCGGTTCCAGGCTCTTCGTTAAGGCGGCGAAGCTGTAATGATCTTTAGCTGGTACAGTCTTGGCCATAGGTTCATCGGAATTGGATCTGTTAAGGTTGGTGGGTTTTGCATCTTGTTTGCTGGGTCATTGTTCTTTCCCGTTTTCTCCTTTGTCTTTGTCTCTCGGAAACAAATTGGGTTTATTGGAACGAGAATTGCAGAAGCTAGATTGGGGTTTGTCTCTGTCGGGTTTGATACATTCTGTTTGATGTTTGCGGATATATGTAGTGATTTGATTCAATCATTTTCACATTTAAACTTAGAGATATGCTTATGTTCGTACATTATATTGAACCCTGGAATTGTTGCTTGTTTAGTTATGGGGCTTGCTTGTTTATATGTTAATATAGAACCAAATGAATTGTTGGTTGTGCTTCTAGAAAATAAGAATTTTCTTCTGAGTTTGGATCTTGACTCAATATGGGTTTCGTGAAATTATAGAAACAAGTGAATAGTTAGAGATGGTATTTAGATTTAGCTATGGATGATGATTGAGCTTCAAATTCATACAACAACAAGATGTTTCTACTTTCTAGAAACAACAAAGAATGCATCCTTTTGTTTTTTGCATTTGTATCAAAAAAAAAAAAAAAATCCAACGCAGGAACTCTTTGATCTACTACTTCACCATTGACTCTGAAGGAGATAGTTGATTCAACTCTTTTACTTTGTCAGTTTGTTTGTTATCAAAAAAATCTCGAGTTGTCGGAAAGAAGATAATTGTTTGGAATAGTGGAGAGAGATGGTAGAGTAGATGTCTGAAGTAGATCACTGCTCTCACCAAATTGAACACCATAGCTTGTATACATATCTTGTGGGAAGCTAGTGTTACTGACCATATTACTGTAAGGGTCCTGAAAATCAGAACATAAATCATATGGATGTTGAGAGTTGGTGGTGGTACTTTCACTCATAAACATCTCGTTCTGATCATAACCATAAAGCTCATGCTGCATCGACTGATTCGACTCGTAGTCATTCAAAGATTCTTGTACCGCTGAGTAATCTTCTTGTGGGTTTGAGAGTTGAAAGTTGTTACTGTTGATCATGTCACTCAAACACATGTTCTGATCATAACCACAAAGCTCCTTCTGCATCAACTGATCCTTTAATGCAGATTCTTGTAACGCTGAGTAATCTTGTGTGTTTGAAGCACAAATATGTTGAAAGCTGTTGATTTGATCATAACCATTAAGCTTTTGATGCATCAAGTGATTCTTCAACCCCGATTCTTGTACTGCCATGTAATTGGTTTGGTTGAAATTTGATGCTGCAGAGAGAGGGATTTGAGAGAGAGTAGCATCTCCATGGTTATACATAAACAGCGAGAACTGGCTAGGGTTCAATGTTTGAATCTGATGATGTTCTTCAAGATTCAGAGACATTGGAGGGGTTAAACCCTGATGATCCAGTTTTGTTTTCTTCGGTTTCTGATGATCCAAGTTTGTCTCTTTCTGTTTCTGCGCCTCGATGAAACGATGCCGTTTTTCTAGTGTAGAGGAAGCAAGTTCTAAAGATTGAATCAGTTTGGAGATTTGGTCGGGTGAGTAATGATCAGAGAGTGGATACTTTAAGACATTCGTATTCTTCTTAGAAATCGTCGTCGTCTTGTTCTTCTTCACGGATCCAGAAAGATTGACGCTTTTCTTACGTCTCTTGGCTTCGTCTAATTGACTATACCTTAAAGCCATGTCTTTAACTTTCTCTCTATCCTCAGGCCATGTTTTGAGTTCTCCGTCTGGACCGTAATGAATGACGCAGACTTCGATGTCACAGAGAGTCGAAAGCTCGTAAGCTTTTTTGAAGAGGGTTTCACGCCTTTTGATCAAACTTGTTGCAGAGTGTGAATAAGAAGACGAGGACGAAGTGGAAACAGAGGAAGAAGTAGAAGATCTCATTGTGATTGAATCTCTCGTTCTCGTACACGAACAAGAAATTGATAGAGAGAGAGCAAGATAGAGATAGTGTGAATATATTTATAGATGTTTGTTTTATTACTTGGTCTCAACGTTTCTCTCTCAAGGCTAAACTGTGTTGGAAGTGAGATTCGATTTCCATAAATTCTAATTTTCCCTTAATTGGTCTCATGATTGTATAAGAGAAAATGGAAATTCCAAAATTTCTCTCGTTCGTAAGGCTTTTTTATTAACAACGGGTATGTTTTTTTCCTCTTTATTAAGAATGAGAGTGGTGTGTTTCTACTTCTAGATTCGGTTTTTATATTGTCAGAAAAGGAAATATTTGCTCGAGAAAAAGTTCATCAACGAAGAGAGAGATAGGAGAGTTTTTAATTTATCTTGAGCCAATCTTTCCTTTTGCTGTATTGGAATGCAAAAACCTCAAAAATCATTTTTTTACAAACCGATGGAGTATTGTTTTAGTTTTCTATTCTATTTCTTTCACATGTATGATACTCGCTCCGTTTCATATTAATTGTCGTTTTGATAAAATGTATATGGATGTGTTTTGAGTTAATTACATCTAAATACTAACCAGATATATTTTTCAAAACTACAATTAATATGTAACGGAGGGAGTATGAACTAATTGTTTTAAATCAATCAATATTTGCTACAATAAACATGGTTGATTAACCACACTGAAAGAAGAATGAGAGTGGTGTGTTTCCACTTCTAGATTCGGTTTTTATTTAACATTTTTGTTTAATATGTTGACAAAAATTGTTTGCAAAATGGATAATAATCAAAGTAATATATATATATATATATATAAACATAAAATTAGAAAAACTAATATTACAATCCGTAAAAACGTAAAAAAATTCACTAAAAAAACGTAAAATTCAAGAAACCATATAAAAAGTATGATGGCTCAAATGTTTGCAAAATGGAAAAAAAATTGAATTAGTATATATATGATTATATAAAAAGAGTAATATAATAGGTTGCATAAAATTTTAAATGTACATTACAATTTGTAAAAACAAACTGATTTCGGTCACTACAATTGATTTGAGTTTGGTTTTGGATTCATGTCAAAATAAATCAGTTTTCACATAACTTTCACTTGCAATCAGAGCTAAATGCGTCAAAAAACTTAAGCTAACAAACAAACATTACAATAAGCTCTCTTACTTTTGGTCGAAACATGCATGAAGACTTATAGACACTGTTTGTCTCAAATACTGTTAGAGAACTACCATGGATATAGAATGATGCAATGTGGTGAATGTAGCTACTGACACATGAATCTTGATGGTAGGATCTTCAGATAACACATACATATTTGTTCTTTAATGCCTTGTAGGAATTGAAAAGCTTCACAGTCCATCAAGCACTTTGCATTCTCCAGAAGCTCTACAACAAACACAATCCATCACACAATAATCAAAAACATATTACCATTAAACCTCAACGAGAATGAACAAAAGGGCCTTGAGAGAACAAACTCTTTTCAATCTTGAGCTCAAGTGGTTGAGATTCTTTGGACACAAAACTTGAATACCATATCCAGGATACATTGTGGAAAAGCAAAACCAACACTTCGACAATCTCATTTTGTCTCCTCCTGAAGAACCCCTACAAGAATACAGAGGAATCATAAAAAAAATGCTTGAGTCAAGGAACTATCTCGAACTTATTAAAGGAAAACTGAAACTAAACCCACAAAAAAATGACCATAAAACACAACAAGGAAATTTTTTTGCACATAATTAAGTTTAAATCCTAAGCAATTCTAAGCACACAGAGAAAAGTTTCAGCTTTAATCTAATTTACATGAAAAGTCTCAAAATATCACTCAAAATTCGTCAAAAACTCTAAACAGGAAGACTCTTATGATCATTTATCATACAAATTTCAACAAAAACCACGAAATTAGGGTAATTGCGGACAAACCTGTGGATGATTCTAGACTTGCTAGACCAATTTCACTAAGCACCCTATAACTTGCTTGAAGCAATCAAAATCCAAAATTTGTTTACAATCATTGATTCGGAAAAGTACCCAAAATCATTTAAATTTATTTTAGATCAAATATATGGAATTATCAGTAAAACCATAGCGAAGAAGATTTGTAGATCACTGAGAGGAAGAAACTGGCCTGAGTGTTGAGGTTATGCAGAAGAGAGCGAGAGCGAGATCCGATTAACCGGAGAAAGGGATCTGATTCACCGGAGAAGAAGATGAATCAGCGATGAATTTTTTGAATCGCCAAAGAAGAAACACGAAGAAGAGAGATTCTCTGATTTTGCACAAATGAGTTTTAATTTTTTTTCCTCTGACTACACCAAATCAGAAAAACACGGATCCAATAGAATATTGCCACGTCACGGTTGATACTGTCTCATACGGCTCAGTGCAATGAGACGTATAAGTAGGCCTGGGAATTCGGATAATCGGTTCGGGTTCGGATGGGTTTCGGATAATCGGATATAGGGGTTTTATACCCATTAAAGAACTGAAACATATTCGGTTCGGTGTCGGTTTGGTATTTTCGGATTCGAATTGGTTCGGTTTTATAATTAATTATCCAAAAAAATTCTGTATCGGTTCGGTTCGGTTCGGTTTCGGATATTTTTTACTCAAACTACAAAAAAATACCAAAATATCCGAAAATGTCTAATATATTCGAAATTTATATAATTGTTTTAATAAAAAATGAAACAAATCAGATAAATTGGTTTTTTTTTTATTAAACTAACCGAAAAAATCTTAAAACTAACAGAAACAAAATTGTAAAATTCACCAATTTTATCCTACATATCCAACCTAAAACCAAAATGTTTACAAAATAATTTATGTGTCGGATATTTCGGGTATCCATTCGGTTTTTGGTTCGGTACTAGTTCGGTTTTGGGTTTTCGGTTTTAGACATATATGATCCATCGGATATTTTAAAAAGATTGGTTCGGATTTGGTTCGGATAATATCGGTTCGGTATCGGATCGGATGTTCGGATCCAGGTAAAAATCTCAGCCCTACGTATAAGACCCATTTTGATTTATTGATCCAATTTTTATTTAAATTTGGGCCTTTGATACCCACTTTATATCACCGGTGGGAATGGTCTTAGTATCCTTAAAGCTTGGTGAAGTGGTCTTGCTTAATCCCAATTCCATCTCTTTACCTTCTCTCAAAGTTATGTATTTAAAGGTGGTTACATTTGCGAACGATTGGGCTTTCGAAATGCTCATCTCATGCTACCCAATTCTCGAAAGCTTAACTGTGAAGAGGTGGGCTTATGACAATGTAAAAGTGTTACGTGTGTGCTCCCAGTCTCTATTGAGTTTTACACATTTTGGCCATCTTGAGAAGTATCTTGATGAAGAACAAGTCGTTGTCATTGATACTCCCGGCTTGAGAAGCTCCGACTTTTTGATCATAAAATTGAGCGTTTCATAGTTAACAACACTGGTTCCCTTGTTAAGTGTTAAGGTGGACCTTATCGATGTTATGTTTAAAAGGTCTTAGTCGATAAAAAAAAAAAAAAAAAAAATTCTCCACTATGTGTAATAATTTATCCAAATCTATCTAATTCTAAACTTTGATATTTTTGTAATATATTCTTTTCGTTTCAAAATGTAAGTTGTTTAAAAGTTTTTTATGCTAAGTTGTTTTCACAATTCTAGATATGTTTTAACTTTATTGAATATTGTATAACCACTAATATTCTACAATTTTTTTATGATTGGTTAAGCTATTTTTATTATATATATTAAATGATACTTTTTAGAATAAAAAGAGTTTCTTAATATTTGTGCTTTTTGCTCTTAACAAGTTATATTTAGAAACAGATGGAGTAGTAATTAGCTGTAGAAAGAAAACCGTGTTAATAATTTTTATATAATAAACCATTTTGATCAATTGTGTGACTAATACTTAAAATAATAACTAGGATTTTACCCGCGCTCTTGCGCGGACATTATAATTTATTATAAGGGAACTTAAACTCTAATAAGGGAGTCTAAATACTTACAAATGTACTTACAATGATTCAAACATAATAGTTTGAATAAATATATCAATTTTAAGTAGTTCAAATTGACTAAGTATGTGAATTTTAAGTGGTATCAAACCCTTTTAAGGGAGCCTAAACCCTCACAAATGTATTTACACTATGGAATGATTTTAAACAAATTGATTTGAAGTAAATATATCGATTTTAATCAATTCGAATAGCCTAAGTATGTGGATTTCAAGTGAACTAACTCTAATATGGAAGCCTAAACCTCACAAATGTATTTATAGTATGGAATGGTTTAAACAAATCGATTTGAATAAATATATTGATTTTATTCATATACAATTGATTACGTATGTGTGTTTTAACTTTTAAGTAATATTAAACTCCCTAAACCCTCACAAATGTACTTAGAATATGAAATGGTTTAAACATATCGATTTAAATAATTTAACAAATAATGTTAAACACATGGTGAGATTAATTTCATGATTTGAATCTTAAACAAAAGAATGTGGAAGCCCCTTACAAATGTGAAGTTTGAGTCCCAGAGAATACAAATTTATGGAGGCAACATTTACATGAGATTTTCAGCGTGGTGCAAGGAGAGCCGTTCGGAGTAGTCTTGCATGTTAAGGCTAAAATCTGTCTGTTGTGTAATCGCCCATGTAATGTTCTCATAATTTGTAATAATTTATAAATCAACACGATTAAAAAGAAAGAATAAAATACGAAAAATATGTTTATAAAAATAATACTAAAAACACTAAAAAACATTATTGGAGCCTAAACCCAAACACATGTACCTAATACATGGAATTTTTTAAAAAATGGTTGATTTGATTCAGTATGTCAACGTAAATGGCACTAAACTCTACTGTGAGAGCCTAAACCCTCACAAATGTGTTTAAAATATTAAATGAGTAAAAGAAAATGATTTGGCCAAACTTATCGATTGTAAGGTATAATAAACCCTAATATGAGAACCTAAACTCTCACAAATGTGCGTAAAATATTGAATGATTAAAAATAAACGATTTGAATAAACACGACGGTTTTAAAGGGTACTAAACCCTAACATGTGAACCTAAACCTTGATACAATATAGTATGACTTAAAATGATCAATTTAATTTAATAAAAGGATTTTAAATGATATTAAACCTCAATATGAAAGCCTAAACTCAAAAAAATACATGCAAAATATCAAATGATTTAAAACGTTTGAATTGATTAAAGGTGTCAATTTTAAAGGGCACTAAACCCTAACTTGAGCGTCTAAACCCTCATAAATCTGCGTAAAATATTGAATGATTGAAAAGGGATATTTTTACATAATTCGTAGATTTTAAGGGGTGCTAACCTTAATATGAGAACTTAAACTCTCACAAATGTATGTACAATATGATATCATTTTAAACGTTTAATTAAAATAAATATGTGGACTTTAAGGGATATTTAACTTGAGTATGGGAGTCTAAACTCAAACCCATGTACGTCGCCTGATTTAAAATGTTGGAATTGATTTAACATGTCGATTTTAAATGACACTAAATTACAATGTGAAAGTCTAAACCCTTACAAATATTCGGAAAAAATTGAATGATTAAATATCATATGCATGAAAACAAAAATTTCATCATCTAGTACAATGTATAATACAGTACAGAAAACATTTGAACAATGTTCAAAATCATATAACCAAAATCGGGTTAAAATATTTTAATAAAACAAATAAAATGTTTTATGTAAACAATTTACTTCTGTTATGGGTTACCAATCAGGAATGTTTCTTTTAATTAATGTTTGGTTGACAAAAAAAAAACTATGATTCCGTTTAGTTCGGTTATTGGAAACTTTGGTTCGTTTGTAATGTTACCGCATAAAATAAAAGTGTTAAATTCGATTTTGGTTTTTAGTAAAAAATTTTGGTTAATTGTCGGTAGTTAAATATAATCTAAAAAGTATTCTTTAGATATATCATATATCTGATATATTTTTTAAATTATTATTTATGTATAAAATATCTATAAAATATAGAATATAAAATTTATTTTTGTGTATAATATCAATATTTACGAAACGGAAGAAGTATCATTTGTTTGAAAAATTACACTATATATAAAAAGAACACACTGTCTTTATCTTCTCAATAAGATATTTAATATTCAATGCAAAAATCTGTAGTCATTGATGATTAGAACAAAATTACAAACTTTACACGTAGAAGGATTTCTTATTAAAATATCATGCATTGCCTTAGAACAACGAATCTGTGTAAGTTGACCCAAAACCCCAAGTCAACAAATCAAATCATGATTGTTTAGCAAAATAGAAAACATATCAAATCATGGTTATACAAAAGCATCCACGTTTATTCATTTATGTATTAAACAAAACCTTCACACGTCCTGCAACATGCAGAAAACATATCAAGCATTAGACAATAGTAAAGGCTCGACAGGTTACAAGTTTAAGAAATAGAAACGAAAGAAGAAATTTCCTTAAAATATATACAACAAATAATGTACGCGACTGAAAACCTGAAAACCTTTGAACATTGTTCCAAATCATATAACTAAAAATTTGTGAACAGATTAAGCAAACTAAACAACTTTATCTATCAACAATACATTTAGGAGAAATATAGTTATTAAAGCTAGATCACTACAAGAAAACAGCCGCAAATCCGACGGAATTTCCGACGGAAACAATTCCGTCGAAAATTTTCCGACGGTAATCCGACCGATTTCTGACGGAACTGAAATTTTTCTATTCCGTCGGAAATCTGTCGGAATTATTTCCGACGGACAAGAAGACCGTCAGAAATCAGTCGGATTATTGGACCGGGTAACTAGCCGGTGCCGACGCCGGAGGAGATTCCGGTAAGCTGTCGGAAATCCGTCGGAAAATATAAACCGTTAATATTTTCCGACAGATTTCCGACAGACACCCAACTAGCTGTCGGAAATCTGTCGGAAAAAATAGCCGTTATTATATCCGTTGGCTTTCCGACGCTTTTCCGACAGATTTCTGACGGTCAGCGTATTTATATATATGATTCCACACATCTTCATTCACTCACAACAACAACAACTTCCAACCAAACATTTGTTAGAAAAAATCGTTAAGAGAGTGAGATGTCATCTTCTAGATATTATAGATCGTGGATGGATGAAGAGATGTATGATCCGGAGTCGAAGACATTAAATGAAAGTTATGCACGAGGTATATGCGAGTTCATGGCGGTTGTCGGGAATCGAAAGGTGATAAAATGTCTATGTTTAAATTGTTGCAATTCACGTAATGTTAATGTAGAACAAGTTTGGCATCACTTGTATACCAATGGTTTTATGCTGGGATACAAAATTTGGTTTTTTCATGGAGAAACTAATAATGATGGTGCTAGTAGTAGCAGTGCACCATATGTTGCGGATAGCTTAGGCGAACATAGAACGGATAACTTAGGTGAACATAGAACGGATAGCTTAGGCGAACATAGAACGGAAGTATATTTTGGTGTAGGTACCGCTGAGATAGTTCATGATGCATTTAGAGAGAATTTGCCATCGATCGTAATAGGGGAGGATAGAGTAGAAGAACCAAATGAAGAATCTAGAAGATTTTTTGATATGTTAGACGCAGGGAAGCAACCCTTATATCATGGGTGTCGAGACGGACATTCACCTTTATCAACTGCTAGTAGACTGATGACCATTAAGACGGACTTCAATTTGGCGGAAGACTGTGTTGATGCGATAGCAGATTTTGTGAAAGATATTTTGCCTGAAGATAATCAGGCACCTGCATCATACTACAAGATACAGAAACTTGTAGCTGGTCTTGGTATGCCGTATCAGGTGATAGATGTATGCATCGACAACTGTATGCTATATTGGAGAGAAGACGAAGACCGGAAAAGATGTAAATTTTGTCGTAAACCACGGTATCAGGAAACTGTTGGGAGAGTTCCAATTCCATATAAACGTATGTGGTACTTACCATTGACAGTGAGGTTAAAGAGGTTATATCAATCTGCGCGAACGGCAGAACAAATGAGATGGCATGCAAAGCATCGTCAAGATGGAGAGATTACACATCCTTCAGATGCAAAAGCGTGGAAACATTTTTAAATGTTGTATCCGGATTTTGCATACGAGTCAAGAAATGTGTACCTCGGGTTAAGTACGGATGGTTTCAACCCATTTGGGAAGCATGGAAGGCAGTATTCTTTGTGGCCCGTAATCGTAACACCGTACAATTTGCCCCTGGTATGTGCATGCGTCGAAAGTTTTTATTCCTCTCCGTTCTTATTCCTGGCCCTGAGCATCCGAAGAGATCACTTGATGTATTCCTCCAGCCATTGATTTATGAGTTACAAATGCTATGGAGTCACGGTGTAGAAGCGTTTGATGTTTCACGGAAGCAGAATTTTCTGATGCGTGCGGTCCTTATGTGGACTATTAGTGATTTCCCAGCATACGGTATGCTATCTGGATGGACTACTCATGGAAGATTATCGTGCCCGTTTTGCCAAGACAATACTGACACTTTCCAATTGAGGAATGGAAGAAAGCCATGTTGGTTTGATTGCCGTAGAAAGTTTCTACCGGACAGCCATCCCTATCGTCGATCTAAAAGATTATTTAAGAAAAATATACAAGTGTTTGATGCTCCAATTGATGAGATAGACGGTCGTACTATATTGGAGCAGTTGAGAGATTTTGGTGCTGAGAGGACTCCTGATTGTGGGGGTAATGGGCATGAACCGCTTTGTGGTGTAGGGAAAGCTCACAACTGGCACAAGAAGAGTATATTTTGGGATTTGCCGTATTGGAAGGATCATTTATTAAGGCACAACCTCGATGTGATGCATACTGAAAAGAACTTCTTTGACAACATCATGAATACGGTGTTAAACATCCCGGGAAAGACAAAAGACAATGTGAAGTCTAGGATGGATGTTTCAAAGATTTGCTACCGTGATTATCTTGATCATCTTCCCGATGGTACATATCCTTTTCCTCCGTACCGATTGCAAATACAAAAGATAAGAGAATTTTTCCGGTGGATTAAAGACGAAGTTAAATTCACTGATGGATATGCAGCTAATCTGGGTAACTGCGTAGACTCGCGATACCTAAAGTTTTTGGGACTGAAGAGTCATGATTGTCATGTACTGATGCAGAGGCTTCTTCCATTTGCTTTTACCCTTCTCCTTCCTCAAACTGTCCACGAAGCTATTGCAGCAGTTGGTGCTTTCTTTAGGGATTTATGCACGAGGACACTTACAGTTGAGGGGATCCGCAATTTAGATGCCAATATACCAGTGATCCTTTGCAATCTTGAGAAGATCTTTCCGCCGTCTTTTTTTGATGTTATGGAACATCTTCCCCTACACCTCCCCCGCGAAGCCGAACTAGGTGGTCCCGTTCAATTTCGTTGGATGTATCCTTTCGAGCGGTACATGTTCCATCTAAAGAAGAAGGTAAAAAATTTGGCTCGAGTTGAAGGTTCTATTGTCGCACAGAGTATCAATGAAGAATCATCACAGTTTGCGGAATATTACTTTCCTCGGGAAGTTCGTACGAAGAGGAGACGTCCTGCTCGTCATGATGATAGAGGTGAGAGAGTCACGTATGCCGCGCTGGTCCCTGAGTTGTTTTCGCAAGTTGGCCGAGTGATTGGGAGAGGGAAGAGACGCTTTCTATCACAAGATGAGTAGAGTCACTTACATTTGTATATCCTAACGAATTGTGAGGAGATGGCGAAGTACGAAAGGTAAAAACAGAACTTATTTAAATACTTCTTGTTTTTAATACCTAAGTAATATATAGGTTTCATATGTTATATATTTTTGTTTGCTTTCAAGATTTACATTGCATCAATACGTCGCTATTATCCGGAAATGACAGAAGACGAACTTGGAGAATCTAAAGAAACCGAGTTTCCAAATTGGCTGCAATATTACGTAAGTTTTAAAAAAACGCTTATATATCTTAAAATTAGTGAATTAATTATTACTTAATTAAATTTTTGTTTATTAATTTGTCTAAATTATTATCTCAGGTTTCTGAAGGAATGAAGAATGGAGAAAGGTTTCCGACATGGTTACAAGAGATAGTTTCTAGCCCAAGCTTCGAAGCAACTTCATACATTCGGTATTGCACTAGGGGATTTGTATTTAGGATTCATGAAGAAAGGCCGAGGGCAACTGCAGATTACGGTATTTCAGCTACAAGTGGTGATGTAGTCTACTACGGGATTCTCAAAGAAATATTGCAAGTGCGCTATCCAGGAATGTTGGGCATGAGGTGCATTGTTTTCTTGTGTGAGTGGTATGATCCGTCATATCCAGAAGGTGTTCAGGTGAGCCAATTTGGCGTCACTTCAGTAAATTCTTCTAGGAGACTGCAAAAGTATGACCCATTCATCCTAGCATCACAGGCAGACCAGGTTTGATTTTAAAATTTTATAATACGTGCGTTATAGATAAATAATAATATTGTAATTGCCTAAACTAAATATGTTTGTTTCAGGTATGCTACATTTCTTACCCTAGGGTAACACATCGAGGAGATCCTTGGATTACAGTGACTCCAATTAATCCAAGAGGGAGACTATATGGAGTTGCTGAGCAAGATGCTATGCAACCAACTAGAATTACTCTGATGGCTCCAGTTGATCATTCTTCAGCGGTGGACCTTTTTGTTGATTTCACTGAATTTGGTGATAATATAGTACATTCAGAATCAGAAGAAGAAGTTGGAGAATTTGATGAAGACGAAGACACAATTCCTTCGGAAGGATCAGACTCAGACTCAGATTAGTTACATTATATGTTTGTATCTGTTAACATAAACAAGAATTTCGGATAATTTATATTTTTCTATTTTTTTTTTTTTTAAAATAATTTTCCGTCGGAAATCTGTCGGAATATATATATATATATATATATATATATATATATATATATATATATATATATTTTCGACCGATTTCCGAAAGAAACGGATATTTATATAATGTTCTTATAAAAAATTTATCTGCGTATATCTTGCCAAAACCTCTGTCGATCGCCGGTATAGGGTTGTCGATCGACACTGGCTCTTCTGTTTTTTTTTTTGTTATTTTAAAGCATCCGTCGGAAATCTGTCGGAAATATATATATATTTCCGACCGATTTCCGACAGAAATGGATATTTATATAATCTTCTTATAAAAAATTCATCTGCGTATATCTTGCCAAAACCTCTGTCGATCGCCGGTATAGGGTTGTCGATCGACACTGGCTCTTCTGTTTTTTTTTGTTATTTTAAAGCATCCATCGGAAATCTGTCAGAAATATATATATAAATTTCCGACAGATTTCCGACGCAATATTCATATCATGCTAATCTTAAAAGACGACACGTGTTACCCTTACATCTGTCGGAAATCTGTCGGAAATATTTCTATTTTTCCGACAGAGTTCCGACAGATTTAGGGTTTTGAGGTCAAATTCCTGAATTTCGAGAAGACAAAGTCTCGGCATACAATTTTGACAACTAAAGTGAAAGATAAGTGAGTAAATAACGTTCTCGATGTTATACAGAACATGATTTGCGATTTTGTCATGTATCAACCAAAAGCGTTTCATACAGTTACATATACAAAAAAATAGATGTTTACGGAAAATATTAAATGTTTAGAATTTGAAAGTAACAATGACCATTATCAAGTATTTTATCTTCCAAATATTGCTCCAACCATGCTATTAACTTGTAACTACGAAAACGGATCATTAACAAGCTTAAAACCACAAATCTGTCGGAAATCTGTCGGAAAAATGAATATTTTTCCGACAGATTTCCGACGGATTTTGGGATTCGAGGTAAAAAAAAGTACAAAATGCTAACAATTTTTCCAAAATAAGCATTTTGTTTTAAAATGCTTATTTTGCTATATATTGTTTAAAAATATCCATTTTTTTCCAAAATGCTAATTCATTAATTTCCAAAAAAAACATTTTTAAAATTTAATAAACATTTCCAAAATGCTAATTCATTAAATTTAATAAACATTTCTTAAATTTCTTCAATTCCTTAACCCTAAAACAACAAAAAAAACATTTCTTAAATTTCTCATACCCTAAAACCACAATTCCGTCGGAAATCTGTCGGAAATATATTTATATTTCCGACATATTTCCGACGGATGTGCCAAATTTTACCCGCGAAATGAAAAATAAATACCACGAAATGATTTAATTTATTTCAATTTCCGACGGATTTCCGACTACTTTAAAGCCGTCGGAAAATTTGGGTTAAATAACCCAATCTTCTCTTTTCTTCTTCACCCACTACAAGAAAACAGGCAGATTTCCGACGGACATTTTGTTTCCGTCGGAATTCCGTCAGGTAACTCCTACGGAATCCCGACGGGTTCTCGAGGAAAACCAAATCCGTCTCTATTCCATCGGTTTTTCCCGACGGACAAAAAAGCCGTCGGGAAAAACCGACGGAATAGAGACGAATTTTTTTTCTGTCGCAAAATGGCGACGCCACATCGACGGAAATCGGACGGAAGTAAAAATTTCCGATGTCGGCGACGTCTGAGTCATCGGACTTATTTCCGACGGCTTATATATGTCAGAAACTAGGACGGTATTCCGACGGTTTACGATGTCGGCAAAGTTTGAGTGGTTGAGATATCGTCTGCGGTGGCCGATGGGATGTGGCGGGGTCATATGTCGGACTTACTGACGGAAGTCCGACGGTGGCTTGACGGAAATCTATTATACATAAGTTTGCAGAACGGTTCATTCAATTCCATCAGATAAAAATTTCGACAAACAAAAAAAATATAAAGATGAGTTATATTTTCGGGCATGGATGGACGAGCCAATGACGGAAGAGGGCTCGGACTTATTAAGGGACGAGTACGCTCAAGGATTATGGGAGTTCATGAATTTACCCAGTAATGTAGACGCAGGAAAAAAAGGTCAGGATATTAAATGTCCTCGTTCTAATTGCTGTAATAGAATTAGTGTTGCCGTTCATAATGTTTGGAATCACTTATATAGATATGGTTTTAGACCGGGATATAAGGTTTGGTATTTACATGGAGAAAGGAATTATGAATATGGTAGTACTAGTAGCAATCAACCTTATTTTCCTGATGTCGTAGGGGAACGTACAACGGAAGTAGATGTTGGGGTAAGTACGGTTGCGATGGTTAATGATGCGTATAGAGAGAATAATATGCAGTCGGGTGGGTATGAGGGTGATAGGGGTGAAGAGCCTAATTTAGAATCTCGAAGGTTTTTCGAGTTGTTAGACGCATCAAAGCAACCACTATACAGCGGATGTAGGGATGGCCATTCACCGTTATCGTCTGCTACTAGGATGATGAACATAAAGACTCATTACAATTTGTCCGAAGAATGTGTGGATGCTGTCGCCGAGTTCGTGAAAGATATTTTGCCAGAAGATAATCTGGCCCCCGGATCATACTACGAGATACAAAAACTTGTTGCCGGTCTTGGTTTGCCCTACCAGGTTATAGATGTCTGCATCGACAACTGTATGATATACTAGAGAGAAGACGAGAACCGAAATAAATGTAAATTTTGCCGCAAACCCCGTTTTCAGGATACAAGTGGCAGGGTGAAGATTCCATTCAAACGGATGTGGTATTTACCCTTAACGGAGAGGTTGAAGAGGCTGTACGAATCAAACCGCACAGCATCGGCTATGAGATGGCATGCAGAGCATAGTCAAGATGGAGATATCACGCATCCTTCTGACGCGGAAGCGTGGAAACACTTTCAATCACTGTATCCAGATTTTGCCGGTGAACGACGGAATGTATACATAGGCTTATCCACTGATGGTTTCAACCCGTTTGGCAAGCATGGAAGGAAATATTCATTGTGGCCGGTCATCGTGACACCTTACAATTTGCCTCCATCTTTGTGCATGCGGCGCGAGTTCCTGTTTCTCTCAATTCTAGTTCCCGGGCCAGAGCATCCAAGACGGTCGCTCGATATATTCCTCAAACCATTGATTTATGAGTTGCAGATGTTATGGGAGCATGGTGTTCTGGCTTATGATGTTTCAGTGAAGCAGAATTTCACCATGCGTGCGGTTCTTATGTGGACCATAAGCGATTTTCCGGCATACGGTATGTTATCTGGATGGTCAACGCATGGACGATTGGCATGTCCTTATTGCCAAGACAATACTGCAGCTTTCCAATTGCAGCACGGCAGGAAGACTTCATGGTTTGATTGCCATAGGTGTTTTTTGCCGCCCAATCATCCATATCGTAAGTCTAAACGACATTTCAAGACGGATGTACGAGTGTTTCATGGTCCACCTCCTGAGATAGATGGTCATAGCATATTGGAACAATTACGAGATTTTGGTGCAGAGCGAACTCCTGAATGTGGGGGAAATGGTCATTACCTAGTCGACGGTTGTGGGGAATATCACAATTGGCACAAGAAGAGTATTTTTTGGGATTTACCGTACTGGAAAGATCATCTACTGCGGCATAATATAGATGTCATGCATGTGGAAAAGAATTTCTTTGACAACATCATGAACACCGTATTAAACGTCCCAGGAAAGACCAAAGACAATTGGAAGTCTAGAATCGACTTGCCATCGATTTGTACGAGGCCATCTCTTCATGTTTTGAACGGTAGATTGCCTATGCCTGCGTACCGGTTAGACGCTAGGAAGAAAGAAGTATTTTTTGAATGGTTCAAAAATTTTGTAAAATTTCCAGACGGCTATGCATCTAACCTAGGTAACTGCGTGGATTCGACGGAAGGGAAGTTTATAGGAATGAAGAGTCATGATTGTCATGTCGTGATGCAGCGTCTTCTTCCATTTGTATTTGCATATCTTCTTCCAGAACCTATCCACCAAGCAATAGGAGGTATATTTGTTACTCCCATTAGTCTATGTCTATCATTATATTACTATATATGTACTAACTTGTTTAATTTTATTTTGTAGGAGTTGGTGCATTCTTCCGAGATTTATGTTCACGAACGCTTACCGTCCACGGGATACGTAACTTGGAGGCCAATATCCCAGTACTCCTTTGTAATATTGAGAAGATATTTCCACCATCTTTTTTTGACGTTATGGAACATCTCCCAATTCACCTCCCACGAGAAGCAGCCTTAGGAGGCCCTGTTCAATACCGATGGATGTATCCGTTCGAGCGTTACATGTTCCACCTCAAGAAAAAGGTCAAAAATTTGAGCAAAGTTGAGGGATCTATTGTCGCACAAAGCCTAAACGAGGAAGTCTCACAATTTGCCGAATGTTATTTTCCACGGGAAGTTAGTACTAAGGCAAGACGCCCTGCCCGACATGATGATGGAGGTGAGAAAGCAGTCTATGACGTGGTTGTTCCTGAGTTGTTTGCCCAAGTTGGTCGAGCAAGTGGAAAACGAAAGAAACGCACACTATCTGTACAGGAGGTCACACATCTGCATACGTATATCCTCAGAAACTGTGACGAAATGTTGGAGTACGAAAGGTATCTCAGTTATTAAACTAAATGTCTGGAATTATTTGCCTTCATCAACTAACGAGTGTTATGTTACAGGATATACATGTCTCTCGCACGTGCTTACCATTATGGTAAGACAGATGCCGAACTTGCTGTATTGAAAGATGAAGAATTTGCGGACTGGTTGAAATGTTATGTAAGTTAATATAATTAATTACGCTTACTTTTGCATATATGTTTGCACGTTCATTTTTTACTTATTAGATATTACGAATATAATTTTTAGGTTTCCGATAGTAGATCAACTGATCAATCAGTCCCGACATGGTTAGTGGAGGTTTCTTATGGTTTACGCAGCACGGCGATTTCATATCCCAAGTTTTGCACTAGGGGATATTCGTTCAGGATCCATGAGGAAGGACGTCAAAGATCAACTTCGGACTATGGTATTTCGGCGCAATCCGGTGATACCATGTACTATGGGATTTTAAAAGAAATCTTGGAAATCCGTTATCCTGGAATGGTGAACTTGAGGTGCATTGTATTTATGTGCGATTGGTATGATCCATCCAATGGTCGAGGGGTTCGAGTCGACCAGCTTGGTGTTATTTCGATAAATTCAAGCCGCAGATTGCAGTATTATGATCCATTTATCCTTGCGTCTCAAGCAGACCAGGTATCAATATTTACACTAATATGTTTACCTATGTACTCATACTTAAGGTTTCTTGTTCATGTATAATAACAATATCCACTAATTATTAATAGGTTTGCTACATTCCATATCCTCGAGTTGCCTACCGTACAGATCCGTGGGTCACAGTAACTCCAATAAACCCCAGAGGCAAAATCTATGGAGTTCCAGAACAAGATGCTCTACAACCATCGAGAAGTGTACAAATGTCACCTATTGAGGAGATGAATAACATTGACCTTGTCGTTGATGTCACTTATGTCGGGGATGATCTAGTGCATTCGGACGAAGAGGAAACACGGGGAGAATTTGACGACGATTCAGACTCAATCCCCAGTGATGGTTCTACCGGAGATTCAGAATAAATATTAGTTGTGCTTATTCATGTTAGTCTCTCACATTTGTGCATGTGTTCCTTATAACATTTTACATTTCATAAACAAAACCGATTGTGGACGAAATTCTGAGTATTGCAACTCCAATAAAACATTAAATTTAATGAAACATATATTTTTAACACAATCTTAAACAAGTACAATAAAGAATATATTGCAAATTTTTAACACCTAACAATTATGGTACAAGTCCACAATAACCTCCCCAAAGGACTATCAGATGTCTGTTTCCACTCCGAACTTACCATTTGTTAAAACCATTTCATGATGTTCTTTCCCTTTTTTTTCTTTCTTGGAGAATCTACAAATCCGTCGCACAATTCACTTTTTATTGCATCAACGTCTACATTTATGTTTGGCTTTTCTGGGCTTTGGGCGAATTGGAAGTCATAGTAATGATCCGTTGTTGGAGATTCTAAAAAACCGTTCCACAAATCTTTTTTGATTGCATCAACATCTAAATTTAAGTTTGGCTGTTCCGGGCTTTGCGTTAATTCAAAGTCATACGACTGATCCTTACCTACGTTTGAAGTACTTGCACCGTAAGTATCTGACTTTTCCACCAAGTCACATGGTGGTTCACCTTCGGTATCCCGCTCTT
Organism: Draba incana; assembly: GCA_963576765.1. Taxonomy (NCBI): domain Eukaryota; kingdom Viridiplantae; phylum Streptophyta; class Magnoliopsida; order Brassicales; family Brassicaceae; genus Draba; species Draba incana. Next base: position 17,339,013 of record OY755211.1, on the reverse strand, counting down.
GATGAAGACATTGTGGCTGCCTATCGTAAATGTTGTGGATGTTTGGCGCGAACTGGCTGTCAGGCACTACTGTTGCTATGGAATCTTCTTCATCGATTGGTGAGCACGTATCTAATTCCCATGAGTAAGTGGGAATTTGCTTAGTGAATTCGTCGCATAGGGATTCGGATTCCCACGAGTATTTTGGAACAATGAAAAAATTAGCCACGCCTTTTGTGTTTGAGTCTTCATTAGGAGAGTTGGAAGACATTTTTTTTTATAATTTGAAGCTGTACAACATAAAAAACTCGATAGGGAGTATTTATAGAAGACGTTATATGTCTAAACCGTCGATATTCCATCATATACAGTGGCCGTTACCGCCGGAATACTGACGGAATTCAGACAGCACGATGTCGGCAAAGTATGATTGGTCAGTGGGTATGGACGGATTTCCGACGCATTAAATATGTCGTAAGTAATGATGAATTTCCGACGGTATTTATACGGAATCAGATGTCGGCAAAGTATGATTGGTCAGTGGGTATGGACGGATTTCCGACGCATTAAATCTGTCGTAAGTAATGATGAATTTCCGACGGTATTTATACGGAATCAGATGTCGGCAAAGTATGATTGGTCAGTGGGTATGGACGGATTTCCGACGCATTAAATCTGTCGTAAGTAATGATGAATTTCCGACGGTATTCATACGGAATCAGATGTCGGCAAAGTTTGATTGGTCAGTGGTTATGGACGGATTTCCGACGCATTAAATCTGTCGTAATTAATGATGAATTTCCGACGGTATTTATACGGAATCAGATGTCGGCAAAGTATGATTGGTCAGTGGGTATGGACGGATTTCTGACGCACTACATCTGTCAGTAGTAATGAAGAATTTCCGACGGATTACCGACGGACATAAGTAAGTTTTATATAAGCATCCCGGCTCTGCATTCATTCATAAAAAATTTGAACCCATACTCATAACATAAAATATTCTATTGCGTAATGGCTAATAATGATCTATGGAATTACTATATGCAAAACCGAGCCCCTGGTCAAAACACTCGCAACACACCTCGTGTTCCATCAAGCCCTCCTTACGATAACTTAAATGTTATTGATGGTGAACCGACAATTTCACTCCATCCAACTCAACAATCGCAGAACCAAACGCCCGTAATACCGGGACCTGGCCAAGTCGTACGGCAAGGATTGTTTCGCAAGAGGACTCATGATGCAAAGGTGCTGCAAGGTGAAAGTTCTCAAACACGCCCAACACAAGATTTTATTTCTGAGGTGATTAACGAGGCACCACAAGCCGACCATGATTGTAGTAGTCCGCGGTGGACTTCTACTATCGATTACATAATCCGGGAAGGTATATATATATATATATATATATATATATTTAATTATCATTTTTACTTTTTCAAAAATGAATTAATGTACGTAGGTGACTAATACAAAATCTATCATTCATAAATGTAGGTTCTTATCATAATAGGATCACACCATTCTGGACCCAGGTTGCAGAAATTCAATCCCCGCGTTCACAATTTGTGAAAATAAAAAAGGTTTAGGTTTCCGTCCAATTTTATTAACATTAATTTATGGACACATTTTATCTGAGAAGCTAGTATTTATATTTTATTTAATTTTCAGATTGTTGCTATGGTCTCTTCTTTATCCCCCAATGACCAGGGAGATCTGCTTGTAACCTTAAAAGATCCTTCGGGAAAAATCGAGGGAACCATGCACCATAACATCTTAAAAAATGACGAGTACAGACTCATGACTGGTGTAGGTGCGGTATTCATCTTGAAGAATGTTACCGTTTGCCGATTTGATAGGACCCCAAAGTACCTAAATATCACAGAGCGGAACATTGTTAAGGTAGTTACACCATACGTTTATAATGATTTTTGGGAATGGTTTTAACTATATTCAGTTACGAATCAGATAATCGGTGCTAATTCGATGATTGCTGAATACCACCCAACGGAAATATGCACCATGGAGGAGGAAGATGAAGAAACTACTGGGTACGAATATGAAACAGTGCCAGACTCCGATGAAGAATAAATAATTTAAACCTCTAAAGCTTTATGTTGCAGTAATAATAAATAATGTCGTACTATTTATTGTACGATTTTATAATGTTGTCATGTTTTTTAATTCCTATTATGGAATGAGAAATAGAGGTGTTAAATATGTGTAATACGTTTCGAAGCCGTACTAATATATTTATGTTTCTTGACTGCGATGGTCAAATTAACATTTTAGCGACATATAATTTTGACAAAGCTTAAATATAATTTTTAAAAACCTTATAATCAACTTTCAAACCATATGATATACTTTTATATCAAACAACTTAATATTTTTATAAACTTTATAATCAACTTTAAATTTGTAGGTAATATTTAAAAGGATTAAGGAAAGAAACCGTCGGAATTCCGTCTTATATGAAAGACGGAATTCCGACGGTTTTGGAGTTATATTATTTGTAAATTTTTTCCCCAAATTTTAAATCATAAAAACCCCAAACCGTCGGCATTCCGTCTTATATGAAAGACGGAATTCCGACGGTTTTGGAGTTATATTATTTGTAAATTTTTTCCCCAAATTTAAAATCATAAAAACCCCAAACCGTCGGAATTCCGTCTTATATGAAAGACGGAATTCCGACGGTTTCTTTCCTTAATCCTTTTAAATATTATCTACATATTTAAAGTTGATTATAAAGTTTTAAAAATTTTAAAGTTGTTTGATTTAAAAGTATATCATATGGTTTGAAAGTTGATTATAAGGTTTTTAAAAATTAAATTTATTTTAAATTTTATATATTTAAAGTATATATAATTCTTTATAAAAATCTATATAATTAATTATAAAAACCTTGTAATAAACTTTACACCTTAATCACATACTTTAAATTGAAAAAAAAATTCCCAACACCGTCGGAATTCCGTCTTAAAATTTAGACGATATTCCGACGGTTTCAGATTTTTTATTCTTTGAAATTGTAGCAAGAAATGTAGTTTAATTAAAACACCCAAAACCGTCGGAATTCCGTCTTAAATGTAAGACGGAAATCCGACGGTTTTGGGATGTTTTTGATTTTAAAGTTTAAAAGTTCATTATAAGGTTTATAATCACATTATTTGTAATTTTAAAGTTCATTATAAGTTTTAAAGTTATAATCACATAATTTTAGTTTTAAAGTTGATTTTAAAGTTTTAAAGTTCATTATAAGTTGTAAAGTTAATCACCCTAATCACATAATTTTAAAATCACATATATATGTTTGATAGAAAAAATGTATAAGAGAAAATATATAAAAAAATTTACAACTAAATATTTTAAAAGAATAACAGTCGGAATTCCGTCTTAAATGTAAGACGGAATTCCGACGGTAACCCTAATTTGCCCAGCCGCCAAAAGACTTCGTAATCTTCGTCAAAGCGGGAAAACCGTCGGAGGTACCGTCGGAATTTTTTATTACCGTCGGAAAGCCGTCTGATTTCCGTCGGACCCCCTTTTATATCCACAGCCATCGTCTTCCCCGATCTTAGATCAGAAAACGAAAATTTCTTCAAACCGCCGATTGCTCGCCGAATCTCCGATTGCTCGCCGAATCTTCTCCTCCGTCGTTAATCTTTCACCAAAACCAAATCAATGTAAGTTTTCCATATTTTATTAGAAATTTTCAAAAAGTGTTCATCATGATTCGGATCCGAAATTTGTTCGTGGATTAGTTATGAATTTATTCGTGGATTAGTTAATCGGATCCGAAATTTGTTAGTGGATTAGTAACAAATAATTGTTCATGAGAATTGTTAAGAAATTTTTCATTAGGAATTGTAGATTATTTTGAAACTTTTATAAAAATATTGTTAATATTTTTTTTAAACGAATTATGAATTAACAAATTAAGTAAATAAAAATTTTAGGGTTTATGAGGATGTTATAAATTTATTAGATTAGGTTTCAAATAAATTTGCAAAATTTTTGAAATTTGATAATTTTTGGAGTTTACTAATTATAAGAATTAGATTTTCATTTGTGTTATGTGAGTTTTAGGGATTTATTATGATTTAATATGTAATTAATATATAAATTGTAATTTTCTAAATATCTTATATAGAATATTTGAAGGTAATCTATTTAAATCCGTATAATTTAAAATTTTTATCACATTAATAAAAGACTTTAAACCTTAATAATTTTAACATTATATAAAAATAAGTAAATTTAAAACTTTAAATACTCTAAATTTAAAATTTGATAAATTTAAAATGTATAACGTCGAACAATTTTTCTATTAATTTAAAATGTTAAATCCTCTAAATTTATGTATATCATATATATATACAAAATTTTATGAAAATGTATTAATATCCTTACAATTTTAAATAACATTAATAAAACAATTTAAACTTTTACTAATGTAAATTTATACATATCAATTTCCCAACAAAACCTAATTCCATAAACTTCGATTTCTTAATAAACAATATTTTTAAAAAACCCCAACTTAATTCAATGACATAAAACCCCAACTTAATTCAATGACATAAAACCAATAAATTACATAAAACCCTAATCTCCAATATCCTTAAAAACATAATGTAAAATTTTCAATTAACTAAATTCCAAAATCTGCAACTCACAAAATCTTATACATTCCAATTTTCATAAATCCCAAAAAATCTAAATCTCCAAAATATGGAAATCGTAGGGCAAATTATGGGGATTTTCATAACTCTAGACGTGGTGCGAGTTCTAGTAGGGGAGGTCGGTCTCCGAGTCAGACCGAGTTCCCCGAGGAGACCCCATTCCCCGAGGAGACCCCATTCCCGTCTCAGCCCATGCCTACAGCCCACTCAGCCCCCAGCTCGTTGACCATCGACCAGGTTGTGGCGCAACCTGGGCGTGATAGGTTGACGCGTCTGGATCCAGACTTGCCACCTAAGACGACGTGGTAAGTCTTATTTTAATATGTTGTGGATTTAATAATTTTACATAAATATTTAATAAACAATTTAATAGGTTCCAATTCTCACAAAACGATATTACGAGTTCCATCAACGAAATGATGAACTCCATGCTCAATAAACCTTACCCCACGTACAACGACATGCCTCCAGAGGACCAGGACACTTGGTTCCGACAATTTGCGGTAAGAGTTTATTTTATTTGTTTCAATTGTATTTCTTATATGACGCTTAATTTAATTACTAATGCGGGAATGTTTTTTTTTTTTGCAGCAAGATTTTACATGGGACCCAGTCCTCACATCCAGGGTCCGAAAGGAGTTCGACAAAAAGGCAAAGAGGAAGTTCTCGTTGAAGATGAACGAGTGGAAAGACAAGTGGTACAAAGAGGGGAAGGTGGCAAAGGTTTTCAAATATAAACCCGCTGAGATGTGGACTGGACTTCTTCGACACTGGGAGTTAGAGGCAACCAAGACGGACTCCGAGAAACACTCGACTAACCGCAACAGCGACCGGAAAGGGAAGGGAAAAGCGACCCACAACCTCGGTGCGATTAGCAAGGCTTCAGCTGCTCTGAAAATAGTAAGTAATTAAATATTTCATAAATTTTTTGAATTCTGTAACGTAATTGTATATGGTAACAGATGGAGGAGACCGGTGTCTATCCTTCCAACCTCGATATGGTCAAGTTTTCGCACACCAACAAGAAGACCGGTGAAATTGAAGACCCGATTGCTCGTGAAATCGTGGAAGCTGTGCAGAGGCGGGAGGAGGAGTTCCTCCAATCGCAACCGATCGTGGAAGGAACTCCGGTGCCAACCGAAGTTCCAGTCGAGATGACCAACCAGTTTACCTTCGAGGTTAGTAACCGTCTCACATTTAATGGAATTTAAACATTATTTTTAATACAAGTTATGACATTTGAAAAAATAAATTTTTGTAGGCGACACCCAAGACCAGAGGCCGTGTTTACGGCCTCCCTGAGGAGAGTAGCTCGTCTGTTGCGTCGGTTCGATATGATCGTCATAGGAGGTTGGAGGCGGAAAACCGAGAGCTGCACGACCGGCTTAGGGCAGTGGAGGAAGCGAGAGGGAGAGATAAGGAGGAGGCCGATGCAAAATTCAAAGCGATGGAAGAGAAGATGACCAACTTCTTCAGAACCGGGAGGCCGGAATAGGCCTTTTAGAGTTTTAAATTTGATTGTAAAACTGTAAAACACATTTTAATTTTATTAGTTTGTAATTTTAAAATTTAATATATTTTATTTTAAATAGTTTTTATTTTTCATTATTAAAAATATTAATATATTATATTATTAAATTAAATAATTTCTATTTTTAAAAAAAAAATAAATTAAACCTTCGGAATTCCGTCTGTTATAGCCAGAAAACGGAACCCGTCGGAATTCCGTCTGTTATGGCCGGAAAACGGAACCCGTCGGAATTCCGTCTGTTATGGCCGGAAAACGGAACCTGTCGGAATTCCGTCTGTTATGGCCGGAAAACGGAACCGTCGGAATTCCGTCTGTTATGGCCGGAAAACGGAACCCGTCGGAATTCCGTCTGGTATGGCCGGAAAACCAACCACCGTCGGAATTCCGTCTTTCATCGCCGGAAAACGGAACCCGTCGGAATTCCGTCTGGTATGGCCGGAAAACCAACCACCGTCGGAATTCCGTCTTTCATCGCCGGATTCCCGACGGTTTTTGTTTTTCCGACGTGATAGAAACGACGGCCTATTACCGTCGGAAACCGTCGGAATACGTCCTTTTCCGACAGCTTACAGACGGTTTTGGCCGTCGGAAAACCACTGTTGATCCTAAAACAATAAAATTCTCCCACCACCGCCCCTCCACGCCGCCGCCGATCCTCTGGGTCTCCGATTAAGGGTTTCCTCCGCCGGAATTCGCCACCTCCGTCGCCTCCCATCCTCTCCGTCGCCGCGGCCACCGATCCAAACGCCTCTTCATCTTCTCTTCTCTTCACCGGATTTCACCGCCGGAAATCGCCGCCGCCGCCTCCTCCTCTTCATGGCTGACCTTCCTTCACACTTGTAAGTTATTAATTCCTTTGTGTTTGTGAATTAGGAATTGATTTTTTTATTTAGGAATTGAGATTTTGTGAATGAGGTATTGATTTTGTGAATTAGGATTAGGAATTGTGTTTGTGAATTAGGGATTGATTTTGTGAATTAGTATTAGAAATTGTGTTTGTGAATTAGGGAATTTTTTTAAATTTTTTAGATTTTAGGGTTAGGAAATTGTTTGTTTTTTTGTGAATTAGGGATTTATAATTTTTAAACAATTTTACGGATTTATTTAGAATTTTAGAATGTTTATATTATAGAATTTTAACAAAATAAATAAATTTTTGAATTTATATTTATATATTTATAATTTTATATAATTAGATTTAGGAAAAATATATTTTAAAGACTTAATTTTTGAAAGTTTGTGAATTTGTTTGTGAATTAGTTTGTGAATTAGTTTGTGAATTAATTTGTTGAATTTGTGAATTAGTTTGTGAATTTAGGGAAATTTGTTTGTCAATTAGTTTGTGAATTTAGGGAAATTTAAGAAATGTTTGTGAATTAGGATTTAAGCATTATTAGCATTTTTAAACTAAATTGGTTAGTTTGGAAAAAATGTTAACATTTTATACTAATTTTTAAACAATTTTAAGTATTAAATTTAAATTTTAGAATTTTGGAAATTTAAAGCAATGTTTTTTTAAACCATTATATTTTTATAATTATATATTTAACCAATTTCAAAATTTTTATAATTTTTATAATTATTATAATTATAAATTTTATAAGTTTTATAATTATTATAATTATAAATTTTATAAGTTTTATAATTATTATAATTATAATTCTTAGGGAAAATATAATTTGGCTATATTTTTAAAAAATTGTTAGCATTTTTAACTAATTTTTAAACAATTTTAAGTATTAATTTAGAATTAGAGAATTTTAAATTATGTAACAATTACTTAAGAATTTTAGAATTTCTTAATAATTTTACCATTATTTGCAAAAAATAGATTTTTCATATATTTAAAATATATTTTGATATAAATGTAGGGATTACGGTGGTTTCGCTGCTGCATCTGGCAGCGGCCAACGTCGTCGTCGTGTGAGTAGACCTCGTTCGACTTCGACGTCTACACCTACACCGTCGTCTACACCTCTACAGACGCCGGTGACACCACCAGCCACCACAGCACCGTCGCAGATTAGCGTCGAGGACTTCATGGGTCTTCCTGGACGAGAGAGGTTAACTAATCTCCATCCAGACCAGCTCGGTAGAGACAGATGGTAAGTTTTTTGTTCCATTTCTATTTTTTTTTAACAAATTTAATTTAATTGCGACTAATGTTATTATATTGTTATATTTTTTCCCGTAGGTTTGGTGATTCTCGCAGCGGGATTTCGAAGTCCCTCAACAAGATGGAAAACTCTATGCTCAGCCGTCCTTATGCGACGTACACCGCCATGCCACTGGAGGATCAAGAAATGTGGATTCGCCAATTTGCGGTAAGTCATCTGTTTTCACAATTTTTACTTTCATTTAAATTATTATTATTTATATTTAATTTTTCTTTTTGCAGCAAGAATTTAGGTGGGAACCACACTTGACTGCTCTGGTCAGGAGGGAATTCGACTCTTATGCAGGACTGCACTACTCGAAGAAGGTGTTCGAGTGGAAGGATAAGTGGCTACACGGTGAGGTGCCAAAGGAGATGAAAGAGAAGTCGGATTTGTGGAACGGGTTCATCGCCTATTGGCAACTAGAGGCTACCAAGGAGAGCTCTACATATCACTCTAGCAACCGGAATAGCACGCGCAACGGCAAGGGTTTAGCCACCAACAACCTTGGAGCTACCAGCAAGAAGACAAAGGCTAGGGATATGGTAAGTTTTTTATGTACGTCTTGATTTTTATTAATTTTTTTTTTAGTTTTATACATTTATATTACCAAATAAACATCTAACAACTGCAGGCTAAGGAGTTGGGTCGGGAACCCAACAACTTGGAACTTCTGCTAGCAACACACACCGACAAGAATGGTGTCGTCCAGGATCAGGTAGCTCGGGAGATTCAGGAGAGCGTCCGAAGAATGGAAGACGAGTACATTCTGTCTCAGCCATCCATCGAAGGAACCCATCCCCTCACCCAAACCCCGGACGACATCATCAACGAATTCGTCTTAAGGTATGTAAAATTTAAAATAGTTTTCAAATCTTTTTCATTTACAATTTAATTTGTTCCGCAGGTTGCTCCGCAGAGCAAATGGCGGACTTATGGTCTTCCCGACGATGTAGGATCATCGGGGTCTTCTTGTTACTACAGCGAGACATCCGACCTGAGAGCCCAGATGCAGCAAAAGGACGTCGAAATTGAAGGTTTGAAGACGACGGTCCAACAGATACGAGATTCACAAGCCGCCCTAGAAGCCGAGCGGGAGAAGGAGAGAGCCGAGCGGGACAAGGAGAGGGAGATGATGCAACGAATGATGGAGTACTTGGGGCGCAACCCGGATTTTCCGTCGGGGCCCACCACTTAGATTTTTATTTTCAACGTTTTTGTAAAACAATATTACTTTTTATTTCTACTTTTAATTTTATTTTAATTTCTACTTTTAATTTTATTTTAATTTAAATAATTCAAATTTTAAATTTTAAATTTATATTAAATTAATTATTATTTAATTTATTATCATTGTTAATAATTTCTACGAATACGTCGGAAATCCGTCGGAAATTGATCCGTAGGAAAGCTGTCGAAAATAAAACCGTCGGAAATCTGTCGGAAATAAAGACGTCGGAAGTCTGTCAGAAAGTCGTCGGTTTACAAGTAATCGGAACCCGTCGGAAATCCGTCAGAAACAAAACCGATGGATTTCCGACGACAGTATTTCCGACGGAATTCCGACGTATTGCCGGACTCCGGCAGGCTGTCGGAATTCCGTCGGAAATACTGCCGTCGGAAATGTCCGACGGATTTCCGACAGAATTACCATTTCCGACAAGATAGAAACGACGGACATATCCGTCGGAAAACGCATATTCCGACGGATATTTCCGTCGGATTCTCGCTGTTTTCTTGTAGTGGATAACTTAGTAAGAATAAGGATGTTACACAAAGATTTAAACAACAAAGGAGTATAGGAATCAAACAACAAAGCAAAACATGAGGATCAAAGTAAAAAGAGCACCTTCAAAGGTAGATCAATTCTCTGATATATTTTTTTTATGGAAATCGAGAGCTAAACACATACAATATCGAAGAGAAATAATCTGCAAGATAAAATAGAGAAACATATCAAAAACAATAATAGTGAGAGAATAAATTTTACTTTGTTAGGAAAAAAAGTAAGACAGTAAACCAAACACTCAAAGACGGCCACGCCACCATAAAAACAGAAAGAATTTTGTTTTGGTTTAAATATAAAACCGAAAATAGCTAGTATAGACACACAAAAAAAAAAAAATATTATATGTTGCATAAGTTTGATCATTATGACCGGGCCAAGGGGTTATAATGAAAATCAATTATTAATCACTTATAAAAAAACACGTTTACGTTGTTGGAAATCTATTTGCAACGACATATATTTTCTGAATTCAAAAACATTATAAATATACATTTTAGTGTTTACAAAATATAACCATACCTCCGATGATCAACCTTCTACGTAAAATCTACAAAACATATAACACAGGGAACATCAGTAATTGAATTAAATTAGAAAACCTAGAAAACATATCAACAGAAAGAATATTAATAATCGATCACTCGAACATAACAAACACGAAAACCTACATAACATATATCGATCAAAGTATAATTTGCCAAACATAGAAAAAAGTAAACCAAACCTATTACTTTATTAAAAGAATAGAGAACTCCAAAAAATAAATAAAATAGATGATTATAAGAACAAAAGAAACAAACTAAAAACAAAAATCAAAGAAGCATACGCTAGTCGATTTAAAAAAAAAAAGGAGAAGGTGATGATTTTTTGACAATCAAGCATCAAGGAAGGTATATATAGGAACTGAAGAAGGAATAGATAATGATAAATTTGTTTTTGATATCATCAGATTCCAATGTATATAGATATACATATTAAAAAGTAAATATCACTATCATATATATCGTTTAACAAATAAATAAAAAGTATAAACATTTCAAATATATATCGATTAAAATAAAAATTAGTTAAAGACAACATTAAAATATTTTGTAATAAAAACTCAACTTTCATTCTGGTGCATAGTTACCTCTCTAATAATATAATAGATGAACATGAAATATATAATATAAGTAAGCTTCAAGCCTTCGATACTCAGCAAACTGTCGCCATGATTTAGATGTGAAAATATTAAAGTAAATTAGGCTTAATAACCAAATAAAAAACACTAACTAAAAAAATAACAAATTAACCTAGATTTAATGGTTGATTTTTTGCCACATACCCTACTTTTTGTTACTTTTTCATTATTATTTTTTTGTTGGTTATCTAGCAAATTCACCCAAATATTAATGGAGAAATAAAAAAATTACTATAAAACTGAGATTGATCAAAATAACATTTTCTTTTAGGGAATTTGCACTGGATATACATAGAGTATGCTATATTTAGGTCAACTACATATTGACTTTTGGTTATAATTAATCACCAAAAAACCCCTACCTTTACCGACGTGTCTCACGCTCTCTCTCTCTCTATTAGCTCCTCTCTTCCTCACTTCTCCTCCATTGAAACTCTTCTCCACTTGTGAAATCTCCACCACCACCGTCCTATTACCAAGATCTACCACCACCGGTGAAATCACCTTCTCCTCACCGGTTTCACGATTTCGGCTACGGATATACAAACAGCGAATCGGCGGCGACGGAGGCGGAGGGGGAGAAAGTCGATGAAATCACTTGGGTTGAGCAGTTACAGGGCGACGGAGGAGGAGCAAGTCGATGAAAACACTTGGGTTGAGCAGTGACGGACTCTTAGTATGGTGGAGCTCCGGCGAGATGTTCAACGATGTGGCGACTTTACGGAGGAGTATCTATTTCTCCACCGCTGGATCTGAGATGCGATCACTTAAATAAAGGACTGATTCGTCATTTTGTCTCTTACTCGAGAAATCAAAACTAATTATCGCGTCACTTTTCCTATTTCTCTAATAAAATACTTGGATATGTTTTTTTGGCAAATTCTCCCTTCCTTTTATCTACATTTAAAATTTTAACCAATAAAAAAGAAAATGAAAAGATTTACGACAACAGAGAAACCCTAATTTGATCTTCTTCTTGGCCATCGCCTTCGGCATCTTTGGCACAATCGTAGGCCAAAATCAATTGATCATCTAAGTATCTATGAAGCAAACAACTTCCTTCTTCCACTCGGACTTCCTAACCTTCCTCACATTGCCGGAGCCGCAAATCATCTTCATCGGCGGCGGCGGCGGCGGAGGGAGGTTGGGATTTCTAGAATCGGCAGCGGAGACGGCTGAAGATCTCGAGGGCACAGAGGAGAGGGATAGAAAGGCAGAGAAGAGGTAAGAGGAGAGGAGAACAGAGGAGGAAGAAGAGGAAGCGACTCCACCGCGTTGGAAAGCACGATGCGGCGGTTAGCATGACGTCACCGGAAGTCGTTCATTGGCTTCGTGTTTGTGGGTCCTATATCACCAACATTGACTTACTATTAATTCCTAGTTTTTAATTTTTGTTTTTATTTACATTCTTACTTTTGCGGAAAAATGAAAATTAAATCCTAAGGAATCATTTATTCGACAAAAAAACCCAAACAAAAATGGTAATTCATATTAAAACCCAACTTTTTAATTTAACGCAAATTAAACCCCAATTTTTTCATGTAACGAAAATTAAACTCTTATTTTTTAATTAAGCCAATTAAACTCTTAAAACAAATGTTTTTAAATCATTAACATATTTAGAGGTTTAACGATCTAATTTAGAGGTTTATGTTCATTAAAAACTATTATCAATAAATGTATTCATATTTAAACTAATATTTTTTTAAATCTCACAAGAATGAACACAAAATCATATCATTTTTTTCTAACCAAATAGTTGTTGAACTAAGAGACATCGTGTGGGTAATGGAAGCGATTCTCAAACCATAAGAGCAGTATATATATCGTCTTCTATTGGGCTAGGTGGAAGTTCTAAAAAATAAGTTTGAGTACTGCACGTTTGAATGGGAAACATTGAGCTCAAACGCAATTGCACGGGAAATAGCCAAGAGTGTTATCTGTGATATTAACGTTTAAAACTGTATCTCGGGTTAGAAGGTCCGGCTTGGCTCTATGATCATATTGCCCGAGAAGCCCTTTGATTATTTGTGAAGCATCCTTTAATCTGTGAAGTCTTTCGATTTTGTTATCTTAATCGTATCTTTTATGATTATCAATTTTATTCTACACGTTAAAAAAAACCTTATCATCTTATTCAAATCTATAATAATCCATAACTATACATTATTGTTGTATTGTATTATAAATTGTAGTTTTTTCATTGTTCTAAATTGCAAGATAGCCTTTAAATTTGTTAATAGTTTAACATTGTTTAATTATAAGGTATAATTTGTATTAAATAAAAATGTTGGGGTGTAATTTACGTCAACAAAAAATGTTAGAGTTTAATTTGCGTTAAACTAAAATGTTGGGTTTTAATTTGCACCACAAGATTCATTGGGGTTTTTTGTCGAATTGAAGATTCCTTAGGATTTTTTTTTCATTTTCCCTACTTTTGCCGAGTTCAAGTGACTTTTATTCCCTATCTTGAGGTGTAGTTATAATTCCCCATCACTATGTATACTCAACAATATCTCATATGAGATTGTAAACCTATCAAATGATTAATAAAGAACATACTCAAAAAATCTGATTTTTGTTTTTCCGGATTGGTTACGTATTCTTTCCTCTAAATTTTTTATCTATTCATTTTACTACACAAACTATGTAAACCGATAAAAAAAACTACGCAAACTAATTATCTCTTTGAAATTGGCCAAATGAAATTTCTTTATCTAATTTCTTATCTTAACCGTAACCACGGTCCAACTATAAAAAAATCCCAAATTAACTGATAAAAGAAAAAACTATAAAAATTATCTTTACTATATGAACAAATTCAATCTTAAATCTAAACTTTAAGTTTAGGGTTAATTAGGTGTATAATAGTTTGAGAGGTTTTAATTAGGTATATAACATGTTGTAAATAGAATTTAGGTAAGTAACATCTACTTAAAACAAATTGACCAAAATACCCTTAATGATCTGATTAAGTATAGATAGCTGGCTATTGGTTCACATTATAATAGTTGACTATGTAACACATTGGTTATGTAAATGAGTATTTGCTATTCTTAGTTGTAATATAGTTCACTCTATGACTTATTTATTATGATTATAGTTGACTATTTATTCATGCATAGTCAGCTATTCAGTTTTTAAAAAAAATATTTAAGTGCAAATAGTCAATTATCATATCAAAACATAGTTGACTATGTAAAACATTGTCAATGTAAAAGAGTGTTTGATATTTTAGTTATATAGTTCATTTTGTGATTAATTCACTATGATTATAGTCGACTACTTATAAATGCATAATCGCTAATAATCTTTTTCTTTAATATTTATCTGCGAATAGTGGACTATTTGTGAATAGTCTGCTATGAGATCAAAATATAGTGGACTATTTATCATGTAACTGAATAAGGTTAAAATGGTCATTCTAGATATGCTTCATGTTATTTACCTAATTATAATTTAGGTCATGTTAAATCTTTAATTATTAGTGCAATAAGTATTATCTATGCTAATTTTCCTTAAGTTTAATTTATATTTCAGATATTTTGGGAATCTGTTCGGTTCGAGTTGGGTTTCTCTGTTTTAAATGTTGAGAATCTTTTTTGATCAAACCGATTTTTCATAAATAGAAAACTTACTCTCCAAAGTTGAAGAGAAGGTTCAACGATATGATGACAGAGGTTTTAACCCTATAAAACTACTGCAAGTGCACATCAAATGTTGTACCAATTAAAGGATCGAATCCACAAGGACCAAGTGTTACACTACGATTTCCTAAGATTGTGATTAAGCTAAGATGACAATATGAATTTTGTTGGTTTTAAATGTAATAATGAAAACGAGAAAGCAATTAAATGATGTAAACTTATGAATTTAAAACGTCAGGCCTTAGGGATATTCGCAGGAAATCAAAGATCATGAACCAAACAACTATTCAGGGAACAATTCAACGCAGTTTCAAACTCAAACATAAATATATAACTATTCCACTTTCGTGGCTCCAATTACTTTATCTAACAACCTAAAATCCTAACTGTCGTTGAACCTAGAATTGTAGACAAGCATTAACAAGCGGGTTCAATTTGTTCACGAATCGCCTTAGCATCATCTTTTGTTGGCTAAGGAAAATTCGCTCACCTATGTTCTAGCTAGCAACCTATAACACTTTTGATGCATAGATTAAACCCTAAATCATAGACTAAGTGATCAGTCTAGTCTAAGCATTAAGAACAACTATAAGTGAAAACATCATAAGATAAATCTTTATTTGTGTCTGATTCAATGAATGATTCCTTTGAAACCCTAAAACCTAACTATGGATCTACTCAGACATAACTAAAGAGAGAACACAAAGAGAATAAAGGAATTGCATAATTGAATTAAAGAATAAAATTGGATTTAGAAATCTTCTCTAGAGATGAAGAGTTAGAGATTCTTCTCCCAAAGCTTACAAAGAACAATAGCTAAAAAGTCTGATGAAAAATAAACGTGATCCAAAAAGTGGCTGAAAATGGGTTTTATTACTTTAAAATTTGAACTGGGTCGATTCAGGTTAAGTCGGGTCGGATCTGAAAATCTGTAAAGAGAAAACCGGATTTTGGTTTCTGCCATTGGGCTGTCTGCGTGATGAGTGCCCGATGGGATTGCCCAATGGTAATTTCCAGCAGATTCCAGTACATGAGAATTCTGGGTGTTGGAGATTGGTTTCTTCCATTGGGCTGTCTGCATGATGAGTGCCCGATGGGACTGCCCAATGGCAGTTTTCAGCAAAATAAATCTTCACTTTTTCTCCACTTATCCAATCGACTTCAAATCACCACCAAATGAAAGCTAACTCAATTAACCATCTTGCGTCCAACTTTAAGCTTGATCCACCATCAAGAAACCTCTCAACGTCCCACATACTCAAACCGCTTCTTTTATGCTCCTTTTTCCTCCCATAATCGCATGTTTTCCTCCCAAAGCATCATAAGGCCTAAAATGACTCAATAAAGGACTAAAAGTGCTAAAACACACACTTTGACTCGATAAAGATTCAAAAAGTACCAAAAACATGGGTTAGAAATGCTTTAAAAACGCAATATATCAACTCCCCTAGACTTAGCATTTTGCTTGCCCTCAAGCAAAACATAAAACTAAACCTGTGAAAGAGGTTTGAAAACACGGAAATCACATATCTTGGGAATAATATTGTGCAAGAGAATCAGCAGACCACGTCACTATAACACCCAAATTTTTTTTTTTTTTTTTACCTAGACATTTCTATTGCGGAAAAACATAACAATTAAACCAATAAAATAATCCTTTAAACCAATTAATTCAAATACCAGAACTCAAGAATGAACATTTAAAAGAAACTAGCAACTTAAACATCGGTTTGCTAGACTAAGCAGCAAGACACAATCCCTATCATCCTCTCGTCCCAGCCATGATTCCACGATCTCACACTTTTCTTTTACCTGCAACTCAAAGAGAAAAACAGAGTTGTGTGAGTATTATCATAAATACTCAGTGAAGCGGTCATCCCGCCTACCGATTACATAATAGGGAAATAGCATGCCAATTACTACGCAACATCCAACATTTAACAGATATGCAACGATCAGTAGATATGCAACACTCCACGGATATGCAACGATCAACAGATATGCAACGATCAACAGATATGCAACACTCAACAGATAAGCAACAATCAACAGATATGCAGCGACCAACGGGTATGCAAATTTTCACAGTTTAAACAAGTGGTGTCGATCGACACCTCTCATGAGTGTCGATCGACACTCCAATCACTGCACCAAAACTCACGATCATAAAAATGGGGTGTCGATCGACACTGCCACTAGGTGTCGATCGACACCTCCCACAGAAACCGAAGCCGAGTCAAAATCCTCACGCAGACTCGATTCGTTTCCTCACAAGATCACACACGATTCAATAACCACTTATCACGAAAACATGAATAAAAAATCATAACCATCACAATCCAATCCTAATTACCACAATTCAATCATTCAAACCCTAACAAACTAATCCTGTAATCGCGATCACGTACTCACCTTAGCCTTAAACGAAGGAAAGAAACGAGATGACCACAAACAAGCGACGAACAGAGCCTCTACTCACTGGTACGGATTGATCCGAGCGATCCCCACACAAAATTGCGAAGAACAACGATCCCACGACTCTTCAAACTCGAATAAACGATGTCTGGAAGATATCTTTGCAACAATCCTCAAGAACGATTGGAAACTCTCTCAAACTCCTAAGATTCTCTCTGATTTTTCTTCCCAAAACACGGCCACGAACTGCCTAAGGGCTTATAAAGGGAAGCCCTAGGGTTTTCTTTAACCACGACGCAAACCGAGCGATTAAATTTAAACCAAACCAAATGCAGAACATGGTGTCGATCGACACCCACAGCTGGTGTCGATCGACACCCCCTTACCAAAATCAAAATTTTAGTTTCGGGATGTTACAATTCTCCCCCACTAAACTGGATTCGACCTCGAATCCTAAGACACAATACTCCACACTCTACCCGCACCGGCCCATACAAACAGAGATTCTCACATAATCTCAAAAGACCACAACTAAGCCCATGCTTATACGCACATTTTCAAACATTTATTAAGTTTTAACTCATCCACACACACACACTCACTCTAGGGAACCCACCGTCCCCTCGAGAGAACCACCGTCTCTCCTCGAGAGAACCACCGTCTCTCCTCGAGAGAACCACCGTCTCTCAGCACTATAGAGGAACCCACCGTCCCAATATAGGCTCTCCGTACTATAAAGGGAACCATCGTCCCAATATCAGTACACAGGAAAACCACCGTCTCCTGATCATGAGTCATCCGTAATAAATTCCATAACGCCTACCCACAACAACAATAAGGAGCAAAAAAAATACTCTAACAGAACGCACAAGGCTCCTAGACCAGAATACCATAATGTAATGTTTCCAAATCCTGACTAGGTCTATCCAATTGATTGCACAACAATCAAACAAGAACATGTACAACCAGCTGTAGACCCAGAGTTAGATCGATCGATTATGCAACAATCAAAAAAGAACATGCACAACCAAGACATTACATCCAATATCCCGGTCGTTGAAACCAAACGCACAAGAAAATCATCAAAGTCTGTATTCCGTCTCATGCTTATACCACGGTCAAATATTGATTACTCATACTTATACCGTCATCATCACACTCTCAGGACGTTTCCTTTGAGGTAACGATGCCGATGCCACTCCACTCTCAGGACGTCTCCCTCAAGCTCTGGCTTTATATAGGAAAAATGTTTCCTTAAAGTAATCAAAACATACGTGAACAAACACCTGAAAACTAGGAATACTTCCCTTGATAACAACAAGAAATAACCTAATCTAGCAAAACAACTCTACTCCTACTGAACACTTGGCTAACACCACTGACTTCCTGAAGATCCACACCTCAACTTCGAAGAACCTCACCAAACCAAACTCCTCGCACGCCCCAAATATCTATTGCTCTTAACTCAACCTCCACCTGATACCCATAGGACGCATCATGTGGCCCATCAGGAAAAGATATCGTTCGCACTCTCGGGACGCATCCTTCGAGTCAACGGTATCTGGGAAACACACATCACAATCAACATACCGGAGAGCTAACATCTCCTCAAAACACACGAGTTATTCGGGACCGCAGTCCCTAGAGCAATAAATACCGAGCACTGAACAACGCAGATTGACTGTCCAACAAGGGTCCAAAACCACTCCAGACGCCTCAGCGTAAACATCCATCGGCCGATACACTTGCCTAAAAACTTGAACGTCCCATACAAGAGACCTGAAAGCTGAACCGACTGCCACCATTTACTCTTACTCGAACGACCAAACACTTTGGTTTTCGAAAATCCTTCCAGAATCACCCTCGGATGCATTGCCTGATCCTCGTGAACTCTGCTTCTTTTGCTAACCCAGAAAACCTCCTGATAGCTGAAATTCTCCTTGTTCATTGAACACCATCCTCCGAAACTTAATCTCCATGACTGGATATGATTGTTGGGAATGTCCTGAAATCACACTTGTATCCACTCTAGTGATAGTTGTACTGTCGAGATTAGACATTCATATAATACTAGGTGGTCATGACGTTTTGCTAGAAACCTCTGATGATCTATGAGTTATGAACTCATTGCTAGTATTATATGATCCTACAGGGTCACACACCTAAGCAAGCTGGATGAGCTTTATGTGGGAATGATCATTAAGAGTAATGATCTAGGTAATGTGTATAAGATACACATTATATACGAGTTTAGAGGGTGTGTCGATCGACACAAAGAGTTGTGTCGATCGACACGAAGGCAGAACCGAAATAGTGATTTCGGTTTAATGACACAATTGATTCTGGTTCGGTTCAGAATTAATAGGGTTTTCTCAAGGGCCTATATATAGGATAATAGGCACGACCTTGAGACCGAATCTAGTTAGTCGCAGCCACCTTTTTAGAACTCGGTGATTCCCCAGGAGATCCGATTACCGGTACTAGCATTCCGGCGGATTCCAGTTTGTGTGCGTGTGGACTAACGGTAGAGGCGCAACACTTGGGGCGCTATAGATCTCGAATCCCTGATTCAATTCCGCTGCATAAACTCCAGGTATATTCGAGATCCGTTCTTGTAAGATTCATAGTTTACAAACCCTAGATCCTAGGCAAAGGAACTTTCGCTAGGTTGTTTAATAGAGATTAAACCGGTAAATCCTGTGTGAATTCCTACAGTGGTATCAGAGCCTTAGGGTTTAACTAATCTGAATCTAAAGCATATAATCGAATTAGTTGAATTGATTAGAGGATGCTTGATAGATCAAAATCTGCTTCAAAAACGTTTTGCAAAATTGAAATATTAGGGTTTTCGGCCAGCGTCGATCGACACTATGGTAGTGTCGATCGACACGGGCTAAACTCGTGATTTAAAATTTTTCCAGAGAGGTTGGTGTCGATCGACACCGCTGTGCTGTGTCGATCGACACGCTTTTTCAATTGCCGTCAGTTTGATATATTAATCGATATCAAGTTGGTGTCGATCGACACAAAAGTTGCGTCGATCGACACGACCAGGCGATTGGTTAACCAGTTCAATTGGATTGAATCGGTTATCGTGCTCGGTTAACAGATCGATTAAATCGAATGTCGGTTTAATGCGGTTTGGTTGGCATCGATCGACACTAATGTAGTATCGATCGACACCGACCGGTAATCGACCCGGTTTAATTAGATTGACCGGTTATCGATCCGGTTCAATTGGATTGACCGGTTATCGAGAATTGGATCTGGTTTGATCAATGTCGATCGATGCTAATGTAGTGTCGATCGACACTGATCGGTTATTGTATTGGTTCTGTCGGTTATCGAAATCGGTTCAATTGGATTGATCGGGTTTCGAAGAACTGTGACAGACAGGTAAGTGTCGATCGACACTAAGGTAGTGTCGATCGATTCCCTATCTTGTCAACTGTCAAGGCTCATTTCATTGCGTGACAGGCTTGCAGTGCAAGGTGTCTGCAGTTACATGAGTGAGGCAGTAGGTATTTTAGATAGTGAACCTAAAATCTAATAACCGAACCAGATTTAATGAAATTGGATTCCTAAATGCATATATGATGTGTGTTAATGATTAAAAGTTCATTTCCTCAACTAAATATCAAGTGTTCTGGATGTCTTCCCGATCTTGTCAGCTGTCAAGACTTGTTTCATTGCGTGATGGGCTTGCAGTGCAAGGTGTCCGCAGTGACATGAGTAAGGCAGTAGGTAATTGTGTTGATGGGCTTGCAGTGCATGACATCAACTATTACATGACTGAAGAGATTGGTTTGCTTGAATGGGCTATCAGAAGTTCTGGGCCCATAGACATCAGGTGGATAAAACATAAGATGTCTTATCCACAACCAAGAGTCATATTGGATATGATTAGCAAAGTGTTGCTTACCTATATAGCTAAGATTTGAGTGACAGCCAGTGGCTCGCTCGGGTTTTGGTGAAACATGGATCTTGGATCATTATATTCATTTGAGGAATCATTGTTTTGAATATAATGCGAGTTTTCTTAATTGTTAAGATTTCTCATTTTCTGAATATCATAACTGATTTTTCCTTTTCTTATTACAGTTATGTCTAATCAGAACTCTTTCTCGTTGAGATCCGTCCTTGAGAAGGACAAGTTAAATGGATCCAACTTCCTAGATTGGTATCGGAACTTGAGAATTGTTCTCAAGCAAGAGAGAAAGGACAATGTCCTTGTGAAAGCTCTCCCCGAGAAACTAAGGTCCAATGCCTCACATGCAGTATATGATGCTTGGAATAAGCATTATTATGATGTGGTCGATGTGATCCGTCTGATGAGGGATACCATGAACTCTGAATTGCAAGGGCAATATGAGAACGTGGAATCGCCTATCGAGATAGTCACTAGCCTGAAAGCTATGTTTCAGGAGCAGACTCGAACTGAGAGATACCAGTCGGTTAAATCTCTGTTTGAGTGCAAGCTACCAAAGGAAGCTCCAGTAAGTCCTCATGTCATGAAGATGATGGGTTATATTGATAACCTGAGGAGACTGGATTGTCCTATTAGCCAAGAGTTGGCTACTGACATCATTTTGCAGTCCCTGCCGATGAGCTATGATGAGTTCATCAAGTACTACATCAAGAATGTCTTGACGAAGACGTTGACTGAACTGCATGATATGCTCAAGACAGCTGAGCTCAATATCAAGAAGGGCAAAAGGTTTGTGAAACCTGGTAAAGATAAGGGTGAGAGAAAGGCCGCCCAGATTGTGAATCAGGATAAGCCTGAGCCTCCCAAACCGTCTATCACAGACAATACACTTGACCTATCCAGCCAACACTACTCAAGATCCTCACCCAATCCTCAAACCCGTCCAACACGGACTAAAATCCTAACCTGACTTGGCCAATACCACACGAAATCTTCCCATGATCTCAGAGGCTCCATCTAATCCACACAAGACAACATACCGCTCGCACTCTCGGGACGCATCCCTCGAGCCAACGGTATCTGGGGAGCTCACCTCCCCGCAAGAGATCTCACATCCCTCGTAACTTATTCTGGGAACTCACTTCCCAATAAGTGTACAGGAGAACACACCTCTCCTCTGATTAGAGCCGCCTCACGTGGTATAGTCACAATATTTCTAGCCTAGAATATACCCAAAGAAACGACCCACACTGGTCCACACATACAAAACACTTCTAAGAACCACATGCCTCATAACTCATATGAAAATAAATAAGGAACACCATCTTATAAATTTTCAAAAATGTAAATCGTTTCAACACCAACGAAATATTAAAAAAAAATCCAGAAACAACAACACAAAGCTGAAAATCTTAAACTGAAAACAAACGAAAACAACTGCGATAAAAGGACGCTCCTCACTCCTCAAACCGATCTCCCAAATCCTGCTCCAATACTGCCTCCGCATCAACCCACTCCTCTACTAGTCATAACCCTGCTGAGCTCCTCCAATCTGAGCCAACGGCTGCTCTGCCGCTACCTGAGCCAAAGGCTGCACTGCTTTCGGATGAACCACTGCAAGCGCCAATGGTTGCAACTGGGGACACATCGGCCTGAAATCCCTGGCTCTCCGCAATGGAAGCAAACCTTAGTCTTCCCGGAGAACTGAGGACAGTTCACCACACAATGCTCTGAACTACCGTACCCAAAACAACCATGAGTGCCGTGGCCACCTGAACTCGCCCTAGAAGGATCATCCCACCTCCACTTCTGACCCTGCGCAGGCTTACCGCCTTTGCCAGATCCAGAACCTCTATGCTGCTGCTGCTGCTGCGGCTGCTGCTGCTGATTCCTCGGCTGAACGGCAGGAACAAAAGTAGGCTGAACGCTAACCAGACCAGACTGCTCACGCTGATCCTCCCCAATAGAGGCCGCAAGCTCTACAAGATCTGCCCTTGAGACAGATCCTCCTCCTTTGCACTGAGTCCTGATGCTCAAACAAAGCCCCTGCAGGAACCTCTGCACCAGAGCTCGCTCATCCTCAACACCACGCCCAGTATGAACAACCAGCCTGCTGAACTCGGCGTCATACTCACGCACCGATAGCTCTCTTTGCGTCAACAACATAAACCTCATCTGGAGACGATCTCGAGCCTCCTGAGGGAAATACTTGGCGTTGAACTCAGCCAAGAATTCACCCCAGGTCCACTCCGCACGCCTAGCCTCAATAGTGCGCCACCAACAATGGGCATCACCACTCAGATAGTGGACAGCCAACTCGACCTGATACACGACAGGACACCTGATTGATCTGAAGTTACCCTCCAACCTCAGACGCCACTCATCTGCCTCCTCAGGACCAACTCTGCCCTCGAAGAACGGCGTTGCTATCCTCTGCATCTGTCCCATCATCTTGAGATAAGACGGAATATGCACTGCAACTGCAGCCCTCGGCTGCTCAACGACTATAGCTCTCCCGGCTACTGGAGGAATACCCGGAGCCTCCTCTGGAGCCACTGGCGGAAAACGTGCCAACAACTGCGTTAGCAATTCCACAACCTGGTCATCACGACCTGGAGCTGCAACAGCACCCCCACCGGGGCCCACTGGAACTCCCCTGTCTCTCCCAGCACCAGCCAAAACACTGGCACTAAGCGACTGGAACTCTGACGTGGTCGCTACACTCTAAGATACACTCTGCGCCGCACTCTCTGGTGACTCAGCAACTGATCCTCTACCACGACCCCAGCGCCCGCGGCCACCAACCCTGCCACCACGGCCTCTTGAAACTCTAGCCATCGCACGCTACACATACCAACAACACACTCTAAGCTACTAGAATTCACATAATAACATCAAACAATCACATACCGTGGAATCTCTTTGAAGGCTCGGACAGGATGATACTATGACTCTAATAAATTGACTAAGCACACAAAATCAATTTAAACACATAGTCTCAGACATCCAATATTCATTGTCCTAAAACCGTCTAGGCCCTGATACCAAAATGTAACTCCCAAATTTTTTTTTTTTTTTTTTTTACCTAGACATTTCTACTGCGGAAAAACATAACAATTAAACCAATAAAATAATCCTTTAAACCAATTAATTCAAATACCAGAACTCAAGAATGAACATTTAAAAGAAACTAGCAACCTAAACATCGGTTTGCTAGACTAAGCAACAAGACACAATCCCTATCATCCTCTCGTCCCAACCATGATTCCACGATCTCATACTTTTCTTTTACCTGGAACTCAAAGGGAAAAACAGAGTTGCGTGAGTATTATCATAAATACTCAGTGAAGCGGTCATCCCGCCTACCGATTACATAATAGGGAAATAGCATGCCAATTACTATGCAACATCCAACATTTAACAGATATGCAATGATCAGCAGATAAACAACACTCCACGGATATGCAACGATCAACAGATATGCAACGATCAACAAATATGCAACGATCAACAGATATGCAACACTCAACAGATAAGCAACGATTAACAGATATGCAGCGACCAACAGGTATGCAAATTTTCACAGTTTAAACAAGTGGTGTCGATCGACACCTCTCATGAGTGTCGATCGACACTCCAATCACTGTACCAAAACTCACGATCATAAAAATGGGGTGTCGATTGACACTGCCACTTGGTGTCGATCGACACCTCCCACAGAAACCGAAGCAGAGTCAAAATCCTCACGCAGACTCGATTCGTTTCCTCACAAGTTCACACACGATTCAATAATTACTTATCACGAAAACATGAATAAAAATCATAACCATCACAATCCAATCCTAATTACCACAATTCAATCATTCAAACCCTAACAAACTAATCCCGTAATCGCGATCACGTACTCACCTTAGCCTTAAACGAAGGAAAGGAACGAGATGACCACAAACAAGCGACGAACAGAGCCTCTACTCACTGGTACAGATTGATCGGAGCGATCCCCACAAAAAATCGCGAAAAACAACGATCCCACGGCTCTTCAAACTCGAATAAACGATGTCTCGAGGATTTCTTTGCAACAATCATCAAGAACGATTGTAAACTCTCTCAAACTCCTAAGATTCTCTCTGATTTTTCTTCCCGAAACACGGCCACGAACTGCCTAAGGGCTTATAAAGGAAAGCCCTAGGGTTTTCTTTAACCACGACATAAACTGAGCGATTAAATTTAAAACCGAACCGAACGCAGAAGATGGTGTCGATCGACACCCACAACTGGTGTCGATCGACACCCCCTTACCAAAATCAGAATTTTGGTTTCGGGATGTTACAGTCACACAAAGCCAACTCTAACCATTCGCACTCTAGTCCTCCATGACCGTCGTAGCCTTGTCCATACTTTAAATTTTAATCCTGCAAAAACCCTGAGTTCACATCCATTGACTCTCAACATTCATTTAAATTTTGCGTGGGCTTTCTCATTAAAGATAATCAATCAGAGAAAACGTTTTCGGTTATGGAATGGCTGATTTATGGTGGGGCTAAAGTGTTTTTGGTTCCCAGATGCTCTGGAGGATGCAAGACATTATGCAAAAACGCAAGAGAGAATAAACATGTTGATGCCCACAGTTTTCTAATCACCCAACTCCTCTTGACTTAGATTTTTTCTCGAAATCTCTGTGAATTATCGTAGGTGATTGTAAACCGTTGCAAATATCTTTGTCTTTCTCCATATCAATCCACAACTTTTTTCTTGGATTTTTGCTAACCTGAGACTCCTGAAAATGATCAATTTCCTTTCCTTTCTTCTATTTTTTTCGTTTTTTTTTTTTGAAGAAGAAATCGATCTAACAAAACTTGGTGTCTCTAGATCACGAAAATTATGATGATAATGTGTAAATCCAAGAAACGAACCAGGCTCTAAATGAATATCCATGTGTACCACCTAGTATCTTAAACCTCTGCATTTGCCGTGATTAGAAAATTGTGTCGGTCTTCTTTTTCACCGACCTTTTTACACATATCTGCACATATGACAATGAAAAACAAGAATGCATGTGGTCTGAAAAAAGGTGAGTTGAAGGTGGGTACCAAACTAAAAGTGAGCTTGGCCATTCAGGATCAGCAAAGAGTGGTAAAAAGGTGAAAGAAGACCCTGAATGTTTTTGTTTCTCTGATATCACGTCTTTGATGAGAAAATTTTCAGTCCGGTTAGTAGTCCAATAAAATGAGCCAATATCAGTGCCATCGGAATATCTGCAAAATAATTTTTTTTGGGGGGAGTCGAGTCATGGGGTTTTCAAGTTTGAATAACTCGAATTAATTCTGTGGAATTGTCACTAGAAATCTCGAGCGTACATGAATCCATGAAAGGTCATAATTCCTACAAATTTTGACTCAATAAAACATTTTAAACTGACTCAAGAAAACATCAAAAGAAACAAAACAAAGAAAAATTGAGTTAGTAAAGGATGAATACCCTCCCCCAGACTTATTTCACACCGTCTCAGTGTGAAAATAAATCAAGAGAAAGGCATAAAACTCAAAGAAAGAAAAGAAAAGATAAGAAAAGCTAACCAGTGGGTTGCCTCCCACTAAGCGCTTATTTTAAGTCATTAGCTTGACTTCAGACTCTGTGATCAGTCAGGAAGATGAGCATGGGAAGTGACTCCAAAACAAGCTTCCCAATCAGTAAAATTCAGCTTCAGAATCTTGCTCAACATACCATTCATTACTTTTTCACCTTTCTCCTTCAACTCAGATGTGAGAATAGCTTTAATCTTGGAAAAAGGTTTCGAACTTCCTTTGCACTTCACCTTATACTCAATCGTATCTCCAACACGTCTCTGAGGTATTAAAGTCATAGGAGAATCGCCCTTGATTCCTTGGCTCATCACCCACTCCTTCTCCTTGTTCTTTTGACTAAGCTTCTTTGTTGTGATAGGAGGTTCTCCTTCCAAGACTTCTTCAACCGCACATTTCTCATGAAGTTTTTCCTTTGCATCAATTGACAATTGCTCTCCACTAATAATGTTAACATAAGATGCAAGTCGGATTGCCCATTAGTGGGTCTAGCTTTGTAGAAGACATTCTTGTCAACATTGGAGAATGAGACTCTCCCATTAGGCAAATCTATAACTGCACCCACTGTAGCCATAAACGATCTTCCAAGAATCAAAGGCATATCATGATCTTTCCTCATCTCCACCACCTGAAAATCAGTAGGAACAAGACAATTTCCCACTTGAACATGTGAATCATGAATGGTGCAATGTGGAACCTTGGTGGAAGAGTCTGTGAACTTAAGAGATATCTGAGGAGGTCTTATTGTAGTAATTACAAGCTTCTCTGCAATAGCCTTAGACATGAGATTAACAGAAGATCCAGAATCACAGAGAGTATCTTTAAGTTCAACTCCTGCAATAGAGCATGAAACAGCAAACTTCCCAGGGTCTTCTACCTTAGGCAGTATCTTCATAGGAAGTGGTGTAATCTTTGCTTCAGCAAATAGGGCCTTGACGACTGTAAGACTCTTCTTGGTATCCTTAGAAAATTTACAATATGCAGGATCGACTCTAAATGCATCTTCAAATGAGACATCAGGAGGAAGCTCTCTCACCATCTTATTAAATTCAGCTAGCTTCTTTTCGTCAATCTCATATTTCAGCATTTGAGGATATGGAATCCGAGGGATGTATTCTGCAGCTTCCTCCACTTTCTCTGGTGTAAGTGGTGTTTGGACAATCTCCATCTCACTCTGAACTAATATCACATTACAGTTTTCTCTAGGATTTGGCTCTGACTTTCCAAGAAAGACTCCATGTGGTCTCTTGACGACTTCCGCAGTTTGAGCTACCTGAGTGTCTAACTTTTTCACATGGGTGGAGAGAGCTTAAAACCTACTATTGAGATCATTGTACATACTATCCATCTTGACATTGATCTCATTAGTAGTCTTTTGTTGAATGTGCTGACTCTGCAGGACTTGTTGCATAAGCATCTCGAGCTTATTTTCTTGGGGTGCAGGATTCGAGCTCACAGAAGCTTGAAACTGTGTTGGCGCTATCGTCTGGAAGTTGTTGAATGACTGATTTTGCTGAAATCTGCCTTGATATCTATTCTGGCCTTGACATTGCACGGGGGGATTTTGTAGATAACTTTGTCCATTCACATAACTCACTTCATGCTGCTCATTGGTCACCTTCAACAATAGATTCATCTTTTCATTCAGCTCATCAAACTTCTGAGATTCTATGCTGCTAACACGCCTTGACCTATTATATTCAGCACAACAATTGTTTGAGCTTGCAGCCAAGTTCTAAATCAACTTGTATGCTCCAACTTGACTCTGGGTATTGAAATCTCCATTGCTTGTTGCATTAAGAGTGCTCCTGGAATCCCTATCAACTCCATCATAGAATATGGTAAGAAGATGCCTCTATGAAAATCCATGATGAAGGCACTCTCTGAGGTATTCCCTGAATCTTTCCCAAGCCTCACAAAATGACTATCCTGAATGCTGCTGGAAAGAAGTGATCTTGTTCCTCAGTGACGCTGTCTTGGATTTAGTGTAGAAGTAATCCAAGAAAGCATTTCTACTTGCTTCCCAAGTTGTCAATGATCCAGGAGGAAGAGACTTGAGCCATCTCGACGCCTTGTCTCCCAGAGAATGAGGGAACAATTTGCACTTGATGAAGTCTAGAGGAACTCCATTCGCCTTAGTAGTGCTACAAATCTCCTCAAAATTTTCTATATGATCCATCGGACTCTCAGCTGGCAAACCATGGAACATGTACTGCTTTACCAAGGAAATCATTTGAGGCTTAATCTCATAGTCGTTCCTTTCAACAGTTGGTGGACATATTGCAGCTCTGTTCTGGTAGTAGGTATGAGGCATATCCATATCTCCAATGGCGGGTGGTGGCTGTTATTGTTGCAATTGCTGAAATTATTGCATCTGCGTTCGTAACCTCTCAAGTTCGGCTCTCATATCCTCTTGGTCGACAAGATCACCCATTGTAACTGATTTCGACTTTGATTTTCTGTTAGTTTGTTCTACTCTTGCTAGTTCCTAGTTCGTTAGTGAAACGAGAATATCACAACCCTCGCTTCTTTTCTGCATACACCTGAAACACACAAGAAAGAGCAAAATAGAACTTGTTAGTAACTCTTAGACTAAATCTTAATCCAAAAACTGAAGGTAACGCTATTGGTCCCCAACAACGGCGCCAAAAACTTGATGACAGAGGTTTTAACCCTATAAAACTACTGCAAGTGCACAACAAATGTTGTACCAATTAAGGGATCAAATCCACAAGGACCAAGTGTTACACTACGATTTCCTAAGATTGTGATTAAGCTAAGATGACAATATGAATTTTGTTGGTTTTAAATGCAATAATGAAAACGAGAAAGCAATTAAATGATGTAAACTTATGAATTAAAAACGTGAGGCCTTAGGGATATTCGCAGGAAATCAAAGATCATGAACCAAACAACTATTCAGGGAACAATTCAGCGCAGTTTCATACTCAAACATAAATATATAACTATTCCACTTTCGTGGCTCCAATTACTTTATCTAACAACCTAAAATCCTAACTGTCGTTGAACCTAGAATTGTAGACAAGCATTAACAAGCGGGTTCAATTTGTTCACGAATCGCCTTAGCATCATCTTTTGTTGGCTAAGGACAATTCGCTCACCTATGTTCTAGTTAGCAACCTATAACACTTTTGATGAATAGATTAAACCCTAAATCATAGACTAAGTGATCAGTCTAGTCTAAGCATTAAGAACAACTATAAGTGAAAACATCATAAGATAAATCCTTATTTGTGTCTGATTCAGTGAATGATTCCTTTGAAACCCTAAAACCTAACTATGGATCTACTCAGACATAACTAAAGAGAGAACACAAAGAGAATAAAGGAATTGCATAATTGTATTAAAGAATAAAATTGGATTTAGAAATCTTCTCTAGAGATGAAGAGTTAGAGATTCTTCTCCCAAAGCTTACAAAGAACAATAGCTAAAAAGTCTGATGAAAAATAAACGTGATCCAAAAAGTGGCTGAAAATGGGTTTTATTACTTTAAAATTTGAACTGGGTCGATTCAGGTTAAGTCGGGTCGGATCTGAAAATCTGTAAAGAGAAAACCGGATTTTGGTTTCTGCCATTGGGCTGTCTGCGTGATGAGTGCCCGATGGGATTGCCCAATGGTAATTTCCAGCAGATTCCAGTACATGAGAATTCTGGGTGTTGGAGACTGGTTTCTTCCATTGGGTTGTCTGCATGATGAGTGCCCGATGGGACTGCCCAATGGCAGTTTTCAGCAAAATAAATCTTCACTAGATTTAGTATAACTTTTTCTCCACTTATCCAATCGACTTCAAATCACCACCAAATGAAAGCTAACTCAATTAACCATCTTGCGTCCAACTTTAAGCTTGATCCACCATCAAGAAACCTCTCAACGTCCCACATACTCAAACCGCTTCTTTTATGCTCCTTTTTCCTCCCATAATCCCATGTTTTCCTCCCAAAGCATCATAAGGTCTAAAATGACTCAATAAAGGACTAAAAGTGCTAAAACACACACTTTGACTCGATAAAGATTCAAAAAGTACATAAAACATGGGTTAGAAATGCTTTAAAAACGCAATATATCACGATACAAGACCGGACTTAGTTAATGCAATAGCAGTAACATTTGTCGAACGCGGAATAAAAGCAAGAGAGATAGATATAAAACCTATACTAAGACAACAAATGTCATTAAGTAGAGATTTCCACTCGTGAATCAAATTGATCAAATTGAGCAATATGACAAGAGAACGAGAATCCGGAAAACACATGAGTGATCAGAAACTTGCGTTGGTAGCTGCAATTAGAACAGCTTTAATAGCGAAAGCTTCTGCAACCAAAGCCAATGAAACTTTTCTCCTAGATGTAGAGCTTTGAAGAAGAGTCATTCGGTTGTCGGGAGATAAGTGGCCAAAGAGTGAGCCTATAGAGTTTTGAATGTAAATCCCTCCTAGTTCCAACATCTTCCATCTTTCATAATAGGGTTTTGATCGCACACACTCCACAAAAGAGTAAGACATGGCAACAATTACCCAATACACCATAAACCAAGTGATGAATAAGAGCCTTTAAATACAACCTATTCATAAAAGAAACCTCAAAGGGAGGGAATATACCAAGACCAATAATCTTAACGTCAATAGTGAAGCTTGGTAGAGATTTTTTTATAACATCCTCACACGGAGGTAATAGACAACTAAAAATCCTAGGAACCTCATCTTGATGTAAGTGGAATCTCCCATCGAGATGAATAATACCTAAAGAAAGGTAACTTTTAAGCAAACATTTGAGAAAAAGGGTATCACTGAAGATCAAATGGGTTGAGAAAGTTGTAGGGGAAGACATGGCCATGGTTGTGAATCATAGCGACAAAGATTTAAGCAAATCCGAAAGGGTACGGAGGATTCGTCGGAGTCTTCATCAGTGGTAGCAGCGGTGAGGAGGAGCTCCCAAGTTTCGAGTTCTTTGCTGAGCGTGAGAGGTTGAGTTTAGGAAGGACCAGGAGAGTTGTAGAAGCAACAAAACCAACAAAAGTGGCTTAAAACTCGACAGTTGGAGGCTCGACGAAAGGCTTTGATGCGTTAGTTAGAGCAGAAACAAAGGAAGGAGAGGAACTCCTAGTCGAGAGAAGCTCACAACTAACGTTTGGAGCAAAGATAGAAATGGGTCTGCATATTGCAGTAATGAGACAGATAACAACGACACTGAGTATCCACGACATTCGACAAGTTCGAAGAGATAAGTATACATGATCGCACAACACACGAAACTCGGACGACAAGCGAACAACTTCTAAAGATTGATGTAAGTCTTGAGTCAATATGACCGAGGCTGCTCCTGCTAGAAGAAGAAGAAGCTTGGATCTGTTCATACACACAAGAGAGGGAGCAAACAACTCTAATTTTGCAAATTTCTGATCTGAAACTGCAAAAATTAGAACTAGATCTGAACTGGTAAAAGTAGGTGAAACGAAGATGGTGATAATAGAGGCTGAGAAGATGGTCAAGGGTAAGGGATGATCACGTGGGTATGGTGGTTTCGGCAAAAGAGCACCGGTGGTGGCGACGACCATGGATTGGAGGTGAGCCGTTAACAAGAAGGCAATATATTAGATTTTTTTGGGTTTTCGGGTCAGAGAGAAACTGGGTGTTGGTGGAAGATTATGTATATGCACCTTTTTAAAAAATGTTGAGAATCTATTTGTGTATTTTAAAAAATTGTGTCCAACTCGGTTCTGATAATTTAAAATCCGGTTCAATTCGATTTTTCAGTTTCATATTTTTTGCCTAGACTTACGTAGAGAGATGTTCTGGAAAGCAACGTAGCTAGGCCTCAAGTTTTAGACATACTCGCTGCCAAATAAGTTCACCTGAAATAGATCATCTTGGAATTGGAGCCTGAAGGTGAAATCCATGCGCCTCTAGCTCGAGTGGGTGAGTGGTATAACCAAATTTATTAAATAAAAAGAAGGAGAATTTACCAAAATAGATCATATTCATTTAGACAATGTCCCAATAGACCTTTTCTATTTTTTACCATTTTTTGCCAAAACTACCATTATTTTAAATAAAAATAACTAAAATATAAGGTTTTATTATTTTAAAAAAAAATATGACAATTATAATGTCATGAATAGCCTATTTCTATAAATTTTTTTTATTATTGAAAGTTGAAAATCATGTGTTAAAATAATTTTAGTTTTCCATTCTACGACTAAGTTTAGTAGTAGATTTTAGATTTTAGATTTTGCTTATGTCACATAAATCTACCGAGTGGAGAAATAAGTTTCCACTTTATGTCAATATTCTAAATTCGCAAAGAACAATATTTCCACGACTTAGGCTCATTCTACCAAGGGAAGATAGTACTTTATACCGCCTAATTCTACCAATATAACAATAATCTCCGGAATAGTAGAATGTAGTTTATGCAAAACTAGTTACAATTTCCCTAAATCTAAGATTAAATATTTTGTTTCCTAAAATATATTTTTGAAAAGATAATTTAGATAAATTAAAATTTTTTAAATATTTTTGTGTTTTTTTCATAAATGTTTTACTAACTTTTTACATAATTTTTATGTGTTTTTTTTGTAAATATTCTACTAACTTTTTACATAAAGTTTTTCATAAATATTTTTTTTTTGTCATAAATTTTTAGAAAAATATTTTAGATAAATTTACGTTTTTAGAAAAATATTTTATGTGTTTTTTTTTAATTTAATATATTTGATTTATTAATGTTTCCGAAATCATTTTTTTCTTTTCAGATTTTAAAAAATCATAATATATTCTATTTCCTTTTTTGTTTTTCCAATTATTGTATAAAATAACAAAAACATGAAATTAAGATTATAATTGAGATTTAGAATTACAAAATCATAATGAGGCCTTTCTATAAACATATACTCTCTCCGTTTCATTATATAAGATTTTTTTATTTATTTCGCGAGAATTAAGAAAACAATAAATACAAACAAAATCCCATTTAATAATTAATTAAAATTATTACTCAACCAAATAAGCAATCATATATAAGACTACAGAATTTCAAAGGACAAAAGTATCAAATTACATTAAAATTTATATAGAAAGAAGTAAAACGTTTTATAAAATGAAACTAAAAAAATTCTCTTAAAAATCTTATATAATGAAACTGAGGGAGTAATTATATGAACAATTCTTGGGTTCACCCCCTAGGGGTGAACTATCTCATTCACCCCCTTTTGATTAACCAATCAAAGTTTAGTTGTGGGCCCACCAATCTTAATAAATTATTTTTATAAAAATTAAAATTAAATTAAATATGGGATCTTCAATAAAAATGA
Source organism: Draba incana (assembly GCA_963576765.1). Classification (NCBI taxonomy): domain Eukaryota; kingdom Viridiplantae; phylum Streptophyta; class Magnoliopsida; order Brassicales; family Brassicaceae; genus Draba; species Draba incana. The sequence goes on along the minus strand of OY755211.1, from coordinate 17,304,788 downwards.
ATTTAACTTAAATAAATAATAATTATCTAATTAAACATAGATTTTAAACTCCAAATCCAAACCCTAAACCCCAAAACTATACTCTAATTTGAGAATAGTTAACCCAAACTCAAATCCTAAACCCCAAAACTATATTCTAATTTAGGAATAGTTAACCCAAAATAAATTTTAAACCCCAAACTCAAACTCTAAATCGTAAAACTATACCCTAATTTGGGAATAGTTAACTCAAACTCAAACCCTAAACCCCAAAACTATACCCTAATTTGGAATAGTTAACCTAAAATAAATCCAAACTCAAACCCAAACACTAAACCCCAAAACTAAACCTTAATTTGGGAATAGTTGACCCAAAATAAATATTTAATCCCAAACTCAAACCCTAAACCCTAAAACTATACCCTAATTTGGGAATAGTTAACCCAAACCCAAAAGATTTAACCCAAGAATGTTTGTAGTTAAATATTTTGAACCCAAGAATGTTTCAATGGATTTGTAGTTAAATCTTTTAGGTTTGGGTTAACTATTCCCAAATTAGGGTATAGTTTTAGGGTTTAGGGTTTGAGTTTGGGATTTAGTATTTATTTTGGGTCAACTATTCCCAAATTAGGGTTTAGCTTTGGGGTTTAGTGTTTGGGTTTGAGTTTGAGTTAGGATTTATTTTGGGTTAACTATTCCAAATTAGGGTATAGTTTTGGGGTTTAGGGTTTGAGTTTGAGTTAACTATTCCCAAATTAGGATATAGTTTTACGATTTAGAGTTTGAGTTTGGGGTTTAAAATTTATTTTGGGTTAACCATTCCTAAATTAGAATATAGTTTTGGGGTTTAAGATTTGAGTTTGGGTTGACTATTCTCAAATTAGAGTATAGTTTTGGGGTTTAGGGTTTGGATTTGGAGTTTAAAATCTATGTTTAATTAGATAATTATTATTTATTTAAGTTAAATTCGTTTTTATTAAAGATCCCACATTTATTTTAATTTTAATTTTTATAAAAATAATTTATTAAGATTGGTGGGTCCACAACTAAACTTTGATTAGTTAATCAAAAGGGGGTGAACCCAAGAATTGTTCCTCCCACTTTTTTTCCTTTGTACAATCTTAGTCAAAGTGTTAGGAAAGTCTCTTAATCCAACGGTTAGGGTTATTCATTAATTATCAGCCGCAAATATATTTATCAAAAAAAGATATATAATAAATCAAAATAATCCAAGAACAATCTGGTCTGATGGTAAATTAATCTATTAAAATAAAAATAGAAAAAATAAACTTTTTCGTCGATTGAAACCGGAGAAAAGGCCAAAAAGGAGGAATTCTACCGACTGAACCAGTCTCCGGTGAAAGCAGATGCAATCAACATCCGTCGGAAGCAGCGGCGGCGGCGTCGGAGGAGGGCACTTAAGTCGGAGTGGATTATCTAGGATCCGTTCAGCTCCGGCGACTTGGCTTGAAGCTTTACTCGAAGAAGATGAAGAAGAGTCTCTGAAACCTAATCTAGGCCTCACCGAGTTACTCACTACAAACTCGTCCGATATTCCGACGAGTCGTAACTCGTTCGAGTTTCCGATTCCGGTTGACCAAGGATTGTATCAACAAGGTGGGTTTCACCGACAAAACAGCACTCCGGCGGATTTTCTCACTGGAGCTGATGGATTTATCTCAAACTACGGGATTCCGGCGAATTACGAATACTTGTCGCCGGATATCGACGTTTCTCCGGGAAGTAAACGGTCTAGAGAAATGGAAGCAATCTTCTCCTCTCCTGAGTTTACTTCTCAGATGGTATAAAGCTTCTTCTCTTCTTCTACTAATCATTTTGTTCAACCAAATTACTTCTTAATTTGCCTAGAATGGATGGAAATTGACTGACTTTATGACTTCTTTTCTCTTTTTGGTCGACTTGTTTGAAATTGTAGTTTACATGCTGACCAGCTTCACATGTAAAGGACCAGTCTTGTCTTAAAATTGACAAGTTGCATTTTTTTCCGAACCAAATCCAGCAAGTTGCAGTTTTTATTTTCTTATTTGTTGTTGTTCTTGTCTCTGTGGCTTTGATGTGAACATTAAATTAATGCTCGTATGGGTAAGTGTTGAGAAGAATATTACTCAATGCACATACATAAGTCCACATGATGATGATACATACTAATCTGCATTGTCAGTTTAATATCATATGGAAAGGTCATCCACTGGGAAATACATGTGTAACCTATGAATTGTGTGATGTTGATTAAGGTTTCAGGCTTAGTGTTGATGGGCTCTTTTCGGGGTTTTTTTTCTTCTTCTTTTTCTGTAAATAGAAAGGAGAGCAAAGCAGCGGTCAAGTTCCTGCCGGGGTATCAGCAATGACGGATATGAACATGGATAATCTTATGGAGGACTCTGTTGCTTTTAGGGTTCGTGCTAAACGTGGTTGTGCAACTCATCCTCGTAGCATTGCGGAGAGGGTAAAAAACAATTTAATCTCTACTTTCAATTTGTGAAACAGTAGTGATAAAGCTTGTATCTTTACTTTCAATTCATGGAAGTTTTGCGGCAAAAAGATTTGATCTTTACTTTTAGTTCATGGAAGTTCTTTGTTTTACTGTATGCTTCATTGGACAGAGAGTTGTTTTGTTCTCCTCGTTACATGTTTTCGAATGAATTCTTACCTTTCATTTTGTAGGTAAGAAGAACGCGAATTAGCGATCGAATAAGAAAGCTACAAGAGCTTGTTCCTAACATGGATAAGGTAATATCCATTTCAGCTTAGCTAGACTCTGATGATCTTGGATGTCTTATACGATCATATTGATTACGAACGGGTCAAGAAATATATATGCTAAAAGCGCAAGGGTAATAGTTAGTGGTTAATAGGTAGCCTAAATGGAGACAATCAAAATATTACTATTGATGGTTGTGATATAGCTTCGTAGTCACTGTTCTCAGCTCCATTAGTAAGTAATTTCTAAAATGTTGTATGAATTTGATATTGACTTGAATTTTTTTACCCTCTATCAAATAACACGGATTCTCTACAGTGTGAAAGTATGAATTTGGTTTCCTCTCTATAGAAGTATAGATGATAAACAAATTGAGGGAAAGTTTCGGTTTGCATTTCTTGAATATATCGCGAAAGTAGAGGTCTTAAATCTAGCCTCTGAGGATTTCGGGTTTACTTCTTGTCTTTGTTGCAGCAAACAAACACTGCAGACATGTTAGAAGAAGCTGTTGAATACGTCAAGGTTCTTCAAAAGCAGATCCAGGTAAAAGAACTAGTGTTAATGAAAAAGGATTAGTAGAAAAGTAAATTAGAAAAAGAATACTTAATATTGAATGTCTATTTTATTTTATTTTTGATTTTGTGTTACTTTTGTTGGGGATGATTTAGGAGTTAACAGAAGAACAGAAGAGGTGCTCATGCATACCTAAAGAAGAACAATAAGGTTTGCTCCTTGATTTGTTTTATATATGTAAAATGGTAATGATCTGAAAATATGATCTTTCGCCTGACTTAGATGGGTCTCAGGTTGAAAAAGTATATTATTTCATATATGAATGTAGGTGTAAAATAAAAACTTTTGTACCATAATGAAGAAACATATATACATTCTTTATATAATGAAGGTAATGTCTCTTTTGAGAATTTATTTGGAATACGTTTAAAACATTCGTGTTTTTTTTGGTCAACCGGAATTTTATTGCTTAAATCGAGAGAAGAGAGAGTTCAAGTGCTTGTAAGTCCCCTTTAGCAACAGAGTCGCGCGATAACTCTCGTGGAATAAACCGAAAATAAATTGTTGAAGACAAAGATTTTGATAATCAATACATTTGATAATAGGTCAGTACTATGTTACGAATCCATCAAAGTTTGTAACATAGTACCGACCTATTATCACACATTGATTAGATTGTTTCGTCCCATTCAACCATTTGGAACTTTGGGTAAATTTTTGCAAAAAGAGTGGAATAAAAGTAAAAAGGACATTAACGCGTCCATGTTATCATGACATTGAAGACCTCATATTTTCGTCATATAGCAACCGACATGAAGAAACCCACATATTTTCCACCAAATATGCGCACAATCTTATCATCACGACTTTTCAAAGATGAAGTAAGAGTTGTAGTAATTGGGAAAATCAAGGGCATTTTCATGAAGTTTATCTTTATAATAACTAGGGAGGAATATTTTGCTCATAGTCAATAATTCAAACTTCATAAGGTCAATGTTAAGAGAAATGGAAGAGAAGAGAGCTATGTTGAAGCCATTGGTCCTGTTAATGTTTTTTTTTCAGTATTACATTCGAAACTGTGGCTGCTGAGAGCTACTGTCATGCGCAACGTCGGATGTTAATCGAAGCGTGCACGAGCTCGATATTAAGGTCTCCAACCGCTCAATGTTGTCTTAGAATAAGGAGGACTCCGATGTGGTGCGTTTGTTCTATTGTAACCCCACAGCTCGCAGCTACCATCGATATCTATAAGCTTAAGTACGCCGTTGGAGTCATCCGTCAATGCGGTCGACCCGTAGTCCGCGGTACCAAGTGTGGAAGTAAGTATATCTATCAATCAATCACAATTAGTAATCTTGGTTTCAATTGTTTATCTGCGTTTGCATGCTTTTCTAATTTTTTTTTTTTTTTTGGTTAACTCTAAAATACCATTTAATCAAATACATCCAAGACTTATAATAATTTTCTCATGTGCAGGTCTTACGGTTCCATGAGCCGCTCGTGACAGTGAATAAGAAAGAATTGGTGTATCTGAAGATCTATGTAATACTTTGTAACTCTTCTAAATTGTTCGAATCTTTTATCCTTATGTTCATGTCCAATAAACTAGTCTGAATAAATTTCCTTTCGCTTAATGAGAACTTAATGGAGGAGATTGATTCATCGTTTGGTAGTTAAAATCCTGATGGAAACGGAATATCGGCTTATTAAAAGTAATATTTCGATTTTCATTTGTCAACCTTGAAATGTTTCTATCATCCCTTCTGGGCATAATTTGTTACAACATCCGACAATAGAAGTAGATATAACATTAGCCAAAACTATATTAATATATTTGGATAGTCTCACACCGCATTATCACCATTTGTAGCCATAACATATGAGCGTCAGTTAATTTTGAGTTGCAAGCCAATAGTCTTACATGTATTAGATGACTCAAACGAACCCCAAATAGGTATATATAACATGCAATCAAATGTCACCATATAGGAACTCTGAATTCTTTTGTTAGACTCTTAATTTGGCTCCTCAAAGATGCTACCGATGTCAATTTCCGAATCTATAATGGTAAAGGCAGAGATGTTGAAGTTTTTTTGCGGCGACTCTATCCAGCATACTCACAAGTCTTTTGATTCGCCAAATCATCACCTTGAGTTCTATCGGGAAGGTATCTCCTTTCATCAAACGAGTAGCTCATGCACAGGGTACTGTTGAACGACATATTCGAGAAATACACCTTGTTCCTCATGCTCCCAGTGAGCTCGGACTTGAACACGCACGAAGCATGGCTCGCAAAGATTGTTAAGCCTTTTAACATGTGCTTCTCTTCCCAAATTAACTGCAACCGGTTAAATCTAAACACAACTGGCTTCTTAGGGGGCCCATTTACGAGAAAAATGTTATGTTCAGCCACGTACCAAGCTCCTTTTTCCAGAAACGAATCCGTCTGGTATGTGGAACTGAATGAACACTCCAGTAACGAGCAGATGGGTCGAAAACCCCAATCTTATCTCTGTTACTGAGACAGTAAAAGAGACCATCAGAGAAGACAATGTTTATCCATTGAACGTTAATTAAAGCCAAGTGATGCGTGAAGTTCTCTGTTACCCATTCCGTTGCACCGGAAGACCATGTGCTGATGGAGACACGAGGTGGTAGTGAATTGTAACACAAGGAAAGCACTACACAACTGCTCTTTGTAGGAGCACAAGAGAAAGTAAACTTTTGGTCAGACTTCCCAAATCTAGGTGAGTTTATGCGGTCCCGAGTGAACGGGTTAAAGAAAAAGATGTCGTAGTCACTTGAATGAGGATTGTTACTGAGTAACCAACCATCTTTGGAATGACAAACACGACAAGTGGACATCTCAGGAAAAATCTACTGTGATTGTCTCCTTATCATCATCCAATGGGCTGTAGAACTTATAAGAGACACTTTTGCGGGTAGTGCGGTACATAAGCCAGGGAGATCCTACCACCCGAACCAAAGCAGCAGCTTTATGCCATGCCTTGCAAACAGCAGAAGCATGGATGTTGAATTTCAATGAAAGGTGGGAGATTATGAGAGCTAGGAGGTCTAAGGGAAGATCAAACTCGTTTCTTGTCATCTTATTCTTCTTCTTCATGGCTCAGTGAAAATTGCAATCAAACCCTAAATTCCTCTGATTTCTCTATCAATTCAGGTAAACACGCGCAAACATTAGAAATTGATGAAAACAATTTAGAAATCTGCCTCCACACGTCGAGATTACAACCGAAATTATAGTATAAGAAAAGTGTAAAACATGAAGGAGAAGAAAAATTACAATACAATATCAATGCGACTTCATGAATTATTTTAAGGTTTTAAATTATAGATGAAGAAGGTTTATTTAAGAGAAGATTTTCGAAAATAACGAGTTAATGGTTTTAAAATTATTAGGACGCTTATCAGAAAAAGAAAAACATCGCCGCATACATTTTTGGCATACTTGCAAAAATAGACCAAAACTTGAAGTCAAAGCTAAAACTAACCTCTTCCTCTCGTCTCTTTCAAAATCCCACGAATTACCCTTAATGAATCTGTGTATTAACGAATATGCCACTCATCAGACTGCTATTAGAGTGTAACCATTTTTTCAATAGATCTAAGGGCATTCTCAGATCTAACTTATTTACGGAAATGCCATTGTCATCAATTCTCAACCTCCACGACAACCACCATGGTCGACGAGTTAATGCAGTAAGTTACACGTTATTTCCGCCTTTAAAGCTCAAGGATAGAGCACTCCAACACTTTTCGCGACTACTCTCTCCGATTTCTCCAGATTTTCCTTTGCGTTTCCGTTTAAAACCTACCGAAATCGGAAATAATGTCATAAAAACGGCAAACGACGACAGGGCTGGCGGGATTTCGGTGGGATTATATGATCTGGGCAGCCAACGAGGGCGAAATGAAACTCGAAACCGATATAGGTACGATTTTTGCATATCGTTGAATTGCAGATCTGAGTTGTATACTCAGACTGCTTTAGAAGTCTGTTCAAACTCAACAAGTCAACGAGAGGGTAGTTTTGCAATTGACATTTAACTAGTCAGACTCAATATGAAGTCTGCTAATTTCCTTTGAAACCAAAAAAATTATGAAAATTCCTCTAATCGAGGCATAGGGTAGTTTTGCAATTGACCGAAAAATTGACTTTCTATTAAGACTTCATTTTCTGTCTGCAGGAAAATCAGTCACTTTGACCGCATGTTGACTGTCTATTCAGACGGAATCGGAAATCTAAAAAAAAAAGGGTATTAGTTGTGTAATTGACCGAAAATTTTCATATGTTGACCTATTTGGGGGGAATAATATCAGACTTCTAGTTAAGTCTTGGTTAGATCGAAAAACTTTCAGACTTCTATGGCAGTCTGCAATATATGAATTTTGTCAGACGGCTTAGATAGTCTGATTTCACAGATTTTGGTTAACGCAAAAAATACACAAATTTTTGTCAGACATCTTTGGTAGTCTAAATAATTATGCAGACCGCGATGGAAGTCTAAATAAAAAAGTCAAAGTTCGGTCAATTGCAAAAATACCTCACCACAATTTTCAGACTGCCCGGCCGATAAAAGAAGTTTGACATGAAAAGTCAATATTTTGGTCAATGTCAGAAATACCTTTCGATTTTTTTCAGACAGCTAGAGCAGTCTGACGGAAAAGTCAAAGTTTGGTCAATTGCAAAAATAGTCTTTTCAGACTACTATAGCAGTCTGGGTTGGTAACTTTATCACACGGCATCCGCAGTCTTCTACATCAAAATTGAATTGCAAAAATACACTCCTCTTCAGACTGACATAGAAGTCTGGAAGTTTAAATCTTCCAGACTTACTTGGCAGTCTGATGTTTTAAATTTTGAAAACCGTTTTTTTTTGTGTATATGTGATTAATTTCGTTGATTTTAAATTTTTAATAGGTGTGTTACTTGTATATGTTCACCCTGTGTTAGTATCAAATGTTTATAATGTGTAATTATTTTTAAATAATTTTTTCATAAGTTCAGGCAATGTTGCTAATTAAATAAGACTTCGTTAGATGTCTGAAATTTCCACTGAGATCGCTAACTTTGGTTTAAATGATTTTTTTGGACAGATAATGGTGCAATTACTTGTTAATGTTGGTGAATGGATTGTGAGACACTTGATATGGCATTTTGTGGTGGATCCTCTCAAAGGTGGGCGGTTTACCACTTTGGGCGACGAGTCTACATATTGTGAACTTGTTGAGATGATTCAAGATGATTATATGCTGGACAAGAAAACCGACTTGGTGGACTTATCATATCCATTACCGGAACCACTCTTGCAACAGTTCGGTCCGGATAGCCCTCCTATTTATGTCACCAATGATAGGCAAGTAAGGAGCATGGTCGAGTTAGCTACTGCCCATTTAATCCGTCTTTGTGTCTCGAGGCGATCCGAATTGCCTACTCAAAATGCGGGGAATCATGATGTAAAAGATGAAGATGAAGATGAAGATGAGGAAGACGAAGACTGGGAAGATGAAGATGTGGGCTCAGTATAAGATGATTCTATTTGTGGTGCTTTTGGACATGGTCGTGGTGACAAACCAGAGCAAGATTTCATGAAACACGCAGAGTCTTACTATGATGGTGTAGATTATAGCGTGTATGGTAAAGTGAGAGGTGAAGATGAAGATGATAAAGAAGATGTAGATTATAAGACGTATGAGTTGCATTGTGTGGTCGACCGATTTGCTGGCCGAGGAAGGAATTGGTCCGACGCTATCTATGTCGGAAAGTGTTTTGATAGCAAGCAAGATCTTATAACAGAGCTGCGTTTGACGGCCATAATGAGGAAATACGCATTTAGAGTAGAGAAGTCTACCAAGAGCCTGTTTGTCGCTGAATGTGTTGTGGAAGAATGCAACTGGAGGCTTCGAGCGGCTGTAAAGAACGAACCAAACAAGTTTTGGGTGACGATCTATAATAGATGTCACACATGTACACCGCCAAACCGGAAGGCTAAGAAAAAAAGTTATACACCGCGTTATGTTGGTTGGTTGTTTCTAGATTCCTTTGGAATAATTGAGAATATTACACCAAAGCATGTCATAGTATCAATGAAGAATCAATTTGGGATGAAGTTGAGGTACACAACCGCATACAGAGCGTTGTTACATGCTCAAAAGTTGGTGAGAGGCTCAGCGGAAGATGGCTACGAGAGGCTCCCTGATTTATTGCATGGACTCGAACAAATCAACCCGGGAACGAAAACTGCTCTAGAACTCGATGAGGCTAATAGATTTAAATATCTATTTGTTGCATTTGGAGCTTGTATAGAGGGGTTTAAGTATCTTAGAAGAGTCATTGTGGTAGATGGTACGCATCTTACGGGCCCGTATGGAGGTGTTATGCTAGTGGTGGCCTCACAAGACGCCAATTTTCAAGTCTTTCCGTTGGCTTTTGGCATTGTAGACTCTGAGAATGATGCCTCATGGGAGTGGTTTTTCACAAATCTGGCAGCCTGCATTACAGACCAATATCCGCTGGTCATTGTCTCAGATAGGCACACCTCCATCATAAATGCTATTGAAAAGGTTCTTCCTTGGGCAAATCGAGGGATTTGTTATTACCATCTACAAAACAACATAGTCAAACATTTCAGGGGAAAACATCTTTTGTACTTGGTGAAAAACGCAGCGTACGCATATACGATGTATGATTATAACCGATACGCGGATCCGAGTCTATGGTCACGCGTTCATTTCGCAGGAGACATGTATAATCATCAAATGCATTTTAATTACCAGACTTCTAGTGCAGTCTGGTTTACCAGACTTCTAGTGCAGTGTGATTTAATATTGTCAGACTGTTAGAGAAGTCTGATATCTATCAGTCTGCAGTTTTAGTCTGATATGTAACTTTTCTTGTTTTCACCTGGGTTGACCGCGTTAACTTTTTTGGAGAAAGGTACAACATAAAGACGAGCAACTTAGCAGAAACAATAAACCATGCAAGGTTCCCAAGCAATATACTTGTTCTAATTGTAATCAACCAGGCCACAAAAAAACAAAATGTGTGAGCAAAAAATAGTCTTTTCGTCAGACTACCATAGCAGTCTGTTTGATACCTTCTATCAGACGGCTTCCGCAGTCTGTTCTATATATTGTATATGAGAAGGTATTGTATTTCGTTTCTTAAACTTTGGTTGTTGAGGTTCGCTTAAACCTAATTTGTAGTACTTGTGTGTTTGCTTCATCGTCAGGTCTAAAAAGACTAAAACATAATTCAATAGAAACAGATAGAAACAGAACATCAGACTGCAAAACAAGTCGGATAAATTTTAATTACACCATATATGCAAAGTTTCATTGTTTTCGGGAATCCAAAAGTTAAAGGGGAATATCATCGTAGACGTCTAGCAATTGATTCTCCTCCTCAGTACGTTCCTCTTGACCGGTTCGCCCGAGCTTAGTCAATATCTCATACGCAAGCTTGTCTCTGCATGTCTTCATGTTCTTATCACACAGCCACTTTGGAAACGGCATCCCAAGGGAATGGAACTCAATATACTTCAAGCTATACACCCCACAATCACCTATCTGGGTGTTTTGGGGTAATCCCGGGGTCTTCACAATCGTGAAGGTGTATCGCTCAAGAGTATACTTCCAAGTATCATCTACCGGGGCCAGACAATGCATAACGTAGGGAAAGATCTCGCATATCGGTTCGACTGCTGCTCGAACCAACTCGTCGGTCAACGGTCCAAGGATGCTGTCCCATATGGTTATGTGCCTATCCAGGATAGAAATCATGATGGCTATCCAATGATTTTCCCCAACGTGCAATACAGTGTAGATTTCATCAATTTCCAGGCCCCAAGTCTTGTCTGATTTCAGATAAACGGGAAGTTTACCATTATGGTAATCCCATACACCAGGGGGCAACCTCCTTGCCGTGGGCTGAACGTCTTCTCCTTGGCCGCTACTCACAAAATCCACATAATGTTTGTGCCACAGATTACACATCATTGTGTCAACGAAGGTCAGCCTATCGGACCTGAACCATTCTGGGTGTTCGTGTTGTCGAAGCCTCATCAGATCAAGACCAGCATCTATGTGCTGCATAAAGACAGTGTTGAGCCAAAAAATGTTAGACCTAAACATAAGAAACAAAAGTCTAGAGAGACTGTAAAAGATGTCTGATAAAGTCAGACTGCAAAACATGTCTAAAAGATGTCTGATAATGTCTGACTGCAAAACCTGTCTACAAGAGGTCTGGGAAAGTCTGAAAGAAGTCTAACCGTGTCTTGCAGCCATTCCTTGGGGGTGCGCAGTAAATAGTACCAAGATAGGGTTGTGTTAACCTCCCTCTTCGGGTAATTCCTAGTGAATATATTACGCGTGTTAGACATCGACCAAATAATGTCTACAATATAAGTAGAGTGTAATGACATACGGCTGTTTCTTCAGGTAATCAGTAAGTGTCTTCACTTCATTCTTTGTTGCATGAGTGTAGGGATCATATCTCGGTGTGACCTGTACTTGGGTCGACCTTTTTTTCTGTTTCCTCTGAATCTGCTCTTTCTTTTTGAGATCTTCAGCCTTCGCCTTTACATATGCTTCAGCAGCTGCGTGTTGAGTTTGTTGTTTCGTCATATACGCAACATCAAAGTTAATGCCTATGTTGGCCTCATTGACGATAAGAACACTCTGCTCGGTGCCCAAGACACTACTTTGCATTCACAAAATAAAAAACTTAAAAAACAATAGACTTCATAATTAATCTAAATACTGTCAGATATAATCAAATAACTCCGTCAGACTTCTCCAGAAGTCGTGTACCAGACTTATCCAGAATTCTAATAACAGACTTCTACATAAGTCTGAAACACGACTTCTGTAGAAGTCTGACGGAGACGAAAACAACACCAACATCACTCTAATATCAGATAACCATGTTCATATCAAAGACCACAACAAAGCGAAATGTGATAAAACAATGTGGGCCTCAAACAAGGCCTTGGTATTCTTTTAATCATTCACTTCTCCTTAGTTGATTATTTGGTATAGGGTTTTAGACACTAACCCCGACATCCACCGTAGATGGAGCAGGCTTAGGAACCTTCAAAATCACTTTATTCAGGTTCTTGCGGGCTTCCTTTTTGGTTTTCTGCCCCACAGCTAATGCAGCTATTGTGGTGTCTCCTTCATAATTACCTGTTCCATCAACATCAACCCCACCATCCTCACAACCACCGTCCTCACCACCGTGAGGACAACCACCATCTTCACCACCATCTAATCCACAAGCTAATCGACCATCTAGGCCGCCATCTAATCCACCATCTAAGCCAACGTCAGCCTCATCCTCACCACCACCAGCGTTTGAATTCTCACCTTTATGAAGATCAGCCTTATCCTTATCCTTCTTATTCTTCCTGTCCTTCTTATTCTTCTTCGTCGGCGTATTCCCTTCACCATCACCAACACCTAAACCATCAGACCCTGACTTTCCCTCCCTTAATACCCTAACTTCCTTCTCAATTCCAGTAATCCTCTCACCCACCTCCTTAAAACCTTCATTAACAATCTTAAGAAGATCGCCCATCTCTTCCAATAGTTGATTGCTCACAGACTTTATCAAATAAACAACCTCACAATTATCAACACCGTCAGATTTTGCTCGCTTCTTATTACCTCCAACCTTTTCTCCATCAACCTCATCACCACCACCATCAGCAGCTTCAGAATTCTTCCTCTTAACACCCTGTCCCTTGGACAAGGTCTTCTTCTGACCAGGAGGCACTACAGTACTGTACACCCCATCAACATTCCAGTGCTTTAAACTAAACCTCCAAGGGCGCTCAAACTTACCAAATATTGCTTTCACAATGTTGACAACATTCAGATCATCCTCACCATCGTCCCACCAGGGGAACATCTCATCAAACTCCTTGAGGATGAAGTTGTTGACGCTTGTCTGCAAGGACAAGATAACATGCACAAACTAAATGAGTTTTGCAAAAAAAATGAAGTCTGACAATACAAAGTCTGAAAAATGAAGTCTGACGTCAGACTTCATATGATGTCTGGAATTAGACTTCATATTGAAGTCTGGAATAAGACTTCATATGAAGTCTGACATCAGACTGAGTCTGCATCTACTACCTGCTTGCGCAACTCCGAATCGACTTTCTTGCGATTCCTGCTTCCTTTGTAAGCCAAGAGCGGTGGGGCTGGGTTATTTGGCAAGGGAACCCCGTAGACAAATGCCATCCCGGGACAGGCCCAATATATCCACACGTTCAATACCTCAGCGAAGCCTGAAATCTGATAGTTTTTACCTTCTTGGAGTTTTCTATTTACCTCTGTTTTTACAGAGTCTACCAGGATTTTGAAGGCGAATCTTCCCCATGGGTATAACTCTAACGCCCCTGGCTTCAGCAGCATCTTCGTCAGGTCCGCTCTCGATGGAGTTGTCCAGTGTTGATCCTCGATGAAGCTCACGTAGATGGATATGTAGCCCAACCAAATCCTATTTTGCCGTTACAGCCTCCACATCTCTTGCAAGCTTCGAGCAACTGATTATAACTTGGCCCTACATCTTCCCCAACCCCAAGAAGCACCCACATAGTACTCATCGCGGGTGTGTTCTCAACCTCCGGATACTCCAGATTCTCAACGTATTTAGAATTGAGACCGGTTATCTCTTGGAACTCATGGAGCGAAAACCTCACTGGTTGAGGGCCAATAAGACACCACACCTCATGCTTCTGATCGACTTCTAGTTGATTACACAACATGTAGTGCACCATCCTTGAGCACCATACAAAGTCCATCTCATGCCACTTCACAAAAACCCCGAAGGTTGAGTTGCGAAGCTCTTCCCACTCACTATCTTCTAGCGCTTGTTGGAGAGCATCCATCAGATCTCTCTTACCGCTGAAATAATGTATGCTTTTGTCCGGTTCAGGCTCATACCCAGGTCTGAACATCCTTGGAGGGAATTCAGGTCCTCCCATTTTGACCTTCGATGAAGACGTCATCCTCGGTGACCACGGCGAAGGGAGAGAAATAGATCTGGGAATAAAAAAAGACAAGAGTTCAGTCCTGGTGACGTTCTAGAAATCAGTATCGAGAAGGTGACGGATTGAGGGGAAGAGAGTAGTAGAAGAAACTTACCGGCGCAGACAGAGGGGATGATCGAAGCGACGAATTCCAGAGAAAACGATGAAGACGAAGATGTCGGTTCGGTTTCTCCGAGAGAGAGAGAGAGAGAGAGAGAGAGAGAGAGAGAGAGAGAGAGAGAGAGAGAGAGAGAGAGAGAGAGAGAGAGAGAGAGAGAGAGAGAGAGAAATTGTGTCGGTTTTTTTTTTCTCGGTAACTGTAAAAAAAATGATGGGATAAAAAAAACTCTTTTATATTTGACCTAATTTGCGGTTAAAAAAACATGAGACTTCTAAAGAAGTCTGAAATTGTTGGCACCTTTTCAATTCCTGGTATTTTTGATTATTTTAAAAACGTCAGACTTCTAAAGAAGTCTGAAATTGTTGGCGGCAATATTCCCGCTTTTTTCTAGTGGTTTTTACTAATATTTTAATTCCTTGTATTTTCAATTATTTTCAAAACGGAAGACTCTTTAAGAGAAAACGAAAAGTCCGACCTCTATAAAAGACTCTTGAGTAATCTGTTATCAGACCTCTATAAAAGTCTGAATGAATCGGCCCGTCATTTAAGGAGAAAACACCACGTGTAATCGCCAAGTCCGAGACGACATGTTTAAAATTCCCAAAAATCAAAAAAGTTCTAAGAAATCGAAATTCAAAAAATGTCAAAGAAATCGAAAAGTTCCGGTCCTTATCAGACTTCTCTTTCTTTTATAATCAGACCTGAATAGAGCGAGAATTCTAAAACATCAGACTTCTAAAGAAGTCTGACAGGGCAATATTCCCTCTTTTTTGTAGGGCTTTTTACTAATATTTTAAGTTTTGGCGGCAATATTCCCGCCTTTTTTAGGGCTTTTTAATAATATATATTAATTCTTGTTTTTTCAATTATTTTTAAAACGTCAGACTTCACATAGAAGTCTGAAATTTTAGGCGTCAATTTTTCAAAAGTTTTAAATTATCAGACTTCAGAAGATGTTTAATGATGTTCACACTTCATTCACATTTTGACATAGTTAACACAACACAGATAAACTAGAATTTTTGTTTACAGATTGTCAAATATTAGAAGAAAGCAACAGAGATAGACATGGCCAGGACGGTAATAACAGCACCAGCTATCATCAAACTCCTCAGCTCGACGCCACACATTATCTGGCCACATGGTTTGTCCTTCAACTGCTCTTTCAATTGAGCTATCTCTGCCTTCATTACCTTGACGTCATCGACGATGGTGGATAAACACTTGTCGCTTCGAGCATCAGAAACGAGCATGCCATCAATACGTTGACCATGTTGGTCAACAAACAACTTTATATCATTAAACTCCTCAGTCATAGCCTCATCCCACCACTTCATTATATGGTAACCACCATCCTACACAACCACATTTGTACAACCATATTAGGATCCCAAATTATAATAAGCGGTGTAAAAAATCAAACGATGTATAGGCCATTACGTCGTAGTTACGACATCCGAAGAATCTTCTTCCCGGATTCTCGGCAGTTAGGGATGTTCGCATGACGGTGTCTAGACCACAGAAGCATTTCTTGGGGAATCCGTATGATGATCCGGATCGACGTCGAACTGTTGTACTCGTACTTGACGGATCGCGACCGTAGAGATCGGGTCCGTAGGATGAACTACTCGACGTTGGAACCTGACTGACTCGCCCCATCTTGTGTAAAAGACATAACAAAGTCTGATGAAACTCAAACCTAGTCTTAAAGAGATAACAGTTTCTAAATACTATCACAATTCTCTAGAAGTCTGATATTAGACTTCTAGGGAAGTCTGATTTTAGACTTCTGGAAAAGTATGACGGAGAAACCGATTAACAATTAAATCTACTTGTTTAATTAGATCTAAGCAAAAAACATAGAAAAATCTTGTAGAACTAAAACAGACTTTTTCGTACAGATCTCAAAATGTTGCAGGAAAAACTTGATAATAGGAGCTTATCTTACTTGCAAAGACGAAGTTCACGACGATGACGATTTACATCCACAAAAAATAGAGTTGTGGTGTTTGAGAGCGTTTAGAGAGAGGAATTATTCTTGTTTTAGAGAGAGAGTCGGAGAGTCGGTAATGAATTTTACAGTTTGAGGCAACAAATTGGTAACTTTACTATAAATATTATAATTTAAATTTACTATCACAATCTGTCAAAGTCTCGGAGAACGCGAAACCGATATTACCATTTTAACCTTCAGGTGTGTAAGACTTCTTTAGAGGTCTGATATTAGACTCTAACAAAAGTCTAATACTGAATAAATTAGTAAATTTAAATTATAAAATAAAATAAAAATATTTGTTAGCAATTGTTTGGACAAAAATGAAATATTGACGATTTCGATGTATAGAAATTAAAATTTCATAAACTTCAATCAAATTAAACAAGGTTAGTTAATTATGCACATATCCTAAAAATATCAGACTTCTGGAGAAGTCTGATATTTAATTAACTAGTAAATTTAAATTTAAAAATTGTAAAAAATTATTTTCTCAAAATTACTTTTACATAAATTAAATAGAGACGATTATTGAAGTATTGAAATTAAATTTCGTGATATTAAATCACATTGACTACATGTAAGGTAAAGTATGATGTTCAGCTGAAAACATGCTTTGAAATGTAAGAAACATGTAAGAAGCATTTACCTATAAATTTAGGGTTTAGATTCATGGATTAACAAATTTACTTTTGAAATGTTAAATTTGCACATATGTGTTATAAGGTGCCTATATTTAACGAATTTGATGGAAAATATAGGTTTGTTTTTAATATTTTCACTGATAAGTGCAAAATAGTAGATTTTGCGCTTATCAGACTTCTCCGACAGCCTGATAAGCCCTAAATCTAATATTTTGCACTTATCAGTGAAAATATTAAAAACAAACCTATATTTTCCATCAAATTCGTTAAATATAGGCACCTTACAACACATATGTGCAAATTTAACATTTCAAAAGTAAATTTGTTAATCCATGAATCTAAACCCTAAATTTATAGGTAAATGCTTCTTACATGTTTCTTACATTTCAAAACATGTTTTCAGCTGAACATCATACTTTACCTTACATGTAGTCAATGTGATTTAATATCACGAAATTTAATTTCAATACTTCAATAATCGTCTCTATTTAATTTATATACAAGTAATTTTGAGAAAATAATTTTTTACAATTTTTAAATTTAAATTTACTAGTTAATTAAATATCAGACTTCTCCAGAAGTCTGATATTTTTAGGATATGTGCATAATTAACTAACCTTGTTTAATTTGATTGAAGTTTATGAAATTTTAATTTCTATACATCGACATCGTCAATATTTAATTTTTGTCCAAACAATTGCTAACAAATATTTTTATTTTATTTTATAATTTAAATTTACTAATTTAATCAGTATCCGACTTTTGTTAGAGTCGAATATCAGACCTCTAAAGAAGTCTGACACATCCGAAGGTTAAAATGGTAATATCGGTTTCTCGTTTTTTGTTTGGTCATATGGGGGTAAATGTATTTTTCCACGCCCGATAGGTTAGAGTTGCATTTGATTCAAGTTTTGGTTTAGTTTTTTTGAAAAAATGAAATTTTGGGTTAAAAACAGCAATTTGCCCTACATTTTTTCACCACTAGCAAACACGGACAAGTTGCATACTATTTTGCTTAGTCGATAATTGTTCTCCGGCGATTAAGAACAATTCTTTGATATCAGCTAAAAGACTGGGATAGTGGCGAGATTGAGGCCCCTTCAAAGGAAAGAACTATGGCCCTTCTAAGTGAGAGGGATATTCGTATTCCGATGGGATCGTGGTATCCCGTTGGGAAGGCAAATGGACATCAGTAATCGGTCTACAACTCCTTACACTAATTAACAAATAACCGAGAAACAAAAATTGTTTGGTTCGAGATTTTGCACATGCTACTAAGTAATAACATAAGTTTGTTCTATCTTACTGAAACATATAGTGTGTGCCAAAATTTTGTAGAATATCAAACCATAGCTTCGAATACAAAGAATCTCAACATATAAAAGTAAAACAACCAGTGGCAAACCAGAAAAAAAAAAAAAAAAAAAAGTAGTAAGCTACGTCGTTCGCAGGTCCATCATCAACTCATCTTTAGACAAGGAGAGAGAGCGGGACGACTTGTTTTCGAGGAACTATGTAGAATATTAAGTCATGAGTAAGTTTTTCCTTAGACAACGAGTGAAGGGAACTACGTCGCTCGCTAATCCATTTGCATTACCACAAGAAGCCTGAGCTGGTCTATTAACCAACTTGAGATTCACATCGTTCATTACAATTCCGGTACATGGTTGTTCCTTACTACAATCCAATATAACCGCCACTTCCGTATTCGATGTCCCGCGTATATCTTCGTATCTCACATTAGATACTTTAACTCCAGATTCCTATAACAAATATAGGAATTTAATGACTGAATATATATATCGAAATTATTAGTATAAGATATGGTTGATAAAAAATTATTTGTTACCTGTTTAGGGCAAGGTTTATCAAGACAATAGTGCTGGTCTATAATGATTGGGTTCTTGACCATCTTCATATTAATATGTTGGAAAACGATGTTTCTAGCGAAACTCTTGCTATATTTTCCCCATGTTTTGATCCTGACTCCGTTTGTGGTCCCGGTGAAATCAACGTTACTCACGGTCACGTTTTCTACTCCTTGTTCTTCCTCTACTCTCCCAAGACTTCCAATACTGTTTTGGAAGATCCACACACAAAAATGAGTTTTTTTTTAACATAAAGATAGTAAGTAACTTGTGGAGCCAGAAATGTATTTTTTATTCGTTACCTAATGCCGTGGCCTGGACCACATTGAACGTTTTGTATGGAAACAGAAGAGGATCCTGGTCCGATGGAGATGCAATCGTCACCGGTTCCGATTCTCGAGTTAGTAATATGAACTGAGTGAGATTCTTGGACGTGAATCCCATCGGTGTTAGGGCTATTTTCATCAGCAAAAACCTTAACACCGTCAATTTTCACGTTGTTGCTATTGTCGATAACAATATGGAATTTCTGGCTGTTGATCGACGTTAGACCGTTGATAATAATGTTATTCGACCCGGTAAAGAACAATGTCTGAAAAAATCAATCGAAAAACACAAAACAAAAATGAACTAAAACCGCATGTATGTAAATGAAGAAAACTTGTTGTTTCTTGTAAATCAAGCAAACCTTGGCACCGGTAGGGCAATGTCCATCTTCGTTCTTGCATTTCCATAAACCAGTTCCTTGTGCGTCAAGTACACCACCGTAGATTGAAACATCGGAAACGTGTTCAAACGAGATCCACTGTTCTGTTCTTGCAAGTACCCTAAAATCTCCTGGACCAATGATTGAGCCGGCTATACGAAAAGATATTGGGGCATCCTTACACTCGTTGCCTTGGAAGGCAAGTTTACCAACCAAGAACCGTCCTTTTGGTACGATGATAGTTGTAGGATTAGCCGAGGCACAAGCGTCGTTCCAAGCGGCTAAAAAGGCTTTGGTTGAGTCAGTTGAACTGTCTGGTTTAGCTCCGTAGGTTAAGATATTGAGTGTGGTTGGATTCGGATGGGCTAATGATGATATTAAGATGAAATCAAGAAAAATGAGAGCCAAAGGAAGAATGATAAATGAAGTTTTGTAAACCATTTTTGAGTATGTGTATGGTTTTTGAGAGAAGTTTAGTGTTAATTTTGAAGATGAGAAGGATATTGGAACAAGGTATGTGAGAGGGGAATTTATAGGGTTTTAATGATAGTAATGTAATGATTAATTCGAATGTATCATTAACTTGTATCTAGATCAGGGGTAACTAGTTTCTATATTAATAAAAATAGTAAATCTTCACGAGGTATGTTTCCATATACTACACCGTTGACAAAAAATCATTTTCTATATACCACACCATTAGTGTACGGTATTGATATAGTAAATCTTGTGGATGAATTTGGGTTTATTGACTGTTATAATTGGTGAATATTTGGTTGAAATCTTATATGAGATTTTCTTTTTATGTAAGCATAATTAATAATATATATGGTACAAGATAACATGATCGTTTCATGATCAGTCTATTTCTTATTTAATATATATGTTTTCGACATAATTAGTTGATTTTTAGAACAAAAATAGATTCACTAATCGACTAATCGAGAAAGAAAATCTAGAAATGTGACAGTCCGCATTTAAAACATTACATAAGTTAACAATCCACATTTAAAAATTTACATAAGTTAGGTATTAAATCAAAAACATAATAATTGTGAGATACAGAAAACATGCATTAAACAAAGAACGTCCGATCCGTATCATTTTCTTGTGGTGCTACAAGATTCGTATATCACTTGCTTTAAGCTGCACACTTCATTACGCTACATTCTTTTTTTAATCGTCTGAAATTATTATATAGAGATTACAATCATCATTAAACTCATTTGATCAATTTGATCTAATCCTATTTTGATGATACTCCACTTCATGTTGTCTTTGCAATTAGGGTGAACAACTTCTACATATGCCTCCATGATGCATCAACTCTCCATGTACGACATCTCTCATGATAGACAAACTCTCCCCGAGGAACGACTCTACATATACGACATCTTCCATGATGGATACACTCTCACCGACCAACGACTCTTACATTACGCTACATTCAGTTTCTTGATTTCTTTATACAAGTAATATATATTGGTTTTCGGTTATTACTTATTAGTCAGCAAATTCAATTTTGTGGAGTGCGTACGTTAAATGGGAAAAAAACTTATCAACTTTTTACAAAGCACTTTTGATACGTATTATTATTAATTGATAAATATATGAATTACTAGAAGTAATTCACTTTAAAATAAAAAAGTGAGTTATAATGTGGCTTTAAAACTCTTGAACAAACACTTTCTTTACATTGAAGAGGATAATAAGGAGCCACCCAAATAATGCAAGTGTCCAACCGAAACAAACTAGCCACCTTTGTAATACAAACAGAAGAAATTGGCGCGAAATCGAGGAGCCTTGTCTTTTATATTTTTTTTCTAAAATGAATAAATCAAAATTGTAAAAACACATATGCTGGTAATGAAAACTTCAACCAATAATTCAGAAAAAGAATCTCATACATTTAAATAAAAAATGATAAAAAAAATTGAACATTACAAGAATTCAATGAATTAGCTGCAGGGGAAAGCATTATTGTAGCTAAGAAAATTAGCTACGCAAGTAGCGAAGGATGGCGACATAACGAATAATGTCACTTACACAACACATCAAATCATCAATGGTTGCTCTTGGATCCAGTGTCATGCCTAGCTTTCTCGGGACCTAAAGCGATATCCGATAATGTTATTTAATCTAATGTCAAAAGATATCTTTTATAGGCTTTTCATTATAATATATTTTTTTGATAATTTGAATAGATTAAATGTAATTGTAAAGTTTTGATATAAATTTGTCAAGTAATGCAAAAAATATAAAATTAAATGGATTAAAAAAATTATGCTATAAAATAAGTTGAATCAAAGAAAAAAAATATTAAGTGGAAGTATGTATCTAACGGCCTATTACAAAATAGAGATGAAACAAATTAGCCTATTCAACTTTATAAACATTATTAATGAAATATATGCATAAATAGAGGTAAAATAGAATTTTGGAACCTCAAATACATGTACAGTAGAAACTCCTTAAATTAATATTTGATAAATTAATAAATAATTCAGTTCAAAATTAGTTTTTGGTTAGCACGGCTTTGCTTGAACCATATTCTATAAAGCAAGGCCAGGCTCTAGGCCCAATGGGTGTGGCTCATTCATCAAAAAATACACATCACCACTTTTCATTTTAAGATTTGAATAAAAATGACTTTTACAAAATCTTGCCATGTTTTTGTTGTTGTCATAGGCAATTTGGCCGAAGAAATCCAGTTTCTATCCCACCAGCGTGAGTACAAGCCGATGCAGCTCGTGAATTTAGTTCACGTCCTCAAGGCGAATTCCGGTACACGGTTTCTTTGAACTACAATCAAGTTTCACTCCAACTTCAGTCACCAATGTTTCATGTATATGTACGAACATAACATCGATGATTTTGCTTCCCGAAATAAAAAATAATCGCCAAAAAACCTGATTAATCTCCAATATTAGAGATTTTTATGCATATATATTACTTAATTAGACTAAGTTAAGTATTGAGGGCTATTTTTGTAACGCCCCGACCGCCCATCTCATGGGCCCCCCGTCCACTCTCAGCCTGTGGACCCACCATGTCCAACAGTCGGTATGTTAGTCTGGGAGGCTCGGAAGCCATGTTTACTGACCCTGCAAATCACCACGCGATCTTTTCCCGTGTTTTGACATCACTCACAAGGTACTGGAAATGACTTCCCTGTAGGTCACCCATCCTGAAACTACTCCACCACAAGCACGCTTAACTCTGGAGTTTTCTCAAGACTTGTGACCGAAAAGATAAGTGCAATTTGGTAATATAGGTAGCCAAATCAATTCTTTTAAGCCTCTCTGCATATACCGCATATACCATATATGCCCTGAAACCAGGGTGTCACAATCACCGCCACTAACAGATCGCAACGTCCTCGTTGTGCATACCAAGATCGTTACCCTGAAAACTGACTCTTCACAGATGTCAGGGTTCGCTCTGATCACCACGCGATCTTTTCCTGTGTTTTGACCTCACTCACACGGTACTGAAAATGACTTCCCAGTAGGTCACCCATCCTGAAACTACTCCACCTCAAGCACGCTTAATTCTGGAGTTCTCTCAAGACCTGTGACCGAAAAGATAAGTGCACTTTGGTAATATAGGTAGCCAAATCTATTCTTTTAAACCTCTGTGCATATACCGCATATACCATATATGCCCTGAAACCAGGGTGTCACAATTTTCATTGTAAAAACGTTTTTTTTTTGTTTGAATATAATTTAACATTCATTTAAAAAAAAAAATTAAAATTTGGTCAATGACGATAGGATTTCTACATTGTTCATTATTCTTGCTTTCTCAATCTTAATCCTTTTCATTCTTTTCTTTTTCTTTTCTTATACACTTATAGCCTAAGAGTAGTGTTTCTTTTTCTCTTGGTTTCCTCCCTTTTCTTTTTCTTCTTCTCTTAACCATTTTGGTTTCACCATTTTCATTGCCCCAATCTCACACCCTTATCTACCCATTACCCCATTCTCAAAACCAATGAAGCCCAATGAGACATCAAAATTCTCTCAACCCACCTAGATTAGCCAATGAGATTACTCTTGACGAAAAAAAAAAATTGCTCTCCCATCTCTAGAGATTTTATGTATGAAGTGAAAAATAGAAAATGACTCACTCAACAAACATATGATGGTTTTAAAGAAAGGCTTAGCAAATTCAAGGTGGGGTACCAATTCTCATTTGAAAGATGTATCGAATCAGATTGGCCATTCAAACCATTAGAGAGTGGTAAAAAGGATAAAAGTGGTTGAACGTGTATATGGTAACCATGGTTAACATCAAAAACCAATATAAGTGAGAGTATTAAAATTCAAATTATAGTCTAATAAGTTTAATTTGGTTTCGATTCAACCAATAAATCAAGAATTAGATACTCTAGAGCAGAAGAATTTTACTACAACCTTCCTCCCTTAATTGGGAGAGATTATCTTCGTATAAGTCAAAAATCTTCCATGTTTTGAGAAGATCAAAGTTTTCTAGATTCTCAAATCTTGCACCTTCATCCCAATGGGAAAGAACTCGTTCATCTTTCTTCTCTCATCAAGAGTAAGATTTTTTCTCGGATTCAATACCGAGAAACTCCCTAACCGTCTCGACGGTATGGGTAAATTTCCAAAATCACCGTTAAAAGTGATTAAATCATTATGGCTCTCTGGCTTAGCCACGTATACTGGCGCATCAAGAAAATGTTTTTGATTCGCAGTCGTATAATTATGTTAATGTTTCTGCTTTAGTTATTAATGTTGTCATGTACTATTGTATGATTGGATGTAACTTGGATGGTTAAGATGAAATGAAAGAAAGTGTTGCACACAAAAAAAAAAGATAATCTAGAGCAAAGAGATCAAAGATATGGAAAAGCATGCTTTTCCTGGTTTATCAAGCTAAAGAAAACATTATCAAGATATTCACAAGAGATTCTATGTACTAAAAACCTCTACAAGGTAATTTAATAATCGATCTCCATCTGGAAATATATTTACAATGCAACTTAAAATCATCAAGCAAGAATATGAAATGCATCTATATGAAAAAGAAAAAAAAATGGTATTTCGAAATTTTTCAAGTTTTTATGGTTTTTCGGTTTTACGGTATATACAATGCAATTATTATGAATGAGACTCAAGTATGCTAAAAGTAAACAAAAGAACTCAAAGTGATGATAAGTAACTATCCTCCCTTAGACTTATTTCTCACCGTGAGAGCAAAACCAAAGATAGAATAAAGAGAATTCATAAAAATGGATAAAAGAAAATTTTAAAAACATTAATTACGGTGTTTACAATGAAAGATGTGGTACCTTGGAGCTAGTATCGAATGGGATTGATGTTTTGTGGAGAAGGAACCGAGTCTACCTCAAAAAGTAAGCAAAGTTTCCGCGCGTCCACCTATTGAATGCATGATCGGCATGTAGATGGTTTACGTGGAAGAAATGTTTTACATCCGCTAACAGTAATAAACATAAGTTGAATAGGTTTGCTTGGATTTAAAACTGTTAATTGAGAGCTG
Organism: Draba incana; assembly: GCA_963576765.1. Classification (NCBI taxonomy): domain Eukaryota; kingdom Viridiplantae; phylum Streptophyta; class Magnoliopsida; order Brassicales; family Brassicaceae; genus Draba; species Draba incana. The sequence continues at coordinate 17,279,665 of OY755211.1, read as the reverse complement.
TTTTGAAGGTTTTATTGATAACCATGAAGCATCTTTGAGGTTTGAGGATATGTGCACATCAATGGAGTATTTATATATTTATATGTAATTAGATTTTTAGGTGAAATATTCTTTGCAAAACTATCGAATGTGTTTAGATGAACGTTTTTAACCATTCCATATTTTGAGTTCATATGTTAGAGTTTAGGCTCTCGTACTAGGGTTTAGTACACTTCAAAATCAACAAATTTTAATCAATTTGATTGTTTTAAACCATTCTGTATTTTATCTTCATTACGAGGGTTTAGGCTATCTTTTATTAGGGTTTAGCATCATTCAAAATTCACGAATTTAGTCCAATTGGACCTATTAAACCATTCTATATTTTATGTTCATATGTGAGGGTTTGGCTGCTTTAATAAGGTTTAGTGCCCTTCAAAATAAACGAATTTAGTCAAGTTGAACGTTTTAAACCATTTCGTATTTTATGTTCATGTGTGAGGGTTTAGACTTCCATACTAGGGTTTAGTACCAACCATAATCAACGAATTTAATCATTTGAACGTTTTAAACCATTATGTATATTATCTTCATGTGTGGGAGTTTAAGATCCGATACTAGGGTTTAGTACTCCTTTAATTTGATAGATTGAGTCAAACAGATTGCTTCAATTTATTCAATATTTTATGTATATTTGTGAGGGTTTAGGCTTCCATATTAAGGTTTAGTTCCTCTTAAAATAAAATAAAATGGTCCAATCGATCATTTTAAATAATCCAGTATTTTATGTTCCTGTGTGATGGTTTAGGTTCGCATATTAAGGTTTAGTAACACTTAAAATCGATAGATTTAGTCAAATGGATCGTTATAACTCATATAATTTTTATGTAGAGGATTTATGCTTTCATATTTAGGTTTAATGCTCTTAAAAATAGATAGTTTTAGTCAAATAACTATTTTTAACTCACTCAATATTTAGGTCTCCATACTAGGGTTCTTTTATTTTTAATTTTTTTGTCAACCGAACATTAAAGCTTAGAGCATATATTCACTACAAGAAAACAGGCTGTTTTCCGACAGAATTTCTGGCCGTCAGAATTCCCGTCGGACAATTCCGTCGGAATTCAGACGGTTTTCCGACAAAAAATCATTCCGTCAGTACTCCGTCAGTTTATTTTGACGGAATTCTGACGACCAGGATTACCGTCTGTATGCCGTCAGAAATCCGTCAATATTTACCGACGGATTACCGACGACGGTAAGCTGTCGTAACTTTCCGTCGACATTCCGACGGACAACCGACAGAAATCTGATTTTTCTGTCTGACAGACGGAATTCCAACGAAATTGTGACGGGGTTCGATGTCGGCAAACTTTGGGTGGTTAACATATCGCCTGGGTTGGCCGATGGGATTGAAGTGTTGTTATGTCGGAGGTTTTGACGGTTTTTCGATGGATTTCTGACGGATTTTTATTCTACATAAGTTTTCATATTTCTTCCGACGTTCATAACAACATTTGAAAAACAAAAAAAAAAATTTAGAGATGAGTTCTTCATATTTTAGGTCATGGATGGACGAGCCAATGATGGAAGAGGGGTCGAACTTATTAACGACCGAATACGCTCAAGGTATTTGCGAGTTCATGCAGTTACCTAGAAATCAAGAGGCGGCCAACAAAGGTCAGGATATCAAATGTCCTTGTTCTAATTGCTGTAATAGAAATAGTGTTGCGGTTCCTACTGTTTGGAACCACTTATATAGATATGGATTTAGGGCGGGATATAAGGTTTGGTATTTACATGGAGAAAGGAATTATGAATATGGTAGTACCAGTAGCAATGAACCTTATTTTCCATCTAGCGTAGGGGAACCTACAGCAGAAGTAGATGTTCGGGTAAGTACGGTTGCGATGGTTAACGATGTGTTTAGAGAGAATTTGCAGTCGGGTGGGTATCATGAGGGTGATAGGGTTGAAGAACCTAATTTAGAATCTCGAAGGTATTTCGATATGTTAGACGCATCAAAGCAACCACTATACAGCGGTTGTAGGTATGGTCATTCACCGCTATCTTCTGCTTGTAGGATGATGAACCTGAAGACTGATTATAATTTTTCCGAAGAATATGTTGATGCATTCGCCGAGTTCGTGAAAGATGTTTTGCCAGAAGATAATCTAGCCCCAGGATCATACTACGAGGTCCAAAAACTTGTCGCCGGTCTTGGTTTGCCCTACCAGGTTATAGATGTGTGCATCGACAACTGTATGATATACTGGAGAGAAGACGAGAACCGAAACAAATGTAAATTTTGCCAGAAACCCCGGTTCCAAGACACAAGTAGCAGGGTGAAGATTCCATTCAAACGGATGTGGTATTTACCCTTAACGGAGAGGTTGAAGAGGCTGTACGAATCAAACCGCACAACTAAGGCTATGAGATGGCATACAGAGCATAGTCAAGATGGAGATATCATGCATCCTTCTGACGCGGAAGCGTGGAAACACTTCCAATCTGTATATCCAGATTTTGCATATGAACGACGGAATGTATACATAGGCTTATCCACTAATGGTTTCAACCCGTTTGGCAAGCATGGAAGAAAATATTCATTGTGGCCGGTCATCATAACACCTTACAATTTGCCTCCATCTATGTGCATGCGGCGAGAGTTCCTGTTTCTCTCAATTCTAGTTCCCATGCCAGATCATCCAAGACGTTCGCTCGATATATTCCTCCAACCATTGATCTGTGAGTTGCAGATGTTGTGGGAGCATGGTGTTGAGGCTTTTGATGTTTCAGTCCAGCAGAATTTCAACATGCGTGCGGTTCTTATGTGGACCATAAGCGATTTTCCAGCGTACGGTATGTTACCTGGATGGACAACGCATGGAAGATTGGCTTGTCCTTATTGCCAAGACAATACTACAGCATTCCAACTGCAACACGGAAGGAAGACTTCATGGTTTGATTGTCACAAGTGTTTTTTACCGGCAGATCATCCATATCGTCGGTCTAAAAGACATTTCAGAAAGAATCTACAAGTGTTATATGGTCCACCTCCGGAGATAGATGGTCGCAGCATATTGGAACAGTTACGTGATTTTGGTGCAGAGCGAACTCCTGAATGTGGGGGTAATGGCCATCACCCCGTCGACGGTTGTGGGGAATATCACAATTGGCACAAGAAAAGTATTTTCTGGGATTTGCCTTACTGGAAATACCATCTATTGCGGTATAATGCAGATGTCATGCATGTTGAAAAGAATTTCTTTGACAACATCATGAACACCATATTAAACGTCCCAGGAAAGACCAAAGACAACTGGAAATCTAGATTGGACTTGCCATTGATTTGTTCGAGGCCATCTCTTCATGTTTTGGCTAATGGTAGATTGCCGATGCCTGCGTACCGGTTAGACGCTGGGCAGAAAGAAGTATTTTTTGAATGGTTCAAAAATTTTGTAAAATTTCCAGACGGCTACGCATCTAATCTACGTAATTGCGTGGATTCGACGGAAGGGAAGTTTATAGGAATGAAGAGTCATGATTGTCATGTCGTGATGCAGCGTCTTCTTCCATTTGTATTTGCATATCTTCTTCCAGAACCAATCCACCAAGCAATTGGAGGTATATTTCTTACTCCCATTAGTTTCTTACTACCATAATATTACTATATATGTACTAACTTGTTTAATTTTCGTTTATAGGAGTTGGTGCATTCTTCCGAGATTTATGTTCAAGAACGCTTACCGTCCACGGGATACGTAACTTGGAGGCCAATATCCCGGTTATCCTTTGTAATCTTGAGAAGATATTTCCACCGTCTTTTTTTGACGTTATGGAACATCTTCCTATTCACCTCCCACGAGAAGCAGCCTTAAGAGGCCCTGTTCAATACCGATGGATGTATCCGTTCGAGCGTTACATGTTCCACCTGAAGAAAAAGGTTAAAAATTTGAGCAAGGTTGAGGGATCTATTGGGCACAAAGCCTAAACGAGGAAGTCTCACACTTTGCCGAATATTACTTTCCATCGCAAATTCGTACTAAGGCGAGACATCCTGCCCGACATGATGGTAGAGGTGAGAAAGCAGTCTATGCCGTGGTTGTTCCTGAGTTGTTTGCCCAAGTTGGTCGAGCAAGTGGAAAAGGAAAGAAACGCAAACTATCACCACAAGAGGTCACACATTTGCATACGTATATCCTCAGAAACTGTGACGAAATTTTGGAGTACGAATGGTGTATCAGTTATTATACTAAATTTATGGAATTATTTGCCTTCATCTACTAACGACTGTTATGTTACAGGATCTACATGTCTCTCGCACATGATTACCATTCTGATAAGACAGATGCCGAACTTGCTGTCTTGAAAGATGAAGAATTTCCGGGATGGTTGAAATGTTATGTAAGTTTAATATAATTACTTACTCTTACTTTTCTATGTTTTCACGTTCATATGTTACTGATATCTTATTTATATCATTTTTTAGGTTTTCGAAAGTTTAGCAAGTGGTCAATCACTCCCGACATGGTTAGTGGAGTTTGTTCAGGGTTTACGCAGCACCGCGACTTCATATCCCAAGTTTTGCACAAGGGGATATTCGTTCAGGATCCGTAAGGAAGGACGTCAAAGGTCAACTTCGGACTATGGTATTTCGGCGCAGTCAGGTGATACCATGTACTATGGGATTTTAAACAAAATCTTGGAAATCCACTATCCAGAAATGTTGGACTTGAGGTGCATTGTGTTTATGTGCGATTGGTATGATCCATCCAATGGTCGAGGGGTTTGAGTTGACCCTCTTGGTGTTATTTCGATAAATTCAAGCCAGAAACTACAGTATTACGATCCATTTATCCTTGCGTCTCAAGCAGACCAGGTATCAATACAATAATATGTTTACCTACGTACTCATACTTAAGGTTTGTTGTTTATGTATATTAACAATATCCACTATTTATTAATAGGTTTGCTACATTTCATATCCTCGAGTTGCCTATCGTACAGATCCTTGGATCACAGTAACTCTAATTAACCGGAGAGGAAAAATATATGGAGTTCCAGAACATGATGCTCTACAACAATCGAGAAGTATACCAATGTCACCTGTGGTGGAGATGGATAACATTGACCTTGTCGTTGATTTCACCCATATCAGAGATGATCTAGTGCATTCGGACGATGAGGAAACACGTGACGAATTTGACGACGATTCAGACTCCATCCCTAGTGAAAGTGGATCAGGAGATTCAGATTAATAATTTAGGAATAAATGTGTGGTTATGAATGTTGCACTCTCACATCTATGGATTCCCTATAATATAGTAGAAACAAATTTACAATATTTTGCCATTGCTCATTAACAAATCTAATTGTGGAAGACAATCTCAGTATTACGATGGACAAATAAGAAAACAATAAAATTGCACACCACCCCGGATTCGAACTCGGGTTTGATATAGTTTTAAAGGAAGCATAACCATTTAAGCTGAGGACGAATCTTGTATATCATTGACATTTAATAATTTATAATCAATTCCGGTTACTAATTAACAATATATTTTGATTATGCAACACCAATAAAACATTACATTTAATGAAACTTAAAATTTAAAACAACTTAATACACATGTAAATTAAAGACTTGCAAATATTAAACAAACAACGGTTATACAAACACATAAATAGACAATATTAATTTTAAAAACTTATGTTTGTATCCACTCAAAACTTACCATTGGTTATAACCATTTTAAAATTTTCTTTCCCTTTTTATTCTTTGATGGAGAATCTAAAAATTCATCGTACAATTCACTTTTGATTGCATCAACATCAATATTTAAGTTTTGCGTTTCTTGGCTTTGGGCGAATTGAATATCATAGTATTGATCCTTACATTCTGTTGAAGTACTTCCACCATAAGTATATGACTGTTTAGTGAAGTTAAATGGTTGGCCGGCATTGACAACCCGCTTCTGGTCAGGACATTCTGGCTGGTTATCGTATTTGTGATTAGGAAAACCGAACCCATCTGCATTTTTTGGAGTGCATGAATCATCTGCCCACGAGTATGTGGGTATATCTTTAGTGTGTTTGTCGCACTGAGATTCCGATTCTCACGACAATTTTGGAATGTGGTAGTTGTTTGGCAAGCACTGGCTGTCCGGCACTATTATTGATGTGGAATCTTCCTGATGGATTGGTGAGCAGGTATCAAATTCCCACGAGTAAGTGGGAATCTCTTGAGTGAATTCGTCGCAATGAGATTCAGCTTCCCATGAGAATTTTGGAATATCCAAAAAATTTACCACGGTTTTTGATATAGATTCTTCGTTAGGAGAGGTAGAAGACATTTTTTATGTTAGTGAGAGGGGTAGAAGATATCCACTCCGTTATCAGTGTATTTATAGTAGAAGTTATATGTATAAACCCTCGGTAAAACCGACGGAATATCGACGAAATTCAGACTACACGATGTCGGCAACGTTTGATTGGTCAGACGAACTGACGGATTTCTGCCGGGACTATGTCATCGGAATTATGTTGACGGATTTCAGACGGAATTCCGACGGTTTGCGATGTCGGCAACGTTTGAGTGGTTAATAAATCGTCTGCAATGGCCGATGGGATTGGTGGGGTGTTATATAGGAGTGTTATAACGGTTTTCGGACGGAAATCTTACGGATATCCGTTCTACATAAGTTTGCACATTTTCTCATTCTTCCATAAAACAATTTGAACACAAAATCATAACACAACACATAAATATTCAATTGCGTAATGGCAAACAGAGATCCATGGAATTACTATATGTAAAACCGCGCCCCCTGTAGAAACCCTCCAAACACAACTCATGTTCCTTCAAGCCCTCCGTACGATAACTTAAATGTTACTGATGCTGAATTGACAATTTCACTCCATCCAACTCAACAATCCCAGAACCAAACGCCCGTAATACCGGGACCTGGCCAAGTTGTTCGGCGATGACTGTTTCGCAAGAGGTCTCATGATGCAAATGTGGTACGAGGTGAAAGTTCTCAGACACGCCCAACACAAGATTTTATTCGAGAGGTCATTAATGAGGCACCACAGGCCGACCAGGATTTTAGTACTCCTTGGTGGATTTCAACTATCGATTACATAATCCTTGAAGGTATATATACATATAATTACCGCATTTACTTTAACAATAATTTTTGTGTCTGACAAATACTAAATCTATCCTTCATACATGTAGGTTCTTATAATAATAGGAGCACACCTTTATAGACTCCGGTCGCATAAATTCAATCCCCGCATTCACAATTTGTGAAAATCAAAAAGGTTTACGTTTTCGACCAATTTTATTAACATTTAGAGATACAATTTATCTGACAAGTATATTCTATTTCATTACCAGATTGTGGCTATGCTCTCTAGTTTGACTCCTAATGACCAGGGAGATCTGCTAGTAACCTTAAAAGATCCTTCAGGAAAAATCGAGGGAACCATGCACCATAACATCTTCAAGAATGACGAGTACAGACTCACGATTGGTGTAGATGCGGTGGTCATCCTAAAGAATATTATCGTTTGCCGTTTTAACAGGAACTCAAAGTACATGAACATCACAGAGCGGAACATTGTTAAGGTAGATGAATATCATACGTTCATAAATATTGCTGGGAAGACTTACCTAAATTCATTTTTCACACAGATAATCGGTGCTAATTCGATAATTGCTGAATACCAACCAACGAAAGTAGCTACCATGGATGAGGAAGATGAAGGAACTACTCGGTACGAATAAGAAATAGTTCCAGACTCAGATGATGAATAAACATCCGACCCCTCTATGAATTTAATATTTTTCGACTATCCATTGTACGAGTTTATCCGGATTATGTTGTTATGTGTAATATTTCATATTTCCTATTTAATGTCATAGTTTATTTGTAATGTCATATTTTTATATGTGTAATGTAATCTTAATATAATGAAAATAATGTTTTGTTTATCAATGATTTTATATGTCATATTACGGTTTTCCGACTGATTTTGTGTTAATGTATAATATTCTCAGAAGTTCTATCTATGTTGCCTTGGTTTTCATAAACCTCTAATTCCTTAACATTGTCAATAATGGTTGCATGAACTCCAAACATTGAGCGAGTCCCTTAATTTTTTTAATTTGTATTGTTTTAAATGTTTTTAATGTTTTTTAAAATTTTTTAACAAATCCTAAATCCCTAAATCTATATATATAAGATGAAAAAATCAATATATCACTATTTCTAAAAAAAACCTTTATACCATTTACAAAATTTTACGTGTTTCGTCTTCGTGATGTCGGAGTGTTACTTCATTCCTTCATAACAAAATTCCAAAATCGTAAATTACCAAATTACCATAAATCCTAAATTCCATAAATTCTGAAATCTCAAAATCTCACAATCACAAATTCCCAAAATCTCAAAAGCCCAAACTCCGTACTAAAGATTGCAAATTTTAAATTTATAATTGACATAGTAATTTTAAATACTAATTTTAAAGTTATGTAAAAATTTTATAAATCGTAGGAATTATGGCCTATATCATGAGACTAGCGGAGCCGGTACTTCCACTAAGGGAGGTGGGACTGCGAGTCAGTCTGAGATCCCCGACACTCCTCTTATGGGTACAACTGCCTCTGCTCGTACGGCAATGAGCATCGAGGAGTTTGTGTCCCAACCCAGTCGGGAAAGGTTGACACGACTTGATCCGGATGTACCACCTAACACGACCTGGTAATGACTACTTTTAAAAATTTATAGGCTTATATTAATTTAATAAAATTGTTAACAAAATATGAAACAAAATACCGTGTAGGTTCCAATATTCGGGAAACGGTATGTCGAGTTCCATCAACACAATGATCAATAGCATGATAAGTAAGCCGTATCCCACTTATGAGTCCAATCACAACCGATCGTCGATGGAACTCCGCCGCCAACCAAAGTTCCATTCGAGAAGATCAACAAGTTCACTTACGAGGTTAGTAAGCGTGTCAATTTTAAACACATTTAAAATACCTTTTAATACTAATACGTTTTGAAATTGATTGAATTTTTTTTCTTAGGTAACCCCTAAGAGCAGAGGACGTGTCTAAGGCCTCCCCGAAGACAGTTGCTCATCCGTTTCATCGGTTTGCTATCACGGTGGTAGCAGTTTGGTAGCACAAAACGCCGAGCTGACCCAGCGGGTTAGCTCTTTGGAGGAACGGTACGAGAGAGAAGGCGAAGGCAGAGGACCGGCTGCAGAGACAGATTGCGGAGGTGGAGAAACGGCGCCAGAGAGAGAGGGAGGAGGTGGAGGAACGATATCGTGCAATGGAGGTGAAGATGAACGAGTTCTTCCGTTCTCATGGGTCGTCGTAAATGTTTTTGGACATTTTAAATTTAATGTAAAACTTTAAATTTGGTTTTAAAACAATTTGAATTTAATTTTAATTTATTTTTCATTTTTGATTTTTTTTTTTTTTAATAATTCATTTATTTTCATATATTTAAATAAAAATAATTTTTTTTAAAAATAATTGCAAATCTGTCAGAATTCCGTCGGTTTGGCCCGTTGGATTCCTGACGGCACATGGATCACCGGAATCCGTCAACACTACGTCGAAATCCGGTCGAAGCACAGAATTCCGATGGTATTCCGACGGCTATATAAACGGACGGATTTCCGACGGTCTTGGAAGCCGTCGCCTTCCTTGACCGTCGGAATTCTGTCAGTATGAGTATCCATCGGAATACCGTCAGAATTATGTGCTCCGACCGGATTCCGACGTAGTGTCGACGGAATCCGGTGATCCATGTCCCGTCAGAAATCCGTCGGGATTTCTGACGAGATAGAACCGGCGGACCAAAATCGTCAGAAATCTGTCGGAATACCTCCTATTCCGACGGATTTCTGACGGATTTGGCCGTAGGAATATGCCCTATTTTTTTTGTAGTGGACGGCAAATTGCTTACATAGGAGAAAGGGATTAATCTAGCCTGAGAACACCGATTTATTTCCCATCAATTGACAGATTTAGTCAAATCGATCGTTTTTGATAAATTCAATATTTTATATATATTTTTTAGGTTTAGACTTTCATAATATGGGTTAGTTCATCTTAAATTCGAAAAGTAATAGTTTCCGGTTTTCACAATTTATTTAATAAGCAACTAGGTGACTTCCCGCGTTATACGCGGAGATTATAATTAAAAATAATTGTTTTAAAAATTAATATTGTGTGTATGATAGAAAAAAATAATTTTTGATATCTACTATAAAAAATGTGTTTTAAAAGAAATTTTATATTGTGCATAAAATGATAACACTTACTTTTTTAAGTGCCAAATAAATTATAGAACTTTATTTAATGATCAAATATTTATAATATTAGTCGGAATATCTATTTGGTTAAGACGTGTAAAATTTTTAATTTGTGAATAGTAGTATCAAAAAATAAAACATAATCTACTATTGATCATTTGGTATGGTTTTGTTTAAGTCTGTTTTCACATTTAAATCAAAATATTAATTTTCCAAATAATTGTCATAAATTGTTTTTTGTTAGGCCTTTATATTAGATTATAAAATGCTTACAATTATATTTTATCATTTGTGTAGTACTTGGTATATAAAGTATGACGTTTAATATATAAAATATAGATCAATCAAACCAATAGTGTAAAGAATACTTATTTGTTTAATCAATATGTATAACTCTTGACAACAAGAAAAACGTGTATAACTTATATGTATTTGAATTGTAACCTAATTGTGAATTAAATAAAATTTGCCATGTTCAAATATGTGAAATTAAATTTAAAATACACATACTGATATATTATTTCTTAAGTAAGAGATTTTTAAGCCTTTCATAACATTAAAAGGCAAAAGCTACTAACTTTTTTAAAAAATCAATGATAATTTTGAATTGTGTTTTAATAGATGACAAACCTCAAATTGTAGGAACCCCTATATATTTTCGTTAGAGGGTAGATATAATTTTAAAAGAAATTGTCATTAATCCACTAATCAAAATATTTATATGAAAATTTATTTATTATTTGGACCACTAAAAATGTCATTAGCTCACTAATCAAAATACTTATATCAAAGTGGATTTGTTATTTTACCCATTAATTGTTTTCCATGTCATATTTTAGAGGATGTCATATCATATGAAAATTGTGAAAGTGAATGACAGGATGACATATATGCTTCTTAGGAAAAATAATCTCTTTACTAATATATAGGGGATAACCCACTAATCAAAATACTTCCACTAAAATTGTGATTAGCCCACTAATAAAAATACTTATATCAAAGTGAATTTGTTATTTAGTCCATTAATTTTTTTTGCAATGTCACATTTTAGAGGATGTCATCTCAGCTTTATTAATCTTTTGTTGTGAGAAAATCTGACCCCTTTCTGGGTGAATACAATGAGCTATAAATAGATTTTCTAATATAGGTCTCAGTATTAGAATTAGGTCTGACCCATTAAGCAAATAAATAGTCTTAGGCTCATAGTATGTATACCCAAAGGTAACATGTTTATTGTCTTTTGTAAGATACGATTATTTATAAAAGTTTTTTTAAAAAATTTAGTATCAATGAAAGTGTTTGTGTTTAAGTATTGCCCAAAGGTTGCTTGAATACTTGCTTTAAAAGTTTAAATACCTCCTATGAATTTTTAGTAAAGTTTCAAAGCACTAATAGGTGAACATGTATAAACGTTTGCAGCTTCATCAAATTTGTTTGCATCTGCTAACTCTGTCGTAAAATTTAGTGGGCTGAATTATGGAGAATGGTCCGAACAGATCCGGTTTACACTGTGTGTAATGGCACTGGATTGTGCAATCCTAACGGATGAGGAACCTTCAGCCATAACAGAAAAGAGTTCTGAAAGTGACAAGTCTAAGTATGAGGCTTGGGAACTATCGATGAGGCTAAGTTTGAACCTCATGAGGATGACGATGGCGGAAAGTGTTAAGTCATCTATTCCTAAGACAGAGAAAGCAAGGGAATTCATAGAGAAATTAAGGAGTGTTCACAATCGGACTTGGTTGACAAGTCGATTGTGGGAAGTCTCATGAGTGAGCTTACTTCAAAAAAGTTTGACTTGTCTCAGCCAATCCATTATCATGTAACGCACATGTCTAACTTTGCAGCAAAGTTAACAACCTTGGGAATGTAGATTCACGAGCAATTTTTGGTCCAGTTCATCATAAACTCCCTTCCTATTGAGTTTAGCTAGTTATAGGTGAATTAAAACACTATTAAGGAAAAATGGAACTTTAAGGAATTAAAGGTTATGCTCATTCAGGAGGAAGGGAGATTAAAGAAGGTGAAGGAAGAACTTGTTAATCTCGTAGGTCTTGAAAGTGTTAGCAGTATGAAAATAAAATCAAGCAAATGGGGCAAAAAGAAGGATATGACATATGTGAAAGGACCTGAAAGTCAAAGCCATAAGGGAAGGAAGTGTATCTTTTGTAAGAAGGTGGGGCACTTCAAGAAAGATTGTCCTAAAAGAAAGGAATGGTTCGATAAGAAAGGTAAACATTATAGTTTGTTTGCTCTGAATTGAATCTTGTTGAAGAATCTAATAATACTTGGTGGTTAGATTCTGAGGCTACTACTCATGTGTCCAGGGGCGGATCTAGAAATTTATTTAGTATGGGGCACAAATATATTAGTCAAATTACTAAAAGGAAAAAAAACCAAAAATAATATTAGAAACAAAAAGTAGTCTAACCAAGCAACAAAGAAACATTAAAAAAAATCCTACAAAATTGTTCTACGATCTTCCATACGTTGGAACCTTTTAACCACAGCTTCATTTGTCATATTATCAAAAAGTTCTTTTTCGATAAGACAAACTAGACAATCATTTAAAAATTGGTCACTCATTCAGTTACGTAACGTAGTCCTCGCAATCTTCATCCCAGAAAAGCATATCTCGACAATGGCAGTGGCTCCATGTAAAGTCAAAACAAGGTTAAAAAGTCGATTAATCAAAGGATGTGAAAGATGTTTTTTTGTCTCCATCATGACACGTGCAAGATTTCCAAGACTCTTCAAATTATTAAATCTGTCATCTTCTCGGATATTGTCAATGTAAATATATTGATGATCAAGAGATATCCGCTGCAAGGGACTAAAATCTTCTAGATAAAACTCAGATAATCTCAAAAGTTTTGACTTATCAAACTCGTGAAATGAATCAATAGGGCTCAAAGACACGGTGCAACAAAGTAATTCAGTGTTTACCTCATCAAAACAATCATTAAACTCTTGGATCTGCATATCCAATACAATGTAAAAGCATTCCACCTAATAATGATGCATGTTTGTTATGTTGCTTTTTTCTTGGCTTCGTCGGATCGACAAATTCTTCGACAATATTCAGCAACTCAGTCGTATGATTCTCACAAAAGGATGGAACTTTAGTAATCACATAATCCCATCCACTGTCCCTGAGCTTGCACAATTGCTTTTTGGTGGACTTCACTAGAGACATGGCATTCAGAATGTCTTGATCTTTTCTTTGTCGAGCCTAGATAAGCTATTCGTGAGCCCAAGAAGAAGCAACATCAACAGTAAGTAGAACACAAAGTCAAATGTGTGAAGGTATTTGAGAAGACCATTAGCTTGGCGTCTTTTGATACCAACAGTTCCATCACTTTCAACATACTCAAGTACTTTGATTATAGAAGGGAACAAATCAACCAACAGTAATAAGGTTTTGTACTGAGAACCCCATCGAGTATTACTAGGTCTTTGAAATGAAAGCTCTTGGTTCAATCCTTTTCCTGTCTTAATCTTTCCTTTACGGTTTCCTTCCTCGATTATCTACAGATGGTCTTCTCGAATCATATCTTCCCTCTTACAAGAAGTTGCAACCACATTTAACAAGACATAAATCATATCAAAGAAATCTCCGACTTCAAAATGCTTTTTAGCAACTGCCACAACCAACTGCAGCAAAACAATAGACATAATATGCAGAATTATTTTCTCTCAAAATCAAAGATCTCAAACCATTAAATTTACCTTTCATATTACTTGCTCCATCATAACCTTGTCCTCTTAATTTTTTCGTACTCAATCCATGTTTATCAAACAATGAATAAGCAGCACGCTTCAGAGATGCAGACGATGTATCTTGAACATAAAGAAGACCAACAAATCTTTCTTTGACAAAACCGTTTACATCAACAAAGCAAAAAAACAATTGCCATTTGCTCTTTATCAGAAACATCCGCCGATTCATCCACCAACAAGCAAAACATACCATGATCAATTTCTTGAATAATAGATTCAATAACTTCCTCTGCAAAGCAATGCACTATATATGTCTGGATTTTATGAGACACCATTTGATTATTCTTTGGAGCATTCTCCAACACAACCTTCCTTACAAGCTCATTTGCTCTGCTGTATATTTCAAACGGTCTACGAAATTCCCCCTATTAGCCGATTCCACATTTTCTTCATGACCTCGAAAAGCCAATCCTTGCCGGAGTAAGTATCTACAACAATCAATTGAATCATTCAATCTGATCATGTGTTCATTGTTTAGCGCATCATCTTGCTTATAAAAGGCATGAAAGATGGATTGACCTTGTCTCATCAAATTATCCGCCAGTTTCAATGCATTGTTGTGAAAACTATTCACCTTCCCACATGTCTTTGTAATCCCTTTGGATCTTTCCAATTATTGAAGCCTTTTGTCACAAATTCATCACTTCCACATTTGCTCTCAGTGTAATCTCTAAACAAATAGCAAACCAAACAAAAATAGTATCTGTCTGTCTGTTTTCTTTGAGTATCCCAACCAACGTGGATAGTCATCAAACCAAGATGGATTAAATCTTCTCATTTTTTTCCCAAACGGCGTTTGAGGAAATATATGATCACGATCTTGGTAAGGACCTTTAATCAGATATTTGCGTCTTAACTCATCTCGTTCATAAGAATAATATTCCAATATTCTTTTCCTATTTGCTGGATCCCGAGGAAAATCACCACTATAATTTTCATAAATCGATTCAATTCTTCTTTTATAATATCTTTCCATTGGTACCTTATAAAAAAAAAGTATATCCGCATATATTTTATATAATGACTGCCTATTATATATTTGAGTCAAATAAGAAACATCGAAAAAAATATATTAGCTTTCTTTCTTTTTAAGCGTAGAGCCTGAGACTAATGTTTTCAGCTTTGAGAATTTGACTAATATATTATTAAACAACACTTTATCTAATTGTAGTACATTTGATACATCATAATTAGTCTAAAATTAGTTAATCAAATGGCTACCTAACCCAACAATCTATTGTTTAAGCTTAAAGACAAAAGAATTAATGAATCAAAATTGAAGAAACATTCAATATAAAGGGATATATTTTAAATTAAATAATTTTAGAAAAACACTTACGTAGCACATAGACGTATGGCTCTCTCTCTTGAAAAAACTTGGTGGCTACTCGCTAGGTCAACATAATTTTCTTGTTTTCTAATATTTTTGTTGGAGTGGATTTAGAAATTTTGGGTTTTTAAAACATGACATTTAGATTAATGGACAACTAATATTGTGGGCTATATTTAATTACTAAAAAAAAAAAAGTAGTATAAGGCACGTGCCCTTGATCTCTGAACGTGCGTCCGCCACTGCATGTGTCTCATATTAAACAGGGATTCAGTACGATCCAACCTATAATAGGACATGAACAATACTTATTCATGGGGAACATGATGAAGGCACGAATTGAAGGCATCAATATGTACAGATTGATCTTGGACAGTGGTTGTCATGTAGATCTAGAAGGGTGTCTCTATGTACCTGAGTGTGCTAGAAATCTTGTTTCTATAAGTAGGTTGGATAATTTAGGTTTTGATTTTAAGATTGGACATGGTGTATTTTCATTGTACCGAAATGATTACTTTTCTGGTAGTGGTATTTTATTTGATTCACTTTACAAGTTTTATCTTGATGCAAAGTTTTCTGAGTCCTTATTTAATACTAGGTGATTACCCTCGCTACGTGAGGGTTAGTATTTCAGAAATAGTTTATGTAGTTTTGTTGTAAACATTATTCATTATATCTCTTTGTTGTGGTGTTTGTTTTTTTAGACCAGTTCTATAATTTCATACACAATTGAGTTTTAAATTACATATGAAAGTTGACTCCCACATAAAAAAAATTTGGTTCTTTAGATTTGTTTGAATCTTTTCCATGTTTTGGAGAGCAGCACCAAGATGGTAATAGAAACATAACCGATATATTCGGTTTTAGTCAAAGCAAAAAGCAGTCATCCACGAGGCAAAAGTGTAAGGAAACAATTATAAGTATAAAAACTACGGGACCAAAAAGGTATAGAAAAATGAGAGCTAAAAAAACAAAGTCCCATATTTACTCTACAAGTTTCTCACCAACTCATAATGAGAGCATATTTACAGTCGTTTAGGAGTACGGAGTATGACGTTTTAATTTTTTTTTATGAGATTGAAGAAAGACGCACGGTAGAAGTTGGTGCCTTTCACTCCACAAGTTTAGGTTTGAAATTGTATCAAAAGCTTGCTTATGCTTCTACTTCTTCTTGCCTTGAGTTTTCTGGTGAAGAAAACAAACTTTGCTCGATAAAGAAAATTCAATATTTATGGATAAAACCTTTGCTGCACAAAGCTCATCATCCTTAAGATCTAATTCCTAATTTTGCAAAGTATATTTTGTGTGTGTTGCTTTGGTTAATGTTTTTGAAATGTGCATGCATATTCTTGTAGGATTATAATTAACGGTTTTGGAGTTTTAATCATATAATCGTGCTTAACCTCTTAAACAAGGGGATTAACAACTGTTAAGAGGCTGTACTCAACTGTTAACTGGGTAAAAAGGGGATTCAATACCAGCAGCAACACAACTTTGGTTATGTACATTGCCTCAAGCTTTTTCGGCAAACTCATCTCGTATGGGAAGGATGCATTACTCATATGCCATGGGAAACTGTACTAATACTATCGGATAAAGACCAATGATCTCACGAACATGATTATTTGATTTTCTCGCTGATTCATGAATGGGTATAAAGTCAAAGCTTGAAATCCATGTATCGATCAGTTTTGGTATTATTTTATGGCTATCAAAGTGAGAGAAAAACTAAAAAGGAACTTTTCATCAAAATATCCCTACAAGCAGAGCTTCACGCATTTTCTGCTTTCTGATTCTTTACTTAGTGAACAGTGAACTTCAAATACACTTAAAAACACCTCCAACACCACAAATGGACACAAAATTCCAGAGAAAACAATCATCAGCATTCAAACATCTGAATATACAAATTTATACTGTTTGCTAGCTGTAACGCCCCGACCGCCGTTATAGGGGAAATCCTCATCCCCTCGAGAGAAATCCTCATCTCCCAATGGGCCCCCATGTCCACTCTCGGCCCATGGGCCCACCCATGTCCGACGGTTGGTGCGTTAGTCCGGGAGGCTCGGAAGTCATGTTTTTACTTACCCTGCAAATCACCACGCGATCTTTCCCCGTGTTTTGACCTCACTCACACGGTACTGGAAATGACTTCCCAGTAGGTCACCCATCTTGAAACTAATCCAGCTCAAGCACGCTTAACTCTGGAGTTCTCTCAAGACCTATGACCGAAAAGATAAGTGCACTTTGGTGATATAGGTAGCCAAATCAATTCTTTTAAGCCTCTCCGCATATACCGCATATACCACATATGCTCTGAAATCGGGGTGTCACAATCACCCCCACTAACAGATCGCAACGTCCTCGTTGCGCATACCAAAATCGTTACCCCGAGAGCACACAGTTGTCAGGGTTCGCTCTGATACCACTTGTAACACCCGGTTCTTTTTTTTTTTTTTTTTATAATTAATTAATTAATTTATTCAGCGGAAAAACACTCAGTAAATAATATAATAATAATAGTAATAAATCAATAATAATAATAAAAATTAATTCAGGAATAACCAAAAGAAATCTAGCAACCTAACCGGGTTTACTAGACTAACACAAATGAAACACAACCCTATCATCCCCTCCTCCGGCCATGATTCCGCGATCACACTTTTTCCCTACCTGCAACACAATTGGGAAAAACGAGTTGCGTAAGTATTTCATAAATACTTAGTGAGAACGGTACTACAGGTTAATTTGGATAAATCCACAATTAAATAACAATTAGATTAAAACATTTAAATCAGAAGACACAATCAGCACACAATCATATCACAATCACCCACAAACGTTCTAGCCCAATTCCTATTCAATCATCGACAATCCTAACCCACGGTCGCGCACTCACCTCGAGGATTCGACGAACGACGAAGCACGCGATGAACACAGAAAACCGACTGAAAGAACAGGCGATAACTCTCGGCTCGATCCACCAAAACGAACACCAAACCCAGTTACAGAAACTAGACACCGCGAGCTTTCCAACGGTGTAAAGAACAGCTCCTAACTCCCACTGGATCGACGGGAAAACGCTTCCCAAAAACCGTCAAAACCCAGAAACTGCAGAAAATCAGAACGAACTACCAAGTTCAACCGACCATAACTCAACGAATAATCACCCAAATGACAAACGGTTTTCACCGAATTCAAGAGTACGACGTAGAAAACTTACCCCCAAGAAATCTCTCTGATCCAAGCGCGAATGAATCTCCGATCTATCTCTCCAAAACCGATCAAAACCCAGAAACTGCAGAAACCAACCACTTTCAATCAATCGTATCCCACAAACCACCCAACCAAATTACGAACGGTTTTCACCGTTAGCAAGAGTGCATCACCGAGAACTTACCCCCAGAAAATCTCGACGAACTGACCACGGATGATCCTCCGAATCTCCCTCTCAAAACCGGTCAAACACTTTCTCAAGAACAAAGGAACCCTTCTTTTTCTCTCTAATCTCTCTGGCTAACGTGATTAAGCGGCACACTTAGGGTTAATCACGTTCCCAAGGCATATAAACGGCCCACGAAGCAGCCCAATAAGCCACACAATTGATTTTCGATCCGAAACCCATTTAAAACACTCTTTTGGGTTTTGGGATGTTACAATTCTCCTCCACCACAAATGGATTCGACCACGAATCCGAACTCGCTGGTCACCAGGACCCCAACTTCATGACGCACTGCCGTCTAACCTATCTATCACAAACCATACTCCTGATCCCAACATGATCATCCAAACACGTGACCATCGCCCGCACCTCTCGGACCGTCAATCCCATCCCAAACCTTGACCCAACCTGGTCAGCAATACCTGAGATCATTACTCTGAATCTCCGAGGCTTACAACCCGTCTAACTAAGGTTAACATTTCCGTCCAAAACCCGACCAAATTCGCCTGGATCGTGTCACTTGATTGGTCGCGCAACAATCAAACAAGAACATGCACCCCCAAAAATGCTTCACTCATTCCCAGGGTCATCCGTCCTGAAGTTCTAAACGTAATATCAACCCTAGCTTTGACTTCCACCACGCATTCCTAAACACAACCGGACAGACCTTGTCCCTCTGGAGAAATCCTTATCTCCCAATCGCCATTCAGGAATAATCCTCATACTCTGGAGAATTACCCATTTCCCAAAGCTAAACTCAGGGAAGTCCCCATCCCAATACGCATACAGGAAAATCCTCATCCCTCTGGAGAAATCTTCATCTCCTAAACAAGTACACCGGGAAATCCTTATCCCTCTGGAGAAATCCTCATCTCCTAAAAGTATACCGGGCAATCCTCATCCCTCTGGAGAAATCCTCATCTCCTAAATAAGTATACCGGGAAATCCTCATCCCTCTGGAGAAATCCTCATCTCCTAAATAAGTATACCGGGAAATCCTCATCCCTCTGGAGAAATCCTCATTTCCTAAATAAGTATACCGGGAAATCCTCATCCCTCTAAAGCACGCATGCTTTTCCTCGATTACAGAATCACATCCTGACCCCATCCACATGTCAACTCCGAACAACCCAAACTCACAGGGTGTTTTCTAGAATCTCTCGAACATAGGCAGTTACAATTCATCATAAAACTCCACAACAAATAACCTCAAAATAAATAAGAAATACTCATCTTATAAATTTTTAAATATCATAACCGTTCAACCCGACGGAAAATACAAAAATCCAGAACAACATGGCAAAAGCCCAAATTCTAAAAGTAAAAACCAAACTGAAACAACAGAAAAACAGCTCAATCCTCGACCTGCTCACTCAGGTCCTCCGCAATCCCTGCGCGGCATCACTCTGCACCCCAGGCTGCGCCGCCTCTGGCTGAAACACTGTCACTGATGACTGCTGTATCTTAGGACACTTTGTCCTGATATGCCCTGACTCTCTGCAATGGTAGCACACTCGCCTGTCTCCAGCCTCGTCCTTCCTAGGACACATCTCTAGCTTGTGGTACATGCTCCCGCATCCATAACAACCCTGACCTCTCTGATTCTCTCCAGAATCTTCATTCCATTTCCTCTTCTGCCCTTGCGCCGGCTTACCACCTTTTCCCGATCCTGACCCGCTATGCTGCTGCTGACTCTTTGGCTGAACCGCAGGAGCAACTGCCGCGGGAACCTCCGGAATCACTGAAGACACTTGCTCACGCTGATCCTCCTCAACTGAAGCAGCAAGCTCAACCAAATCCGCCCTCGAGACGTAACTGCCACCTCTGCACTGAGTCCTGATGCTCAAACAAAGTCCCTGCAAGAACCTCTGCACCAGAGCTCGCTCATCCTCTAAACCATGTCCAGTATGAACGACTAGCCTGCTGAACTCGGCGTCATACTCACGCACCGACAGCTCTCTCTGCGTCAGCGACATAAACCGCATCTGAAGTCGGTCTCGAGCCTCCTGAGGAAAATACTTGGCGTTGAACTCAGCCAAGAATTCACCCCAAGACCACTCCGCACGCCTGGCCTCAATAGCGCGCCACCACAAATGGGCATCACCACTCAGATAGTGGACAGCCAACTCAACCTGATACTAAGCAGGACACCTGGTCGACTTGAAGTTACGCTCTAACCTCAGACGCCACTCATCAGCTGCCTCTGGACCAACCCTGCCCTCGAAGTACGGCGTACCCAACCTCTGCATCTGCTCCATCATCACGAGATAGGGAGGATGCTCAGCAACTGCAGCTCTCGGCTGCTCAACCTCGGCAACTCTCTGCTGCCCCTCCACCACCGGAGGTACTGCTGGAGCCGGTGCCGGAACCGCCGCCGGAAACCGCTCCAACAGCTGCGTCAAAAGGCCCACAATGACATCATCTCGACCCTGAGCTGGAGCAGCACCCCCATCTGGGCCCACTCCATCACCAGCACCTCTCCGGGCACCTCTCCCGGCACCAACAACACCACCACGAGCACCCCTCCCGGCGCCTCTCCCGGTACTGACAGCCACACTGGCACTGGTCTCACTCGCGGTCTCCACCTGATGTGACTGGGATGCAGCCCCGCTGCTAGACGACTCTGGCACTAAGCCACGACCACGACCACGGCCTCTACCCCGGCCTCTGCCACGACCTCTCGCTCCAGTATACATCTACCACCCAAGATAGGAACCATAAGCAAACGAGAAGTCACAAACAATTAAAACACAACTTACCGCGGAATCTCTTTAAAGGCTTGAAGAGGATGATCTAAGACTCATAATTGACTGACTACTCATAATCAATTAACACATAGTCTCAAATCACACAACCTAACGTCCTAAAACCGTATAGGCTCTGATACCAAAAATGTAACACCCGGTTAGGTTGCTAGATTTCTTTTGGTTATTCCTGAATTAATTTTTATTATTATTATTGATTTATTACTATTATTATTATATTATTTACTGAGTGTTTTTCCGCTGAATAAATTAATTAATTAATTATAAAAAAAAAAAAAAGAACCGGGTGTTACACTAGCTTGCCAAATATTTTGTAAGCGACCCTCACATATATTCCACTGATGCACTAAATAGGCATATTCGCACGTAGAAGATCGCAAAATTGCAGACAACGTAATTTACAAACTGCTTAGCTAAAAATATGAATAAATGTGTTTATAGAGGATGCAGATGATACATTAATACTAACATAACCTAAATGGGTTTGTTTTTAGAATATGAAAAATAATCATGGAAGGAGAAAAATGAAGCTCAATACATACTGAGCTTATTTTTGGAGTTTGAAATTTAGTGTTGTACATATAAACAGTGCCGGCTTAGTGGGGAGGGCATGGGGTGCGACGTCCCTAGGCCCCATCTCGTGTCCTAACAATTAAGGGGCTCAAAGAAAAAATTATAAAATAGCAATAAAATTAAAATTGAAAAGGACCTAAATTTTATTTATAATGTATAAATTTTTTTTATCATTACACAATTTTATAGAAGAAATTAGTAAAAAATATCATCAAAAATATATTTCAGAGGCCAAAATTTGTTTTTTGCCCTAGGACCCATAAAAATATTGAGCCGGAATTGCATATAAAACAAATAGGATATTTGGAAAGGTGATTAGAAACTGAAGACACTTACTTGTGATGGTCTTTTGGAAACCTAGAATAACCCGACCATTTGTGAACCCATATACCTTCGTTCACTTTCTTGAATTCCATATGTTCTCTCTTGGAGCTGTCATTTGTGGTTGCATAAACAATCAAATTCCGCATGATTGATGTGTCAGGCGACCTGGGGATAAAAGGTGATAAATATAGAGAGATAGATATTTTCAGATCTTTTGAAAAAAACAAAGTAGAGAGATGGAGCAATGTGTTACCAGGCAATGAAAAATCAAAATCATACACTGGTTAGAGGCGTTAAATTGTCCTTTTAATTTTTTTCTAAAGCTTTTGTATTTGGACTTGTTGAGCCTTCGCATCAATCTTGAAGATGATGAACCTATAAGTCCTCTTCGCCCTAAACTCCAAGAGATTAAGGTTGCATTCATGACTTACATGCATCTGAGGCGCTGAATTTGCATGTACAACACACACAAACACACATAGTCTTGTTGTACATGAATTTTCTGCATTGTATCTCTTCTTTGTAACCAAAAACCATGATTATTTATAATCATATGTTGAGAACACGATGAACATAAAGTCAGCTTATACACAAGCAATCTTCACATTATATACTCCGAAAACGAATACCAAAGAACTTAAGTTTTTTTTATTTTGAATCATAGCATACATATGACAAAATAACGTAGAGCACACTATCCACATGGGATTTGACTTTCTTACAAAGCTCTGTATATGGTGGATGAAAAATTCAGAACATAAATGTAAGAGCATTCATTCAATTTGGTTTCTGAATTCATTTGGAATAACTATCTCACAAAATTTAAGTAAAGGCAAGAACGATTTTTTCGTAGAGATTGGAATGGACCAGTAATCAAAACCCCAACAATGATAACAAAGGAAAAATATAACAGGGAGAGAGATAAGCGAAGAGAACCATAGACCGATATGACTTAAAACTACTTCAAAGTGCGTTTAGAACCCATCTGTCATGAAAAACAACCACATATTAAAAACACAAAAGTTCCATACTTTCTTGCCTCGTGTCCCTTTGAGTTTACATGTTTTTATGTTTCGTAAAGATTTGCTTAAACTTGTTTAAAACTACTTCTAAGTGCGTTTAGAACCCATCTAGACTTGAAAAACAACCATACATTAAAAACACAAATGTTCCATACTTTCTCGCCTCGTGTGCCTATGCTTCAATGAGAAGGTACAAAGACAAATCTAGAGGGAGAGACGGTAGAACCTGAGTATCGAAGTCAGGACAAAGGCGAATGAAACTGCCTAATATCGGAAAGCACATGTGGAGAGAAGTGAGAGTTGGGAGGAAGGAATAATCAAAGCAAAGGGGCGAGTACGTAGATGAATTCGCCGGAGCAGATGTGGCAAGAGACCAGAAAAGTTAAATCGGTGGAGAAATCATTCTCAACGCCGTAGTGCCTCGAATCTCTCCCATAACATCATCCTCTCTGTCCGAGTGAAACCATTCCTTTTGAGAATCGCATTACCTTTTTATCTTTATACTCACCATTATTGTCGATGGATCTGGGCAGGAAGAGAAAGAGACCAGGACTCTTGGGGTTTTACATTTTAAAAGGTAAGCGCCATGTGTCAATTTCGGTGTGATGAGGTGTTAAGCTCTGGAGAGAGCCAAAGACCTTTTATATAGTAGATTGAAAGTAGAGGCATTAAACGTAGTGCATCTGATAAAGTTATGCTTTCTTGTGGCATCAAAGATTAGCTCATATTTCCAAAGAAAGGATGATGAGGTTGGTAAAGAATGAAATTCTTTCTCAATTAGATTTTAGTGACCTAAATGTATGTTTAGACTGCATTAAAGGAAAGCAGACTAAACATCTAGTAAAGAAACAAGCCACAAGAAGCACTCAACTGCTTGAGTTAATACATAACGATATGTGGCCCTTTCGACGCTCCATCTTGGAGCGGTGAAAAATATTTTACCACATTTATAGATGATTACTCACGTTATGGATATACATATCTACTGCATGGAAAGTCTAAATCCATGAATGTCTTAGAGATATTCATTGATGAAGGCGAAAGGCAGTTAGATAGAAAAGTAAAAGTTGTGAGATCTGATAGAGGTGATGATTTTACGGAAAATTCGATGAAAGTGGACAATGTCCAGGTTCATTTGCAAAGTTACTTGAAAGTAGAGGCATTTGTGCACAATACACAATGTCTGGTACTCCTCAGCAGAATGGTGTAGCTGAGAGACGGAACCGTACTTTAATGGATTACCCCCCCCCCCCCCCCCCCCCAACTTGAGTTAATACATAACGATATGTGGCCCTTTCGACGCTCCATCTTGGAGCGGTGAAAAATATTTTACCACATTTATAGATGATTACTCACGTTATGGATATACATATCTACTGCATGGAAAGTCTAAATCCGTGAATGTCTTAGAGATATTCATTGATGAAGGCGAAAGGCAGTTAGATAGAAAAGTAAAAGTTGTGAGATCTGATAGAGGTGATGATTTTACGGAAAATTCGATGAAAGTGGACAATG
Source organism: Draba incana (assembly GCA_963576765.1). Taxonomy (NCBI): domain Eukaryota; kingdom Viridiplantae; phylum Streptophyta; class Magnoliopsida; order Brassicales; family Brassicaceae; genus Draba; species Draba incana. Next base: position 17,254,594 of record OY755211.1, on the reverse strand, counting down.
TCCAGGTTCATTTGCAAAGTTACTTGAAAGTAGAGGCATTTGTGCACAATACACAATGTCTGGTACTCCTCAGCAGAATGGTGTAGCTGAGAGACGAAACTGTACTTTAATGGATTACCCCACCCCCCCCCCCCCCCCCAACACTTCGTTGTGGATATGCATTAAGGACTGCAACGTATGTGGTGAACCGGATTCCTAGTAAGGCAGTTCCTAAGACCCCTCATGAACTGTGGACGGGAAGGAAACCTAGCTTGAGGGATTTACGTGTCTGGGGTTGTCCAGCATAAGTAAGGCTATATAATCAAAATGAAAAGAAACTAGATTCCAGGACTGTTAGTGAATTTTTCAATGGTTATCCTGAAAAATCAAAGGGGTATACGTTTTACTTATATAGTACGAGAATAGTTGAAATGGGTAATGCTAGGTTCATTGAAAATGGAAAACTAATGGGAGTGGTTAACCTAGAAAGGTGGACATTAAATAAGTTCAGGTTAAAGTTTCTTCACTTGTTGTTGCACGTAAGGTAGTTGTTCCTATTGATGTATCACAGTCAAACGACACAATATAACAACATAATGATGAGCTAATACCACTAGTTGAGCCTGTTAATGAAACTATCATAATTCAAGAAGAAGATAGTGTACCACAAGAACCTTTAGGGCGATCTTCAAGGGAAAGAAGATCTACAATTTCAAATGACTATGTGGTCTACGCTATTGAAAGTGAATATGACTTAAGCCTTCATGAAGACTCGAAAACATTCCAAAAAGCCTTGGAAAGTATCAATTCAGAAAAGTAGTTTAACGCCTTGAAAGAAAAAATGAAGTCTATGAGTGATAACGGAGTATAGAACTTAGTAGAGTTACCTAACGGTTTCAAAACCGTTAGATCTAAATGGGTCTTTAAGAGTAAACGCGACTCGAAAGTTATCATTGATAGATACAAGGCTCGCTTTGTTGCTAAAGGTTTCACCCAAAAGGATGGCATTGACTATAAAGAGACCTTCTCTCCGGTTTCAATGAAGGATTCTCTAAGAATTCTTTTAAGATTGGGGGCTCATTATTTCACCAAATGGATGCGAAACCCGCCTTTCTTAATGGAGAGATTGAGGAAGAAGTATATATGGACCAACCCAAAGGATTCGTGGTCACAAAAAAGAACATTTGGTATGTAAGTTGAGGAAGTCAATATATGGACTAAAACAAGCTTCTAGACAATGGTATCTAAAATTTAATTATATCATAACGTCATATGATTTTGTAGAGATGATCGTTGATCGTTGTATCTACATTAAGGTCAGAGGGAGCAGATTTGTGATTTTAGTCTTATATGTTGATAACATTTTGCTTGCTGCAAATGACATGGGCATGCTACATGATACAAAGAAATATCTCTCTAAGAATTTTGAAATAAAAGATATGGGTGAGGCATCTTATGTGATTGGGGTAAAAATATTTCAAGATATATCACAAGGACTATTAAGTTTTTCTCCGAAAGGATATATCATTATAATCTTAGAGAGATATGGATGGACAAATGCTCTGCAGGGATAGTTCCAATTCAAAAGGGAACAAGTTCAGTAAAATACAATGTCCTAAACATGAATTGGAGCGCAAGGAAATGGAAAGAATTTCTTATGGATCAGTGGTTGGGAGTTTGAACTATGTTCAAACATGTAATCCCGGAATGGAGCACTGGAAAGCTGCAAAGAAGGTTCTCAGGTACTGGCAAGGCACCAAAGAGTTCATGATTACATACATGAGATCTGACCTTTTAGAGGTCACTGGATATTCAGATTCAGATTTTTCTGGATGTTTCGATAGTAGAAAATCAATGTTTGGCTATTTGTTCCTATTAGCTGTGGGAGCAATATCATGAAAAAGTGGAAACCAGTCTGTCATTGCTACTTCTACTATCGAGGCCAAATTTGTGGCATGCTTTGAAGCCACAATTCAAGCATTGTGATTGCGGAACTTTATCTCAGGGCTTAGAATTTCGACACTATAGCTAAGCCGCTGAGAATTTATTGTGATAATTTCGTAGCAGACTTGTTTTCAAAGAATGACAAGTACTCTAAGGGTGCTAAGCACATGGAGTTAAAGTACTTGTCTATCAAAGAAGAAGTTCAGAAACATAGTGTCCTTTGAGCATATTAGGACGAATATGATGGTAGTGGATCCGTTAACTAAAGGATTACCACCCAAGGCATTCAATGGCCATGTAGAACGTATGTGTATCATAGATAAGACCTTGTTGTAAAGACTCTAGTTTGCTCATTAGGTGTGTGACACATTGAATTCAATTAAAGTTATGTTTATGTTTTAATAAGTATGTTATCATTAAAGTATGTGTATACACTTACGGTTCATAGATAACATTTTATTATTTTAAGAATTATTCTTAAGGATTTTTAAAATTTTTAGAATCCATTGTTATTAATTTATGGATTATGACATTCTTAATGAAATCCATTGTTATTGGTTTGATGAGTTTTAAACTCCATTCAAAATTCATTGTTATTCAAAAAGTTTAGTTTTTAGGGATTCTATAAATCTATTAGAAGCTATTGTTATTGATAGATGAATTTGTTCTAATTTTACTCATTAAACAAGATTTTGAGAATACCTCATAAAACCTTTGGATTTTTAGAATTCTAATCACCAAATTTTCTAAATACACGAAACTCTGTACAAATTTAATAAATCTTTGGATTTTAAAAATTCATCAACTCTATAAGAATCTATCTCCCAATAACCCCCCCCCCCCAGGTTCTTCTCATGATGTAAGGATTATATAAAGTTGGAATTGGTTTGTGATGCATGGAAGGAATCATGTCGTTCAATGATTTGTGACCGCCATGATTCAATCAATTCCGATTTTAATATGATACTTAAAGAAAACGTGCAAGATAGTTATTAAACCATTAAGTCGACACCAAGGTCAAGTGGGAGAATGTAAAAATATTTATATTCTTATGTGACCTATGTTTCTTTCGGTTTGATTATTAAAGATCAAGTTCATATTTAAGTTAAAGATTCTAATATAAAAGACGTTACCGTGATGGATCGGTTTCGACTATAGCATTAGAATTCGGGTGTATTGATAACCCTCATTCCTTACCTTATTATATTGTATAAGTATCTCTGTTATGTTATATGTATTGTATATTGCATTAGCAGTTGATATTTAATTAATATTACTACATATGGGTGATGCTATATATATACATGTGAAAAGATGTGGCCGAATGGTTACTAAATCAAAGGTCACTAAGTGAAGGGTTACGTACGTTGATGTAATTGTGATGTCTTCACTACAATTATAATAGGCAGAAGAACCTATACGTTGATTAAAACATAAAGAGGAGGAAAAAATAGCATTTTCTCAAATAAATACAAACGGACGGGATACAAGAAAATGGCGACGATTAAGGCGATTTTCTTTGTTCTTCTTGAAAACTACATTTTCCGGTTATTTTTCATCGATCCGGTGACGGTTTTTTCTCATGGATCCACTCATCCATCGACAGTTATCCCCATTTCAGATCCCACGATCCGAAGTGATGCACGATCTTTGCAAGTTGCGTTTTATTTTCGTTATAAATTTCCGAAATGGAAGAAGCAATTGTTACAACAAATTTCTCAATATCAAGCAAAAACTTTCTTCCATCTTCGGTTTTATCCTCTCTTAAACAGAATGGATGATAACATTCGCAGAGCACTTCAAGATCTCGAATTGGGTATTGCTGATGACCCAATTCCTCTCCCTTTCGATGTTGTGAACCAAGCTGAAGCAGAAAACCGTTTTATCCTTGTTGGTCGACCACTCATTCCTCGCCGTCAGAATCTCAGATCCATTGTGGCTGCGATGCCGCGACTATGGGGCCAATCTAGTTTGGTCCATGGAAGAATCATTGACGGCAATCAATTTCAATTTGTCTTTCCTTCTGAAGAAGCCATGGAAACGGTTCTCCGTCGTGGTCCATGGGCTTTCGCTGACCGCATGCTCATCTTACAACGGTGGACTCCTCAATTACCTCTGATTAACTTCATACCATTTTGGATTCAAATCAGAGGCATTCCGCTTCAGTATTTGAATCAAGGTGTTGTGGCTCCTATCGGGAGACGAATGGGCCAATTGATGGATGTGGACTACAACGTTGAAGCAGCGGCACGTGTTGAATACGTTTGGGTTCATCTTAATTGGAATGTAGAGGATCCTCTACGCTTCCAGCGACACTTCCAGTTTACTCCTGGTGTAAACACCTTGTTAAGATTCCGCTATGAAAGACTCAGGGGTTTTTGTGAAGTTTGTGGCATGCTCACACATGATTCAGGGAACTGCCTCCTCCAAAATGGTGGCAATGGTGATCCATCTGACAGTGATGGAAGCGATGATGACGATCAAGGTCCGAATGTCAATGTCAACCAAGGCGTTCAAATTGAAGAAATCAACGACGACCAGGCCATGCAAATTCAACACGATGAAGAAATGCAACAACATGGACCTGCTTACCCGAATGGACCTGTGGAAGATGCAGACTTCGATAATGGAGATCCTCGCAACATGTTTTCCCGTGAATTGGAAATCAGTAAACTATACAATCCCTCTCCAATATTCTCTAATTCGACAGGAGATATACCAGGTATGGATAGAGACACTCATGTTTCCGATGATACTTTTACTCAAGACTATCCGACAATGGCTAGTATCTATCAAGCATATTCGAGTCCAGATCAAGACAACCTCACTGGTCATCGGAAGAGAAAGTATGAGGAAGTTACAATGAAGGACAAGACTGGCAAACAAAAGGTTCAAGACGAAGGTGAATGCAGCGGTTCGGTTTCCGACAACAACACAGTGAGAGGCGCGGTGGGTCCTAATCCACCAGAGCCACCATGAGTACAACCGTTTGGAGCTGTCAGGGTCTCGGCATAGACTCTACAGTTCGATGCCTTAAGGGGATACAACGTAAGTATCTCCCAGACATAATATGCCTTTTGGAAACGAAGCAAAGCGACAATGTTATCAGAGATCTTTGTTGCGACTTAGGTTATGATCGCTATGTAACGGTTCCACCTCGCGGTAAAAGTGGGGGAATTGCAGTGTTTTGGAAGAATTCTGTTTCTATTTCAGTTTTATTTCAATCCCCTAATCTTGTAGATTGCTTTGTTGAAATCAATGAAAGTTCGTTCTACTTGTCCTTTGTTTACGGTCACCCGAATCCAGCGTTTCGAAATCATCTATGGGAGCGACTTGAACGTATCTTTACAACAAGAAATTATAGTTGGCTTCTTATGGGCGATTTCAATGAGATAAGAGATAATACAGAGAAATATGGTGGAAGAATTCGTGAAGAACGAACTTTTGAGGATTTTAGAAGAATGATTGCTACATGTGATCTTTATGATCTCAAGGCTGTGGGTAATAGATTCTCATGGACTGGAAAACGATACAATCATGATGTTCTTTGTTGTCTTGATAGAACCATGGCGAACAGTGAATGGTTGTCACAATTCCCATCAGCTGAAACAAATTTCCTACCCTTTGAAGATTCAGATCATCGTCCTTTGGTCACAACACTTAGCAAAATTATTGAAAGAAGAAGAGGAGAATTTCGATACGATAAAAGGCTCTTTCAACATGAGGATTTCGGATTAACAGCCATGAACAATTGGAAGAAGAGTGTTGGTAATAACTTATCTCTTTCAGCTAAACTACGGTTTTGCCGAAGGTCAATGTCTGAGTGGAAACAACACAATCGAACAAATGCTTGCCAAAGGATTAAACGATATCGCCGCGAACTTGATATAGCTATGTCTTCAGGCACTGCTTCCACTAATGAGTTGCAACGGATACGAACTGAATTGAGCAAAGCGTACAAAGATGAAGAAATATATTGGCACTCCAAAAGCAGAGTTAATTGGTTGGTTCATGGGGATCGACACACAAAATTCTTCTATGCAGCTACAAAAATCGATTAGCTCGTAATCGAATAATGGCTATTGAAGACGATGCAGGAAACATTGAAAGAGGAGATCTTGCAATTGGTCAGGTGGCACAATCCTATTTTCAATCCTTATTTACAAGTACACGAAACACAGCGGAGAATTACAAAGGTGTGTTTGATAATTTCTCGAGAAGAGTCACATCAACTATGAATGCGGAACTTACACGAGTTGTATCTGATGAGGAAATAAAAATAGCGGTATTCGACATAGGACCAGACCGTGCACTCGGGCCTGATGGTATCACTGGTGCTTTCTATCATCAATTCTGGGAGGACATCAAACCTTGTGTTTTTGCTGAAGTTAAAACTTTCTTTGAAAGTAACAAGATGGCAAGATCGATGAATCATACAAACTTTTGTCTTATCCCAAAAGTTGATTCTCCAAGAACGATGAATGATTTTAGACTCATTGCTTTATGCAATGTAAGTTATAAAATCATCTCAAAAATTCTAATCAACCGTTTGAAACAACATCTTTCATCGATCATTTCGGAGACTCAAGCAGCATTTATTCCAAGACGAAATATCATTGATAATGTTATTATCGGACAAGAAATGTTATATTCTCTGAAATCGAGAAAACGGTGGGCAAACTCTTACATGACGATCAAAAGCTTATGATCGAGTGGAGTGGCAATTCCTTAGGGATACAATGCAACACATGGGATTCAGTTATACTTGGATCAATTGGATTATGGAATGTGTTCAATCCGTCAGTTTTTCGACTCTTATTAATGGTGTACCAAGAGGTTACATTAAACCGGAACGAGGACTTTGTCAAGGTGATCCATTATCCCCGTATCTATTTATTCTTTGCGGCGAAGTCTTAAGTCATCTCTGCACACAAGCAGCTCGAACAAAGCAACTCAAAGGAATGAAGATAGGTGCATCGGCGCCTATGATTAATCATATCATGTTCGCTGATGATGTTTTGTTTTTCTGCCATGCTCACAAAAGATCCACTACAACAATAATGCAAATACTAGAGTATGAGCGTGACTCAGGCCAAGCGGTAAATTTACACAAATCAGCGATTACTTTTGGTTCAAGAGTTCATGAAGATGTCAAGACTCGTCTACGACATATTCTGGATATTCATAATGATGGAGGAAAAGGAAAATAATTGGGATTACCAGAGAATGTGGGTAGAAAGAAAAAGGAAAATTTTCAGTTTATTGTTGACAAGGTTACACAACGCACAAAAGGATGGTCTCATAAATTTTTATCTGAAGCCGGGAAAGAGATTCTTTGTAAAACCGTAGCTCTCGCATTACCGGTTTATACAATGAATTGTTTCAAACTACCGAAAGGAACTTGTGAGGAAATCAACAGAGTTTTAGCAGAGTATTGGTGGAATCAAAATCCTGGTCAAAGATCGATGCATTGGTTGTCTTGGAAGAGAATGAGCCTTCCGAAACGCGAGGGAGGTTTGGGATTTCGTGATATAGAGAAATTCAACTTGGCTATGTTGGCTAAACAAGCTTGGAGAATATTACAAGAACCAACAAGTCTTGTTTCACGGTTGCTTAAAGGCAGATATTTTGCACATACGGATATTCTTCAAGTTGAATTGGGCAAGAAACACTCTTATGTCTGGAAATCATTGTTGGAAGGACGAGATTTACTATGCAGGGGACTACGTTTATTAATTGGCGATGATCCTTGGCTCCCAACAAATCCACCGAGACCACCACAACCTCGAGTTCAGGGTTCTCAATCAATAAAGTTTGTATCTGACCTGATGAATGATAGAAGTAACGAATGGGTTCAACGGCAACTTGAAGAATTTATACATCCAGAAGACATTCCAATCATCAAAGGAATCAAGCTTAGCTCACAATCAAATGTTGATTTGTTGGGTTGGCACTACACGGATAATGGCATGTATTCGGTAAAATCCGGCTATTGGCTCGCCACTCATCTTCCTGATGAAAATGATTTCATTGTTCCTCCGCCAGGTCGTACGGATTTTAAAGAAAAATATGGAAATTAAAGACGGCTCCGAAGCTAAAACATTTTCTATGGCGACTTTTATCTCAGGCAATGGCAGTTGGATCAACTCTAGTTCAACGAGGTATTATAACAAACTCTCAATGTCGACAAACTCTCAATGTCGAAGATGTTGTAATGCGGAGGAATCAACGAAACATCTCTTCTTTAATTGTATGTATGCACAAGCAATATGAAGAGGTGCACACCTCCCAACCAACATCTTCTCTGATCCTACGATTGATTTTGATTCAAAATTTTGAAATATACTGGACTACTCATCCAACCACATGCTAGATGCGTTCCATCGACACCTCCCCATTTGGATTTTATGGCGAATATGGAAAAGTCGTAACTTGCTTGTTTATCAAAAACAGAATTCTGTTTGGCTCATTGATCTTCAAAAAGCTATCACGGACACTTCAGAATGGTTGGCTTCTCAATCTAATTCTTCCAGCACATATCAACCAGGGGCACTTACAAGCACAATACAATCGCAATGGTCAAGACCTGAAGATGGATTCCTCAAATGCAATTATGATTGTCGTTTTCATCCAACTAATCCGTCTAAAGCCGGTTGGATTTTGAGGGATTACAAAGGATTCTACGTTGAAGTCGGTCGAAGCAAGGGTCGAGTTTGTGGTTTTGTTTTAAAAGCAGAGTTACAAGCATTACTTTTGGCTATACAACATGTATGGAGCAGAGGGTATCAACACGTGATTTTTGAAGGCGACAACAAGACAATAATTAAACTTCTTCAGGGATCAACTAAACATTTTGGCCTCCATAATTGGGTTCGTGAGATCAATCATTGGAGTTCCAAATTTCATTCCATACACTATCAATGGACTGCGCGTGCAAATAATAAGGTGGCTGATCAATTAGCTCATGAGGAATTTGAAAATCACTATTCTTTTGAATTTTTACATTATCCACTTCCTTCTATTGTAAATTTCCTCCATGAGGATCATACCTTTTCTATCTAATCAAATATCAATGATGTTAAAAAAAAAAAAAAAAAAAAAAAAAGAAAACGTGACCCTTGAAAAATGAGAGAGAGAGGAAAGGATTTGATTCCTTCTCCATCAAAAGGAATCGTAAAGATCAAGAGGTCAAAGGGAGGAAGAAATCAATTGGTGAATTGATTCCATTAAATATCCGATAAAGCAATGGATCAAGGTTAGTGTTTCTTCTTTTCTACAAGAAATTGTATGTGGTTGGGTTAAATCAAATTTAGATGATCTTGGAGTTGATTTCATAATTGAAATCATTAGGGTTAAACTTATAGACACGTCCCTGATTTCTTGATCTGTTTTGATTTTACAACAGAGAGATTTGTTCCGCGTCTGCCTCTGACGTTTATGTCTTATTCAGAAGATACCGTGAACCTAATTAGAGAAGAGCAGCTTGCAGTGTTGTTTATACGTGAGATGGAGATTTGGGTTACGACCAAGATTGAACCCAACAGGGTGTCGTGGAGCAAATTCTTAGCAGTGGATGTGTGTCCGCTCACCAGGGGATGGTTCCCTAACTTTTGGGAGTTTCATCGTTGACGAGGAGAAGAAAGCCGTGGTTGTTTTTGACGATAATCATATTGGATGTGAGAGGTACACAGCTTTCTTCATTGGAGAAAAATGGTTACTTCAGAGAAGTGGAGATTGGAGTGATTATAAATCCAGCAGAAGGTATTACCCGCTTGCCTTGTCTTATGTTCCAAATTCGGTGCAAACCTAAAAAACAAAAAAAATCAACCAACTGTGCACGAGAACCATTATCATTTGCATAAGCAAATGCTAAATGCTATGTTCCCACTAATTTCTTTACTTTTTCTCTCTTGTTTAGTCTAATTGAAGTTGAAGTATGATTTAAGAAACATATAAACACTTAAATCCAAAATTTGATAACAAGAAAGACACTGATGTATAACTAACTACATGACTTTGATCCATCTATAAGGATTAGAGGCAATCTTACTACATGTGTGATGGAGATTTGGGTTACTACCAAAATTGATCCCGACGCGGTGTCCTGGAGCCAGTTCTTAGCGGTTGATATGCATCTAAAACATTTTTTTGTTTTATTAATGCATCATAGGATTATGCTTTCTCGGAAAAAATATATATTTTAGGGTGACTTATACATCCTAAGATTAGGTTACTAAATCAAATTTTGATTTCCAGAACAGGGGTTTCCTCACCTAATTGTGAAAACCAAAATGTTTCTGTTTGGATGTTAAGAGCTTATTAACAGTTCAATTATCACCCTCAAAGATGTATCCATGCTTGTTGCATTCCATTATCAAAGCTTGGGATTCTGCTTCAGGAACTGTAACACAATGATGTCCCACGCTCTGCAGAAGGAAACCTTTTGAGTCCCTAAATATCCAACCACCAGAAGAAGAACCAATTGTACTGTACTGTCAATCGTAATTATACTTATAAACACAACCTGGATTTGGTGTAGTCCACTCCGAAGTATGTCTTGATTGTGCGTCTGACGATTGTTAGTTAACTCGAATTAAATAGCAAAGTTGATGTCCATTCTTGTGTATCAACCACAGCTCTGCTCAAATCTTGTTGCCACTAATTATTAACTTTCCGGAAAAGAAGTTCACTACGACTTTTTCCAAATTCTCCATAAAATCAAAGCGGTAATTACCTCTGAAGTTGTGGGAGATTAAGTTTGAAGTGTAAACTCAAAATGGCGATCTTGGTTTCAAAAGTAGCATAAAGATCTATCAAATCCATGTCCGGATAATCTAGCTCTCATATAGTTGGGCATTTAAAAAACAAGTTGTGAATCATTTCCTCTACATTACAACAATGGTAACATTGGGGATCTATTATAATACCATGTGTGTCAACGTTGATCCAATAAAAAAATATTGCAGCTTTGAGGAAGTTTTCAACTTCCAAATCGGACTGTTGAATTCATGTACAACATGTGGTGGAATGATGTGATTTGGCTGTTCATTAGTTGTTCATTCAGGTGCATCGCAAGCCAATAGCCAAACTTGACTGTATTGCCATCCCAAAAGATCATAATTTGGTTGTGAGCTTAGATAAATTTATGAAACAACAGAAGATCATGATTTGGTGGAATCTGATGAGGTAAGTGATTACCATTCCAATATAAAATTATAGTTTTTTAGAAGAAAATAAATCAAAAGTAGAAGAAAAAAAATCCACCGGTCAGGTTTAACTTCACACCGTGTACTTCAACCACCTAGTTCAACTGCTTATCTTAGCTACCTATTTTATCCAACCGTTTGCTTATCAAAGAAGCGGTTCTAACTCCAACACCAGCCACCAATCAAAGCCAAATATGTTCCTATAGATAGGTGGCTAAGGCTAACCAGCTTTTTTTGTCCTCTTGCAACAATTGTTCTTAAGAAGCCGGTAAATCGAGAATGCTTCTCCCTGACCGTCATTCAGTGACCGCAGTTCCAGACAACAAGCTGTTAGCTGCCGGAGAAGTGTCTCCAGATGAGGATACATCTGATCTTTGTTGTCTGGATTTGTAGATAGAATCGCTGCATTCACTGCATCTGCTACTACTTCCCTTTGTGACTCCTCTAGGAAATACCCTACATTTGATTCCTGGGGCAGTTCGTACACAAGTAGAGCAAAGCAGTCCTGAAATAGATAAAAAAAAAAAAGTCATTAGAATCTCACTACTTTGAAACACAAGTTTAAGGTTGACGAAGCATCAATACCTCTACAATGTCTTGGAATACAGTTACACCAACAAATTTGGCTAATTCCACTCTTCCATATTTCACAGCCTCTTCTAGTGCTCCGATCTGCATGTCACATATTTTTCAGAGCAATTACTTAGAGAGAGAACGTAAAACCACCATGGATTCTGATGTGTTAATAATATGTGAGGAGTGAAGAGCATACCCGTACTAATTCGACGAACTTTTGACAGTGAAGGAGAAAGCAGATTTCTGATTTATCGTTCTGCAGATAATACAGCTCGGTATGAAATCATATCTTAATGTGAATCAGCTAATGTTAACAATACAACTAGTATCCTCTATCCACCTGTAAAAGTTGGGGATAGCTATCCCGGAGTTTAACAAGAGCGGCATCAATCTCACCCTTCCTTATAAGCTTTACCAATCAGACTATGGATCAGGTCAATATCAAAGAAAGAGATGTAGTACTAATGAATTTTAACTTTGGGACAAAGTAAAATCAGTAAGATAGCAGTCTAATTCAAAACCTGTCTAAGAATTTTCCTCTCATGCAATGCATATGATGTATGTTGCACATCAATACCATCTTCTTGAGCTACATAGATAGGAGGAACTGTACTGCTAGTAGCCAGGTCGAAAGCATGAAGAGTCTCCTCATACCCATAATGAAGCAAGTAGGTCTCTACAAGCCTGATGACCAAAAACATGATGATTTAGCTATGCAGAAAGTTTATTCACAGAAAGGAAGAACAAAAACTGCATCTCAATTACTCACTTATGACTCGTGTTTGGAGGTATGGATATCTTTTCAGCTGCTATTTGTTGCTTATTCCTCTCTGATGCTTCATACCCCTAACACAATAGGAAAAAAAAAGTGACTGCTAAGTCATACATAATCACTCCTGAAGCCTTACTCTCAAACAAACACATAACTAAGACAAAAAGGTACGAACAAGTAAAATATTTCCATGTAACCTATAGCTCAGCTTTCTTACAGGCTATATTAAAGTGGATCGTAGAGTCCTAACTTGTGAGGTTTAACAAAAGGGAAGAGGACAGCATGCATGTAGCATGAGATTATGGACGTAATTCGTATAAGAAAAACAACTTCCACACTATATGTTTGTACCATATGGAAAAGATCCATATATCTTATATTATTTACACTAGTTGTACTCATGTTCATCCCATCTTCAAATTAATCAAGCTAAGACTAAGCAACTCCACTCATATGCAAAAACAAAAGAGGATCTTACCTTAAAATCGAAAGCAAACTTCTCCTGTCCAAAGTTAACAGTAACCCTGCCAAGATTCAGAAGAAAAACATAGAGCACAAATGTGGAGCTCATATTAATAATGAATGAGAGAAATAAGAGCATACTCTTCGTTTTGGCTATGTACACCTACAGTAGGGAATAGAGGACCCTTGATGTACTTGGAGACAGTCCCAACCAAATTTCCATTTACACTGGCATCAAAGATGTCCACAATTAAAAACTTGAACATGGATATGTCAAATTAGAGGATCTTGATCCCTATTTCCGATTAAAAGCTTACGTGAAAAAGAATTCTTGCGAATCATAGTTAATACCGCCACCAATTGTATCACCGGTTGTATAAGTTGGACCAAAGGCTTCACCTTGTCTTTTTCCAAGATATACGAATCCATCTTCACCATGATAGCCACAAGTATTCATCTCCCATCTAACCATTACAGAGGAAAATCTAAGAAAAACGGCCTCTCAAGTCACAATGAATGATTTAAATCCAAAAAAAATTCAGATCTAAAATGCAAAATTGGAAACGAAAAGCAAGAGTGGTACCCAGGATGCCTTCCAATTCTGAAATTATCAGTAGTGAAACCAATCGAGACACGGCCCTTAATCCCAGCATCCTTGACATAAATCTCGAAGTAGTAAGCAAGACGTTTGGTCGGAGCCGGCTTATTAGCCTGAACAACGCCGACGTCGTGGCCGTGTTGAGCAGCGCCGGTGTATTTGACGGAAAGCTTATCCGGAGAGATAACCACAAAACCGCCTAAACTGTTGATCGTGTTAAGCTCCGTCGGAGATTCTTCCTCCTCGTCTTTCATCGCATCTCGCTTCGCAGAGTTACGAAATTTGTCAATCAAGTAGGAGGAGTTCATTGAATCGCAGAGAAGAAATGAGAACCCTACGATTGGAAAACAGATTTGTTGAGAGAGTGTATTTTCTTTTCATTGATTCAAATAAAATAAATTTGCGCAAAAATTAAATAAATACAATCATATATAAGAATGAACCCTTGTAAAAATGAGTAGCTATATCTTTTACTTTGTGCTTCTTTGTTGTATAACAAAAACTCTGGAATTGAATTTAATTGTTTACACAACAAAACTACTAAACAATGCTAATTTCATTCAATTAACCATAAATCGCGTTTTATAAACCGATTCTGCTTGGTTAAAACCGATTCTGATCCCACCATGTTACTCTCAAATCAGTAAAATCCTAGTTAAAATGTTCATCAAGCCATCCGAAAAGGCTTTTAGCTTGTTGCGTACATGTAAAGACTTGAAAACTAGCTAGTATTTCTCAAAACTGGTGAAACCATCATTTAGATTTAAAATTACTTACAAGTATTTTATAACTAATGCGAAAGTTGCATTAGACCATTTTATAACCTATTCCGCACTAACTTGCCCATGCTAAGCATTAGTTATAAAATGGTCTAGATAGTTCATTTTTGAACCTGGACCAAATTGTTTAGTATCAGTTACATATATATAAATATTCTATAGCTGTGCTTCTTCTTCTCTGTATATTATGTATACACAGTTGCGCTTACCTAGTAATTAGGATCTTTAAAGACAACTACATAAACTATGCAACAAATGGCGAATACTATGATCAAAACATCGAACGTTAGAGCAGTCATAGCTTGATCACTAAGTCCCATATTCTTTCCACCTAACCGATCAACCATATCAGGTATCGATTCATAGTTCCGAAAATCTTGCTCTTTAGGATCCTCAAGCTTCATTCTCATCTTCTCAGCTTGACGACTCGCCACTTCCTGAGCCAATGTCCAGTCATAGAACCTCCTACTCTCCACATCGCTCAATACATTGTAGACCTCTCTCAGTTTCATAAACTTGTCCGAAGCAGTTTTAAGCGGTAATGAAGTCGTGTCTGGATGATACTCTTTTGATAATCTCCTGTACGCTGATTTTATCTCCTCTAGATCAGCATCCGTTGAGACACCTAAGAATCTGAAGATGATGCAACAAAGAAATTAGTACAATCCATTAATGTAAATAACAGAGTATGTGTGAGTTTTGTTGTCTCTCACTGGTAATGAGAATCAAAAGAGTCTTTGATTAGTTCTGCAAACTTTTCGTCACTGAAGAGATTGGCTTTCTCATCTTCAAGGGATTTGCCCGGGTAGGATCCTCCTCCAATCCATCCGTCGTCCGGGTTTTCCCAGTGGATTCTTGTGTCCACTCCCGGAGATGGTTTTGGTGGTTTGGTCGGGCCTTGAGACGCGTGAATACGCATCACTCTTCTTCTTCTTGAAGTTATCTCTCTTCTAGATGCTCCCATCTTGTCCCTGAACTGTGTGACGTTTTGGGTTTTGGGTAGGAAAATGCATGACGTTCGAGCATAGGTGGAAGCTGTAGAAGCCATGGGCTCTGTCTGAAGATTGTATGTTCTTTCTTATTTTCTTTCTTTCTCATGATTTTTTTTCTTGGTTTCCGGCAGAAACTTGTCTCTCGGCCGCATGATATGTGTGGTCTGAATTTCCTATATCTTCCTTGTTTTATCTAATGTCCACTCGAATATATTATAATAAGAATAATAAAAAAATACCAACAAAAAAGTATATTTTCTTATAATTATATTTCTCGTCCCCCTTCTCTTGGTACCGGTCCTCCTTGGCTGGGAGCATAGATCTCCCCAAGATCCCCAAATTAAAGCCTTAGGTGAAGGCGGGGGTGATTGGTCATGTGTAGCGACGGTAAGTGGTGGTAATTTTAACGGCGGTTATGAGATCTCTTCATGTTACAAGCAACGATCTGTTCCTGTAAGTTGATATGGTGATTTCTGATGATGTGCGGCGAGGAGGATGATCGGACGATGGTGCTGCAGTTTCAATCAACAGAGAACACATGTTGACACGTGCTGCATGATTTGCAATCGTTATCTTCAGATTTAGGATAACTTATGGGCTTAAATTTAGGTTGAAATTGTTTGTACTGGATTCGAAATCTTTCTGTGAGGCCTATTGGGCATCATAATATAATTACCTTTGACGTAAATATATATATATATTTGCGTAGTCGTAACATGTATACATTTCACTTCAGTTGCTTTCTTATAACCACATTATATTTAGTAACGTTTTATATTGTACCAATCACCAAAGCTATACCAAAAATTTTATTAACTTACACTTACACTGAGTTATTTTGTATATATTTTATTTACAACTACTTTGTACAGCTTTGTACTAATACAGATTCTAATATTAATTGAATATGATGTCTTATAGATCTAAGCCATCTCTATCTGCCTCATGGAACATGATGATCTCATTGTGGTTTGACAAAGTTGCCACAAACGTTTAAAGAACGTCAAGATATAGCGGCGTCTTCAATCATGAAGACTATTCTATATGTGATTAGATTTTGTGCATATTTGACAGAAACCATGCATTTGTAAATCAAGCTATTCAACCATTTGAACTTGATAGTTTGCAAAGTACATAAGAGTACTTTATCTTTTCATTTTCTTTCATGATGTCTATTTGAATTATTTTGAACACCAAGTGATCTGATGACGTAAAAATATTTATCTTATCCATACATCGACCAAGATTGGTTCTTCCAAGCAGGTCCGGTTTTAACCATGTACCACCTGTGCACTTGCACAGAGCCCCATCTGGGGCCCACAATTTCAGCCGATTTTTTTGGTGCGAAAAAGGTCTTAAATATTTGAATTATTTGTAAAAAAACCCTAAATTTTACATAGTTTACGTAAAAAGCCCTAAATTTCTGCAAAATTTTTTTTTGACACAAGGCCCACTGGACCGTTGGGCCGGGCCTGCTTCCGAGTAAACAAAAACCGAACGTCTTTTAGACACGTGACTTGTGGTGATATGGGGAGTAATAATAGGGTATTTAGTGGGGTTAAAAGTTTGAAAAATAAAGAAAAAAATAAAAAAGAGGATATTTTGTATAATACTGGTGCTAAAATTGGCTCCTCTAGTACCGGTAATTATAGACACGTGGCTTATGGTGAATAGTTAGAGAAACTGTGAAGAGAAGGGGTCAAAATTATTTTCCCGACCATTACCTTCACTTTTTTTCTCCTCTCTCTTCTCTGACAATCCACAATCCTCTTTCTCTAAATCATCAACTGAAATAATGTCAAAATCGTATAAAACAACCGCCGATCCAGTGAATTCTGATGATGAATCTGTCGGAATTTGTCTGAGAACGGTTCGATAGGTGAATCGCCGTGTTTGGTTCATCAAATCGCCTTGTTCGGTAGATGGACAGCAGACACCTATGAGGTTTAGCATACAACTTCCTTGGCCATTTAGGAGACATGAAGATTGTAACACCTTCGATCATCGGTCAACGATCTTTGACCGAAGACGCTAAGTACCGCCTCGAGAACAATCGATCATACTACCCAAGAACGGATTAAGGGACCTAAGACCGGCCGTTCCCGGGGCAGTTTATCCGACTGACCTGGTCCTAAGGCTTTGCAACCCGAACAAAGCCAGTGCGGTTGTTCCGGTCCAGACAAGACCACGCTGCAGTGTTACTTGCAACTTTAGAAAGCGTTCCCCTTTTATACTTAGTATATATCATATAAGGAAAAACTCTTGGATATCTATATACGTCGGATCCGAGGTTCAAAACCGTACATAATACATACTAAGAATTTGCAAGATCAAAGCTACCCTCTATTAGCTTTCCCTCTAAGGTTACCTGCGAACAAAAGTGGTGGGATGAGCAATTTTAAAATTACTCAGTGAGCAGAGCCAACAAATAACCCACCCAAAACCCCAAGGCATCAACGAAAAGCAACAAGCAGCAAGCTAGCAGAACGAGCATTAATCGAAGAACAATGCATGTCCTAGGGCAAACCGAGTCTACATGCAATGCGAATCATTTTAATTCCATTAAGGCCTTACGGATACAACACCTGTTTCCGGATACTCTGGGATGTAAGACACGTAGTCTTCTAGCACCCCGAGTTCCGTGGGTAACTACCCAACCCAAACTCAATACACTGTCGTGTACTCATTCCAATTCCCCATGGGAGCGACCCACAAATTGGTCATGGCGTGATCCACACATCTTTCTTCAGGAACAAAGGACCGCTACATCATGATAACCACACATGATGCACCAAGTTATACTAATATTAGGCTAAATGCAACATGGTACCACACATGATGCATATCCAATAACCTAATGCATAAACAATCCAACATCATAGCAATGCACCTATTGCTACTAATATAATCATAACGATCCAAGGATAAGATCAACCATGTATGCAAGAACTATCAAGTCACTAAGACATTAAGCTAAGATAACGAGCATGGAAGTCTTATCCCACATTATCAAGCTCAAAAGATAGTGCAAGCAAAGAATTAGACACGTAATAAGAATCTTAGTATTTTTAACCGAAAGAAAACAAGCAAAAACTCACGGTGATTCAACTCATCAACCACTGAGACTCCACTCACACTTATGGCCAATGAGGTGCAGAGATGCCACAGACTCTAGCCACTCCTTAGGCCACGGATTTTTGGACTTAAACAGACAACGCTTTCCTCAGACTAACCTTATCGAGACACACTCGAACAAAGGGTTCTCAAGGGTTACGGTACCAAAAGGGACTAACTATCGGTTTTTGGGTGAAAGAACCGAGATTTCCCTAAGGATTTCCGGTTAGAGTGATGGCATAATGGGGCTAACTTTTGGATTTTTGGTGACAAAGGGACAGAGATTTCCCTAAGGAATCTTGAACAACAGGGGTAGAAAAGGGAGTTTTGGACAAGGGTTTGCTCGGGGGAAAAATGACCAAGGGGCTCCTATATATAGCTGGAGGTTGGAGATGTGGCAGTACCTACGCGTAGACATGTGTCGGGCGCAGGTCGATCCACACTCGAGCGCCAATATGGCTAAATGTAGGCCGCACTTCGTACCTACCCGGGCCGAAGTAACAACGTGGCTCAATTCAAGCCAAGTTTCGTACCTACCCGGGTGGAACACTGACGTGGCCCACCCGTAGCCACACCTGGCCCGGACGTGGCTTAGCATTACATTGTGTCGGTCTTGGGTTAGTCTCGACCCGCGGTACATAGCTTTTCCAAGGCCTCATGCACTGCGGTCTGATGCCCTTATCGACTCTGGCCTATCAGCTCTATGTTCTTCCTAGGAACATGTTCCGTGTTTCGATCTTTCATACCGCAGAACGTGGGACGCGGCTTGGCCCCTTTTTTGGCTCAAGTTACTTTCCTATGATTGACCTTTAGTTTTCCTCGTTGGAACAATCCCTTCTAAGTCTTATGCGTTTGTTCTCCATGATTGGCCTCCGCTCTCGGTCTTTTACTCAAGTGGCCGACCAAGGCCACTATACGGGTCTTAACATTCTCTTCCCCTTAATAGAATTCATCCTCGAATTCTGTAGTCTTCTTTTGATTATTTTTTAAGTGCAATGTGAGTTTTCTTTCCCCGACATTAGACTTTTCTCTGATAAATTATCCTTTAATCTTTTTTTCTTTCTAGTCTTGTAAAAAAAGGGGTGATTACTCTGGTAATGTCCTTTTGGGAGACTTCTTGACAAGTCTTCAAAATATACTCTATAACCCTCGTCCTTCCGTTGGTGAGTAAAAATTCCTGCAATCCATACCCTATCTTTCTACCTAAGTGCACTGTTTGAACCTCGGCGGTTTCCATTCCTTAAGACTAAATATAAACCAACTTCGTCCTTACTAATCCATTCCCTCCAAACCCTTGGCAATGATCTCCAGTTCTGATTTTTATGCCTTAAGTTTTTCTAAATTCCGAAGCTTTAAACCTCAACTATCCCTTCCTTATTATCCTAATGAGACCATACTTGATCTCATTTACTTCCTTAAACACTTCCTTAAACACTTAGTCAAAATTCTGATTTTTGAGGAAAAAGTACTTATTTCCATGAATGGCCAAAGGAGTCGAGCTAATTGACTTAAAACAAGCGCTTTGTGGGAGGCAACCCACATTTTTAATTTTATATATGCTTAAACTAGTTTTTAATTTTCATTTCTAAGTTTTCAAAGTTTTTAAATCCTACTAATATATATATATATATATATATATATATATTTTTTTTTTTTTATTCTTGGTTTTTACAGATTTTTTTTTTTAAAAAAATAATAATAATAATAATTTTGCACCGGTCCGAGACCCCGGACACGCGCCCGCGACCGGTGTGCCGACCGATCCGCGAGCTGAGCAGTCACAGGAGCCCAGGCCCCGGACGCTCGCCCCGGACAGCGTCCGTGACCGGTGCGAGAAGACGAGGATGCGTCCCGCAAGCCCAGACTCGGGACACGCGCACTGGACACAGGATTTCGTCCGGTGCCGCGAGCGTCCCACGTCCCGATCCGCACTCCAGCCCGCATCCCACGTCACGTCCCGCAACCGTCCAGCACGTGTCCCGACCGCAACCCGACCGTCCCGCACGCCGATCCAACCATGGCTCGAGCCAAGGTAAGTCCGGTCCGGGTAAGTTTTTATTTCCGGTTCAATTTAAATTTTAAACCGATTTAAACCGGATTTAAACCAAAAACAACATAAAATTGGGATTTTTAAAGGTTTTAAGGATTCTTTTGTCTCATAATCTTGAAACATCATCACCTATCTTTCTCTTACAAGTGTTCAAAGCTCAAGAACCCTAAAAACCCAATTTTGGGGTTTTTGCTTAAAACACACAAATTTGACTAGAAATTGATTAGGATTTTGATTTCCCACCCTCATTATCTACAAAACCAAGGTATGCTTTCTCTTAAACCCTCCCTTTGTCTAAATTTCAAGTTTATGGATATTTTTCAATTCTCTTATTTAACACTTAATTCACTTAGGTTGTTAGAGAATTCATTAGAAAAACTTGTTTAGACATAGGAATTGCATTATTCAATGTTTAATTACATGATTAGCACTTTTATGCAACTTATCACAAATTCACTTTTTGGGTTTTTAATTCAATTTGGATTTGTGTGTTTCTAAAGGTCATAATGCATTCATTGGGTTGATTTCATCATATATACATAGGATTAGCTTGCAATTTGACTTATTAGAGCTTCAATTTCATAATTTTTGCAAACTTTTCATGTCATTAAGCATTAATCTGAAAATTATGATTAAAATTGAGAAAAATTATTTGGCCTTGGATTACCTTTCTTCCATGTTTCTTGTATCTTGATATGCTTTTTAATAAATGAAATTCTCATTAGAAGCAATTCTTTTGGAATTTTCGATTTTCAAGAACATAACATGCTTTTTCGAGATTTTATTTTGTAGTGATTCCAATGGAGGACAAGTCTATCACGAGAAGGTCTAGTAGAATTACAAAACCACATGAGAAGCCGGAAATCATTGGAGAACGAGAGCCTCAAGCTCCGCGTCGATCACGTTCAAGGAAATCTACGAAATCGAGAAAGAAGAATGGAAAGGAAATTTTGAGAGAGTAGGATGAAGAAATGGATTATCACCTTAGAGACGAAGAAGATGAGGATACGAGAGAGCCAATGAGATTTGTAGAAGTCACACAAACCATTGTGCCAAAACCGGTTCCTCAACCCAAGAAACCGAAACAAGAGAAGAAAAAGTCGAATACCGGTGAATCTTCAAGAACTAGCATTGTCATGAAGACCGTTGGACCCGATATCCGAGCCGATGTAGACTATTACACGCACCTCAAGCGATTCATCATTCCTCCAACACCTACGATCGATTCCGAAACTCTTGACTTACTCGGAATTAGAAAAGATGTGGAGTGGTACCTCGAAGAACTCGGTTTGACGAAGTTTGTATCAATGAAGAGCCCGACTTACGCGGAGATAAGTAGGGAGTTTCTTTCGACCGTGTCATTGGAATATCCGAGGGGAAAGAATACGATAGCTAAGGAAGGAGTCTTAAGGTTCACAGTTAGAGGTATGTCATACACTTTGACTATCGAAGACATTTGTGATATCTTTGGATTTGAATGCGTTGAGAGAACAAAGTTTACGACTAGAGATACGCACTACAACGACTGGATGAGGTTTGCTAATGAGATACTCACTCCGGGAATCTCAAAGGCGGCCAAGATCACTCATCCGGCGATTCGTTACGTGCACACACTCATTGGACAACTTCTTTATAGTAGAAAGGAGCAAGAAACGGTGAAACTTGATGAGTTCTTCTTGCTAATCAGACCATTTGTAGAGGATTCGGAGAAGGCTAATCTCGGTTCTCTATTGGCTAAACAATTGGTCATGTTTAAGCATGAAGCAACAAAGGAGAGACTAGTAAAGGAACCACCGTGTAACTTTGGAAGCGTAATCACCATACATTTGGATGCTTGTGGATTCGACTTAAGCGAAGAACGTCACTTAACCGGAGAAAGCAAGATTGATCTTTTGGCGCTCCAAAGGAAACATTTTCTCTGCGGATGGTACGATAAATCGGAAAGCTTTGGCTACCTCTTCACACCCCCTTACTCGGAAGAAGAAAAGTGTGTCTTTCTTCCCTACAAGGACTTACCGGACTTGAGTGATGGAATGCCATACTTCAATCCTCCACACACTCAATGGTACCCGCGTATCCCCGGTTGTCCTCTTGTGGGAGTTTCACTTTTCTACACCGCACAAGCTCTTGTGCGTAACAAGGAGAAGGCGCTTCAAGAGCGTGTAGCCGGTGCCACCCGACCATCTACCTCCAAGCCAAGCCGAAACCGCACCTCCATGACCGAAAACAAAAACGATTCAACCGAATGGTTCATGACTAGCTTACGCGAAGAAACGGAGAAGAGAAAGGAGCTTGAAGCTAAAATATCCAAGCAAGGCAAGTTGATTTCTACACTTGTTAAAGTGGTTAAGAAGACGGCCCCTCAATTCTTCAAGCGCTCAACCAAGAACTGTACCAAGACTTCTACCGATTACGAGTTAGGTAGTTGGTCACTTCTTTCGGGTTTTGATAGGAACGAAGACAGTGAGGATGATGTCACTAGCCACCACTACAACCTAGAGACTCACGGCCAGCCTACTACGGAAGCTCATTCCGGCAACACGGAGATCGTCTACCTCGATTCTGGCAATGAACACATGCCCGCCGATGTTCCGGATACTCCGGAGTCCCTTTCACCTACCTTTTGAGCCAGGTGTTTGGAGCACTATCCCTCTATCCCTATTTCATTTTTATTTTTATTTTTATTGTGTCGATCCTTCCCATTTGTCACTTATTTTCACTCCGGGACGGTGTGAATTAAGTGTGGGGGGATTAATCGTACTAATGTCATTTTCTTTTTATTTTTCTTTTCTTTTCTCATGATTTTTATTCGGATTTTTATCGAGTCTAAACACTATGTTTTGGAGCATAAACATTTTCAAGAATGTATGCTTAGATGTTATGATTCAGTGATTTATCACCAGATGAGTTCAGAAAATCCGATTCAGAAACCTTCATGACCAGACTCGCCCCATCCCAATACGGTTTTGCCTCGCCAATACTAATCTGATTTTGACTCTATTTACACTAACCATCTCATTGTTTCTTGTTAAGGAGTTAGACCTGGAAATATAATATACGTTCAAGACACTTCTACCCTTCTTTTTACCCCTTTCAGTGTCTTGAACGGCCAGCTTCTTGAAAATGTTTATGCTCCAAAACATACCTAAACATTTTTAGTTGGTACCCTACCTAAGCCCTTAACCTTTCCTTCAGACCACTTGCACTTCTTTTGCTATGTCCACTATGCAGATATATGTAAAAACGTCGGAGAGAAAAGGGTCGACCCAATTTTCCAATCACTAGAAGATGCGAAGACCAATACTAGAAGGAAGGAGTACAACAACGAATTTACAGAAGAATTTACAGAGAGTTTGGCCGATCCTTGGAAGCTTATATCATGGTAAAATCTCGTGCCTTACTTGACTCATATCTTTATGAATCGATTTCCCCCTTTCGAAAAAAAAAGGGGAGAAATGGAATCCAAAGAGTCTTAAGGCTAGACAATACCCAAGGATGATCAAGAGATAATGGAAAGAAGAGTGGAAGAGTATTTAATGAAGATTCCCGGAGAAAAGGCGAATTACAAAGTGATTGGGAAGTTGCAGACTTCAATAGATATGTTCTCTCTTGCGATTTTACATAATGTCGCGCAACCCGGAGAAAATGGTAACCCTAAACATTTTTAGCCTCACCCATTAAACTAACCTTTCCTATACCGGGCCGTTTACCTAACGATTCCTTAATAAGAAACTCCACACTTAGAGTCAATTGAAAGTGCGGTTGAAACTTGGTGAGATTTGTTATTTGAGTATGGAACAGGCTGCGAAAGTTATGAATGGTGGATGAAGGAGTCGCCCTTGGACCGATCGCGAATCATAGCATCGACGCTATGTTTATCAGAAATTGTAAGTCTCCCGTATTTTCAAACCTCTTTTCTATTCTTGGATTTTGCTTGAGGACAAGCAAGGTTTAAGTCTAGTGGAGTTGATATACTCTATAGTTTATCTATTTTACTATCTATTTTAAAGTATTTTCAAAACATTTCAATAAGGTTTTACACCAAAGAGGTAGTTTTTCCTCGTATTTCTAGTTTTAGGTTGTTAACAGGGAAAATCATCTAAAAGGAGCCAAAAGAGCCCAAAGCGGTGTATTCCTAGCTACAGCAAGTTAATCAAGCCAAAGACTTAGTCCAAGCCATGAATTTCACAAGATATCACATTCTACCAAGATGGACATAATCAAAGCACCCGAAGTTCTGCTACGGACGGACAACCAAATCTACTTGGAAATCAATGAATGACGGCTACATTTCACGATCTTTAAAGTTAGAATTATCTTATTTGGAGTTGTGAGCTAGAAGATATACTGGATCTACTGAAAACATGTAAAACTGCCTCGAAGATGAAGAAGGCGCAGAAAGGAGTCAAACGTTGATTGACCTTAAGGCCAATGTTCCTGACCATTCTTAGACAAATTTGAAGACTTTTTAAAGCCCACCACGTGCCTTGGAGAGGAGGTCGGTTGGAGTTATCAAGATAAGGCAGTTTCGACCGAAAAGACCGTTTTGCCCATGGAGAACCCTAGGAGACCTTAGCACTATAAATACTTGTTTTTAGCCTCTTGTTTTAGGGTGTGCCGAAATTATAAACACTTTTACCTATAGATAACAGCAGCCACGCCTCCATTGGAGGAGCTTGAAGATAGATCTAACTTTTAGGAGCCTTGGTGGATGATCTCGCTTTGTACCTCGTTATAGAGAAGAATCTTCTTATCCCTACTCTTTTAATCAAGTTTATCATCATGTTTTCTTTAATCTCTTCCTGTTTTTCGTGCACCATGTCCGAGTAGTTCATTAGTTAGGTTTTAGGTATTCAAAGAGTTTCATAATTCGATGATTGGTTGATGATTGTCTAGGGAAATTATAGTATCTTCATCTTTACTTGTACTCAATGCATAGTTACTTTACCGCGCATTTAGCGGCTTGAACTTAGGATTTTATAGATCCCAAAAGCTTTTATATTATCCGGAACTAGTATTTGATGAGCCAAACATCTTAACAACCTCACCCGTTAGTTAAAGAGTTCGGTGGACAATATCATAACCCATACTTTTATTGCGTGTTTTCTCCTTGTAATAACCGTGCGAAATTCAAGTCTATTAGGGGGAATTAACATAGTGACCGAAGCCACGAAAGTGGAATGGTTATACAACAATGTTATGAGTCCTAGATGGCGCGTAAATCCCAAGTCCCTAGATTAAATCAATCATTATCGTTGCATGATTCTCTGCGAATTACCTAAGTCCTAACGCTTTTTATCTTATTGTTTTCGACTTTATTCACAATCACCCAAACGACTTTATTTTTTTCTAGCTTTATTTTAATCATTATAATTCCTAGTGTGGTTAACAAGTCCTCGTGGATACGATCCCTTATCTATACTAATTGTGATTGATGTGCACTTGCAGGTAGTTGGATTAAGTGGTAAAACTTAATTCTCACACGCATCATATAACAACAAGGACCCAGACCAATATCGTAGTGCTGATGAATCAGAACTTCTACTAATTCCTCGGACTCACTTGGCTAATTTACCAACAATCCAGATCCTAAATTGTCTGATTAAACACCATCAAATACGCATTCACTTAGCCCATCCGAAAATTGATTTGTGACATCTGACTCAAACCCTGCCCTCATCCATCTACGAGGTGGCATCTCTGATCCTAAAATGCAACAAAAGGGTAAGTCCTATTAATCCCACTACCTAAAAACATTGGACTGGCTAGGCCCTAATTGATCTTGCAACTCATTTGACTCGATAAAAATCATTGAAAACACAAGCAACATAGCATGATATAAACCATGCTCTGATACCAACTTGTAACACCCCGATCATCGGTCAACAACCTTTGACCGGAGACGCTATGTACAGCCTCGAGAACAATCGATCCTAAGACCCAAGAACGGATCAGGGGATTGACCTGTTCCTAAGGCTTCACAACCCAAACCAAGCCAGTACGGTTTTTTCGATCCTGATAAGACCACGCAACAGTGTCACTTGCAACTTTAGAAAAATTTCCCTTTTATACTTAGTTTATATCATATACGGAAAAACTCTTGGAAAGTTATATAAGTCAGATTCGAGGTTCAAAACCATATATAATACATAGTAAGAATTTGCATGATTAACGGAAAACCTACTCTGGCTTGCCTAAGTCCAAAGCTGCCCGCTACTAGCTTTCCCTCTAAGGTTATATGCAAACAAAAGAGGTGGGATAAGAAATTTTAAAACTACTAAGTGAGCAGATCCAACAAATAACCCACCCAAAACCCCAAAGCATCAAGGAAAAGCAACAAGCAGCAAGCTAGCAGAACGAGCATTAATCAAAGAACAATGCAATAACCATGCAATTCTTAGGGCAAACCGAGTCTACATGCAATGCAAATCTTTTTAATTCCATTAGATCCTTGCGAATCCAACACCTGTTACCGGATACGCTGGGATGTAAGACACATTATCTTCCAACATCTCGAGTTTTGTGGGTAACTACCCAAGCTAAACTAAATACACCGTCGTATACTCATTCCAATTCCCCATGGGAGCGACCCACGATTTGGCCATGGCGTTATCCACATGTCTTTCTTCTGGAACGACGGACCGCTGCATCATAATAACCACACATGATGCACCAAGTTATACCAATATTATGCTAAATGCAACATGATACCACACATGATGCACATCTAATAACCTAATGCATAAACAATCCAACATCATTGCAATGCACCTATTACTACTAATATAATCACAACGATCCAAGGATAAGAACAACCATGTATGCAAGAACTATCAAGTCACTAAGACATTAAGCTAAGCTAACTAGCATGGAAGTCTTATCCCACATTATCAAGCTCAAAAGATAGTGCAAGCAAAGAGTTAGACACATAATAAGAACCTAAGTATTTTTAACTGAAAGAAAACAAACAAAACCCCACGGTGATTCAACTCATCAACCACTGAAACTCCACTCACACTTATGGCCAATGGACTCTAGCCACTCCTTAGGCCGCAGATTCTTGGACTTAAACGGACATCACTTTCCTCGGACTAACCTTATCAAGACATACTCGAACAAAGGGTTCTCAAGGGTTACGGAACCAAAAGGGACTAACTATCGGTTTTTGGGTGAAAGAACCAAGATTTCCCTAAGGATTTCCGGTTAGACTGATGGGATAATGGGGCTAACTTTTGGATTTTTGGTGACAAAAGGACATATATTTCGCTAAGGAATCTTGGACAAAAGGGGTGGAAAAGGGAGTTTTGGACAAGGGTTTGCTTGGGGGAAAAATGACCAAGGGGCTCCTATATATAGTCAGAGATTGGAGACATGGGAGTGCCCGCGCGTTGACATGTGTCAGGTGCAGGTCGATCCACGCTTGAGTGCCAACGTGGCTGAACGTAGGTAGCACTTCGTACCTACCCAAGCCGAAGTAACGACGTGGCTCAATCCTTGCCTACTTTTGTACCTAGCCGGGTGGAACACTGATGTGGCCCACCCGTAGCCACACGTCTGCCCTGGACGTGGCTCGGCATTACATTGGGTTGGTCTTGGGTTGGTCTCAGGCGGTCTCGACCCGCGGTACATGGCTTGTCTAAGGCCTCATGTATTGTAGTTTGATGCACGTACCGACTCTGGCCCATCAGCTCTATTTTCTTCCCGGGAACATGTTCCATGTTCCGATCTTTCATACCGCAGAATGTGGGACGCGGCTTGACCACTTTTCTTGGCCTAAGGTTCTTTCCTATGATCGACCTTTATTTTTCCTCATTGGAACGCTCCCTTCTAAGTCTTATGCGTCCATTCCCCATGATTGGCCTCCGATCTTGGTCTTTTACTCAAGGGGCTGGCCAAGGCCACTATACGGGTCATAACAAGGATGGTTGTGGTTCAAGGCCGGGAGCACTAGGCAGGGGAGCAAATCTTGAGACCAGGAAGGAAGATTTAGATTAAGGTTTGTGTTATCTTCTCTATCTTTTTACTCAATCTCATATTGCCTTATGAAGTAAGAACACTTTGATTGATTCTTGTGTTGTGATTACTTGCCGTTTTTGAGATTGTTAATGGTTATAGGAAGAACCATTTGGTTGATTCTTGTGAACCCTTTGATTGAGTTTCGATTTATGAATACTTGCATTTTTTTTTTTTAGATTGTGAGTGGTGATATGTGGACCTCAGTGGTAACATGTTGTGTTACTGTTGTCAATGTGTCTATGATAAAGCTATACTTAAGGCATTGCATAACTTCCAGTTTTTTTTTTGCGAATTTAGCTTGTACTACCCTTAGCAACTTGGTGATTAACACTTCTAATGATCGGGTTTTTGTGCTTTAATATGGACACTTCAAATTGGTGCAGTAAATATATGACCCCTTATAAGCAATATAGTTGTTATTTGAGTTGCAATTTCTGGTTAATCCATTTGATTCTTACCATACTTGAGGGTTGAACCCTTATGGCTGGGTTTTGGAAACTACCTTCGATTACATGTTGTTGGATCAATGAGGGTTTAACATTGTAATGCACTGAAGAAAACAAAACCACTTGTAACTCCTAAGCTTTGCTTGCTTTCATTTGTGGTGCAGTTATTGCTTAGAATTTTCTTTGATGTCTCCT
The DNA here is from genome assembly GCA_963576765.1 of Draba incana. Classification (NCBI taxonomy): domain Eukaryota; kingdom Viridiplantae; phylum Streptophyta; class Magnoliopsida; order Brassicales; family Brassicaceae; genus Draba; species Draba incana. The sequence goes on along the minus strand of OY755211.1, from coordinate 17,225,465 downwards.
TAGTAGTTCAGTGGTGCCTCTTCATGGAACATGTTACTTGAATCTACCTCCGGCTTTAAAATAAAGTAGTTGATTGTGCAATGTTTCTTAATTGTTGAGAGTAACATTATTCGTGTGTATATAGGTAGGAAGCATTGATGTGCTACATTGTTACTTTGTCTTTGTTTTCCTTTGGATCTCTGAGAGGCCTTCATGGGTTAAGTGTGGAAGATCAAAATACCAACTTGTCACTATTTTCATGCAATCTTTAAAATTCACTTGTAATTTTGAATTTGCTTCTTGATATTATATTCTTTATACTGTATTTTTAGTTTTGTGCCTATGTACTTTGTTCTATGTTTAATGTACGCTTGTAATCTATGTTTTAAATGTTTTGTTTCATGTATATTTGAAATTTCATATTTTATTGAATGTACTATGTTATCAATTTGGAGAAAACAAACTTTCCTTAAAAATACAAATTCTGAATTTTTTATTTTTTTTAGAACCTCTCTATATTTACTACCTATAATCACAAAAAAATAAAATAATAAGTTGGGGTTCTAATGTTAATCCCAACTCAATTTATAATATAAAATTTACATAACACCCCAAATTAATTACTACATATAATCATGCTCTAACCCAAGCTTCAGTTTAAAATAGTTAGTTAAATATTTGTCTTATCCATACATCGACCAAACATCAAGATTGGTTCTTCCGAGTAAACAAAAACCCAACATCTTTTACTTTGTAGGTCTAACACAAGCTTCAATTTAAAAGAGTTTGTTAAATATCAGAATTGTTGAACTCGGGGAGCGGGTTCTACACTGAATTTATTAAGGGGGTTCGAGATTCTTTGTAAATGAGATGGTAGATGAGAGCAGGTAAGGTAAGTATGTTGTTCGGGAGAGCATACTGATATATCGTGGTTTTTACCAATTTTTATACCATGATATATGTCCATTTTATAGAGTCTTTTGGTGTTTTCTAGTGTTTGCTGTTTAATATTAGGTACAAGGATGCTTTGGACTCAATTGGTGTTTACTGGAGCATTATGGAGCATAACGGAATGAGCAGTCAAAGTCACAAGTTCGGAGTGAAAATCTGATGCCTGTGTCGAGCGACACGACTTCTGTGTCGCTCGACGCGACCAAATGGTGACAGAATAGTATTTGTTGGAAGATTTCTGTTTTCGCGCCAAAAAGCCCAGATGTTTGCAATTGGGCCCATGCCGACTTTTGTACCTATAAATACTTATTTTAAGCCATTGTTTAAGCTTATGCTTTATTTTCTTAGAGATATTTTATACAAGGGTTTTATTATTCATGTCTATGTCTGAGTAATTCCCTTGTTAGGTTTTAGGGTTTTTCAAAGGATGAATAAGAATTGTTAGAGTTTATTTACTATGGGATTTTGCATCATATTTCTTATTCTTCATCTTGATTGCTTTGAATTCTGATTTAGGCTTGAATTAGATATCCTAGGTTATTTAATAGATGAGAAATCATTATTGAATTGCCTGAACTGAATCATAGGTGAGCAGAGATTCGCAACGACAGTTGGCTTTGAATCTCTGTGAACAATCGAACCTGAATTTATTGCTTGTTTAGATCAATCTGATTTCACAACGATAGTTGGTTTTCTAGGGTTTAAACATAGATAGTATTTGCAACGACAGTTGATTTACTTTACAACAGTGTTTCGAGTTCTAGAATTGCACTTCATCAATCCCATAGTAACTTTATTCTACAATTTGTAATCATTCCTGCGAATTCCCTAAAGCCTATCGTTTGTCACCCATTGATTTTAAAGCACTACATTCACTTCTAATTTACTGTTTTTTGCTATTTATTTACAATCTTATTTGCTTAGCTTAGTTCGAAAGTTTTAATCTATTGTGCAACTGATTCCCTGTGGATTCGATACCCTAAGTACTGCACACGATCTCTTGTTTGAGAGAGTGGTTCAAAGGGAAATTTGACCATATCAAATTTTGGCGCCGTTGTCGGGGAATCATAGCCATTAGATGTATTCTCTTAGGATTTTGTCTAGTTTTTTATTTTTATTTTTAGTTACTAAACTAGTTTTTATTTCTTTGTTTTCAGGTGCATGTCTGATCGCATCACTAGAAGCCACAAGAACAAAGAGCTAGTTGAACACGGTCTTCAGAAACTTGCACGTTTAGAACGTGAGAACAGGATAGCAGCGAGGATGGCTGCTCAAGGACGTATCATACTGAGACCGGGAGAAGATGGAATCCTGCTTGATCCGGAAGGATTAAGATACAATGAGGATGGAGAGAGGATCGACGACAATGGGAACGTGATTATCGAGGAGCTTAACTAACAACAGATCCGCGAGGAAGAACGTTTGGCTCGCAAAGAACAGGAGCGTGTCGAGCGACACGAGGAAGAAATCGCTCGATGCGTTGAAGAGCATCGTGTCGCTCGACATCAAGCACTTGTCGCTCGAACTGAAGAAAACCAACGTGTCGAGCGACATGCAGAGGACGTCGCTCGACAGAGAGTGCAGAATCAGCCAGCTGGGCTGAGGAACGACGTGAATGCTGCTCCGAGGCGTACACTTGCGGACTATAATAGGCCAGAGCAGTACTACGCCAATCGATCTGCGATCTGCCCGCCTCTTTTCCAGCGAAACAATTTTGAGTTGAAGCCCGCCTACTTTGCTTTTGTGTCTCAGAACCCATTTTGTGGACTACCTCATGAGCATCCAATGAACCACCTGGAGATTTTTGAGGACATTGTATCAAGCATTAAGGCTAATGGTGTCTCCATGGACTACTTATACTGCAAGCTTTTCCCCTATTCTCTCCAAGGGGAAGCTAAGAACTGGCTTAGGATGCTTCCACAGGGATCACTTACTACCTGGGAGGATACAAGGAATGCCTTCCTAGCTCACTTCTTTGACGATGCCAGGTCTGAAGAACTTCGGTCTAAGATAGCTACATTCAAGCAGGGTGACTTCGTGGCATTTAAAGCTGCATGGAATCGATTCAAGAGCTACCAGATAGATTGTCCACATCACGATTTCAACAAGGTTAAGTTGCTCAGCATTTTCTTCAGAGGTATAGCAGTGTCATACGCTGTGAGCTTGGATGCTGGAAGCAGAGGAGACTTCAACATGAACTCTCCAGAAGCTGCTTTAAGATTGATCGAAAACCTCGTAAATAGCAATAGTACAAAGAACGTTGATTTCGAGAGGAGCCAATCGGAAAAAATATCAATGGTAGTCAGTTTGCAGAGGTTTCAAAGAAGCTGGACACTATGACTACTCTTCTAGCTGGGAAGAAGATAGTTCAGTTTGCTCAGGAAGTTGAGACGTTTGAGCCTGAAGATGTGAACTACGTCAATGGTTCAGGTTATCAGAGATTTGGAAATCAGCAGGGCTATAGTTCGTCATACCAGAAGCCGTATCAGAGCAGCTACACAAAGGGGCTACGGCACGTCTTCTTATATGAAACCTCATCCTCCATCTGCAGAGAGCAAAATGGAATCCATGGTTGAGCGAATGCTGGAAGGACAACAGAAGATGACAATGGATTTGAATGGGAAGCTAGATTTGATCTACAAGGATCTGAAATGAAAGATCGAGTCTTTGAACATCCATGTTAAGAAGCTTGATACTCAAGTGGCTTAAACCAGTGAATCAGTGAAGATACATCACTCCAATATGATCAAATTGAGGTCTGGAACAGAGAAAATGCTTGTTATAGAGCAAATCGACATGAACAAATTTGTCCCGTCGATCGACACGACACCCTGCATCGCTTGACAGGAGGAATTTGGTCGCGTTGCTCGATACGATCCATGTGTCGCTCGACAGGAGCTGCAGAAAAACACAGATTCGCCAAAAACTTCAGAAACTGCAGTTGAGAGAGTTTACAAACCTCCTCTTCCCTTCCCAAGAGCCCCTGTGAAGTCTTTTGCATCATCTAGTTGTTGTGGTAGTGAGACAGAGCCGAATGTTATTGAGAAACCAGTTTTGAGAAAGCTGGCCAAGTTAGAGAATCTGTGGCAGTTCATAGTTCCATGTTCGATTCATGGAATGGAATTGGAGGGCACTCTCTTGGATACTAGAGCTACTGTGAACGTCATATCTCATGATATTGTGAAGAAGCTAGACATCACGAGTATACAACCTTCAAATGCCCTTGTTGGTCTGATCAATTCTACTGAAGTAGTTGTTGTGGGTTTCATCCCTGATTTAGAGATTCAGATAGGAGATTGTCTTGGACCATCTGATTTCCATATCATTGAGACAACTAAGCCGATGGGTCTTGGCGCATCTTTCCTCACTTCCATTGGTGTGATCTTGGATTACCCGAATCAGAGAATATCATTCACCAAGATCAACAAGGAGGTCTTCTACCCAGCGATCCTTATGGATAACTTCTCTTGTTGGACGGTCATTAAAGGAGAAAAGCTAACTCCTGCAAGTCTCCCAACCCACAAGCCTCCCATAGAACAAAGGTATGCAATTCCAGTTCTTAATTCCAAACATCTTCATCAGAATTTAAAAGTTGAAAAGGTTGTTACGCACTCATACAAGCAACGATTTTTTCGTAGAATGCTTGGTTTTTCTTTTGATGAATGTGCAGGAATTCCTCAGGAGTGCAAGGAAAAGAAGGAAAAACAGAGGAGACAGAAGAAAGCTTCCAAGCCATTTTCCAAGTTCAGGATCATCATTCCTTCAGATTTAAAGGAGAAAGGAGAGGAAGTCCTTCAACAAATGCTGCAGAATACAATGAACCTTTTCCCAGGAATAGTTTCTGATAAGTCTGGGGGAGCTGTAAAGAAGGTTCGATTGAAAAACAAAGCTACAACCATCCACAAGGATAAGGGAAGTACAATGCTTCTTAAAGATCCACCATGAGCCTGGAGTCCTAACACGGTCAAGCTAATGACTCAAAACAAGCGCTTAGTGGGAGGCAACCAACTTGTAAGTCTACTAACCTTTTACTTAGATTTTGATTTCTTTTTCAATTTTATGTTTGATTTTCGTTTTTGTTTTGATTTTCAAGAAAATAAACGTTCCAATGCAAGTGAGAGTGAACATCAAACCGTGGTGTCGAGCGACGCCATATCTAGTGCCGCTCGACGCCAAAGAAAAATATATGTCGATCAACGGCAACAACCAAGTCGCTCGACGCGACCAAATCCGAAGCATCGCTCGACACGACCCCCATGTACCACATTCTCATTCGATTTTCATACGTTTCGTTTCCTATTAATTTTATTTAGCCAATCTCGGATTTAATAACATTGGGGACAGTGTCATTTAAGTCTGGGGGAGGTAGTCGCTGACTTTTGTGTTTTCTTTTGATGATTTTGAGTCAATTTTAAATTTTTTTTAGAGTCAAAACCTCCCTTAAACTTGCTTTGAACATCACTCAAGGACCATTACATTGCAAGTTGATTGGTTTTACAAGGTGGGTAACTGGAAGTAGATTGGTTTAACGGATCGAGTTCAGACTTCTGGAGAACGCCAAAAAGACGTTGCAGACCCCGCCCTTAATGAACTCTAATCTCTTGTCTTGGGCGTTGGCAATCGCAAGACTTGATTCAGCTTCCAAACACATGAAAGCGACGACGGACCACTCTTGAAACTTCTTCCCAAATGACGAATACAACTGTCCTAGATCAAAAAGAAAAAGCCTCATGACCCTGTCTCCACAAGAACACTAGTAGTGAGCGCTGATCTAGTGAGTCATAGAGATGCCAAGGATCTAATAAAAAATTCTACAGAAAAGTTCAAGTCCGAAAATCAGAAAAAATCCTGAATCAAAAAGTTCAAAAATGGGCGATGCATCTCTATGACATCCTTAATTGGATAGAGTTTTAGAGGGAAGAGAGAGGGTGAAACGCAAGAAAGTGTTCAAGGAAGCGAAAGAATCTAGAAGGTCCAGCGATCGATATTCCCTCGATGAGACCGCACCTAATTAAACTAAAGGGGTTTACGACTGAAAGTCTAAGATTCTCTAAGGGTTTTGGATTCAATCTGGAGGACTGTTATACTTTTAAGGAAACATCGAAGTACTACTGTTGACTTTGCAAGGTATGTGGTTCCTAAAGGGGTGAGTACATTGTTTTGTTTAGGGACAAGCAAAAGGCTAAGTCTGGGGGAGTTGATATATCATGGTTTTTACCGATTTTTATACCATGATATGTGTCTATTTTATAGAGTCTTTTGGTGTTTTCTAGTGTTTGGTGATTAATATTAGATACAAGAATGCTTTGGACTCAATTGGTGTTTACTGGAGCATTACGGAGCATAACGGAATGAGCAGTCAATGTCACAAGTTCGGAGTGAAAATCTGATGCCTGTGTCGAGCTACATCACTTATGTGTCGCTCGACGCGACCAAATGGTGACATAATAGTATTTTTTGGAAGATTTCCGTTTTCGCGCCAAAAAGCCCAGATGTTTGCATTTGGGCCCATGCCGACTTTTGTACCTATAAATACTTATTTTAAGCCATTGTTTAGGCTTATGCTTTATTTTCTTAGAGATATTTTATACAAGGGTTTTATTATTCATGTCTATGTCTGAGTAATTCCCTTGTTAGGTTTTAGGGTTTTTCAAAGGATGAATAAGAATTGTTAGAGTTTATTTAATATGGGATTTTGCATCATATTTATTATTCTCATCTTGATTGCTATGAATTCTGATTTAGGTCTGAATTAGATATCCTAGGTTGTTTAATAGATGAGACATCATTATTGAATTGTCTGAACTGAATCATAGGTGAGCAGAGATTCGATTCGCAACTACAATTGGCTTTGAATCTCTGTGAACAATTGAACCTGAATTTATTGCTTGTTTAGATCAATCTGATTTCACAACGATAGTTGGTTTTGTAGGGTTTAAACATAGATAGTATTTGCTTTACAACAGTGTTTCGAGTTCTAGAATGTACTTCATCAATCCCATAGTAACTTTATTCTACAATTTGTAATCATTCCTGTGAATTCCCTAAAGCCTAGCGTTTGTCTCCCATTGATTTTAAAGCACTACATTCACTTCTAATTTACTGTTTTCTGCAATTTATTTACAATCTTATTTGCTTAGCTTAGTCCGAAAGTTTTAATCTATTGTGCAACTGATTCCTTGTGGATTCGATACCCTAAATACTGCACACGATCTCTTATTTGAGAGAGTGGTTAAAAGGGAAATTTGACCATATCACATACAGTTTAAGATTCCGAACAGACTAAGTGAGATATGGTTATTCCGAGCAGGATGGACGAAAAAATGATTGTATTAACATTCATATGTGGAAAAAAAGCATTGGTCTTGCCCCAAATGTGATACAACTATATATAGGACTTCTAATCTAGGTTAAATGTGCATATGGTTAAAAACTAACCATATACCTCTCCAAAGTAACCTAAGATTAATCATAAAGCAACTAAAATATGAGTTATAACTTATCCTTGGGAAACGGGTCTTGGAGATTGCTGGGCCGTGAGCAGGATTTGCCTTGGGCCAAATCCGGGTGTAACAGAAGACCCCCCCCCCCCCAAATCGATGGATCGAGCGTACCGAGCTCATCGAAGTTGTCATGCGAGCGGATCGGGGAGCGGGAAGGCTCGGTCAGCAGTTGTGTTTGGCGGGTGACTCTTGGTCTGCTCTGCCCGAGGCTCCGGTCGCGACCTATTCTCGGATTCGTCAGTCAGAGCACTTGCGTGGAGGGAACTTCGATTTTGCTGCGTCACCGCCATTTCCCGCCCTCAGAGGTGACTAGGGTTTCCAGCTCTAGGAAACGGTTTGTTGTCTCACCACGCATTGCCTCGATTCTCACGATTGCAGTTAAGGTGACCCTACATGTTCCCTTCTATAAATCACTTCTTTCCTTCCCCTCATCCTCACTTTTTTCGACTTCTTCTCTCCCCATCTCCTTCGGCCTCAATTCTTTTCCTTGTTTTCGCAATTAGACTTTCTCTCTTTCCATCGGAATCATGTCTTCTGAAAGTTCTTCCTCTGAACTCATCCCTAATTCGTCAGCCTGCGGAACCCGTCGAAGGTCTGATCGAGTAAACACTGCAAGTCTCCCTTCTTTGGCGCCTGGGCCCTCTTTCGGTGGTGCCAGTCCAGTTCTCGATTCTTTTCCCTGTGCTACCTTGGGATCTCGTGACGACAGGAGGGGGTGGCTACAATAGATCTCGACCAGCCTTCTCCTTCGCGAGACTTTCGCATTAGGCAGGTAGAAGAAAGTGACGATGAGGGTATTCCTCTCGAATATTTGAGGAGATACATCCCGTCCAACTCGGGGGAGTCCGCCGCTAGTGGTTTCGGAGGCAGTCTTCTCAGCGAGCAGAGGCAGATAGAATCCAGGCAAGAAATAGTCGCGACCGCCTTAAGGATGCGGTCGGGGGACGAGAGTGCCCCAGTCGTTTCTGTCTAAATTGCTGGAGCAAGTAGTGCTGTATGGTCTGGATAATGTTTCATGGAGGCGAGGCACTCCTCCGAAGGGATGGATTCTCGGGCTCATGGGAAGAGGTCGGCCGTGGTATCGCTTGACCAACCTCCACCTCTTTGGCTCAGTCATCTCAACCGGATCGCCACAACAGTCGTACACATATCCTTTGGCAGGCCGAGTGGATCTTTAGCTACCGAGGTAGGAGGAGCTTCTGTTCCCGATTACCGAGGAGGCATTTCTGCCAGGTTACCAGGGGTGACTAGGATCGTTTTAAGAAAGAGATCGAGGGACGAGAGCGCCCCAGTCACTCGGGTCCCAATCGAATCGTCGGCCCAGAATGTAATTTCGACGAGCCCTGAACTGAAAGTGACGGGAAGCGATTGTCCGAGTTGAATCATGCAACTCGTGAAGGAAAATATGTCCTCGAAGGAAGACAAGGCTTCCCTGACGAGGGAAAATGAGTCGTTGAGGGCTCACGGCGGTCCATCGACATAGTTGTAGGAGCTTAGGAGATATTTCGCGGAGCGAGATGCTGCGGTAAGAGAGCTCAATCGGATGGTCGGGTGTGAGGTCGACCTTAGGGGTTTTGCCGAGCAAAAGTATGCCAATCTTAAGTCGCGGCTTAGGGGGTCAAATGAGCCAATACCGAGCTGATAGAGTACGTTCAGTCTCAGATGTCCCGTCTGCGAATGTCTATGAGAGATTATGAATGCACATGCTCTAGGTCTATCGTTGAACAGACTCACACAAAGCTTGTCGGGTTGGCGCAGGCTTTGCTTACCAGGGCTCGATAATACTTCCTCGAACTGAGGGACTACCTCAGTTTTGTTAACCGGGTCAGTTAGGTTAAGACCCAGCTTGACGAAGTGGATCTGATGGCGGCGACCAGAGTGGTGATTCTTTCGGAGGACAGGGCTGGGATTCATGCCAAATATGATCGTCTTGTGAGGGAGATCCAAGCAAAGGAAATGATGGACTTCTCCGAGCACGAGTACACATTTGCTCTGGGAGCCTGCATCCTTCTGGATAGCTACGAGGCCAGCCGTCCTTCCTCCCCGTTTGAACCCGAGGAGTACGGGATCAACAATTCCTGGGCAGCCAAAGCTTTCGACAGCTGTCCGTCTGAGGCATCCAGTGGTATCGATGATGCGGCTGAGACCGGTTCTCCTTTTGATCAGGTCGTGGCTCTGGCCAGAGGTGTGCCGAGAGGCCCGGATGGGGGTCATCCTGGGTCAGTTGACATTGCCTTTCCCACTGTTCTGCTTTTTCTTCGTATATTGGTAGGCCTGACCGATGAATGTTTTTACAGGGAAACGAACGAGGCTGTTTCTTCCGGGCAAGCGCTGACCGGGGCGGCAGGTTGCGAGCCGGTGACCGGTGAAAGCCCCTAATCCTTCTCCGGTTCAGGCTTTGTCAGCATTTTGGATCCGGCTCAAAGAGTATTGCACTCTCCATAGCTTGAGAAGTTTTACGGATACAACTCCTCTTTCTTCTAGCTCTTAGGAACTTTAAATATTTTGCTTACATTTTTCTCTGTTATGGTACTGCTGGATGTGGCGTCAAGCGTATTTCGATGTAATTATGGATCCTCTTTTGTTTTGTCCGAGGAACAGATCCTTGGACTTTTTGAATGAAAACTTGACTCTCTTTTTAAGTGGCTAAGTCTTAGAGTCTTAGGCACAACGGGCCCAAGGAAGACGTCCTCGGGTTTGCTTTCTCAACTTTATTTATGCGGCTGAGTACAATACTCAGGCATTTGTGTTTGTACTTGTATGAATCCGATCAGGTTCCCGCGTTGGACAGTCGGATTGGTTTGTCTGTAGGTCGGACCCTGGCTTACGATGAATTCTGTCTCGTGGCTAAGTTTGCGAGAACACTCGGTTTAACGATTACTTAAACGTTCCTAGGAAAATGTGCAGGTCAGGGCCTAGCTTAAATTCCTATTCGGGTTAACTTCCGACTTCTAGGAATTTGTAGGTTATTTCACTACTTCATATCGGAAACACGAAAGGGTATTATTCTGGTTGAGTACTTGCCCAGAGCATCGATACAGATTTTTGCTTAGAGCTTTTGAGAAATTAAGAGTTAGTTTTGTTAGCGTGAGAGCGAATAGGTACAAAAAGTTTTATTATCACGACTGGACTTTCGGGGAAGCTGTCTACATACCCGTTAAATAGGGATCAAGCCAGACGTAGTTTAGATTACAAGTGATAGATAGGTAGCTCGTTCGGGACAAGAAGGAGTACGAGGTACTCTTTTTTTTTTTTTTTTTTTGAGCGGACGCGAAGTTTGGTTAAGTGACTTGGGAAGGGCGGATTGGGCTGTTCGGGAGGCGCGGTTGGTGGTAGAATCGCTTGAGTGAGAGAGAGTTACATGCTCGAGGGATAGGGGTTTTGTCTATTGTCTCGAGGCGATATACTCCTGGTCGGATGATCTCAGTGACTCTGTAGGGGCCCTCCCAATTAGCATCGAGCTTCCCGGCATTAATTTCCCTAATGTTCTTGTAGACCTAGTGCAGAACGAGGATGCCGATGTCGAAGCTGCGGTTGTGCACTCGTTTGTTATAGTATTTTGCCGCTGCCTGCTAGTAATTCTGGGTTCGGAGGAGTGCCGAATCATGTTCCTCCTCGAGGTAGTCCATGTTGTCTAGAATTGCGTCGACGTTGGCGAATGGATCCTCTGGCATTTTCTCTCTGCGGATATTCTGGACGACGGCCTCGGCCGGGGCCATTGCCTCGAGCCCGTATACGAGGGAGAATGGCGTTCGTCTTATCGATTCTCTTGGCGTTGTTCAGAGCGTCTTGAGTACGCCATCGAGTTCGTCCGCCCAAACTCCCTTGTTGAGCTTGGAGATAATCGCCTTGTTAGTTGCCTCAGCCTGGTCGTTCCCTTGGGGGTACCTCGGGGTTAACTTTTCAAGGCGTATAGCCCACTTCGAATAGAATTCTTCGAACGTGTTGGAGATGAACTGGGAGCCATTATCGGTGATTATTTTGTCGGGGAGGCTGTGGCGGCTTATTAGGAACTTCCAGACAAAGTTCTGAACATCGTTTTCTTGGATAGAGGCGTAGGCCTCGGCCTCGACCACTTGGTTCAATAGTCCGTGATTACGATAACGAATCGCTTTTGCCTCGACTTCGAGAAAGGGCCGATGATGTCCATCGCCCATCGTATGAAGGGGTAGGCAATAGTGGCCGGTTAGCAGTTCGGTTGGTGACTTGATCATTGGGCCGTGCCTCTGGCACTTTTCGCAGCATCGCACGTGCTCGGCGCAGTTTCAGAGCATAGTTAGCTAATAGTAGCCTAACTTCTTGACTTTGAGAGTGAGAGTTCGCCCGCCCGCGTGGCTGCCTCCATTCCCTTTGTGGCTCTGGGTTATGATTTCGAAGATGTCGTCCTCGGCGACACAGCTCAACAGGGCTCCTGCTATACTCCACCGATACAGTTTGCCCTCGATGATGACGTAGTAGGCGGCTCGGACGCGAATCCGTCGTGTGGCCCACTTATCTGTCGGGAGCTTACCGTGTTTTATGTAGGCGATTATCTCCTTTTGCCAGTTGAGGTTGGTGGAGGTCTGCATGGGGGCGATATGTTCGGGTGGGATGGGGCCATCGTCGTCCTCATTCATTATGATCGTGACTATGGCATTGCCTTGAAGGAGGTATATGTTTGGCTCGGCGATCGTTTTGATCAGGATTATTCTCTTCAACGAGGAGGGCGAGCTGGAGGCAAGGGTAGCGAGGGTGTTGGCGTCGGCGTTTTCCGCGTGGGAGATCTTCATGATCTGGAAGCTGTCAAGATTCCAGAGGATAAGATCTCTAGTGAGTCGCCGGTACGCTTCCATTCGTTTATCTTAGTATCGTAGTCACCGTTGAGTTGGTTTGTGACGAGATGGGAATCACTTTACGTATGTAGCTTGCGTGCTCTGACTACCTTGGCTAGTCGGATGCCTGCGATGAGTGCTTCCCATTCGGATTCATTGTTTGAAGCGAGAAAGTCCAAACGGAAGGATTGTTTAAGGATTTCCCTGGCCGGGGAGACAAGCAGTATCCCTACCCCAGGTCTTTGCCGAGAGACGGAACCGTCTATGTAAAAGCTCCATGTATCTAAGGCCTGTCCGGAGGACATAATCGGGCGGTAGTTCTGTGATGAAATCTGCCAAGACTTAGGACTTGGCGCAAGTACGAGTTCGGAATTCGATGTCGTATTCGCTCAAATCTATTGCCTATTTTGCCTTTCTTCCGGATAGGCTCGGGCTGTGAAGGATGGTGTGAAGTGGTTGCGAAGACATTACAGAAATAGTGTGCTACTGAAAGTATGGACGCAGTTTTCTAGCCGAAACCACTACCGCCAGAGTCAATTTCTCGAGGGTGGGATATCTCGACTCTACTCCGTCAAGCGACTTGCTGACGTATAATATTGGTTTCTGATCACCTCGATCTTCTCGAATGAGGACTCCACTGACGGTTGCGCTTGTTATTGAAATATAAAGATAAAGAGTTTCGCCCTGCTCGGGCTTGGAGAGGATGGGCAGAGATGTAAGGTACAACTTTAACTCCTTGAATGCCTTCTCGCATTTATCGTCCCAGACAAACGCTTTGTTGCCTCGGAGGAGATGATAGAAGGGGAGGCTACGGTCGGTCGAGCGCGAGATAAAATGGCTGAGAGCCGCTATTCGGCCGGTTAGTTGTTGGACCTCTCTCTTGTTCTTCAGGGAGGGGAGATTTATGACTGCGTCAATCTGCTTTGGATTGGCTTCTATTCCCCTCTGAATGATGATATACCCGTGGAACTCGCTCGACGTAACCCTAAAAGTGTATTTTGCCAGATTTAGCTTTATTTTGTAGTGGTTTAGAACTCTAAAGCAGTCTGCGAGGTGCCCGACGTGGTCGAAGGCAGATTTTACTAGCATGTCATCGATGTAGACCTCCATTGTGTCCCCGAGCTGATCAGCAAACATTTTGTTGACGAGCCGCTGATAGGTTACCCCCGCGTTTTTGAGCTCGAATGGCATAACTTGATAGCAATATGTTCCCCGGTCGGTGATGAAGGATGTCTTCTCGTGATCGTTGGGGTACATCGCGATTTGGTTATATTCTGAAAACGCATCCATAGATGAGAGTAACTTGTTGCCGGCTGTCGCTTCGACCACCCGATTGATGTAGGGTAGTGGGAAGCTATCCTTAGGGCATGCCATATTCAGGTCGGTGAAGTCGACGCACACTCGCCATTTGCCGCTCTTTTTCTTTACTACTACCGGGTTAGCTAACAACTTAGGGTACTGCACTTCCGTGATCGACCCCACTTCTAGAAGCTTGGCTACTTCTTCGTTGACTGCTTGTGCCCATTCGGGGCCAAGTTTTCTCCACTTCTGTTTAATTGGTTTGTACGTTGGATCCACGTTAAGATCATGAGTGGTTACGGTTGGGAGTATCCCTTTCATGTCGTCCATCGACCAAGAAAGGGTTCCCACGTTCTCGCCCAAGAACTCTACCAGAGAGGAGCGGATTGGCTTGGCGAGTTCAGCTCTGATGTTGATGCGACGATCCGGATGTGCCAGGTCGATGCTGATATAGGTCATCGACTCCTGCTTCGGTTCCGAGGAGTTGGGCTCATCGGAAGAGCTGATGTGCTGGTTGACCATAAGCAGGTGCTTTTTAGCTATAAAACACATTCTAGCGATCTTCTGGTTTCCACGAATGGTGAACACGCCGGTTGGAGTCGGGAACTTAATGCATTGATGATACGTGGACGCCATTGCCCGAAGTGAAAACAGCCAAGGGGTCCCCATAATTGCGTTATATACGGCCGGCTTGTCCACGGCCATGAATTTTACGTTTCGCGAGGTACCGCCCGAGTATACCATTAACTTGATCGTTCCCATCGTCATGGTGATTACGCCGTCGAAGCCCGTCAATAGCCTAACGTTCGGCTTGATCTTGTCATCCGAGATATCCATCTTTTGGAGCGTGTCTTTGAAAATTAGATCAACTGAGCTCCTGGTGTCGATCAAGAATCGAGCAACTTTGCAGTCGGCGATTTTTAGCTCGACGACGAGGGGATTGTTGTGGGGCATTGCGAGATGCTTAGTATATGTCTCGTTAAATATGATCGGTATGTCTACCTCAGATCTCCAGAAGCATCCTTGGTCAATTACCGCTTGCTTCTCGTATTGCTTAAGGGATCTTACAGAATCGTAGGCCATACTATAGCCCCCCCATGATAACCATTGCCCTTTTCCTCGGGTCCCGCCTTGCTGCTGCTCCTTTGTCGGCCTCTTGCCGTTCCAGGGGAACCGAGAGGTCAAAATTATTATTGGCCTTCTGCTCATTCTTGGCCGGGCTTTCTTCGGGTTTCCTCATTTCTCTGCGATCGGGCGGGGGCACAAATTTGACTGCACCAGTTTGATACTGGGAGAAGAGGTGCTCTTTGAGTTGTCGGTACTGCGAGGTCGAGTGGCCATGTATCTGGTGGTACTCACAGTAGGATTGGTTCCACGAAGGCTCCTTAGCTTTCGAAGGCCGTTGATACTTGTTCCACTACTTTGGAGGAGTACTCGAACCGGTTCCCACGATGTTAGTCGAGAGTTTCCTCTTATAATCAGGGTCGAAATGTTGTCAAGGTTCTCGGTAGATGTCATCGGCGACTTCCTTTGCTTTCACCAGTGTCAAAGATGGTTTACTCGGGGAGGCCTTCTTCAGCTGACTAACCTGGTTCTTCTCGAGCCTGATGTATCCCACGAAGTGGTGCATCGCCTCTACGATAGATGCAGGATCAACTCTTCCTGGAATTTGGATCAAGGCCATAGGCCTTACTTGAGAGCGGCGAGGCCTAAGGTATCCGTAACCGTTATTCGAGACAGCATGGCCTTGAATCGGTCTATGTAGTTAGACAGCATTTCTCTTTCTCCCTGGATGAGCCCCCATAGATCCCCATCCGAGTATTTGTCCCTGATGTAGTGCTTTAGGAATGTAGTAGATAGTTGCATAAAGGACCCGATCGATCGTGATTCTAGCCTTGAGAACCAGTCCAAAGCTGGGTCGGATAGGTACTCGACGAAGTATTAACAATGCCCGGCGTCACGCTCTTCCGATGAGAGGTGGAATCGACCCATAGCGATCGAAAAGGCGGTGAGATGTTGTTTCGGGTATGAGTCTTCTGCATATGGTTGAAGACGGAGTTTTGCCATCTTGCGAATCGGGGTTGCCATTATGTGCTCGAAAAACGGAGTTCTCTGGGTCTCAGCTAGGACGCGGTCGATTTCTAGGGCAGCGCTAAGGGTACGGTGCATCGTCGACTTCATTTCTCGAATCTTGTCCCTGACCTCGTCTAACTCCATGGGTTGAGTGTTTACAGCCCTTCTTCCTACGGTAGGGCGTTCCTGGAAGGACTCGATTATTCTCCTGAGGTCCGCTTCCTGACCTAGCCTATCAAAGATCGTGGGGGAGGAGCTGGCACGTACCGTGGGTGATTCAAATGTTGCTCTCGGTTGCGTCCGTCCGCTTGTATCTTGTGGCGTTCCCTGCGAGGCGATCAAGCTTTCGAGGTGGGCAGTTGTTCGTCGCGCCTGCTCGTCTTGTCGGTCAAGTCGATTCATCAAAAAATCCATTATCTGTCTGTACTCCGCCTGAGGTCCAACAGCGGGTGCTGCATACTCGTTTTGAGCTTCCGGTTGGGGGTGGCCCTGCCTAACTATGGGGGCGAACAGATATCCCTGACATGCTCGGAGGGTGGTCGGAGGTCGGTTTGGTTTGGTCTGGCGGGCTCGATTCTGTTTGAGGTCGTCCCAACGAGATGCTCGACCCCTTTCTGGACGGGGATAGGGTTGACAGGCGACCCCGGTCGCTGGAGGACAGATACCGAGCTTGATGGCTGCTCGGATCCACGAGGGTCGGGAGTCGGGTTGACGGATGGATTCGCCGACCAGGGTTGAGCTTGCCCGGGGGGAACGGTTGTCCCTCCCAATGCTTGGTCGGACTGTGACCGAGAGTTGGCATCTTTGTTGAGATCTACCATCTTTATGCGTAAAAAGAAATCTTCGAGAAAGATCCCTACCTGGTGCGCCAAATGTTGAACACGGGGAGTGGGTTCTACACTGAATTTGTAAAAGGGGTTCAAGATTTTTTGTAAATGAGATGGTAGATGAGAGCAGGTTAGGTAAGTGTGCTGTTCGGGAGAACAGACGGTTTCAGATTCCGAACAGGCTAAGTGAGATATGGTTATTCCGAGCAGGATGGACGAAAATAAGATTGTATTTTGCATTCAAATGTGGTAAAAAAGCATTGGTCTTGCCCCAAATGTGATACAACTATATATAGGACTTCTAATCTAGGTTAAATGTGCATATGGTTAAAAACTAACCATATATCTCTCCAAAGTAATCTAAGATTAATCATAAAACAACTAAAATATGAGTTATATCTTATCCTTGGGAAACGGGCCTTGAAGTTTGCTGGGCCGTGAGCAGGATTTGCCTAAGGCCAAATCCGGATGTAACAAGAATTCAGGTATACTATACTCGAGTAATAAAACTCACAATATTTTGCTTTAGTATACATCTCAACTCCCACCAAATTAGTTACAAGAAAAGAAAGAAACAAAAACAAAAAGCAAAATCCAAGGAGAAAAGTGGGAAAAGTAAAGAAAAAAAGAAGGTTACCTACCAAATCCCCACACACAACACACCAAAGCAAAGCCTCTCTCTCATATAGTCACATGTACGTACCAACTTGGTCAAAGTCACTTCCTTTTATAACCCAACTCTCCTCACATCTTGCTTTCTTGCCTCCACCTTCCTCTCTTCTCTCTTAAACCTAAACACACATCATCATCTTCTTCGTCTTCATCATCACCATGGGAAGGTCTCCTTGTTGCGAGAAGGCCCACACAAACAAAGGAGCATGGACCAAAGAAGAAGACCAACGTCTCATCGATTACATCCGTACTCACGGCGAAGGTTGTTGGCGTTCCCTCCCTAAATCCGCCGGATTGTTCCGATGCGGTAAGAGCTGCAGACTCAGATGGATCAATTACCTTCGTCCTGATCTCAAACGTGGTAATTTCTCCGATGAAGAAGACCAAGTCATCATCAAACTCCATAGCTTACTCGGCAATAAGTAAATAACTTTTCTTCTTCAAAAAGAAATTCAGACTTTACAAGAAACAGAGAGAAAATAAAAACAGGGTCGATTTTTTTTAAAACTTTTTTTGTTTTTACAGATGGTCATTGATCGCAGGAAGATTACCAGGAAGAACAGATAATGAAATCAAGAATTATTGGAACACTCATATTAAAAGGAAGCTTATTAGTCATGGGATCGACCCACAAACTCATCGTCCGATTAACGATTCCGAATCCAAAACGGCGCCGTCTCAGTCCGTTATTGTTCAACCCCAAAACGGTGCCGTTAAAAACTCATTTGCTGTTAGTCCCAAGACGGAAAGTTCCTTCGATAACGGCGTTTCCACAAGCGGCACGACGACCGACGAGGATCTCCGACAGAACGGTGATTGTTTCTACAGTGATAATTTAGGAGACAGAGAGCTGAATCTGGACTTGACTCTCGGGTCCGGGTCATGGGTCGGGTCTGGCCGGGTAGTGGGAGCTGGGTTATCGGCGGAATCTAGGCCGTGGCGGGATCCGGTGATGGCTGCGCGTTTGTCACTGTTGTAGGAATTCGGCAAAAGTCCCATAAATGGGTTCGCTAGATTTTTTTTGTATGTGGGTCCTTTGGATAACTATACAAATTATTTACTTTTAGTTTTTTGGCATTTTGTTTTGGTTTGTTCATATCTTCACCTTTTGCAGGAAAAACATATCAAGATAAATATACATAAATTTTATGATCTCAGATAAAATGTAGTCTTAAAACCATATCCATTTTTTGGCTATATATATGGTAAAACTCGATCTCGTATCTTAACTCACATGTACCAATCTTTGTAAACATATTGGCAAACTGTAAAAGTATTCCACCACTAGGAGTGAAAATGAACAAATTTGATATTGCAAAATAATATTTAAAATGTGAATAAGCATAATCGAATAGGAGTGAAATATTAACAAGGTTTTGGATGAACCGTTATCCATTATTTACAACAAGTAGGTAGAGATGGATATTATTTAGCAAAAGGCTTCTAGAAACTTGAATTAGTTGTGAATGGGGACCATATGTAGGTAACAACAAATATCTTGTTCACAATGTTAATTTTTCTTCTACAGCTTTTGGTAGGTAATTTATTTCAAGAATCCATATGTATTACATATGTACGCAAACAGGAAAAGGAATGAGAAGATTCGCAACTGATTGGGAGAGATGAAAATAGTTCAATAATTTAATAAATAAAGGGGGAATCAATAAGATAAGGGAGGAGACATGTGACATGTTTTAGGAAGGTAGGTGGCCGAATCTATCATTATAAATTTATAACAATATTGTACCAAAAGTAATTGACTTTACCTAATTTTTAATAAGATACATAATTTATATATCTAGCCTACTATAGTATCTGAATTATTCTGAAACAAATAAGACACATTCGAGTTTCGATAAACGCAAAAATCAAATTTATGATATTAAAGCAAATGAAAATGTTTGTCTCAAGACAATGTTTGGTCGACGTCAGAATAATAATAAAATAAAAAAGACAGAGGATTGGTTTGGGAGACAGATATCAGACGCATATATAAAAAGAAAATAAATGTAAAAGAAAAGGAAGAATCATGTGCGTAAGAAGAGGAAGAAGGTATGGGAATGTGAGATTTAGGTGAGATCCAGCCAAACATGACTCCCTCCTTTTCTGGAAAAATAAATTGTCACTCTTTTCTTTTTCATAATCAAATTCTCTAACGACTTTCACTTTTTGGACTTAAAGTTACAGTTACCATATTATTTATATGATATGAATTGATTACCTTTTTTACGTCTAGATATATATAGACTATATTATAAATTAAATCTTCGACAAAAAAAAATAAACCAAATCTAATCTACCATATAGCATTCGGAAGCAATTCCACAAATTTTATCATTAACAATAATCAGTCTCGAAGAATAATTAGATAAGTTGATTTGATATTCAAGAGGTTTAATTTGGTGATAAAAAAAATACGTACGAACGTCGTTACTTACAAACGACGGGTGGATTGGAAGTTGGGAGCCCACATGTGGATATATAACTAAAATGAGCTGCATCATAATTTTCAATTATTAAAATTTATAATCACATGCATTATTTTGTTATATTAGGTTTGTTTGAGTTTCATTGTAGGCTCACATGCATGCATGACGTGCACACTTTCTAACTTGAAATATACACATGATTTCTAATAATGTCTTTCTATAATTTTTTTGAATAAACCGATTTTAAATTAGATTTCCATCTCCAACTAGGTGGAGGAGTTTAAAGTTACAAGGCCAAACTTGGCTAGCGCATCGACTAAAATATTGTCCGAACGCGGGATAAAAGCAAAAACGATAGGTATGAAATCTTTCCTAAGACATTGAAATATCAAATAAGATGGATCTCAAATCGTAGATCACCTTATCCAAATTGAGTAAAGTGATAAGCGAGAGGGAATCCAAGAAACGATTAAAAATTCGGAATTCTAAAATTTTAGCCGCAATTAAGGCGGTTTTCAATGCGAGAACTTCTCTGATCAACATTGAAGTTACCTTTGGAACCGTCGCCGATTGTGTGGTGATAGTCCTCATGTTCTCGTCTTTGAAGCACAACCCAAGGCCACACTCCATCGTTGCAGCAATCCATGCCGCATCGACGAAACAATGGGTGGCTTGTTGAACCATCTTCGGATGACATGACATTGTTTGGTGTGGCTTTAGTCTAGTAATCCCAGGTTGCGCCTTTTTCCAAGCTCGGACTTCTTTAATCGACCGCACTAGCACCTCCTGAAACTCTCCGGTTTTTAAACACCAATTGATTTCTAATTTTCCAAAAAATTTTCACACTAACCATGGAAACAAAGGGTACTCGGCGAGTCCCATAGGCGATAGAACTATCTAAGAATTGATTCAAGGATAGTGGAATCGTCGAATTCGCCTTATACGAAATTGGAGCTAATTCCCATGTCTTAAGTGCGAAAGGACAAGACCAAATGATATGAATCTCATCTTCTAAAGCACCATAATGTAGACATTGGGTACCATTAGTTATTCTACGAGTGATGAGATTTTGATCCACCGCAAACGCTTTGTTTTTCAATTTTCAAGAATTTTTTTGTCAAAGCATAGCCGGATTTAGTTGAATAAATCCCGATTTGACGGGTAACCATGGAATCGCATCTTCCATCGAGAAAGAGCAAAGTACGATTCTTGTTATTAAATTCTCATAATGAGATAAGTGATTACGAATTGCTTTCAAGTTCCAAGTGTGAGATGATTGATGGATCAATTCCGATATTTTTAATTTCAAAGACTTGTACGGTGTAGGCCCATACGATTTTTGCGGTTGCGATGTCGAGCCACGCATCACTTCAAACCTTAATACTCTCTCCATTACCAACAATCCAAACTAACAATTCTCCCGTCAAAACCCCCCAACCAACCATGTGAAGCATTATTTGAGGGTGAGAGTTCCATAAACGATTAATGTGGGAAATATTTTCCTTTGTAGACTCTAGCCAACAATGAACTTCGCTCATTAATTATCCTCCAACTTATTTTTGCAAGAAGAGACTCATTAAATTCTCTTATTTCCTGAAAACCAAGACCGTTCGCCGATAACAGAAGACTAAGCTTTCCTATGAAATTCAACTTATCTTCTTTATTCCCGATTTGCCGTCCAACCAAAACCGGCTAAAAGAGCATTGGATATTTTTGCAAAGAGAAATCGAGAGTTTTAAACACGACATGACATATGACAGTAAAGATGTTAGCATCATCTTGAGTAGAACTTGTTTCCCGGCCATAGAGAGAAAACGGTTCGACAAACTAAGAGCTCTCTTGCTTATCTTGTCGAGGATTCCGGCAAAAATGTTTTTCTTCATTCGACCAAAGTGCTCAGACAAGCCTAAGTACTTACCCATGCCTCCCTCAATTCTTATATTAAGGAATATTTTAACTCGATATTTTAGATCATCTGGTGCCTTTGTGGAAAAAGTAACCGTCGATTTCCCGAGGTTAATCTTTTGACCCGAAACCAATTCGTATTAGTTAAGTACTTCTATGAGAGATCTACAACATTTGGTACTAGTTTTGATAAAATAACAAATGGTTGATAGGGGGAGCGCCATTTGCAACTTTAACTCCAAGTAAGGTTCCTAACTCTTCAGCTCTTGTACACATTTCCGAGAGGACCTCGGTGTAAAGAATAAACAGATATAGAGAGAAAGAGTCACCTTGTCTTAGTCCTCTTGATGGTATAAATTTTTTGTGCAGTATTCCGTTTATAGAAAAACAGTAAGGGACCGAGCTACTACACGCCATAAGCCACCCGATCCACTTTTCATGGAATCGTAGTCTCTTAAGCACTTCCCATAGAAACCCCCATTCGATACGATCATAGGATTTATATATATATATATATGTCTTTACCACCATTGAACACCGCTTACTTGCATCAGAGATCTTTAGAAAATAAAGAACGTCATGTGTGATAAGCACATTGTCCGATTGATGCGTGTGAGAATTAAGTTTTACCACTTAATCCAACTACCTGCAAGTGCACAGCAATCACAATTAGTATAGATAAGGGATCGAATCCACGAGGACTTGTTAACCACACTACGAACTATAATGATAAAAATAAAGCTAGACAAAATAAAGTCGTTTGGGTGATTGTAATAAAGTCAAAAACAATAAGATAAAAGGCGTTTGGACTTAGGTAATTCATAGAGAATCATGCAATGATAATGATTAATTTAATCCTGGGACTTGGGATTTACGCGCCATCTAGGACTCATAACACTGTTGTATAACCATTCCACTTTCGTGGCTCCGATCACTATGTTAATTCTCCCTAATAGACTCTACTTTTTCACGGTTATTACAAGGAGAAAACACGCAATAAAAGTATGGGTTATGATATTGTCCACCGAACTCATTAACTAACGGGTTAGGTTGTTAAGACGCTTGGCTCATCAAATACTAGTTCCGGATAATATAAAAGCTTTTGGAATCTATAAAATCCTAAGTTCAAGCCACTAAATGCGCAGTAAAGCAACTATGCATTGAGTACAAGTAAAGATGAAGATACTATAATTTCCCTAGACAATCATCAACCAATCATCGAATTGTGAAACTCTTTGAATACCTAAAACCTAACTAATGAACTACTCGGACATGGTGCACGAAAAATAGCAAGAGATTAAAGAAAACATGATGATAAAATTTATTAAAAGAGTAGGGATAAGAAGATTCTTCTCTATAACGAGGTACAAAGCGAGATCATCCACCAAAGCTCCTAAAACATAGATCTATCTTCAAGCTCCTCCAATGGAGGCGTGGCTGCTGTTATATATAAGTTAAAGTGTTTGTAATTTCGGCACACCCTAAAACAAGATGCTAAAAACAAGTATTTATAGTGCTAAGGTCTCCTAGGGTTCTCCATGGGCAAAGTGATCTTTTCGGTCGAAACTGCCTTATCTTGATAACTCCAACCCACCTCCTCTCCAAGGCACGTGGTGGGCTTTAAAAAGTCTTCAAATTGGGCTAAGAATGGTCAGGAACATTGGCCTTAAGGTCCATCAACGTTTGACTCCTTTCTGCGCCTTCTTCATCATCGAGGCAGTTTGACATGTCTTCAGTAGATCCAGTATATCTTCTAGCTCACAACTCCAAATAAGATAATTACAACTTAATTAGAAAACTGACTCAAAGATCGTGAAATGTAGCCGTCATTCATTGATTTCCAAGTAGATTTGGTCAACCTTCCGTAGCAGAACTTCGGGTGCTTTGATTCTGTCCATCTTGGTAGAATGTGATATCTTGTGAAATTCATTGCTTGGACTAAGTCTTTGGCTTGATAAATTTGCTGTAGCTAGGAATACACCGCTTTGGTCTCTTTTTGCTCCTTTTAGATGATTTTCCCTGTTAACAACCTTTTTGAGCAAACCGACTTAGTTTATTATATCAATCCCCACAACTAGGAGGTTAAGTTTAAAGATACAATACCAAGTTTAGCCAACGCATCGGCAACAACATTTTCCGAGCGTGGAATAAAAACAAAAAGGATAGACATAAAACCTTCCTTGAGACAACGAATGTCGTAAAAGAGTGATTTCAACTCGTTTGTCACACTACCCGTGTTGATTAGTGTGACTAACGAGAGCGAGTCTGAGAAACAAGTAATGCTCCGGTAACCCGCACCTTGAGTTGCAATAAGGGCAAGTTTCATAGCTAACGATTCGGCGATTAGAGCCGAACGTACATTCATCCTTGATGATGATGCTTTCATGATTGTCTTCAAGTCCTTGTCTTTAAAACACCATCCAATCCCGCAGCCCCGAGATGACTCAACCCACGACGCATCCGTAAAGCAGAGGATATCCTTATGTGAGTGTAGTTGAGTTGTGAAAGTATTGGTAACAGCTTGCGGTTTCTTACAAGTCTTTTGAGCGTCTTGCTATGAACGAGCTTCTTTTATCGATTTCGTTACCAAGAAACTTGGTGAGATCCGACGATCCTCAAACATTAATTGATTCCTAGCTATCCAAAAGTTCCAAATCAACCATGGGTAAAGGGGAGAGTCCGTGAGGCCTAACGGAGGCAAGTTGATTTGACGGCGACACGCCTCCAACAGGTTGTTAAACGTGGTTATAGACCTCTCATCCGGTTTGAACAAAACAGGGACTAAGTTCCATACCTCTGTTGCAAAAGAGCATCTCCAAGTAATGTGGATTTCATCTTCTATCTCATCACAATGCTTACATCGTTTCACATCCACAATCCCTCGAGTTATAAGATTTCGACCCACTGCCACTGCTTTATTCTTCAATTTCCAAAGAAATGTCTTCAACTTTGGTGACGTTTTAACATTCCAAATGCATGCTTTCCAGTTAAACGGTCCTATTACCTCCGTAGAGACATGAAGCTAGATCCTCGCATAACCGGATTTAGTTGAATAAACTCCTGATTTGACAGGTAACCAAACAATCGAATCCTCCATCGCATACGAGCTAAGGACGATACTTGTGATTAAATCCTCATAGTGAGGTAAATGGCATCGAATGGCTTCTAAATTACATGTGTTAGTGCTTGTATGTATCAGGTCAGCCACAGTCAAGTCACAAGAGTGAGAAGGGGGGGGGGGGGGGGGGGGGGGGCAAGAGGACGCATAGGGGTTGATGACGATAACCAAGCATCATCCCAAACCCTAATGTTTTTCCCATTACCAATAATCCAGCCTAAGCCTTTTCTTAGCACCTCTCTTCCGGCCAGAACACTTGTCCATCCATGTGAAACAGTAGATGAGGCCGAGCATTCCAAGAAGGAGGAGTGGGGATAGTACTTTCCTTTATATATTCTAGCCAAAAGCGAATTTGGATCTTCAATTAACCTCCATCCTATTTTTGCTAGAAGGGCAGCATTAAACTCTTCGATTTCCCGGAATCCTAGTCCTCCCGCCGAGAACGGAAGCGTTAGTTTATCCCATGAGACCCAACTTATCTTTCTAGTGCTCGGTTTGTCGTCCCACCAAAACCGAGTGAGAATAGATTGTATCTTCTTGCACAGCATTCCCAAAAGTTTAAAGCATGTCATCGTATACGACATAAGAGAAGTTAATACCGTTTTTAGAAACACTTGCTTCCCGGCCGGGGATAAAAACCGATTAGACCAAGTTATCGCTCTTTGATTCATTTTATCAAGAATGCCCGTAAAGATATCCTTCTTTTTTCTCCCGAAATGCTCGGGTAATCCTAAGTATTTTCCCATTCCTCCCTCGGTGTTGATATATAAAAGTCTTTTGACCCGACGTTTTAAACCTTCTGGTGCCTTGGCGGAGAATGTGATAGCCAATTTGTTCAAGTTTATTTGTTGTCCCGAGACCATCTCGTAATCATGGAGGATCCTTTGTAGAGTCCTACAACATTTTGTGCTTGATTTCAAGAAGAAGACCGTGTCATCTGCAAAAAGTAAATGATTTATGGTGGGACAGCCCCGAGCTACTTTCACACCCGGTAAAGATCCAATGGATTGAGCTTTCAAGCACATCCCCGATAACACCTCCGTACAAAGGATAAAGAGGTATGGCGAGAGTGGATCTCCTTGTCAGAGTACTCTCGATGGTATAACCTTTCCGTGTGGTAATCCATTGATAAGAAACGAATAAGAAACCGAACCAACACATTCCATTATCCATGCTATCCATTTCGCATGAAAACCAATTCTTGATAGCACTTCTCTCAGAAAGCCCCACTCTATCCGGTCATAAGCCTTGCTCATGTCGGTTTTGACCGCTATAGGACAATATACGCAAGAATCGGATACCTTAAGATAGTGGAGTACCTTGTGAGTTATTAGGACATTGTCCGAGATAGCCCGTTTGGGAACAAATGCCGATTGTGATGGTGAAATCAAACTCGAGAGCAGCGGCTGTAGTCTCCCCGTCAGTATCTTAGCAATTATCTTGTAATGCGTGGAGCAAAGTGCAATGGGACGATAATCCGAGACAGATTTCGGTCCAATTCCTTTTGGTATAAGACACACATGAGTCTTGTTAAACCTTCTTTGTAACGAGCCTGAGACGAAGAAGGATCGACTTTCTTTTGATACCTCCTTGCCAATAATATCTCAAAAAGCTTGGTAAAAAGATGCGGAGAAACCGTCGGGTCCGAGTGCTTTATCGGAGTGAATCGAGAGGACCGCATTGTGGATTTCCTTGTCATCAGGGAGTTTGATCAATAATTCATTCATATCATCAGATACACGAGGCTGGATCACTTCTTGGACCAAATGGAAGTCCTTATTGCCATTAGTTTCGAACAGTTTTTGGTAAAACTCCAAAATCGTATTTGCAATTTCGTTCTCTTCGAATACCGGAGTTCCCTCTTCATTCTCTATAACCAAGAGGTTGTTGATAGCTCTCCTTCCACGCACTGCAGCGTGGAAAAACCCCGTGTTTCGATCACCACCCTGTAACCATTGAACTCTGCTTTTATGTCTCCAAAATAATTCTTCTTCTCTGTAAAAATTTTCAAGCTGTTGAGTGAGAGAGGTAATTAGAATTTCATTCGGTACATCTGAAGAAAGAGCTAGTTACAAAAGCTCTTGGGCCTTTTTAATTTCTTTAGAGTTATTTTTCCATTTCTTCTTGGCCCATTTAATGATGTGTCTTCTACATCGATCAATTTTCTTTGTCACAGACTCTGAGATCGAACCTTTCCACAACTCTTCTATCATCCTCCGAAAATCATCTTGGTCACAAAAAGCTCTATCAAAACGGAATGCGCTTTTCTTTCTCTTTTTCTTTCGACCAAAGTAAGTAACTAGAGGGCGATGGTCCGCCCCTTCAAATCATAAGTATTCACATCTACCCGTGGGATAATTCTCAAGCCAAGAGCCATTAGCTAGAGCTCTATCCAGCCTTGCTCTGATAAAGTGCTTGTTCCTGTATCCACGCCACGAGAGTGGATCCCCTGAGTATTTAACTTCCCATAACCCTGATTGTGCGAAAAAATTTCGGAATAATGTGAAAGCTCCTTCGCCTCTCTCAGGTCCTCCAAGCTTCTCCTTATTATCAACAATTTCACTTGGATCGCCCGTGATGAGCCAGCTCTCATCTCTAGAGCTTCCAATCACCGTTATCAAATCCCAAAAAACTTGGCGGTTTTCGACCTGCGGCGGACCATAGATAAAGGTAATAAAGCTTGTTTGGTTCTTGTTTGTGAATTTTGTATCAATGTGATTAGGAGATGATTTGAGAATTTGAATCTTCACACTATTGATCCAAACAAGTGCCAAGCCTCCACTATGTCCCACAGGAGGAACCGTGAAGTGGTTAATAAATTCAGTATCAAGAAACTCTTTAAGCACAACATCGTCTTGGTTCTTGGTTTCCATTAGAAACATTAAATCCGGTCTAGAGCTACGCCGTAACTCCTGGATTCTCAGAACTGTAAGGTCGCCTCCAATACCTTGACAGTTCCAACTTATAATGACTAAGGAAGAATGTTTGAGAGAGCTTGAAAATCCAAGCGATTTTGCTCCGCCAATGGTTGATCATTTGTCAATGTAGGAGTCCATCACTCAAGTCCGGTAAGTTCTTGTAGGGAAGAAAGACACACTTTTCTTCTTCCGAGTAAGGCGGTGTGAAGAGGTAGCCAAAGCTTTCCGATTTATCGTACCATCCGCAGAGAAAATGTTTCCTTTGGAGCGCCAAAAGATCAATCTTGCTTTCTCCGGTTAAGTGACATTCTTTGCTTAAGTCGAATCCACAAGCATCCAAAAGTATGGTTATTACGCTTCCAAAGTTACACGGTGGTTCCTTTACTAGTCTCTCCTTTGTTGCTTTATGCTTAATCATGACCAATTGTTTAGCCAATAGAGAACCAAGATTAGCCTTTCTCCGAATCCTCTACAAATTGTCCGATTAGCAAGAAGAACTCATCGAGTTTCACCGTTCCTTGCTCCTTTCTACTATAAAGAAGTTCTCCGATGAGTACGTGCACGTAACGAATCGCCGGATGAGTGATCTTGGCCACCTTTGAGATTCCCGGAGTGAGTCTCTCATTAGCAAACCTCATCCATTCGTTGTAGTGCGTATCTCTAGTCGTAAACTTTGTTCTCTCAACGCATTCAAATCCAAAGATGTCACAAATGTCTTCGATAGTCAAAGTGTATGACATACCTCTAACCGTGAACCTTAAGACTCCTTCCTTAGATATTGTATTCTTTCCCCTCGGATATTTCAATGACACGGTCGAAATAAACTCCCTACTTATCTCCGCATAAGTCGGGCTCTTCATTGATACAAACTTCGTCAAACCAAGTTCTTCGTGGTACCACTCCACATCTTTTCTAATTCCGAGTAAGTCAAGATTTTCGGAATCAATCGTAGGTGTTGGAGGAATGACGAATCGCTTGAGGTGCGTGTAATAGTCTACATCGGCTCGGATATCGGGTCCAACGGTCTTCATGACAATGCTAGTTCTTGAAGATTCACCGGTATTCGACTTTTTCTTCTCTTGTTTCGGTTTCTTGGGTGGAGGAACCGGTTTTGGCACAATGGTTTGTGTGACTTCTACAAATCTCATTGGCTCTCTCGTATCCTCATCTTCTTCGTCTCTAAGGTGATAATCCATTTCTTCATCCTCCTCTATCAAAATTTCCTTTCCATTCTTCTTTCTCGATTTCGTAGATTTCCTTGAACGCGATCGACACGGAGCTTGAGGCTCTTGTTCTCCAATGATTTCCGGTTTCTCACGTGGTTTTACAATTCTACTAGACCTTCTCGTGATAGGCTTGTCCTCCATTGGAATCACTTGGTTTTGTAGATAATGAGGATGGGAAATCAAATTCCTAATCAATTTCTAGTCAAATTTGTGTGTTTTAAGCAAAAACCCCAAAATTGGGTTTTTAGGGTTCTTGTGCTTTGAACACTTGTAAGAGAAAGATAGGTCATGATGTTTCTAGATTATGAGACAAAAGAATCCTTAAAACCTTTAAAAATCCCAATTTTATGTTGTTTTTGGTTTCAATCCGGTTTAAATTGGTTTAAAATTTAAATTGAACCGGAAATAAAAACTTACCAGGACCGGACATACCTTGGCTCGAGCCATGGTTGGATCGGCGTGCGGGACGGTCGGGTTGCGGTCGGGACACGTGCTGGACGGTTGCGGGACGGGACGTGGGATGCGGGCTGGAGCGCGGATTGGGATGTGGGACGCTCGCGGCACCGGATGAAATCCCGTGTCCGGTGCGCGTGTCCGGAGTCTGGGCTTGCGGGACGCGTCCTCATCTTCTCGCACCGGTCACGGACACTGTCCGGGGCCTGGGCTCCTGTGACTGCTCGGCTCGCGGATCGGTTGGCACACCGGTCGCGGGCGCGAATCCACGAGGACTTGTTAACCACACTACGAATTATAATGATTAAAATAAAGCTAGAACAAAATAAAGTCGTTTGGGTGATTGTGAATAAAGTCGAAAATAATAAGATAAAAAGCGTTAGGACTTAGGTAATTCACAGAGAATCATGCAACGATAATGATTGATTTAATCCAGGGACTTGGGATTTACGCGCCATCTAGGACTCATAACACTGTTGTATAACCATTCCACTTTTGTGGCTCCGGTCACTATGTTAATTCTCCCTAATAGACTCGACTTTCGCACGGTTATTACAAGGAGAAAACACGCAATAAAAGTATGGGTTATGATATTGTCCACCGAACTCCTTAACTAACGGGTTAGGTTGTTAAGACGCTTGGCTCATCAAATACTAGTTCCGGATAATATAAAAGCTTTTGGAATCTATAAAATCCTAAGTTCAAGCCGCTAAATGCGCGGTAAAGCAACTATGCATTGAGTACAAGTAAAGATGAAGATACTATAATTTCCCTAGACAATCATCAACCAATCATCGAATTGTGAAACTCTTTGAATACCTAAAACCTAACTAATGAACTACTCGGACATGGTGCACGAAAAATAGCAAGAGATTAAAGAAAACATGATGATAAACTTTATTAAAAGAGTAGGGATAAGAAGATTCTTCTCTATAACGAGGTACAAAGCGAGATCATCCACCAAAGCTCCTAAAACTTAGATCTATCTTCAAGCTCCTCCAATAGAGGCGTGGCTGCTGTTCTCTATAGGTTAAAGTGTTTATAGTTTTGGCACACACTTAAACAAGTGGCTAAAAACAAGTATTTATAGTGCTAAGGTCTCCTAGGGTTCTCCATGGGCAAAACGGTCTTTTCGGTCGAAACTGCCTTATCTTGATAACTCCAACCGACATCCTCTCCAAGGCATGTGGTGGGCTTTAAAAAGTCTTCAAATTGGGCTAAGAATGGTCAGGAACAGTGGGCTTAAGGTCCATCAACGTTTGACTCCTTTCTGCGCCTTCTTCATCTTCGAGGCAGTTTGACATGTCTTCAGTAGATCTAGTATATCTTCTAGCTCACAACTCCAAATAAGATAATTACAACTTAATTAGAAAGCTGACTCAAAGATCGTGAAATGTAGCCGTCATTCATCGATTTACAAGTAGATTTGGTCGTCCGTCTGTAGCAGAACTTCGGGTGCTTTGATTCTGTCCATCTTGGTAGAATGTGATATCTTGTGAAATTCATGGCTTGGACTAAGTCTTTGGCTTGATAAATTTGCTGTAGCTAGGAATACACTGCTTTGGGCTCTTTTTGCTCCTTTTAGATGATTTTCCCTGTTAACAACCTAAAACTAGAAATACGAGGAAAAACTACCTCTTTGGTGTAAAACCTTATTGAAATGCATTGAAAATACTTTAAAATAGATAGTAAAATAGGTAAAATATAGAGTATATCACCGATATAACTTGTTTAGGAACAAAGGCTGATTGTGATGGGGATATCAAGACCAAGAGGAGAGGTTGAAGTGAATAATCTTAGCAATAATCTTGTAGTGAATCGAGCACAAAGCAATGAAACGGTAATCTGAAATCTTTTTCAGGCTTATTCCTTTTGGAATTAAGCAAACATAAATTTCATTGAATTTTTTTATTGAGAGAGCAAGACTTAAAGAAACTCATAATTTCCAGTGATACATCCATTCCAATTATATCTCAAAAAGCTTGGTAAAAAGCAGCGGAGAAACCGTTTGGTCCCAGAGCTTTGTCCAAATGAATTGAAAGGACGGCTTGGTGGATCTCCTCTTCTTCGGGTAATGCGATCAAAGATTCGATCATGGTTTCCGGTATTCAAGGTTGAATTACATCTTGGACCATATATGTAGAAGTTAGTGTTTCCATTTGATTCAAACAAGGTTTGATAGAACTCCGATATCGTCTTTGCAATTTGGTCTTCTTCAAAAACAGAGATACCCGATTCATCTTCAATGACCAAAAGATTATTGATGGCTCGTCTTTCTCGTACCGTGGCATGAAAGAAACCCGTGTTTCAATTATCACCTTGAAGCTAAAGTACTATGTTCTTTTGCCTCCAAAACAATTTTTCTTCACGATAAAAGGTCTCAAGTGACTGACTAATAGATCTAATGAGTGCATCATCTGGTGAATCCACTGTAAGGGCCTGCTCAAACTTGTCTCATAAATTTTTAATCTCTTTTCAGTTGTTCTTTTTTCTTTTTTAATTTAATAATTTACTCCCTGCACTTATCGATCTTTTTAGTCATAAACTCTGCACAAGGGATTTCCAGAGTTCTTAGATAAGTTTTCAGAAATCTTCTTTGTCGCAAAACATCATGTCCAAAAGAAACACTCCTTTTCTTCTCTTCTTCTTCTTTCCAAAGATAGTGATCAATGGTCGATGATTCGACCCTTTTAACCGTGTCCCATATATGATTTGGGAAAAACTCCAAGACTTGTACTTCCACCGTATTGTTTTAAAGTAGTGCTAATCCCCAACTATGTCCTTCTGGAGGGACAGTAAAATGATTTGTTAGCTGGGTACCAAGAAATTCTTTAAGCACAACTTCATCTTTATTCTTGGTATAAAGATTACAAAGTAAGAGTGCTTCTCGTACCTTGACAGTTCCAACTCGTAATGTCTAAGGAAGATTTGTTGATGGATCTTGAAAATCCATCAGAGGTCGTCCCTTTGTTGTTTGGTTTGGTAGCGCATTTGATCTTGATGCACCTCCCAAGTCCATATTATGGAGTAAATGTCTACCATACCTGATTTGTCTCATCTCGATTTGTTCTTTGGTATGAGTAGAGGTCGAGTTGCATTTCTTTTCTTAGTACAAGCTCCATTAGGAGGGCTATTTGCAACTTTTTCTTATTAGACATTCCAGGAGCGTTTGCGCTTTTTTTCTTCTTCCCCAAACCCCTTAAGGTGGGAATGTTGATCTGAATTGAGTGATGAGCCGTGGGAGGGGATTGACCAATCCTTAGGCAGAAAAATATCCAAAGACACCCACACCTAGGAAATTTGTGTTGGAGAAGTCTGTTTGATCCAAAATCGAAAGATTTTAGTTCCAAAACCCAAAGCATCGAGTTCTTATTTTCGCAACAACAAATGAAGACATAAGGTCATCGATTTCAATGTTGGGTCTTTGGTTTTAGTCTCGGATAACTTCAAATCATCGTCATGGCCTCCGGTTAAAGTCTTTGATCCAGCAAAACCACTTCAGGTCTGATCTAAGACGATGAAGTCGGCTTCCGGTCAAAACCCAAAGTCATCGGGTAATACGGCCCTAACACATCGGGTTTAGTACCAAAGTCATTGGGTCAACGTGACAGAGTCTTCACATCAACATTAAGGCATATTGATCAAAGACAAGGTGACACTAGGTCCTTTTCATCAGGAGACTTTGGGAGTTAGCAACAAAACACTACAGATCTGGTCTTGAAAACAACATATCCATTTCTAAGCTCATCGGGTCAATTTCAACAATGGAGCCATCGGGGTCATGGTGACATCGGTTGCGAATATCACAATTTTGGATCTTCGTGATAATTTTAGAATCAAACTCACATAGATGTTTTAAGACTTTGGGTCACTCGTCGGCGTTGTCATCAGGTTATGAATGGCATCAACATCATCATCATCATCGGGAATGAATTTACATTAGCTCATTCTCATCGTGATGTCAAGTCATTCTTGATGTGGCATAAGGTCACAAATTGGCATCAACATCGACATCGGGATACACTTGCGACGACATCGGTTAATATACACGCATCATCAACATTGACATCATGTCAAATCGACAAAGTCATCGGGTCAATTCGATGACTTTGGGCCATTCACTTTACCACGTCGGGTTGCTTTTGTCGTAATATCGAGTCTCACACCAATGTCATAATAGGTTCGCATATCATAGACATCGTCGAGTCTTATATTGACATCATCATTGTGGGAGTCCATACTCGGTCAATTAAACTTGTCAAATATTTTGAAAGGACAAGAGATTTCTAGGTTAAACTACGAAAGTGAATAGAATTGTTGTAAAAAAAAAGCTTTATTGTTGTTTTGCGTAATGAGTTTCGGATTCCTTCTCAAGAAAAATACAAAAGTATATATAGCATCCTAAGTTGGCTAAATATTTCCTTAAACAAAAGGAAAATATCCGTAAGTCTTTTCCGATTTCCATTATTTTCGTATTTGCTACATCGGCATCCGTATGGGCTTCGTCGTCTATTCTAGAACCTTCTTACGTTAAGACCTCGGCCTAATGATCTTTCAGCCAATAAGTCAGACTTTCGTTCACTCAATAACAGGGATCAATAACACCTCTCAGCTTAGTCATCCTGAAATCAGAGCATCATCGTTGTGAAGAATACTTAGGGATTTTCCTGCAAAAGACTTAAGGATTTTCCTGAGGAATGACATTCATATATCCTACATGAGCGACATTCATATGTTCCTTCAGGAATGACATTCGTATCTGCCTGCAGGATTGACATTCGTATCTGCGTGCATGAATGGCATTCGTATCTTAAAAACGATATTCGTATCTTTGTACAGCAATGTCAATCTCGATAATATTAAAGATAATGATGTCGAGCGTTTAAGAGTCATTTAACTAGATCAACGATGTATTGTTTCGTGTTCCGATGTAAAGATTTTGCAGTGTTTGATACGTATGTGTATTAACTTACTGATGAGTTTTTCGGTTTGTACCGATGCTTTTGAACTCGAACCCGATATGTTTGGATTGTGTAATCCGATGACTAAGGGTCTGATCCGCAATTTTTTTTTGAAGATCAAAATACGAATGAAACCAAAATCTAATGACATCGGACCGATGTCACCAACGGTTTTGAGGAAAATTATGGTGGTGGTGTTCGAAGGTGGCGTCGGTGTGTTGTTTGACGGTGATGACATCGCAAATATAGATGGTGAGGTAGCAGAGCAACCTGAGGTCGAAATACGAACTACCCGAAGTAATTTCTCAACGATGTCAAAACAAATATGGTGCCGATGTCAAAACAAAGACAAATGCCAATGTCAATTTGTAGTTGACACCAATGTCAATTTGTAAATGACGATGAGGTGAAGTTTATATGACGATCATGAATGCTGATGCATCCTAAATTAGGTGTGAAAAAGAGTTTTTAATTTATAAACACTAATCTGCAAGTGCACAGTTGACAATTGTAGTACTTAGGGGTCGATTCACAAGAAACTATATTGTTACGCTACAAATTTATACGATAGAGAATAAGCTAAGAGAAAATATATTTATTTATGGGGTTTTTAATGAAACAAAGCAAAGCAATAAAAGTAAAGGATAGATAAATCAAAACACGAAAGATAAAAGAAATAAAAAAAACTTATGCAACATAAACTACACCGATTTTTAAAGAGATGAAAGTAGTGTTAAGAACTCAAATCACTAAGGTAGAATCTTTCCACTTTCGTGGCTCCAAAACCTATAACTCTTACCCTAATAGGCTCAACTTTCGATGGTTATTATAAGGTGGAATCATGCTGTAAGATTGAGATTTGATTGCTCACTAAACTCCTTAATTAACCTTTCGAATTGTTAAGACGTCTAGCCTATCAAATACTAGATCTTGTCGGTACAAAAGCTTTTGGAATCGGTACCAACCTAAAATTGGTCACTAGATAGCTAATCTAGATCACACCTTGAGTATAATTAAAGATATAGAATTAATCTAGAAATAAGCTTAATAAAGATGTAAAATATGCATCAAAATAACTTTAAAATAACTTTATAATAAACATACAACTACTCTACATGTTATGAAACATGAAGCAACTAGAGAAGTTGATAAAACAGTAGATTCGTGATAGATAAGTGCTCAGCATAGATGGATCTCGAAGAACAAAGCTTAAGAAGAACATCATGGCCTTCATCGCTCTTTAACAAAACATAAGATGAAGAACTAAAGAGAATAACGGAAATACATGTTTATTATTAATTTTTTGGTGCCTAGGGCTGCTCTCCATCTCTCAAGAGGCTAAAAGTAATTATATATAGGTGTAGAAAGAGGTTCTAGGTCGGCAAAGGCTCTAGGGTTTCACTTTGGGCGAAAATATCTTTTTGCCGAAAACTGTCCAAAAGTGGCCAGGATCTGTTCTCCTTGTGCTTGACCTCAGTTAAATGAGCCAGACCATGGGTTGGATCGGTGTCTTGGCCCATCTTGGACTTGATTCATCTTTGAGTGATTAGAAAATAACGTTCAAATAGATAGAAGTGCATGAGGTCTGAAAGAAAGGTTTAAGGGCTTAGGTATGGTACCAACTAAAAGTGAGATGGCCATCCATGACAACAAAGAGCGGTAAAAAGAGGATAAGATGTCATGAATGTGATTCGTTCCTTGATCTAATATCCTTAATAAGAAATAGTCAAAAATCATGTTAGTCAACCTAATTGAGAATCGAAATCATATCCATTAAAATAGTGCAAGTAGTAATCTCTTTGGAATTCATTCGGTCACTAGGTGTCTGAATCAATTGTCCGGAACAAACCCTGCTCACTTGATTTTTAAATTAAAACGTTGTTGATCAAAGAAAGGTGTCATCATTCCCAACTGATTTTGACTCAATAAAACGGTTTTCGAAAACGATTTTTGAAAAACTTTTTGAAAACATTAGTATCCAACAAGAACAAACTCGTTAGTAGCAACAATCCCCCCAGACTTAACTTACACCGTCCCGGTGTAAATCAAATCAAATTAGTGGTGAAGGCTTGGAAAACAAAATTAAATAATTAAAAAAGTGGAGAATAGAACGAAGTTACCGGATAAAGAAACTCAATTTCTCCCAAAGTTGAATCGATGTGGATGGAGTTCAAAGAAGAGTCTTGAAACTCCCCAAAAATTTCTTTAGGCACAAGAAATAGAGCTTCTTAATTTTCCTCACCAATGCATTCCGCCATAACCGAGTTAGTATCTTCCAACAATGATCATAATAGATCACCACAAACCGTAGTTTACATCGTGGAACTTTTCCCCAAATCATATTGGAAATTCTTGAGTATTGGTAGTTGAACAACTGCTCGAAGATGTGACAAAACTTTTGCTTCAAATGGTGAAGTGGAGGATTCATAAATTGGTTTAAAAAGCTTCTTGTTTTCCTCTTTGTTTGTGCACATCTTCTATGGATATGGTGGATCATTCTTTAAGATATTGGAATTTTTAAAGTCAAACCTGTGTAAGTTGAAATTACTTGTCAAATAAACTTGGACCTAGGTTCCAGAATACTGAAGTAACAAACAAAAACATCCAAGCTCATTCTTGAGTAGAATCATTTAAAAATTTAAAAATGATCAAAATGTAATTTTTAGAGAAACATCCAAGCTCATTCTTGAATACAAGTGTAAGATGTGAAAATCATTTAAAATTTTAAATTCATTAAACCAAATTTTAAAAGTGCAATGTAAATTACAAAAATTAAATAAATTTATTTTAAGAAAATCACAATTTAAAAATATTTTTGGTTTGAAAATAGTTCATGTAAAATTAAAACCATTTTTAGAGAATTTAAAAAAAAACAAAACTTACCTCGTGGTTCGAACCGGTGGTCGAACTGGTGGTCCAACAGTGGTTCGTGGCTCGAGTCGTGGTCAGGTCCAGGCTGGTCCGCGGGACGGATGGGGATGCGGGAAGGATGGGGACGCGGGGCAGGATGGGGATGCGTGGCACCGGACACGTACGTGGGACGGTGGGAGCGTCCGGTGCTGGTGGATCCGCGGGACGAGGACTGGGCGCTGGGGCGCGGGACGAGTTGGCTTCGGGGACGAGGCTTCAGACGCGGGATAGATGGATCCGTGGGACGGTG
Source organism: Draba incana (assembly GCA_963576765.1). Classification (NCBI taxonomy): domain Eukaryota; kingdom Viridiplantae; phylum Streptophyta; class Magnoliopsida; order Brassicales; family Brassicaceae; genus Draba; species Draba incana. The sequence goes on along the minus strand of OY755211.1, from coordinate 17,188,180 downwards.
AGGCAGCATTCAAGGCTTGGCACTAGACATATTCCCGTGTTTGGAGTCTCTGTCCGGGGCCTCGGACCTCGAGATGCTCGATTTACGGGTCGAGCTGGGACTCGTCTGGATTGGCAAGAGACTCGGACACCGGATGGATCCGCATGTCCGGTGTGATCGTCCGCTGTCTGGGACACTATTTTTTTTCTTCTTATTTTAGAACTTCGGTTTTCTCTCTAAAATAAATTTTATTAAATTTGAAAAATTTAGAAATAAGAAGATTAATGAATAACAAAGTTTACTAAATGAAAAATCAAAAACAAACATATAATGAAATCAAAAGAAAAAAAAAGACTCGATATATGGGTTGCCTCCCATAAAGCTGTAACGGCCCGACCGCCCCTCCCATGGACCCTTGTCCACTCTCTGGCCCGTGGGTCCACCATGTCCGACGGTCGGTGCGTTAGTCCGGAAGGCTCGGAAGTCATGTTTACTGACCCTACAAATCACTACGCAATCTTTCCTCGTGTTTTGACCTCACTCACACGATACTAGAAATGACTTCCTAGTAGGTCACCCATCGTGAAACTACTCTCTGGCCCATAGGTCCACCATGTCCGACGGTCGTGTGTTAGTCTGGGAGGCTAAGAAGTCATGTTTACTTACCCTACAAATCACCATGCAATATTTCCTTGTGTTTTGACTTCACTCACACGATACTGGAAATGACTTCACAGTAGGTCACCCATCCTGAAACTACTCCAGCTGAAGCATGCTTAACTATGAAATTCTCTCAAGACCTGTGACCGAAAAGATAAGTGCACTTGGTGATGTAAGTAGTCAAATCAATTCTTTTAAGCCTCTCCGCATATACCATATATGCCCTAAAAGCTGAGTGTCACAATCACCTCCACTAACAGATCGCAACGTCCTCATTGCGCATACCAAGATCGTTACCTTGACAGCACACAGTTGTAAAGGTTCGCTCTGATACCACTCGTAATGCCCTGACTGCTGTCGTAGGGGAACTCCTCATCCCCTTGAGAGAAATCCTCATCTCTCATTAGCCTCCACGTCCATTCTTGGCCCATGGGCCCACCCATGTCAGACGGTCGGTGCGTTAGTTCAGGAGGCTCGGAAGTCATGTTTACTGACCCTGCAAATCACCACGCAATCTTTTCTCGTGTTTTGACGTCACTCGCACGATACTGAAAATTACTTCCTAGTAGGTCACCCATCTCATAACTACTCCAGCTTAAGCACGCTTAACTTTGGAGTTTTCTCAATACTTGTGACCGAAAAGATAAGTGAACTTTGGGATCGTATGAGTGAGGTCAAAAGGTGGACCCACGGGCCTATGAGGGGATGAGGATTTCTCCTACGACAGCGGTCATGGCGTTACACGTGGTATCAGAGCGAACCCTGACATCTGTGAAAAGTCAGATTGTCAGGGTAACGATCTTGGTATGCGCAACGAGGACGTTGTGATCTGTTAGTGGGGGTGATTGTGACACCCCGATTTCAGAGCATATATAGTACATACCGCGTATACCATATATGCCTTAAAACCGGGGTATCTCAAAAGCGCTTGTTTGAAGTCAATTGGCTCGACTCCTTGGGGTTTTTGACTTGGGATTTATCTTCTAAAGACTTGAGGTTGTCCTTAGAGTGTGAACAAGTGCTCCCATGGTCGTGGTCTTCATCATGTAAATGGAATAGATGTTTGATTTCAACTTCTCTTTTCTCTGAAGGAATGTATCTTGTAACTTTGGCTCGAAAACCGGGTGATGCTGTGTAGTAGAAGATGTTTTTATCTATCTTAGGAAAGGATAAACTTTGTAAGGTGTGTTTCATGATGGCACCAGTAGTAGCCAAGAATTGTCTTCCAAGGATGAAAAGTGTTGAGCAATCTTGCATATTAGTCACTTCAAAGTCCGTTGGAATAGTGCAATCACCAATTCTCACGGGCCAATTGAATATTTCACCTAATTATAGTGTTGATGCACCATTAGCAAGTGAGATTCTTATGGTTGAAGGACGAAGATTGGTTATCCTCATCTTTCTCACAAGAGATTTTGACAAAACGTTGACTCCGGCTCCTGAATCACATAGAGCGGTCTCAAAGGTATAATCACGGATTGAGTGAGGGATAGTGAAGGAAAATGGATCAAGAGTCTTAGGAAGGATCCTTAGGTACATATAAGGATTCCTAGCTTTGTTGAACAACTCCTCAATCATAAAGTCTTCTTCCGTGCTTTGTTTAAAGCATTGTCATAATGATGGATTTGTTATCCATGCATCTTCAAAGGTGAGGGTGGGAGGGAGTTATCTAACTAGAGAATATAATACATCTAGAATCTCATCACTTATCCAACATGGTCTCTTGTTGGTTTGATTGGCTATACGAATTTCTTCGCACGATCTTGTCGACATCCTTGCTGTAAATCTTTGATTCTTCGGTTTGACCATTAGGAAAGGTCTTGGAACATTTTTCTCTTCTCGATTAGAGATGGAGAGGTCTTCTTCAAGTGGTGTTAAGGTGCAACAATGTACCAAAGGTGTTGGCTCTTCTTTGTTCGTACTAGATTGGTCACTATTGTGAAGCATCTCTTCAATAAGCTTCAAGCGTTTATCAATCTTCTCTACACGGTTTGAGATGTTATTAGCCTCATCTTCTGGGGACTTTTCTGTGTTGATGAAATCCTTATGATGGTGTTAAAGCTCATAACAAACGGCGTTGATGGTCATCATCGTAAGTTGATTGTCGGATTCTAGCTCTTTCATGGTTGAGTTGATCTTGTCTTGAACAACTCACTACAAGAAAACAACCTATTTATGACTCCCAGTTGTGTCACAGATTCCTCACAAAATGATCATTTGTGACACCTTTGTGACGAAAACAAAGCGTGACAATTTGTTCGTCGCAAATTTGATCTGTCACACATGCGTCACTAATTGGCCACGAAGTAGTGACAAGATTCCAGCGTTGCACATTTATGACGACTATGAGACCGAAGTCATTCATCACTAATTAGCGACAAAGTAGAGACGGAGTAGAAAGTCGCACATTACCCACAGATTTGTTACATTATAGTTGTGGCTAATGTGTGACGTATTTATGACCTGAGATAGTGTCACAATTATATGACTCGTTTGTGACACACTTACTAGAATTGGTAGTCACAAAATGGTGAGCAATATGTCACAAAATAGTGACAAGTTGGTTATGTTTATGTGACAGACTCCGTATTGAAAACAGTATATATTATGTATTCAATACAGTTTAAATTTGGTATGTACCATGTATTGAATATAGTATAAATTTGGTATTCTACTATTGTACAAAGGAAAATTAAAGTACACACTTAATTATACTATTCAAAATAAGTCGCCGAATACACGGAACCGTAACTCAATGTACAAAAAATGAGTTAACCGAAACAAAAGCGGAACCGTAACACAAGTTCAAAAGACTACATTAGTAGATTAGTGTTCTAAGAGAGAGAGAGGAGCTGGTGTTCTAAGAGAGAGGAGCTGGTGTGGTGCCTTATGCGATGACTGCTGTGGTGGTTGGTGCGGAGACGGCTGCGGTGGTTGTTGCGGTGACTGGTGGTCCATCAGCTGTGGGAGAAGTGCGGCGCGGGGATAGGAGGTCCAATGTATCCAAGACAGGCGGCGACTGATCCATGTGTGCTGCGATGCAGGGGTTGTCATTGTTCATGAACTGGACCAGCTTTTTGATGTCCTGAAGCTCTGCTTGAGCTGCTCGATGCTCCTTATCGCGTCTGGCATTTTCCAGTGCTTGATAATTGATATGGTCATTTCCTGCTTTAAGCTACTCATGGACTTCTGTAATCAGATCAGAAGAATAGCCATGATAGGTCACTTTGATGTTCCTTTTGCCGACCAACTCCTTCATTTCACCAAGACCAAATGGGTTACCTTTCTGATCTGTCTTGGTAACCTAAAACAACAAAACAACTACATGTCAGAAGCGATTCCAGTTAAGTAATATAACCTAAACTATTAACTTGACAGATGCACAACACAACCAGAATATATATGAAGAAAAGCAGACTAACCATAATTACATTTCCTGTACTAATCTCAGCAGCACAGAACAATGTTTGATACATTTCATGTATTATATTCAACCAGAACAAATTCAGCATCAGAGAAAATGTATAAAAACGAATAAGAAATGATTCATAAACACAAAGAAAATATTAAATACAACAGTGAACAACAATAACACATATTAAATAATAAGGTAAGACTGCGTTGAGTAGAATGTTGCGAGGAGCCATCAGATTCGCCCAGGCCATCAACAGGATCCTCAGACATCACCTGTTCGAGCTGTTTCTCATAAGCTTCAACCACCTTTTTGGCTTTGAAGTCAACAAAGGTTCCATCTTGCTTGGTATGTGTGCGCATGAACGCTTCCCTAAACGACACAAGACGACCTAACTCCAGCTCTTGTCATGAAAGGAAACATAAATAAGCAGATTGTGAGAAGTGAGGAATAAGCAAAAAATAAATAAGGAGATTGTAAGCAGAAAACTTATAAGTACTTACCATATCATGCTATATTCTCAAGAACAACTTCTGACCAGAGACGTGCTTAGCGAGTCCAATACCGCCACGAGTTGAGTTGCGGCACTAAGATGCAATTTCACTCCTCTGCATGACCTCAAGTTTCTTCCAGTGGTGGCACATTTGTCCCCATAGCGTTTTGCCGATCCAGTATGGTCTTCCAGGACCATGCTTTTCCTGACTAACAATACCTCGCAAACGATTCGACGCAATTCTGATGAAATGCTGCCTCACGGTTGGAGTAATGCCAATTTCCCAGTTGTACATTCCCTGCAAAGAAGTATGAGTTACTCTCGATTTCTTAAACGCAGTACACAAGTACTGTAAAGAGAAGAATGAGTGAAGACAATTACCGCAAAGGTTTTTGAAGAAGTGTTCTTGAGTGTAGACTGGTGTAAGCGACCAGTTGTAGTAAGGATCATCGAATTTACGACGGAGAATTCCAACAATGTTACGAGTCAATTTACCCACGTCTTGGCCAAACCTAAGAAATCATTAGGAACTGGTGTCATTAGCCAGAGAAAATAATCACATAATGCAGTGAATAAAAGAATGATTGATAAAAAAACCAGGCAAGTCTAATCACATAACTAGTTCAGAGATGATTAGGAACAATTTATAACTGTGCAATACATGATTAAGCAGGCAAGCCTAATGACAAACTTAATAACTTAAACGGAGACATGCTTGACATGATAAACAAAGCAGCCCTAATCACAAACCTAATTCACATAGACAGAGACATATATGTACAATCCATGATATAACAACAACACTAATCACAACCCTAATGACAAATTTTTATGAGATTACAAAAATATTGATAACAGAGAGAATCTGACCTGGTGGTTGTGACGTTTGGGATGGAATGCTCTGATAAACACGGGAGCTGTGAACGGCCAGGAAGATTCATTAGATTTTCAAGAAGCATGTCAAAGTCTTGGTTCTCTGGGTTAGGGTTTGGAGCAGGCACTTCGTCTTCATCTTGGTCAGGAAAGGCAGCTTCATCTTCTTCTGGTTCAGCAAAATGATTCTGTAGAACCGGCGGAGGAGGAGCTCGATTTACGAGCTGTTGAGCTAGTGGTGATGGAGGAAACTGATATGGGACTCTTGTTCTAGAGAAAGACCCATAAACTGTGCTCTGAGAGGAGTCATGGCTCATCGATGAGCCTCCAAGATTCCCAGAAGTCCCTGCAACGATAGATCTGCCAAGTCCTGGTGTCGTTGGACTTAATCTACCGTTGTATCCACCAGAGACACCGCCTCTGGGTGTGGATGGGTCAAGGTCAGCATGCGAACCGATTCCAGATGTAGATCTAGGGTTTTCCTCGCCCTTGGCTCTACCACCACCACCACCACCGCGTGAGGATTCTCCTGGGTTACAGTTAAGGCCGCGGCCAAAAGCACGGCTTATAGTTGGGTTTGAGACGGCGAGTTTTCCACCGGATCCTCTTCCAGCAGCAAAAGCAGAAGGCTTTGAGACGCTTTTACCGTTTGCTTTCACCATTGCGAGTCGGAGAAGAAGCAACAAGAATTAAGGTTTGAGATTTGGTTGAACAGGAAGTGAAATCGAAGAGTGTAGTGTTTGAAATCGAAGGTAAACCGAGAAATAAGTCGAATGGGGGGAAGGATTTGGTTCCAGAGAAAAAGAAATCGAAACGTTTGTGAAATTAGGGTTTCGAAGAGTTTGGTATCAAAGAGAAACGGAGGAATCTGGTGAAAAGGAAGAGAGAATAAGAGAGTTTGGGTAAGAATTCAGAGTATTTGTGATGAAAACAGAGATTTGGAGAAAAAATCAATGTTTTCGCCTAATGCAAACGGAGAAGATGAAAAATTTAGGGTGGCTAAGAAATGAAATTAGGGTTCTACGAAATTGGTTTTGTTAACACGACATCGTCACAAAACTGTGACTAAAGAGTCGCAATTTTCGGCCCATAAGCCCAAAATTCGATTTTAGCCCAACACATTTTTAACATCCTAAACCCAGTTGTCACAAATGTGTAACAATATTGTGACACCTTTGTGACGCCAAAAAATTAGAAACCTTAAACCCTAAATATTAAATGAGACTAATCAGAGGTATTAGTGTTAATATACTTTTGTCATCTTTTGTTCATGGGTTTGTATGATTTATAGTGAAATTTACAAAAAAAAAATAATAAACAAAAACCATAATGCTAAACAATATTGTATATAAGATGTTAAGTGTTTTAAGAGAAGAGTTTATGAGTTGGTTAAGATGATTTTTTCAAAATCTAATATTATAATTTTTTTTGATACATTTACCAAAAATAATTGAATCTTAGAATCATATAATGTAAATCTATGATTATCGAATAAAATCAATAGTTTTAGTTTTAAAAAAGATTATGAAGAATAATTAAACATAACCTAAGACCTAATTTATATATTTGAATTTTGCAATTATTTTGCATACAAATGTATTCCACCCGTGAAATAATTAAACCAACAAATTTCATTGATAATTATATTTTTACTTGTACGAAGATGCATTTATGAAAAATTAAAAACATCTACTTGTCAAACAAAACAACACATGTAAAAACATATTTTTACATGCTCATATATTTTCAAAAGATAATTAATAGTTTTATTTTATTTTAAATCAAATTTTTGGTATATATGTTAAATTTTTGTTGACATTTAATTCTATGATTTCGAAATATTTTAATTTTGGCAAGTTTAGGAAGATTCGATGTGTTTGACAATTGGAGTTATAGTAATGAAAATAAGTATATTTGGAATTAAATGTGTTTGGTAATGAATATAAGAGAATGAAATAAATAAATAAAAATAAAGATGAGAAAATTTGTTGTGATGACACCTAAGCAAAGTGCTCCCAAAATGCTTCTCAAATAATATATAGGATCATTCATTACTAGTTTTGTTTACATTCAAGTGTTAAAAGTCCCATATTTCAAAATTGCATTGCAAATCTGTAGCAAGTATGTCACTAAAGAGTGACAACTCCGTGATTCTCTTTGTCGTCACAAACGAACCCCTAAACCCTAAATGGATATGGACAAAAGTGTGACACCTTTGTCATGATTCTGCGATGCTCAGTTCATATAGTGTAAATCTAATCATTCATTACTAGTTTTGTTTACATTCAAGTGTTAAAAGTCCCATATTTCAAAATTGCGTTGCAAATCTGTAGCAAGTATGTCACTAAAGAGTGACAACTCCATGATTCTTTTTGTCGTCACAAACGAACCCCTAAACGCTAAATGGATATGGACAAAAGTGTAACACCTTTGTCACGATTCTGCGACGCTCAGTTCAATTAAGGACAAAATTGTGATACTTTAGTATCATTGCGACACTCAGTTGAAATAATAAAAAAAATTTCAGTTCCTTTTACGAAGTGTGTCGAACCCTACACCTCTCCCACTGTATATTCGGCTCAAACCATTGTGCTAAAGTTTAAATTCGGTATTGTGTCCATGATTTAATATATATCTAGTTTATATATTGGTAATTAAAAATAAAGATAATGCTTTTGCACTAACCAAGATTCGAACCAGTGACCTCTCCATCTTATACATTCGGACCAAACCGTTGTGCTAAAGTGATATTGTTCGATATTGTTTATATGATTTAATATCACTACAAGAAATTTGACTATTGATAGCATAAAAGGATAGCGTTTTTGATGTTTATGCTATCTTTGATTGATCCAGGAGTTAAAGATAGCGTTTGTCAATATGAAAACGCTATCTATTGTTTGAGCGGGACCAAAAAATAAAACACGCGGTCTAATTTTCACTAAACCGCTATCAAATAGTTAAGCGGGACTAAAAATTTTAAGTCCCCGCGTGAGTCCATTGATCCTTTCTTCTACATCATTTTTTTTTCTTCTTTCTTCATTTTCCAATCTTTTCTCTCTCGCAAAACCAAACCAGATTCTACAAAGAAGAAGAAGAAGAAAACGAAGAATCAATCATCGTCATGGCTTCGCCAAGCAAAATATTTCATCACCTTGATTTTTGGGTTTTGATTCAGCCACTCTTCTTCCTCTTTTAAACTTCCGTCACCAATCTAAATTTCAGATCCAAGGCCCTACGATTCCTGAATCGAAGCCTGAATCTGAGATCCTGAAGGACCCTACAACATGAACCGCTTCCTCTTCGGGTTCTCCATCCTCTCCTCCTTGCTTTCGTCTTCACTTTCGGCGCTGAGCGTCGCCGTAGCACCGTACACCATTATCTCTATCTCCTTCTCTTTCTATTTTTGTCTCTCTTTTTTCGATTTCTCCTTCAATTCTTAGGATTTTGAACAGGTTTTTGTTTCTCATCATCGAGATTGATTTCTTGTGTTTTGATTGATGGTCATTGTTCATTGATGGCATATTCTCATCAGGAACCGGTGAATTTGACGCTCGTATACGAAAAAATCCCGGAGTTACTCAATATTGATTTGGACAAGGCGAGAAGAAGTGTTACGGTAACTATCAAACTCAATTCTATCACTCACTGTCTGTTTTGTCAAACTTTTTGGTTTCCGTGAATCCATTTTCATTGTTCATAACTCGTAGGCATTGTTTTCAATTAACAGACTGTTTTCTTTTTGATCAACTCGTGAAATTGTTGTTGTGGTTCTGAATCTGATGCTTATCTCTGTGTTTTAACCCTCTTTATCGTAGAAATTCGAATTGGTTAGGTCGAATTTGATATTGAAATTGAAATTGTGTTTGTTAAAGAAGAAAGCTCGTGGAGTTCACAAGTGAACCACCATAGCTAGAAGGTATTGATATCTTCATCTTCATCTCTATGTTTTTCATTTCCGTTTTCAGTTTTGTTAAATTTTGTTTGTTTTGTGGTTTAATCTCATCGCAATTAGCTCCTCCCTCTCCACACGAGAAATCCAAAGCTTGTTGCGAGGTCGCTGGCGCTAAACAAATTTTGTTTGTTTTGTGGTTTAATCCAAAGCTTTTCGTAAAGATCTTAGATTTTTTCTTGGATTTGTTGTTGTAGCTTGTTCTGGATTAAGAAAATGACTTTCTTGAAGGCTTGAAGCTCAAAGATCCCAATTTTTTAGAAAGGCAAGAACATGGTTGTTTAAGCATTGGTAAGAGAATCAAGAGGAGACTTAGATATTCTTCTCAAGACCCCATTGTGTTAGAGAATGGGCATAGGTTCTCCAAAGAAGACATGTACAAGAAGGGAAGAAGATGGCATCAATTGGGTATATATAGAAGTTGTGACATAACTTGTCCAAAAAAAAAATAGAGGAAGAATAATAATCTCATTTGGGATTCGTGTATGCTTTTATGGATTGTATAGGAGATGATTACAATTTGTAAATTAGGGGATTGCAAATCTGGAAATGACTAAGATTTTGCAATGTTACTATACCTTCTTTTTATATATTTTGTTTCCGTTTTTATTAATGTTTCCTTGTTTTGAATCATAATTTAAAACAATTTGAATTTTTAAATTTATGTCGATTTGGGGTTTAGGGTATCATAATTTATATAAACGAAATTTAAATGGATTTGGGGTTTAGGGTATCATAATTTAAGTGGATTTGGGGGTTTAGGGTATCATAATTTAAGTGGGGTTTGGGGTTTCATAAGTTATATAAACGAAATTAAGCATACAAAATAACAATAAAAAGAAGTGTAATGAGTCTTTGATTTTGTCAAAGTTTCATCATTTTGATAATTCAATAGTTAAAACAGAGTTTTTAATCTTATCAAATCTATATGTTATTGCCATTCAAAAATCAATAAACAACATACACAACCAATGATTAAGATTTAGATTTACATTCACAAAAAAAAAAAAAAAATCATGATCATTTAATTAAGGTTTAGGGCATAGGATTTGGGTTTTAAGGTATATATAGGGTTTGAAGTTTTTATGGAATGATGAGTTTTTGCTTTTTAAAGTTTTCAAGTATAATCATTTTCTAAACCCTATACTCTACTCAACCCTAAATCGAAACCCCAAACACAAACCCTTAATCATGAACACTAAAGACAAGTTGTGTTTGTCAAGACTACTTACATCATAAGGTTGACAAAAAAAAAACTTACATCATAAGTTGAAACAACTAATAAGAAAATACAACAACTTAGTGTTTCATACTAACAACTTTTGCAAGATACGAACTAAGAAGTAGAAGTTAAAGAAACTTTTACTTTAGGGTTTAGGGTATCAAAATTTATATCCAAAAATGGGGTTTAAATATTTATGTGTTTGATTCATGTTTTAAGGTTTCACAGTTGGAATGTATTAATAAACTAGTATTGTTTTTAAAAATAACAGGTAATCTATTGTTAATCTCTTTAAAATAGACCGACACAAATAATTCCTTGGAAGCATTGGTGAAAAACTGAAAATCTAATACAATATTGTTAAATGCCTTTCACCCTGATCCGCAAACCCAAGTTGCTTTCTCATCTAAACCGTCCGATTTACTGCCACCTCACCTATCCGCGTCAAAGTTTTTATTTAACGGCTTAGATTTAATTTCAGAACCCACATCGGATTGGCACTAAAAAAGACTGAGAAGAAGAAGAGTCATCATCGAGATTCGAGGGTTTTTCCTCTGATTTCAACTAGTGAGGATTGAGGAAGAAAAGCCCTTTAACTCGCCGCTCGTCCTCCGAGCCTTCGATTCTCGTTTCTTCCTCTCCGTTCATGCAATCCAACCTTCCACATCTCCTACCATGTTCTGACCCTAATCTCTCCTTCCCCAAATCTCATCTTCAACTCTCTTCGTCCACCTTCTCCTAAGCTGTTTATAAACTTGGAATGGGAATTCTCGGAGCGTCGCTAGTGCGCAGCCTCTCGTGGTGGAAGACGAAACGCCTCTCGATTCAGAATCTGCAAAAGCTCGCGTAGTCGCGTTACAGCGGCAAAAATCGTGGTGGTTTCGATGAATAACGCTGTGCTTCTTTTAAAGAACGAAGCTGTAAGCCGATTTCTTTGCATATGGTTCCTTCTAGGATCTTGATTTCATTTAACTCATCTTTCACTTTGAGCCATATTAGCATCTCTAGGATTTTGTTAATTTGGGACTTTGAAACCCTAGATTCATATCTAATCTGAGTAATCGATTAAATTTATATAGCAAATATACTGATTCAATAACTTATCAATCTCTTTTGGTTCGCATATGTAAATATTGGTTTGTGTTTTGAATCAAAGATTGTCTATATGAAATTTCAATTTCTGACCAGGTCTTTGTTTATATGTTTGCGATTGTACCAGTTTATGTAGCATCTCGAATTCCTTTTGATTGTGTGTATTGACCTCTTCAGGTGTTAAGTTGTTGTTCTTGCTTTTGTGTATAAGAACCAAATGCTCTGTACTTTGTCTAATTTCTTATTTGATCTTATGGTACAGAATACATTATTAAAAGAGGTATATCAAACAATGTAGCCAGCCACGAGTTCCAAGTAAGTTTCAGCCAAACTGATTTGAGATTGTGTTTGTATCTTTAATCGATGGCTTCTTGGCTTCATGTTGTTGACCTTGTAGAATGATTAAGCCTGAGTTTAATGCCATGGATGATGTTTCCTTCGTTAAATTGGATGTCGATGAACTTTATGTTTGATGACTAATGATACACTAATCTATTTTTATTTGCAGGCCTGGATTACGAAGTGGAAGTTGGGAACTCACGAGACAAAGTTAAGAAGTTGGTTTGGCTTTGGCTTCTTTGCTGGTCTGGTGGTGTATCCGAGAAGAAGAGAAGAAGTGAAGAATGATTTGTTCTAGTTATTTTTGTAGAATTATTTTTTGTACTTCATAATGGCTATACTTAACTTTTAGTTACTTTGTAATATGTTGTATCATGATTTTATATAATATAATAAAAAATGATGTTTTTCTTTTTAATATGTCAATTTATTTGAAAACAAAAACCTAGCAAATCGTAATTTAATTATATAAGTAATTCATATTACAAAATAAAAGCTATTGTAATATTAACTATTGCAGAAAATAAAACGCTATGAATAAAATATATAACATAGCGTACATAAAAAACGCTACCAAAAGTCCCAGATTTTTTATCGCGTGTGATGTCAGAGCGTTTAACTAAACGTTATCGATACGATATATAACATAGCATACATCAAAAACGCTACCGAAAGTCCCAGATTTTTTATCGCGTGCGATGTCAGAGTGTTTAACTAAACGCTATCGATACGATACATAGCGTTTTCAGTACGCCATTAATAATCAAATTTCTTGTAGTGTATATATCCAATCTATGTATTGGTATAATTAAAATAAAAAAGTTGGTTTTTGCACTAATGAAGACTCGAAGTTGATAACCAAAGTTTATTACCATATATATTACAACACTTGATAACATGATTGTAATGAGAAAATATATTACAACACTTGATAACCAAAGTTTATTACCATATAAATTACAGAACTTAAATTTAATGAATTTAAAACATCTTCATCATCCTCATCTTCCTCCTCTTCCTCCTCTTCATCTTCCTCAGATAATGATAAATTACACATAAATTCATCTTCGGGTTCACTGTCTTCAATTTCGAGAGCAATTGGTTCTACTGGACGTCTACCATCGACCAAAATATCAACTTCGATTTCACCAACTGTCTCTTCCACGCTATTATCCTCTGTTTGTTGCAAAATTACCAATTCCTTGTCTTTAAACTTCCCTCGTACACAATCCCCGTAGTTCATAGTTTTCTTCCAACTCCATGTCCTCGTGTATGAAACATATACCCTCTCGTAAAATACGTGGGCCATGTTTTAACTTTGTTTTCTGGACCTTCCACAATATCTAGAACCCAAGGTGGAAAACTTGTTTCACTTTTCATGTGATTCACCTACATACCAAAGTAAGCAAACATATTAACATACGTACGAAATGAAAATACGAATGACAATGTAAATTCGAGTAATTTATATAAAATACATACGTATTGGCGAACCCATAAATGAAAGTCTGCATCTCTTTTTGCCATCACTTCATCATCAGATAGGTCGGAGTTTTCATATCGAATTTGCTGCTCTAACATTCTGCGTGCAAAGTGCATGTAAGATGAAGAAAAATAACGTTAAGTAAAAAATTATGATATAAATTAATGCAAATTACCCTTAAAGTGGTATAAAATAGTCACAATTCCGCAATACATATGAATGTCTAGACATATAGTCTGCTTTGTTTAACCACAATGCAGTACATTTTCCACTTGGACGGCCTATAACTGTAAATATTTGCGGTACTTCTACCGAATATACAGGTACTTCACCTTCATCGTACCGGCTTATCCTGAAATTTTGAACCTATTTGTCAGATGAAACTTTATTTAGATATCTATTTAGATATGTAGTGAACGCACCTTTTCCAGCTTGCTGTAGACATTTGAGGTGGAAAGTAGTATTGGGAGAAATTAGATATCTCGTCGTTCCTGTACGATTCTACACGATGCCGCAAGACGAGCTTTGTTTTTTGCTTTGGCTTTTTAAATGTTTAAAAAACCTTTCGAACGGATACATCCACAAATATTGCACTGGACCACCAAGCTCTGCTTCGTATGGCAGGTGGATAGGTAGGTGCTCCATGACATCAAAGAAAGATGGTGGGAAGATTTTTTCCAAGTTACAGAGAATCATCACAATATTCTCCTTCAAAAGTTGAATTCGATTTTCCTCCAATGATCTAATGCTTAGATCGCGGAATCTCTTGCAAAACCATCAATATTTGTTTATAAATATCCAAAATCCAAATGAGAAACAAAAATAAACTATTTAATATATACCTGATAGTGTTTGATGAACGTTATGTGGGAGAAGTTCCACAAATATGAAGGGAAGTAACCACTCCATAAATACATGACAGTCGTGGCTTTTCATTCCAGAAAACTTGCAAGCAATGATATCTGCACAACTTGATAAATTTGATGCATATCCATCAGAAAATTTGACTTCATTTTTTGCCCATTGCAGAAAATTTGGCTTTTGTAGTCAACCTCCATATAGGAAATGGGGCGTTCCCGTGACCATTATCATGCAAATCACTTCGAGAACAGAATTTTTCCAGATCTTTTCTTGACTTGATTGCGTCTTTGGATTTGTCTTTAAGATTCATGACAGTGTACATGATGTTATTGAAAAAATTCTTCTCGATATGCATCACATCAAAGCAGTGTCGTAGAGTCAAATCGCTCCAATACAGTAGCTCCCAGAAAATGCTATCTTTATGCTAATGATGCCAATCACCATAACCGCGAGTTTTCTTTTCATGTCCATTTACACCGACAACTGAGGTTGTTGGTGCTCTCACATGCATAATACTTCGATGTACTTGTTGACCCATATACGTATCTGGTGCAGATTTAGTCAAAACGGTTTTTCCCTTCCAAAAGTTTACTTTGTTTCTTCGTAGCTCATGATTGTCCGGCAAAAATCTTCTGTGACAGTCAAACCAACACGTCTTCCTTCCAGCGGGCAAGTAGAAATAATCTGTTTCGCCCCTACAAATTGGACATGCTAATTTTTCATGTGTCGTCCAACCCGACAACATACCGTATGCAGGAAAATCACTTATCGTCCACAACAAAATAGCTTTTAGTTTGAAGTTTTCCTTAATCAAATCATCATACGCCTCAACACCGTGGGTCCATAAATCTTTTAGCTCCTCGATAAGTGGTTGGAGAAAAACATCAAGACTTGCTCTTGAATGATTAGGTCCAGAATTTAAAACCGTTAGAAACAAATACTCACTATTCATACACATCTCTGGGGGCAAGTTGTAGGGGGTTAAGATCACCGGCCACAACAAATGATTTTTAGATATTCCAAATGGGTTGAATCCGTCTGTACATAATCCAAGCCGCACGTTTTGCATCTCATCCGCAAAACCAGGATGTCGTTGATCAAAGTTTTTCCACTCCGCAACATCTGCTGGATGACAAATAACTCTGTCCTGTGACTCATGCTCAGCATGCCATCTCATCGCCGATTCATTCTTCTGAGATTGGTACAATCTCTTCAATCTGTCACCGATAGGTAGATACCACATTTTACTAAATGCCACTCTTTTCCGCCCCCCAGTACTAGACTTATATCTATCTTTTCCCCAAAACCTGCATTTCTCCAACGCCTTGTCTTCTTTCCAGAAAAGCATACAATTATCGATACATACATCGTATTTCTTCACCGGCAATCCTAGCTTCCTCATCAACTTTTCTGTCTCGTAGTATGAACCAGTTGCCTGATTAGGCTGTGGTAATACATCGCTAATCAATTCCGACCACGAATCCATGCAAACTTCAGCCACATTATGGTCGGTCTTGATGTTCATTTGCCGAGATGCTAATGATAACTGCAAAAGACCATCCCGACATCCTTCATACAGAGGCCTATTTGAAGCATCTAACATTTCGTAGAAATGTTTTGCCTCTTGGGTAGGTTCATCATGAACATAATCATTTCCGCTTTGATCATGCTCATGTGCATAATCATTAACATGAAATGCATCATGAACTATCCCATCATAATTAACATTATAGCCCTCGTAGTTCTTTTCTGGATTAACGGTACTAAAATCATTACCGCTACTAAAATCATTACCGCTATTAAAACGACCATGTGCATAATGACTACTAGTTCCAACTCCTAATACATCCAGATCTTCCCCATGTTGTGCCCAGACATAATATTTTAACATAAAACCTCTATTGTGAAGATGACTTGAAACAGTTCTAGAAGGTTTTGGTCTACAAGAATTTTTGCATTTAAAGCAAGGACAGTAGATCATACCATAATTATTCTCAATAGCGAAGTCTTGACTACATGCGAACCTTATGAACATGTTGACTCCCACCAAAAATTTGCCCGTCACACTATTGGTGTGTGGATTTGTACAGTTGTACATCCACTCTTGGCTTTGATGTGGCCACATTTTTTTCTCGATTTTTTTTGAATTTGTTTCCTATTTTTGGGGGTTTTCTCTATTTTTTTCTTTTTTTCTCAAATTTTTTTTCCCTCAACGATTTGATTTTCAGACTTAAGACAGAGAAGATAAGAAGATTTGTGACAAGTGTTGTGGTATATATTGGAAATTATTTCCACACATTTTTGTGACAACCGAAAATTCGTCACAAATAAGTGACGCTATTGTCACGCTTATGTGACTCGTTTCAATACTTTGTCAAAAATTAGGTGAGAACGTGATTCACCATGTTTTTCTTTCCCCCTCCTATTGCCGACATATATTTCATTTTGTCTTTTTTTGACCGACATCATTTTTGTGACTCATGAGTTACACTTTAGAGGTGTCACTAATCTGTGACAGATTGTGGTGTTCCCAATTCGTCACAGAATTGTTACACTTTATATTCGTCACAATGGTGTCACAAATGTCTGACTACTTTGCGACGACATGCTATTAGTCACGTATGCGTACGTAATTGGTCACTAATATGTGACGATTCTGTGACAGTCTCTTCGAGTCACAAATATGTGACGAATGTGGTACTTATGGAGGTGTAGTCATAAATGTGTCACAAAAAGTCTCAATTCTGTCACAAATTTCTGTGACGAAAAAAACTGTCACAAACAGGTGTCACAAATTACCTGTTTTCTTGTAGTGACTCCAACTTTGGTCGCGCCTTGGACAGTTTGATAGGCTTTGAATGCGACTGAGTTTAGGCTAGAATTAGGCTCATCAACATTCTCCTTAGTGGTCTTGATCTTCCACTCCAAGTCATCGTACGAATCGTCGATCTTATACTTGATATTGATGATATTGGTCCTGTCTTCTTGAAGATCCCTTATATGGATGTTTTGAACTTCTTCAAGCCGACCAAAACGAGTCTCAATAGCTTCGAATTGGTTAGCGACGATCTCGAATCTCTCCTTAAGAGACGAATTCATGGATTTGATGGTTGATTCGATCTCACGAAGGGCGTTTTTAGTGTCCTCCATGAAACGTTGCATCAAAGCTTCAAGTTTTTCTTCTTGGTGAGGTTAATTGGGGTGGTCGTGGGGCTCAGCTGGGGAGGTTGATTCGGTGGTACATTGTTACACCCAGATTTGGCCCGAAGGCAAATCCTGCTCTCGGCCCAGCAAGCTCCAAGGCCCAATTTCTCAAGAGGATAAGATATAACTAGGTATAGTTGCTTTTATTTAATCAAGGGTAACTTTTGTAAATATATATGGTTAGTTTTTAACCATATACACATCAACCCTAGGTTAGAAATCCTATAAATAGTTGTATGACATTTGGGGGAATCCCAAATGCTTTTTCCACCACATTTATGCAACAATACACTTCTAATCTAACCTGCTCGGATTATTCACTAGTATGTGTAACCTGCTCGAAACTTACCTGCTCTCCCGAAACAGCACGCTTTCTAACCCGTTCTCATCTTCCACTTCTCATACAAAGAATCTCGAACCTCTTTTATAAATTTAGTGTAGAACCCGTTTTCCGAGTTCAACATTTGGCGCGCCAGGTAGGGGGTCTTCGAAGATTTCTTTTTATGCTTCAAAATGGTGGATCTCTACAAAGACGCAAATTCCCGGTCACAGTCTAACCAAGCACCGGGAGGAACAGTCACCTCTCCCGGGCAAGTTCAACCTCCGGTGGCTAGCCCATCCGTCACTCCGACTCCCGCCCCACGAGGGTCCGATCAGCCCTCCAGTTCGATATCTGTCCTCCAGCAGCCAAGATCACCTAACAACCCTGCCCCCATCCAGCAAGGGGCCGAGCATCTTGTTGAAACAACCCCGGACAGAATCGAGCCGGCCGGGCCCGATCAAACCGACCTCCGATCAGACTTCGAGCACGTCAGGAATGACTGTTCGCCTCCCGCAGCTAGGCAGGGCCGCCACCAACCAGAAATCAAAACAGAGCACGCAGCCTCCACCGTGGGACCCCAGGCGAAGTACAGACAGATGTTGAACCTATTGATGGGTTGACTGGACAGACAGGATGAGCATGCGCATGAACAAATGCCCACCTCAAGAGCTTGTTCGTGTCGAGCTCAGCCGAGAGCAATGTTCAAATCACCCACGGTACGCGCCAGCTCCTCTCCCACGGTTTTTGATAGGCTGGGCCAGGAAGCGGACCTTAGGAGAATGATCGAACCCCTGCGGGTACGCCACACCAAAGGAAGAAGGGATATGAGCATGCAATCTATATAATTAGACGAGGTCAGGAACCAGATCCGGGAAATGAAGTCGACGATGCACCGCATCATAAGCGCAGCCCCGGAGATCGACCGCGTCCTAGCCGAGACCCAACGAACCCCATTCTCTGAACAGATAATGGCAACGCCGGTCCGCAGCATAACAAAACTCCGTCTCCAGCTCTACGCGGGAGACTCGGACCTGAAGCTATATCTTGCCGCTTTTTCAATCGCAATGGGACGAGTTCACCTTTCGTCAGAGGAACGTGACGCTGGGACTGTCAATACTTCGTCGAGCACCTGTCCGGTCCGGCTTTAGACTAGTTCTCGAGGCTGGAACCAAGATCGATTGAGTCCTTTATGCAACTATCGACCGCGTTCTTAAAGCACTATACGCTTTACATCAGGGACAAAGACTCGGACGGGGATCTATGGGGCTTATCCAAGGGGAAGAGGAGACGCAGTCCGACTACATAGATCGGTTCAAAGCCATACTGCCCCAGATAACGGTTACGGATACCTCGGCCCTCGCTTCTCTAAAGCAAGGCCTATGGCCCGGGTCCAAATTCCAAGAGGAGATGTTCCTGCATACTGCCCAGACTATTGAAGAAGCAATGCACCACTCGGTGGGATATGTTAGGCTCGAGAAGAACCAGGCCAATCACCTGAAAAAGGCCTCCCCGAGTAAGTCACCTTTGGCAGGGGCAAAAGCGAAGGAAGTCACAGACAACACCTATCGAGAACCCAAGCAACACTTCGATCCGGATTACAAGAGGAGACTCTTGACCAACATCATGGGAACCAGCTCGTACATTCCTCCAAAACAATGGAACAAGTACCAACGGCCCTTGGAAGCCAAGGAGCCCTCGGGTGGCCAGTCTTACTGCGAGTATCACCAAATGTACGGTCACTTAACCGTGCAATACCAACAGCTCAAGGAACATCTCTTTGCTCAATATCAAACTAGCGCAGTAAAGGTCACGTCTCCGACTGATTGTGGAGATAAAAGGAAGCCCGAAGAAAGCTCGGCCAAGAACGAGAAAAAGGCCAACAACAATTTCGACCTCCCGGCTCCCCCGAAGCAACAGAAGCCCAACAAAGGAACGGCAGCGAAGCAGGACCCGAGGAAGAGGGTAATGGTGATCATGGAAGGATACAGTATGGCACACGACTCTGTGAGGTCCCTGAAGCAATATGAGAAGCAAGCAATAATCGATCGAGGATGCTTCTAAAGATCCGAGGTAGACATACCAATCATATTTAACGAGGCAGATACTAAGCATCTCGCGATGCCTCATAATGATCCCCTCGTGGTCGAGCTAAAGATTGCCGACTGTGAAGTCGCTCGGGTCCTGGTCGATACTAGGAGCTCGGTCGACCTTATCTTCAAAGACACGCTCCAAAGGATGAATGTTCCAAACGACGGGATCAAACCGCACGTTATGCCACTAACGAGCTTCGACGGTGTAACCACAATGACGATGGGAACGATTAAGCTGATGGTACACTCAGGCAGCATCTCACAAAATGTAAAGTTCATGGTCGTGGATAAGCCGGCCGTGTATAACGCGATTATGGGAACCCCTTGGTTGTTTTCACTTCGGGCAGTAGCGTCCATATATCACAAATGCATAATGTTCCCGACTCCGACCGGGGTGTTCACCATCCGTGGAAACTAAAAGATGGCCAGAACATGTTTTATAGCTGAAAAACACCTGCGTATGGTAAACTTGCACATCAGCTCCCCCGACGAGCCAGACTCCTAGGAGCCGAAACAAGAGTCGACAATTCAAATCAACATCAACCCAGCATATCCTGATCGTCACATCGGCATCGGCACTGAAGTCGCCGAGCCTATCCGCTCCTCTCTGATAAAAATCTTGGGTGATAATGTGGAGACCTTTGCCTAGTCGATGGATGACATGAAAGGGATATACCTGGACATAACCGTCCACGAGCTTAACGTCAATCCTACATACAAACCAATCAAGCAGAGGCGGAGGAAACTCGGTCCCAAGCAAGCACAAGCAGTCAACGAAGAAGTAGCCAAGCTTTTAGAAGCAGAATCGATCACGGAAGTACAGTATCCTGAATGGTTAGCTAACCCGGTGGTAGTAAAGAAGAAGAATGTCAAATGGCGAGTGTGTGTCCACTTTACCGATCTGAATAAGGCCTGCCCTAAGGACAGCTATCCATTACCCCACATCGATCGAGTGGTAGAAGCAACGGCCGGTAACGAGCTACTTTTTTGTTCATGGATGCATTTTCGGGGTACAATCAAATCGCAATGCATCCTGACGACCGCAAAAAGACGGCCTTCATCACTGACCGGGGAATATATTGCTATCGAGTTATGCCGTTCGGGCTAAAAAACGCAGGAGCAACCTATCAACGGCTCGTCAACAAAATGTTCGCAGATTACCTCGGGGACACAATGGAAGTCTATATCGACGACATGCTAGTCAAGTCTGCCTTTGCATCCGACCATGTCAGGCACCTCGCGTATTGCTTCAGGGTCCTGAACCACTACGGAATGAGCTAAACCCGGCGAAAAGCACTTTCGGGGTTACCTCGGGTGAATTTCTTGGGTATATCGTCACTCAAAGAGGGATTGAGGCTAATCCGAAGCGGATCAATGCGATCATGGACCTCCCCTCCCCAAGGAACAAGAGAGAAGTTCAAAGGCTTACCGGCAGAATAGCGGCTCTCAACCGTTTCATCTCACGATCGACCGACCGAAGCCTCCCCTTCTACTAGCTCCTCCGAGGCAACAAGACATTCGCCTGGGACGATAAATGCGAGGAGGCCTTCAAGGAACTTAAGGCATATCTTACGTCGCCACCCATCCTCTCTAAGCCCGAGCAGGGCGAAACTCTTTATCACTACGTATCAGTGACAAGCGCAGCCGTCAGCGGAGTACTCGTTCGAGAGGATCGGGGGGACCAGAAACCGATATTCTATATCAGTAAGTCGCTCGACGGAGTAGAGTCAAGATATCCCACCCTCGAGAAATTGGCCTTAGCGGTAGTTGTCTTGGCCCAAAAGTTACGTCTGTACTTTAAATCGCACACTATCGCCGTCATGTCCTCGCAGCCACTCCGCACCATCTTGCATAGTCCGAGCCTCTCTGGAGGAATGGCAAAATGGGCAATAGAGCCGAGCGAGTATGACATCGAGTTTTGAAATCGTACCTACGCCAAGTCCCAGGTCCTGGCAGATTTCATCACCGAGCTACCGTTCGACTATGTCAACCCCCTGCAGCCCTTGCATGTATAGAGCCTCTACATAGACGGTTCTGTCTCACGTTAAGGAGCGTAGGTAGGTATACGACTCGTCTCTCCGACCAAGGAAGTCCTCGAACAATCTTTCCATCTAGACTTTCTCGCTTCAAACAATGAAGCCGAGTGGGAAGCACTTATCGCCGCCATCCGACTGGTCAAGGTGGTCGGAGCTCGCAAACTGCACGCGTACAACAATTCTCAACTCGTCACGAACTAACTCAACGGTGACTATGACACAAAGGCCGAACAAATGGAAGCATACCGACGACTCACCAGCGACCTTATACTCTGGAATCTCGATAGTTTCCAGATCACGAAGATCCCCCGCGCAGAAAACGCCGACGCCGACGCCCTCGCCTCCAACTCGCCTTCTCCGATGAAAAGAACAATCCCGATCGAAACAATTGCCGATCCAAGCATCCACCTCCCCGAGGAAGTGGCAGAGTCACGATCGTAATGAACGAGGACGACTATGGCCCTATCCCACCCGAACATATCGCCCCCTCACAACCCTCCACAAACCTCGATTGGCGAAAAGAGATAACCGCCTACATAAAGTACGGTGAGCTCCCAATAGATAAATGGGCCGCTCGACGAATTCGCATCTGAGGAGGCCATTACACCATCATCGAGGGAAAACTTTATCGATGGAGCGCAACAGGAACATTGTTGAGCTGTGTAGCCGAGGTCGACATCTTCAAAATTATAGCCCAGAGCCACAAAGGGAATGGAGGAAGTCACGCAGGCGAACGAACCCTCGCTCTCAAAATCAAGAAGTTGGGCTACTATTGGCCAACCATGCTCCGAGACTGCGCCGAGCACGTCAGATGCTGTGAGAAGTGCCAGAGGAACGGCCCGATGATCAGGTCACCAACCGAACCGCTGACCACGGCCACCATCGCCTACCCCTTCATGCAATGGGCAATGGACATCATAGGCCCCTTCCCAAAATCAAGGCAAAAGCGGTTCGTTATAGTCATCACGGACAACTTCACCAAATGGATCGAAGCCGGAGCCTACGCCTGTATCAGGGCAAATGACGTCCAGAACTTCGTCTAGAAGTTTCTCATATGCCGCCACGGACCACCCTACGAGATAATTGCCGACAATGGCTTCCAGTTCATCTCCAACACATTCGAAGACTTCTGTCCGAAATGGGCTATACGCTTAAACAAGTCAACCCCAAGATACCCCCAAGGGAACGGCCAAGCTGAGGCAACGAACAAGGCGATTATCTCCGAGCTTAAAAAGCGCCTCGATGACAAAAAAGGTGTTTAGGCAGATGAACTCGACGGCGTACTCTGGGCGCTCCAGACAAGGCCAAGAGAGTCGACACGGCGAACGTCATTCTCCCTCGCATACGGACTCGAGGCAATGGCCCCGGCCGAGGCCGTCGTCCAGACTCTGCGTAGAGAAAAAAAGCCAGGGGATCCACTCACCAATGCCAACGCAATCTTGGACAACTTGGACTACCTCTAGGAGGAACGCGACTCGGCGCTCCTCTGAATTCAAAACTACTAGCAGGCAGCGGCAAGACACTACAACAAGCGAGTCCACAATCGCAGCTTCGACGTCGGCGACCTCGTTCTGCGCCAGGTCTACGAGAACACCGGGGAGATCAACGCCGAGAAGCTCGGAGCTTATTGGGAGGGTCCTTACAGAGTCACAGAGATCGTCCGACCAGGGGTATACCGCCTTGAGACCATGAACGAAACACCCGTCCCCAGAGCATGGAACTCTCTTTCACTTAAACAATATCACTACCAACCGCGTCTCCCAACCGGAACAACCTGACCTCCCCACATCACTTTACCGAGTCGTCCTCGCACCTCCAAAAAAAAAAAAAAAAAAAAAGAGCTAGTACCCCGTACTTCTGCTCGTTCCGAATGGGCTATCTATCTATCACTTGTAATTTGAACTATGTTTGGCTTGATTCCTATTTAACGGGTACGTAGGTAGTTTCCCCGGAAGTCCAGCCGCGATAATAAAAACCTTTTATTCGGTCTTACGATAGCAAAGCTAAACCTTAATTTTCCCTAAATCCCCGAGCTAAAATCTGTATCGATACTTTGGCCAAGTATCCGACCAGACGAATACTCACTCGTGTTTCCCATAAATGCAGTAGTAAAATAATCTACAAATTCCTTAAATCGGAAGTTAACCCGAATAGGAATTAAAGCCAGGGCGCGACCTGCATGTTTTCCCAAGAACGTCTAAGTAATTCATAAGCCGAATATCCTCGCAAACTTAGCCACGAGACAGAATTTGTCGTAAGTCAGGTTCCGACCTGCAGACAAACCCGTCCGACTATCCAACGCACGAACCTGGTCGGATTCATACAAATACGAGCACGAAATGCCTGAGTATCACACTTAGCCGCATAAATCAAAACATAGAATATAAAGCCCGAGGATCCGTTCCTCGCGAAAAATTAGTTTAACGCGGGTCAAAAAACCCGGGGGAACATCATTACATCGATAGGGTTCATAAGCCACACACGGCCGATTTAAAAGAGATAAAAAAGGGAGAGAAAGAAGGGAAATCCGTGACGTTTTCATCCGAGCGATCATCAAGGAGGAGGAACACTTCAGTGATCGTAAGGAGCCCTGCTCGACCCCTCGCCAGATTCTCGCGACTTGAAGCCAGCTTCCTAGCCACCCTGAAAACGAATCTTTCAGTTAAACATCGCAACAATCATAACCCAAAGACTGTCAAATACCGTTTACCTCGATGAAGATGCGACCGAATCACCGGGCACCTCCTTGACCGGATCCTTGCCCCATGCGAGAGGGAGCCCACTCCCCGCAGTGTCGCCGAGGTCCCCGATCTCTTCAGTTTTGCAGCCGTCGAAGGGTCCTACCACCCAGGATCTTCGAATCTCGTACTCCCCGCTCCCAAGAGGGGAAGGAGGAAGATCGGCCTCATAGGTGTCTGACAGGATGCATGGCTCAGGAGTGAATTCGTAGTCACTGTCCAAGAAGTCTACCCATTCCAGAGCCTCGATCTCTCGTACACAGTGATCGTATTTGGCCCTCACCAACTCTCTATCCTCGGAAAAGATCGTAACCCTGGTCGCCGCTACTAGATCCAGAGTATCGAGTTGAGTTCTGACCTGGCTGGTCCGAGAGGCAATACGCTGGTAATCCCTGTGTTTGACGAAGCATTCTCGGGCTCGAGTAAGGGAAGCCTGACCCTCCTTGACCAGATGATTGCGGACCCTCGCGACGGCCAATCCGGCACAGACGAGACCATGCTCCCGCCTAGAAGATCACAAGCGGGACATTTGAGGTCGGGCGTGATCAGCCAAGCTGGCATTGGCATGCTTGGCCGAACAAAGTCTCCCCTTTATCTCATCGTATTTCCGCTCTACGAGTCTTGCTTTGGCCACCTGATCCAAGAATTTCCTGTGAAGCTCTTTAACCGCAGCGTTCCGCTCCCTACCATACCTCCTCGGCCGATCAAGATATCTTGCCAGATAATTCTTGTTCTTCAGAGTCGCGTTCTCGGCCTTTATGGATTCAAGTTCTCTTGTCAATTGCTTGGTCCGATCAAGGTCCCCCCTCCTCTTCAAGACAATATCGTCATGTTGGGTACCTTCCGAAGGACCACCGTCACACAATAGCTTAGCAAAACAGGCAGGAGTGACCGGGGCGCTCTTGTCCCTCGACCGCACTACCAGGGCGGTCCTGCCCAGTAGGCATTCGCCCCAGCGTGCCCGAAGGACCATCTCCAGCCCCAACAGCGGTAGACTCCTCTGATCCGGATGGGACATACCTGCGCAAATATGCGAGAGGGATACCTTCTTCGTTGCTCTCCTCCACCCGCCTGAGGCGAAAAACTAGCGCGGGCGGAGCCTGGTCAAGATCTATCACTTCCGTTTCACCCCCATCATTGCGAGACCTGAAGGTGATTCGAGAAGGAGAACCACTAACCGGACCGATGCCGGCGGAAGTGGATCTAAGCATGTAAGGGCGACGCATGAAGTTCGCTTGGCCGGTCCATCGACGGATCCTGCGGGCCGACGAATTAAAAACCGGGTCAGAAGAAGGATCTCCAGAAGACATGATTCAAAAAGAGAGGAATTTTAGGGGAGAAAATCATGAGAAGGCTATAGAGAAAGGAAGAAGAAATCGGGAGAAACCAACAGAAATAAGAGCGAAAAGGTGTGGGCGATGCGATCTTATAGCAAAGAGAACGAAGGGTCGCATTAACTAAAGCCCTGAAAATTAAGGCAACGCGTGGTGAGATAGCGAACCGTTTCCAAGAGTGAGAACCCCAATCATCTCCAAAGCACGAGAAACGGCGATGACATGGCAAAAATAAAAGTTTCCCTTCGCATGCATGCTCGATCCAAACAGAACCACGAACAGGTGCCGGACAAACCTTGAAATGAGCAGCCTAGCGTTCGCATGCCGAGCGCCGCTGCGAATCGGGCCTTTCCTACTTCGACAAGCCAAAAAGCGAGCACACCAAGACTTGTCCGCCGAACATAACCAGGCCTTTCCGCTCTCCGAGGCGCTCGCCTGCATGGTCTCGACAAACTCTGTATGCTCGTCCGATCGACTTGGGGGGGGGGGGTCTACTGTTACACTCGGATTTAGCCCGAAGGCAAATCCTGCTCTCGGCCCAGCAAGCTCCAAGGCCCAATTTCTCAAGAGGATAAGATATAACTAGGTATAGTTGCTTTTATTTAATCAAGGGTAACTCTTGTCAATATATATGGTTAGTTTTTAACCATATACACATCAACCCTAGGTTAGAAATCCTATATATAGTTGTATGACATTTGGGGGAATCTCCGTGCTTTTTCCACCACATTTATGCAACAATACACTTCTAATCTAACCTGCTCGGAACTTACCTGCTCTCCCGAAACAGCACGCTTTCTAACCCGTTCTCATCTGCCACTTGTCATACAAAGAATCTCGAACCTCTTTTATAAATTTAGTGTAGAACCCGCTTTCCGAGTTCAAGATACATGATGATGTCGATCACATCCTTGTGTCTCCCAAGATGGTTGTTGTTGATACAAGTTGTGATTGTACCAATTGTTGTAAGGAAAGAGCGGTTGATGGAATTCATGAGGCACAGGGATATAATCCCCATTAGATCTCCTTCTTGGCGTTATTCTTCTAGGGTTTTTGGTGTGTTGTCTATTGATAAACACACTTAAATAAAAAGAAACAAAAAAAAACGAAATTAGCAAAAACAAAAAAAGAAAAAAGGAAAAATAGAAACATAGATTTATTCTTTCTAAAAAATTTGAAAGTAAGCAAACTGGCCCCCGACAACGGCACCAAAAACTTGATATGGTCATAAATTAGGGGTGCAAAAGAGTTTTAAATTTATAAATCCTAATCTGCAAGTGCACTGTTGACAATTATAGTACTCAGGGAGACGATCCACATGAGACTATGTTGTTACGCTACAAATTTATACGACAGAGAATAAGCTAAGAGAAAATATATTTGGTTATGGAGTTTTTAATGAAACAAAGCAAACCAATAAAATTAAAGGATATATAAATCAAAACACGCAAGATAAAAGAAATCAAAAGAACTTATGCAACATAAACTACACCAGTTTTTTAAAGAGATGAAACTAGTGTTCTAGAACTCAAATCACTAATGTAGAATCTTTCCACTTTCGTGGCTCCGAAACTTATAATTCCTATCCTAATAGATTCAACTTTCCATGGTTATTACATGGTGGAATCAAGTTGTAAGATTGAGATTCGATAGCTCACTAAACTCCTTAACTAACTTTTTGAATTGTTAAGACGCATAGCCTGTCAAATACTAGATCCGGTCAGTACAAAAGCTTTTGAAATTAGTACCAACCTAATATCGGTCACTAGGTAGCTAATCTAGATCACGCCTTGAGTATAAATAAAGATAAAGAATTAATCTAGAAATAAAGGCAATAAAGAGGGTAAATATGCAACAAAAGAGCTTTAAAATAATTTTATATCAAACATACAACTACTCTACATGTTGTGAAACATGGAGCAACTAGAGAAGTTGATAAAACGGTAGATTTGAGATAGATAAGTGCTCAGCATAGATGGATCTCGAAGAATAAAGCTTGAGAAGAATATCATGGCCTTCATCGCTCTTTAACAAGACATAAGATGAAGAACTAAAGAGAATGAAAAAAATACATGTTTATTATTTTTGGTGCCTAGGGCTGCTCTCCTTCTCTCAAGAGGCTAAAAGCAAGTATATATAGGTGTAGGAAGAGGTTCTAGGCCGGCAAAGGCTCTAGGGTTTCACTTTGGGCGAAAAAGTCTTTTTGCCTAAAACTGTCCAAAAGTAGCCACGGCACCAGACGGTGGCACTGGTCACGGCCTCGTGTCCGGGATTTAACCTGTTCTCCTTGTACTTGGACTCAGTTAAATGGGCTGGCCCATGGGTTGGATCGGTGTCTTGGCCCATCTTGGACTTGATTCATCTTTGAGGAAGAATGATATGTCTTCAGTAGGTCTTGTATATCTTCCAAATTACAACTCCAATTCACATAATAGCAAACTCCATTGGAAAGCAAACTCAAAGGGCTATCTTCATATGAAATATCATCTCCGTCCAAGAAGGTTTGCTTCTCCGTCCGAGTTGATCTTTCCGACGGGTAACCTCTGACTATCTTTGGAAATTGTGAATTCTTCAAATTTGAAAACTTGAATTGGCTCCTTTGACCATGATAAGTTGTTGTAGTATGAAGAATACTCATTTCGCTTCTTTTTACGCCATTTTTGATGATTTGACCTATATGACTCTTAAAAACCATATATACGAGAAAACTACCTCCTTTGATAGAAAAGCTTATTAAATAGTATATAAAATAGGTAAAAACGGATAGTAAAAGTTGTAAAATACCGGGTATATCAAATGCCTTACTGGGCTTGAATGAAAGCCCATCACTTGCTTAATGGTTTTGAATGAAGAAAACGATGACTCTGATAATCACCGATGCAAATGACTTTGGACAATGGTGGAGAAAGAGAAGACCTTGATGTCTTCATTGATAACACCTAAACCGAGGACTTCACTCCTCCGAAATCCTTTGATTTGAAGAGTTTAGAGAATTTGTTATCAATTTCATGTAGAGGGAAGGATTCGAAGTCATTAAAAAGACTCGATGATCTTTGGTAAACAAGTCGAAGACTAAAGACATAGTGATTTTACGAAGATTAAACAGATTATGATGACAGCTCCTTCGACAAAACCCGATGGCGTTACAAGTCGATTCCAATGTCTCATTTAGAGTGAGGGATTGGAAGTCATCAAAAGCTAACCCGATGTGTTCGATTTCGACGAGGATCCAAAGTTTCCCCATGTAATTTACGATGACTTGATGTTGAAATTTCACTCTCGTGATGAATATTGGGCTTTTAACCCAATTAGTTTCACAAGCTGTTTCCGAGTTTCCCTTTTATGAGCGTCTTTGCGAGGCGAGAACCTAAAACACGATAGTTTGCAATTGAATAGCCATGCATCTTGTGAAACTCGTAGTAGACTGCTTCATCGTACGTATTATCGCTTCGAGTCCAAGTGTTATTCTGCAAACCTCGTCTGCTGCCTCGACCTCGGCCAGCATAGCCGCAGCCTAGTCCAAAACTTGGGGAATCTAGCCGATAATTATGGGCTCCTTCGTATCCTCCTTCGTGCTCTGCGAATTCTAATCCTTAATTATGTTTCTTTGCACTTGGTTGTATCTGAGTGGGAGGGAGTCATAGTTTGCCCTGTTTATGAGCGAAAAACTTCTTTTGCTCCTCGTATCGTGCATGAACCGTTCCTTGATGAAGTACATCCTAGATCGCAGCTGGGGGACGCAGGGCCATCTCTTCCTTGTAAGCGGATCCAAATCTGAGTATTTTTCTAGCGCATGCAATGCTATTGTATTGCTTATTCCTTCTATATTGGATTACACTCCTTTGAAACAGTTTATGAAGCTTCCAAGTGATTCATTCTCTCCTTCAACCATTGTCTAGAGATCAGCATCAGACATTCGCTTCTTGATGTAGATAGCATAGTATTTCTAAAAGAAGTTGTCAACTGGTTAAAGTTGTCAATCGAGTTTGGTGGAAGTCACGAGAACCATTGCAAGGCTAGTACTTTGAGGTTTTCCACGAATAATAGGCATTGTCCAATGTGTTTCTCTCCTTCTCTGAAGCTGGATCATCCTGTTGCTAATGTGAATGCTGTCAGATGCTCAGTGGGGTTAGATTTCTTGTCTTTAGTCGAGATCTTCATGTTTCCAGGGTCAGTAATGACTGCTCTGGTTATTCGTGCTATAAACGAAATGTTATGCGTCTCTTCATAGACTTTATCTAACTCAGGAGCGTGGTTGGTTGCTTTGTGAATTTGAGAGCGGAAATCTCTCATCTCTGCCGCTATTTGCGCTATGTCGACTCTTATTGCAGCCATCTCCTCTCTTTGAACCTGGATGAGCCCTCTGTGCTCTTCTTCCAATTCAAACCAGGGGTCTTCTTCTTCGTTCTGAGAATCTTGATCATACCCGGTGGTAGTATTTATTTACGTAGTCGCCGTTCTGCGAGCAGATACATTCTCATGAGTACGTCTGCCTCCCATATTTTCTAAGTCGATCACCGTTGTCAAAGTTGCTTGAGGTTGTGCGGTTGTAGATGGCGTGACTGCGTCTCGCTCCATGTGTGGCACATTGGTGGAATAGGGTGCAGACTTCATATCCTTGGAGTGTTGATTGGGTTTGTGAAGCTTTGGGCCGAAGGATTGATTCACCCAACATGTCGTCAAAAGATAGGATCTCCCCTTTTGTGATCATAATCTGTCGTTGCAAGGACTCATAATTCCTGGTTGTTCTTCTCTTACTCTGATGTCCTCTAGAGTAGTGTTTCGAGTATCGTCTTCATGCGAAACAAGAATTATGGGGTTACCTCTGCGGATGCTGTTGATTGAGTTTTGGGAATAAATATTGTGTTGTTAGTGTTCCCGGTTTCACCTTCACCGTCTCCGAATCCATCACTGGTGTTGTTGATGATGGGTTGTTGATTGTCGCGATGTTGCTGATTAGCGCGTTGTTGTCCAGCGATGAGTTGTTGTTCGACGACTCGCTGCTGTTCGGCGACGTGTTGCTGTTCAGCGACGTGTTGCTATTCGACAACGCGTTGTTGTTTGTCGCTTGCAGTCATCGTTTGATTTGTTGTTCGTAAGCTTTTTTGTCAGAAAATCTATGGGTCCCCTTAGCCAGCACCAAATTGTGGGAGTCAAAACTTGAACAATTAAACTTGTCAAGAGTTTTGAAGGGAGAAGAGATATCTAGGTGAAACTACAAAAGTGAATAGAATTGTTGTAAAGAAAAGCTTTATTGTTGTTTTGCGTAATGAGTTACGGGTCCCTTCTCTAGGAAAATACAAAAGTATATATTGAAACGACCAAGTTTTTTTTTTTTTTAAACCTAACAATTCTACTACGGAAACCAACAGAACGATTAATTAATTTTCATAAAATAAATAACCAATTCAATACACCAATTAACATGATTTAATATTTATTCCGATCCAAAATATCCAAAAGCATTTCTAACAATTTCTAGCAACCTAAGCAGGTTCTAAACACAACCACAACAAACTAGAGATCCTAATCATCCTCACGTCCCAACCATGATTCCATGATCTCAAACTTTTCCTTTACCTTCAACTCAAAGGGAAAAACAGAGTTGTGTGAGTATTATCATAAATACTCAGTGAAGCGGTCATCCCGTATACCGATTACATAATAGGGAAATAGCATGTCAAATACGACGCGAACAATCAACACTCAACAAATATGCAACAATCAACAATTATGCAATTTTCACAATTTATCAAGTGGTGTCGATCGACACTCCACTTAGGTATCGATCGACACTCCAATACCAAAACCAAACCTCGCGATCACAAAGAGTGGTGTCGATCGACACTGCCACTAGGTGTCGATCGACACCTCTCGCAGAAACCTAGACCGAGTCGAAATCCTCATGAGACTCGGTCTCGTTTCATCGTACGAGATTGATCACGACACAGCCACCACATATCACACATAAACACAGGAATACCAATCATCACAATCACAAATCAATCACACAATCCCTAACAAACTAATCCCGTAATTGCGATCACGCACTCACCTTAACCTTAAACGAAGGAAAGGAACGAGATGACCACAAACAAACGACGAACAGAGCCTCTACCCACTGGTACTGATTGATCTGAGCGATCCCAATACAAAATTGCAAAGAACAATGATCCCATACCCCTTAAACTCGAATAAACGATGTCTCAAGGATTTGTTTGCAACAATCCTCAAGAACGATCGAATTCTCCCTCAATGTCCTACGATTCTCTCTGATTTTCTCCCCCAAAACGCAGCCACGAATTGCTTGAGGGCTTATAAAGGCAAGCCCTAGGGTAAAACCTTAACCGCGAAGCAAACCGAGCGATTAATTTTAAAACCGACCAAACTGCAACACTTGGTGTCGATCGACACCCACAGTTGGTGTCGATCAACACCCCTTACCAAAAATCAGAATTTTGGTTTCGGGATGTTACATATATAGCATCCTAAGTCGGCTTACTTGTTCCCTAAACTATAAAGGAAAATATACGTAAGTCTTTTTCGATTTCCATTATTCTTTGGATATGCTACTTCGGCATCCGTATGGGCTTCGTCGCTCATTCAGAAACTTTTTTACGTTAAGACCTCGGCCTAATATCTTTTGGTCCATAAGTGAGACATTCGTTCACTCAATAACACTTCTCAGCTTAATCATCCCGAAATCGCACTGTCGTCGTTGTGAAGAATATTTAGGGATTTTCATGCAAAAGACTTGAGGGGTTTCCTCAGGAATTACATCTGTATATCATGCAGGAATGGCATTCGTATCTTCCTTCAGGAATGACAATCGTATCATCCTGCATGAATTGCATTTGTATCTTCCTTCATGAATGGCATTCGTATCTGCCTGCAGGAATGTCATTTGTATCTTCATGCAGGAATGGCATTCATATCTTCCTGCAGGAATGTCATTCATATCTTCTTGTAAAAAAGACATTCGTATCTTTCTACAGAAATGACAATAGTATTATAACGCAGGAATGACATTCGTATCATCACGCATGAATGTCTTTAGGTTTTTCATGAAGAAGGACTCTATAATTTAACCATTGACCTCAAAGGTTAAAACTAACCCCAACAATCATTGGGGCACGAACCTCGAGTCATCGATCTATTATCGCCAAGAGCTCGAGTCTTTGAATTAACGGAAGGTGGAGTCTTCATGCCATTTTTCTTCTTCTCTGAATGACGACATCGAGATGGTCCTTTATGGCAGCGGGTCTTACTTGCCGCTACATCGGCTCCTTATCTCTTCGGTTTCACTTGACTTTGGGTCTTTGTTACAAAACAACAAAATATTGTCATCGAGTTAGAACTCGAAGTCATTGAGTTACCCGATCTAAACACTTCGGGTTTAAACCCAAAAGACATCGGTTTACTTAATAAAAAGAAAAATCAGATCAAACCTAAAGTCATCGGATTACATAATAAAAACACATCGGGTTCGAATCCTAAAACATTGGTGCAAACCAACTTTATCATTGAGTCAATGCAGAGACGCATAGGTAGCAAATGTTAAAATTCTTTGCGTCAAAACTAGAAAAGATCCACCGTTGATCTTGATAAAAGACTCTCCCGACACCAATATCACTAATACTATCCAGCTGGGAAGATAATTTTTGGTTTGGTTTTCACCCTCAAGATCAACGGTTAGATGCTAAGTCTTTATACGAAAATAGGCTCCTCCATCTTTATACGAAAACAGACTTTTATTTTGTAATACGAAAACCAACTCTGATGTCTTTATACGAAAATAGATCCCTAAGTCTATTTGTAGAATGAATCCTAAGTCTTTCTGCACAAAAAAACCCTTAAGTCATATTTGAAGAAAAATCCCTAAGTCATTACTGCAGGAAAACCCTAAGTCATTTCTGCAGGAAAACCCCTAAGCCATCTATGTTGGAAAATCCCTAAGGATAACAACAACGCTGCAATTATGGAGCATCGAAGTAGTGAAATGTTGCAGTAATCAAAGTCTTTCTCAATGTACTTAGTGGGCCGATGTCTATTGAGCCAAAGTCTTAACATAATAAGATTCCAGAACCAACGATGAAGCCCGCACAAACGTGACGACGTAGTAAATATGTAGAAGAATGGAAATCGGCGAAGACTTAGAGAAATTTTCTTTATCTTCTAGGAGAAGTCTAAGACCATCTCCAGAGAAATTTTCTTTATCGTTTAGGAGAAGTCTAAGACCATCTCCAGCCCATGACTCTATTTTTCACTCTAAAATATAGTATTTTAGAGTAGGGATTTTCTCCAATCTAGTACTCTATTTTTCACTCTAAAAGAAATATTCTAGATATAATATTTTTCAATTTAGTCCTTGACTTGATAAAATTATACAATTTACCCAATTATTTTATAATTAACAATAATTCACTAAAATCACAATAATATTTTAATTGAAATTTTATTATAGAAATAAAATAACATTACACGATAGAAAAAGACAAAATAATATAATCTAAGCATTAGTATTACCAAATGTTTTCCCACAAATGGTCAACTAAATCATTACGAAGTGAAAAATGAGCTTCTTTATTTTTGATTCTTCTAAATCGACCAAAAAATTCTTGAAACCGATTATTATCATCTCCTACTAATTCAAACTCCGGAGGCGGAGCTTCTCAATCGATTTCAATCGGTGCATCAAGGTCATGCTCATCTTCGATTATCATGTTATGTAAAATGATACATGTAGTCATTATTATCTTAATTTCATTATTTTCCATTAATAAATTTCATCATATTTGAATTTTTTTGTTGCATTTTAATTGTGTTGAATCTGAATTTTGATTATCATTTTATAATTTTGTTAGAAGGCCATTAATCATCTAATCAAAAATTAAAGAACCAATAACAAAAACATATTTTTAATAATAAATATTAGGTGTAAAAGCATCCTCTCTAACCCCACTCTAAATTCCACACAAAACTATTCTAGAGTTGAACGTTTTTATTTATAAAAAGTTACTTTAATTTTTTACTCTAAACTTACTTTTAGAGTGAGATTTAGAATGGGTTTGGAGATGCCCTAAGCCGACTTAGGGTGATATAAATACTCTTGTGCATGTCTTAAGAAACGGATCCACAACTTATTATGAAAAGAGCAATAACAAAGTTTTCTCTTCATCAATTCTATTCACATTTGTAGTTTAACCTATAAATCTTTTATCCCTTCAAAAGCCTTAACAAATCTATTTATGCTAGTTTCGACTCCGACAGTTTCCTTCGGGCAGAAGTCACTTTTTCTCGAGTGTTCAATTTATCATAGATTTATTTCAGGGTTTAATTATAGTTGACTTTCCAATTACCTAAGCAACTTCTCATTTGGCCCATTGGGAGCTCCTTGGGTAGTGTATAGCTTAGCCAATGCAAGACTTTACCAGATTCCTGGTAAATCATGCCTCCATACTTCCTAAATCAATCATAGCAATATGAATGAGAATTGGCCATAATCCCTTTGATATGCATAAGATTTTACCATTTTTTACTATGTTTTAAGCACAATTTTAATAAAGAAACGATTTGGTGATTTGGTTTTTGTATTGAAATACCATTTTAGTATTTTCTTTGGTTTTGAGAGCTTTATAGGAATTTGGAGCATTTTGAACCAAAATAAGTGAAAACAAGCATTATCGAGAAAATATAGATTTGGACCATCATATGTTCTGCCTCAAATGGAGATGTTCCCACCATTGGATCAAGCTCAAAGTTTAACAAAAGATAGAGGAGGATCTTAGATTTAAATAACATATTCGATCATGGAAATCGGACGGTTTGATCACGAGATATACCCATATTAAGAAATGTGGATCGTGCAGCCTCGAAGCAGAAGTAAGCGCATAATGCGAAGAGAAGTGATCCATCGATGACCCCCCACGTCTGACCGTCCTTAAGCTCCTGACTTTGCAGATTTTCACATCAACAAAGCGACGGATCGATCGAAGGAGATGACTGATCGATCGTTGCTTTTGAAGAAAAAAATTACTTTCTTTTTTGGAGAATATTCCCAAAATCTCTTAACGATTTACCCTTGCTGAGCTCTACACATATAAAAGGGGAAGAGATGCCACAAAATTAAACATGCCTTCATCACCTTTCACCACTTCACACACAAAGCCATTACAAAGCTCTCACCGTTTGAAACCCTATAAGAAGACACAAAGCCAAGGAGGAGTTTTTGTTGATTCTTTCATTACAAGTTTGTTAACGAGACGAATTCTCACAATTGTATCACATAGAAAAAATTGCTAAACCCTTTCTTATTTATATATGACATATTTATTAAATCCTTTTCATGGTTGCGTTCTTCATAATTGAGTAGTTTTATTGTTGGGTTATGGGGATCTCTTAAGGGGTTTTCATGGATCGATAAATAGGAAATTGTTCATGCATAGGATTTAGTAAGTCTTCATCTACACTTATGTTAAATGCTTATCACTTATGTTACGAAAGTCGACTTGCTGTTTGATGTAGATTTATTTTGATTGATTAGATGAGCTTAGAGTTTTAACCTGCAATAGTTGAGTTAAGTATCTAGGTTAACATATCGAATCTTGATCATTTATGCATATATATTCTTTCTAATTGCTATTGCGAGAGTCGAGTTGTTAGGTTTTTAAGATATATTTAACCATCACTACGAGAGTCGGTTGATTATATTATTAGGAGTATTCGAGTTAGAAAAATAAATTGTTACATACCCGCATGAATTCCCGGATAAATTGGCTTGTGAACCCTAAGATTTTCCAAACCCAATGTTTGTCCTTATTGTTTACACCCTACCCTCGACGAAGCTCTTTCCCAAACTCACCAACCAACGAGTCACTCTATTCCTAGCCTTGACCATATCGAGATTCGTCGAGGCGTATGGTCAAATCCCATGCCCTGACTATATAGCACACATATCCTAATCATAGCCCAACATGATCATATATTGAGTCCCTTTTGAAGATTTTTCGGCCTTTGAGTCTCTCTTGTAATCTCACCTATGAGTCCTTAGCTAAATCGCTCTGATCCAACTAGATGCTCTGCCATTACACCTCAGGTCAAGCATAGGCTTGTTCAACCGATCACGTGTTACTTCCAGACTGAAGCCGTTTTGTCTCTCTATCGAGACCTTACTTATCCGTAGACAGATTCTTTCTAGGTTAGCATTGATGCGATTGATGCAGCTATATTGTCCGTTTGAACCTTAGCGAAGGCGTCATCAAGGCACCCTGAGGCCGTCTCTAGCTTCCATTAATGTGCTTGTCAAACCCTGGTCGAGGGACCATCGAACTCACTCTAAGGGTGTATCAATGCCTTATCGAGGCGTCATTGGTGCCCTCTAGAGGCGTCATCGATGCCTTGTAATGGTGCCGAGTCGAAACATCATCAAGGCATCCTGAGGCCGTATCGATGCCCGACCCTTGACGCTACCATTACCCACACCCAATGGCGAATCTAGAAATCATTTTCACCCGGTGCAAAAACTTAAATCTAATGAGTAACACAACATAAAATAATAAATCAAGAGGGACATTCAAAAAAATTCGTAAACAATCACACTAATTTTGATAAAGTAATAGTGGGCAAGTGCCCCTCACAAATCCTTACTACATTCGCCACTGCCCACACCACTACTTCTATATATCCATGACTACATACGACTGAAAAATCCTATGAAAACAATAATAGGAAAAAACTATAAAGAAAGTATTAGGTATGGATCACGCCTTATCTTGGCCATGAACCACTCTTCTTGGGACTTGGGTGCTGAGGAATAGAGAATCATTGAAAACACTCACCAGAATATTTGTTTAGATTTGTCCTTGCAATATGATTCACTAACAAAAAGATCTCCTAAACTTTTGACAATGGAAGAGGAAAGATGGTAATTAATCTCTTAATCAAATCAATACTTCTTGACGAAGAAATTTGTGAAATGGGGCCAAAGAGCATGCACATTTCACAGATTAAATGGCACCAGTAGCAGCCGATGATCTTAACTATGAATAGCCCTAAGAGATGGCCGCTGCCAATCACACTTGGCATTAGATTGCACGAAAAGCACTTCTTTAGCATCATTTTTGCCCTTTCTCATTAGGATATTAATGTTCTATGTTGAGCTATCATCATATCTATTCATGATATAGATTTCCTTCTTTAAACTCCTCTAGATCAAATGATAAGTCTCTATTGGGTGTTATGTAGAAGGTACAACCTAAATCCATAACCCATTCATCTTTGGAGTTCTTAATGCTTGCACTGATAACAGTAGGTTGCTTAATTTTTTCTTGTTTTTTCTTGTCAAACCTATCAAGGCAATCTCTTTTCAAGTGAGATTTATTTCCACATGTCCAACAACTTTTTTCACCTTTGGTCTAGATTTCGGCCAGGGTATGCTTTTAGATGAATCTATTATCAAGCCATGTTTGAGTCTTCGATTACAATTGTTACTAATATACTTTGTCTGATGAATCACTCATTGATTAATTGCAAAGCAAGAAATTAAGAAGAACAAGAAACGTCCTTGGCAACCATCCATCTTGAATAACCGTGAGATGTCTAAAATGAGAATTATAATACAAAGAAAACACAAAATTCAGCAAGTCCATGACGCAGAACGCTTGATAACAGGTTTCATCTGTTTGTCTTCTTCAAGAGAGATCATTCCGATATGCGAAGGATCTTCAAGCAACATCTTTGCAACCAAGTAACCTGCGATTGACCATGTCTGGAATTTCCTTGCCTGTTTTCCAATGTACCTTCCTTGCTTACCATCATAGTATTCCGGCCAGCAATCTCTGTGAAGCCGTGACTCAATTAGATCAATCGCACGTCTCGCGATCTGTGGCCGACCTGTCTTGATGCAAGCCGCCGTGAGCATCCACAGCAATACTGCACACAAAGACAAAGCGATAACGGTGGACTTAAACACAACCAAACCAAATTAGTAACACGGACCGAATGGTCAAGAGGATATATAGGGCGACTAGAAGCAAAGCCAAATAAGAGTAATCCACATGTTTAGTGCAAAGAATGCTAACCTGGCCAAGATCCGCCATTATGGTAGCTCCACCGAGTGTTCTTGGGATCACAACCAGTTACAATCCGCCATTCGTGGCTCTCGATGCAAGGGTAACATATCTTGAGCGGCATCTCACCAACTAGCTCCTCCCAACGGTGCTCGAGGAGGTCCATTATGGCCATTGACTGATCTGGAGTTGCCAGAGACGAGAGGATGGAGACACAATTGCCTAAGGAAAACCACCTGAAGTCCATACGGGCCGGGCTAACATTACCAACAAAGTATCCTCCTCGGAGAGGCATGAAGTCGAAAACCCAATCTGGAATCGAATCTGGCATCACGTTGAACTTGTTCACCGCTGTGTGTGAATACTCCTCGGTCTTGTACCTTCACAATTTTTTATTTTATCATTTAGTCACATAGAATCAGATATATTATACGTGTTGGATCATTTCAAGGTTACTTTTACCTGTAGATATCATTGAGTTGCTGGAAGTCGAGCCAAAAGTAATTGCGCATATGGAAACTCAGGGCGTGAAGTCTCTTCACAATCCTCTCTATGAACTCTCTACCTTCCTCATCGGGTTTCAGCATTGATAAGGCACATCTCAGCGCCATGAAAAACAGAGCTTGAATCTCAATCGGATATCCATAAACACCCTACACATCAATATTTGGTTATATGTGTGAAGAATCATATAAGATTTATTTATGCTCGTTTACCACAAATAAGTTCTTACCATTCTTCTATCAACCATGGAACAACCATCAGCACAAAGCAGCGTAGGGAAGGTATCGAATCCTTCGGACAAGCAGAGTGATAGTATAAGCCTCATTCCCTTCTGACACTCTGGTGTTTCAGACAGAGTCAAATCTCCAGTAGATTTCGTGTAAGCACGGAGAAGTATGATCCACCAGAACCCTGAATCCACCGGTGCCACTCGCCCTATAGCGCTTTCTCCGAAATCTGCAACGATTGTGTCGGTTTTACGGACTGGATCATGAAGCACCTTGAAACTTGCTGGCATAACACCTTCCCCGAGCTTGAACCGGTCAACCCGTTTCTCCCAACCTTGAAGTTGAAGTGTTTTAAGCAAGAAGTTTTTCACTATATCAGGCTCTCCGTTCATCAGAAACGCCAGTGCACTCGGTACAAAGTCCCGTACGAACACCTACACACAAACGCAAATAACAAAAACATAAAATAAACTTGTAACTAAGAGAAAGTTGCTTAATGTATAGAATTATTATTGGTGTCTCATTTCTTTGCAAATATAGTAAAAACTTTGTATTGATTGTGTTGAGGCACGGTCAAGTCTGGAATCTTGATTTTGTATTGGTGTTAAATTGTTACCTGATCGTAGTTCAAGACCTCCTCTGAGGCATGGTCATAAGCTGCAATGGTACCAACCGGCAGACCACGGAAGAACACCATTGACCTTCTCAAGGCTTCCCAAGCCTCAGCAACCATTGGATGTGGCTCGAACGAGTTCCGAGCACAAGAGAGAGGCGTGTCCAGCATCGACCTGCTTCCGGGGGAATGAGCCATATCTAGAAAGCTTCCTTCTCTCGTGTAACCAGTCGATAGCTCGCTCATTGACCTCTCGTCAAACGATCTTTTCCGTTCAATCTTCAATCTTGGCTTGTCCAAGGCCCGAGTCAGATCGAAATCGTCCATCTCGGATAGAGAAGAATGTGATCCCACGGCTCTAAGCCCCAATGGTTCCATTTCTTTGGTTTTAACGGACAGAACAAGATCTATTGGTTCAGTGCAGACATAAACAACAAAAGGATTAGTTATCAAAAGTTTTGTTAAATAAAATGTGTTTACTTTATTATAGCCATTGATTTTGAAGCTGTCTTTTTGTTACAGAATAATACATTTGTTTTTTTCCTCTGTTCTATCTTTATGTAACAGCTTTATCCAAAAACAATTCAAGATCGTTTAGACACGAGAGATTAAGAGGAAAAAGACAAAAACATGAGAAAGCAAAACTTATCTAATGATAAAGAGTTCCAAAAATAGTGTGAATTCAATTGTGGATAAAGCCGATTGATCTTGGAAAATCTACATACCTAATTGTGGTTAACAAATAAAAAAAAAAACAGATCAATCAAGATCCATGAGAATGCTATCAGAGACGAATAAAAGCTGAGAAACCAGATCTACATCTTCACAACAAACGAAACATATACACATAATGGTTTAACAAAAGTGAGTGAGATAGAAGTAACCGAACCTTAAGAGAAGGCGGAAGCGTGGA
The DNA here is from genome assembly GCA_963576765.1 of Draba incana. Taxonomy (NCBI): domain Eukaryota; kingdom Viridiplantae; phylum Streptophyta; class Magnoliopsida; order Brassicales; family Brassicaceae; genus Draba; species Draba incana. The sequence continues at coordinate 17,146,766 of OY755211.1, read as the reverse complement.
GAATACGTACCGGCGGTGGTAGAAACGATCGTCGCCGGCGACGTCGCCGGAGAAAGGGAGAGAAAGGGTCAAGTGAGTGGAAAAAGGGGAAAAAAAGAGTCATGAAGAGTAAAGCTGTTATTATATAGAGAGAAGGAGAGAAGAAGAAGAAACAAAACGGGCTTGTTAAAGAGACCGAACATCAAAACGGGTCTGGTAAGAAAATGTCGACGAAAGAGACGGAGTTTACCGGTTATAACCGGTGAAATTCTGATTTGGACATTGGATTTTTCGCTTCGGATACTCGATTTATCGGTTTCCGGTATTTTGTTTTTAGTTTTTAATTTGATCCAAAAGACAAGTATCAGTGTTGGACTGGTAGCTTGTCAGTCGGTTAGGTGGGCAATATAATAAGTATATATGCCACATTTTACTTAATTTTTAGGAATTTGCTTGGTAAGATACTTTTTTGTAAATATATATATATATATATATATATATATATATATATGTAAACAACACTTTATACGGGAGGTATACATTTTCCCTAAAAATATTTTCTAAATTTCTAAACTGTTCTCACGAGGCACACTACGTTTTTTTCTCTGGCTCTGTACTTGTCTCAAGGTAACCGCCGATTTGCTTCGTTTCAAATTCTTCATCGTCTTCTTCCTCTTTACGAATCCTTTGAGCGATATTCGATTTTTTCTCCAAATTTCTGTTCATATGGAAGACGACGAGAATTGGAGAAACGAGATCGATATCGGTGGGCTTAGTCTGATTGATGAAGATGATAACCTCCTATTCTCGTCTGATCTCGATCTCGATCCCACTAGCTATCAATTCTCAGGTTATTCCGATCTCTTTTACCAATTAGGTTTATTTCTTTAAATATCGATTTCGATTCGGGATCGATTCTCGTTAAGGTGATTCTGGAATTTCGTTAAATTCGCATTCCTCGATTGTTAAGAGTTTCGTTGAATTGATTCTGCTTCATGATTGTTCAATGTGGAGGTTTATAGATTATTCTTGTGTTTATGATTGTTTCTAGATTTGAGCTTAGTGTTTATCATTTCTTGATTTGGGAAGCTGGCATTGAATCTGAACTCTATGGTATTGATTTTTTTGACATTTTGCTTACATTTTCTCATGATTGATGCATATACTAATAAGGAAGATAGATGTCTTGATTTATTTGGAGATACAAATAATTGTGATGACGAGAAGCTAGTCTCTACATTAGAAGGCAAAGAAGAAGTGCTCTAACCTCATGCATCACCTGAACCTCATAAGATGATGAAGTATAACCTGCGCAAAAGTCTTGCTTAGGACAAAGCCTTTTTCACCAACGCATGCAAGTTTTTTGCTTGTTTTCTGTGGATTTCATTATTAAGTAATGCATTGGATTTTATTATTAAGTAATGAATTGAGAGCAACAGAAGCAGTATCTAGCCCAAGTAAGAGTTCTTTCTATTAGGTAGAGGGAAAAGGAACTAGCTTTGCACTTTTAAGTGGATATATAAGGGTTTCGTGCATTGGTATCTCTCTATGATTATGTTTCTATTGTTTTTGGTGAAGAAAGAACTTAAAGCCTTAAGGGTTCCGCTTGGAAAGAATCAATGTCTATTACCACGAATCAATTATTTGGATTTGTGTTACGAAATTTGTGTTTGTGTTTGATGTTTTTGTGTTGAAGGAGGAAGACTGTGTAATGTATAAGATTTTGTTTATACACCAACACGATCCATGATAGTCTATCCATGAAGCATCGTCCATGATAATATGTACATTGATGAAAATTTTGTTTATTTCATTACATCTAAAGTTACAAAATTTGTGTTTGTGTTGGTGTTATTGGGCTAAGTGTGTTTAGCCCAAGTCCATTAGTTTAGTTTGTGATTAAACCTAGATACCTTGTACTATATAAATGTGTAACTCATGATTAATAAGAGGCATAACACATTTCCGCTCGCATTCTGACATGGTATCAGAGCCGAAACCCTAATTTTTTTGCCATCTCTGTTTTCTTTTGTTCTCCGACTTGATTTCTCTTTGCATCAAGATCATTTTCTTCTTTCCAAGACTCTTTTCTCTTTGTTTTTCACTTCATCATGCCGAACGATGCTGCAAGTGGTACGGTTTCTAGTAATAAGACCTCTGAATCCACGATTTTGAATGAGTATTACTTGAATCCTTCGGCTGATCCAGGAAACGTTATTTGTTCTGTTCTTCTCAACGGTTCTAACTATGAGAGATGGGCTAAAATGATGCGTAATTCTCTCAAAGCTAAGAACAAACTTGGTTTTATCAACGGTACGACGGTAAAACCACGTGTTTCTGATGTTGATAAGAGCATGCTTTGGGGTATTGTTAATTCAATGTTGGTTGCTTGGATATTGAATACGATTGATCCGAAGCTTCGAAGCTCTGTTTCGTGTGCTGAGACAGCTTATGAGCTGTGGGAGAGCTTACGTGGTCGGTTCTCTGTTGGAAACGAAGCACGCATCTATGAACTCGAGGCAGAGCTTGCGGGTTGCAAGCAAGATGGTCAATCAGTTCAAGATTATTTTGGTCGATTAAAATTGATGTGGGATGATTTAGAAGATTATGATCCTATCTCAGATTGTTGTTGTGGTGTGATTGATTGTGACAAGCAGAAAGAACTAATTGCTAAGCGTCAACGATCTCGCAAGTCTCAGTTTCTTATGGGATTGGATGGTGCTCGTTTCGGAACCACACGTTCCAACATATTATGTATGCAACCTCCTCCATCTCTTGATAGCGTGTTCGCTATGGTTGTGCAAGAAGAACGTCATCAAAATGTTACTCGTATTTCTGATAATCGACCTGAAGGTGTTGGTTTCTCGGCTCTGGTCGTTTCTTCTTTCGGTCGTGGTCGTTCTGTTTTCCAGTGTTCTCATTGTGGGAAAACGGGTCATGAAGTCTCACGATGTTATCAAATTCATGGTTTCCCCGATTCTGGTGGTCGTGGTGTTGGTCGTGGTCGAGGTGCGTCTACTGCTACTCGTGGTCGTGGAAATTCTCCTGGTTATGGGCGTGCTAATAATATCCAGATTCGAGAGTACTCAGCAAATGCTAATGTGCAACACACCATCTCTGATGATGATCGTCAAGGGCTTCCTCTTAATGATGCTCAATGGGGTCAATTGCTTAGTTTGCTGATCAAGGACAAGCTAACGTCTTCTAATCGTCTTTCAGGTATCGTTTTGGACACAGGAGCTTCCCATCATATGACGGGAAAGCTTGATCTTTTATTTGATGTTTTTGGCATTGTTCCATTTCCTATTGGTTTGCCTAATGGCACTACTACGATGGCTACTCGTCGAGGAAAATTCAGTATTGGATCCTCTGTTGTGTTATCCTCTGTTTTATATGTTCCTTATTTGACCAACACACTTCTCTCAGTGGCGTCTTTGTTGAAAGCGAAACCGTGCATTGCCGTCTTTACTGATAAGCTGTGTTACTTACAGGACCAGTTTACGAAGATGCTTATTGGAGCCGGTAGTGAGTGTGATGGTCTCTACATTTTTCGCGAAGCTGTTGAAGCTCAGGCTAATGCAGTGAAGCAGACTTGTGGACGTGAGCTTTGGCATCAACGGTTGGCAATTTCTAAGTTATCTCCTTTGATTAGTTTTGGTACTTCTAGTGATGTTTCTTCTGGTCCTTGTGACATTTGTGTACGTTCAAAACATCCTCGTTTTTCTTTTTCGGATAGTGATAATAAAGCCGATGCGATTTTCTCTCTTATTCATTGTGACGTTTGGGGTCCGTATAGTGTGTCTACGAATTGCGGATCTAGATATTTTCTTACAATTGTTGACGACCATTCAAGAGCAGTTTGGGTTTCTTTACTTCGTACAAAGAGTGCAGTATCTGCTATTCTACAAAAATTTTGTTCTATGGTAGAACGTCAATTTCGCACAAAAGTTCGTATGGTCCGTAGTGATAATGGATCTGAATTTATGTGTCTCAAGTCTTATTTTGCATCTCAAGGCATTATTCATCAGACGTCGTGTGTTGGGACACCGCAGCAAAATGGTCGTGCTGAAAGAAAACACCGGCATATTCTTAATGTCGTTCGATCACTTTGGTTTCAAGCAAGTCTTCCTCTTGAGTTTTGGGGAGAATGTGTGCTTACTGCTTGTTATCTTATTAACCGCACACCGTCAAGTGTTATTGCCGACAAGACACCGTATGAGATTTCAAATCACACTCCACCATCTTTTGATCATATTCGTATTTTTGGGTGTTTGTGTTACGCTCATAAAGGAACCACGGTTCGTGGTAAATTTGATGAACGTGCAACTCGTTGTGTCTTCTTAGGATACCCTTACAATAAAAAAGGATGGCGTGTTTTTGATCTTGAGTCGAAGAAGTATTTTGTCTCCCGGGATGTCGTTTTTAATGAACATGTTTTCCTGTATCCTTTGCCCCTACAACCTGATCCTCCAAAGATTATCTCGCCGTTGATTGTTGAAGAAGATGATCATGTCTTTACAATGCGGCCGATCGAAAGGGGGAGTATCAATGGTCCTACGCTGTTTCTCGAAAGTGGACCGACCGGTCCATATCCAAGACCGGTCGATTTTCAAGGCTGTGGAACCGGAACGAATGCTCTGGAAAAGGGACCGACTGATCCATTCCCCCGACCGGTCGATCCTCAAGGTCCTGGAACCGGCACGGAGGCTCTGGAAACAGGACCGACCAGTCCATTCCCCAGACCGGTCGATCCTGTTGGAGCAACTACGTCGCAAGCAACTATTTCCTTGGTCTTGAAATTGCACGTAATGTTGACGGCTTGTTTATTTGTCAACGCCGGTTTGCTTGCTTGTCGTCCTTCGTCTATTCCTATGGATCAAAACCATAACCTTGGTCGTTCGTCAGATGAGTTTTACGTTGATCCTTCTCAATATCGTCGGATCGTGGGCCGTTTGATTTATCTTACTCTTACACGTCCGGAACTATGTTACTCTGTTCACATTCTTTCTCAATTCATGCAGAATCCAACCACTGCACATTGGGATGCTGCTCTTAAGGTTTTACGATATTTAAAGGGAACGCCGGGACAAGGTTTGTTTTATAAAGTTGGCGGTGATTTGAAGCTCTCTGGTTTTTGTGATGCAGATTTTGGTTCGTGTCCGCTTACTCGTCGTTCTATGACAGGCTATGTTTTCTTCCTTGGTGGTTCTCCTATATCTTGGAAAACCACAAAACAAGATACAGTTGCTCTCTCCTCTACTGAGGCCGAATACAGGTCCATGTCATGGACAACTAAAGAACTTAAGTGTCTTCATGGGCTTCTTCATTTCTTCGACATCGCACCGGTTGGTCTTGTACCTCTGTATTGTGATAGCAAATCTGCTATGCATATCGCTAATAACCCTGTTTTTCATGAACGGACTAAACATATAGAAAGAGATTGTCATCATGTTCGTGATTCTATTTAAGCCGGTCTTCTCAAGCCACATTTTGTTCGCACAAATGAACAGGTCGCTCACATATTTACTAAAGCTTTGGGGAGTGTTCAATTTCGTTTTTTGTTACGCAAGTTGGGCATTTCTGATTTGCATGCTCCAACTTGAGGGGGAGTATTGGGCTAAGTGTGTTTAGCCCAAGTCCATTAGTTTAGTTTGTGATTAAACCTAGATACCTTGTACTATATAAATATGTAACTCATGATTAATAAGAGGCATAACACATTTCCGCTCGCATTCTGACAGGTGTGTTGGTTTGTGTTAAGTAGGAAGAGTGTGTAAACCAAGCTTTGGACTGTTTAAGAGGTGAGATTAGATTTGCTGTAAACTCTTGTAACTTTATATGAGATTAGATTTGCTTTAAACTCTTGTAAGGATAATTAATGAGGAAACAAACAATATGTGTTTCTTAGGTTTGGGTTTTACCTCTTCTACTTTGGAAAATAATTTGTAATTCCTTGTCATTATCTAATACGATTGGCCAAAAAAGTGCAAACAAATCACACAAAGGTATCCACGTAAACTAATCCACCAAACCTAAACCGTCATACCATCCCTCAACTCCTATCCACCAAACAACATCCATGGGAAGCGTATACAGATTACATACTAGTTTCTCTTAACAATAAACCAACTCATATTACTGAACTTGGTTATGTTATCACTCCAATCAATAAATTCTGTTAAATTTCTGAACAATAAATCGTATTCAGCTTACATACCAAGTCAAATCCACCATTAATATTAACCAATCTTGTGAATGTTTCAGTTTACAACTCAATGGTGCTAATTTCTCTTAACAATAAATCATCTAATATACTCATGGTGTTGTCCCTCCAATTAAATTCGATCCACTACCAATTAATAGTACAATTATTAATCCATCATTTTTACCAACACAAACAAACAATTAACAGGAATCATTTTTTTTATAATAGTAGTAATACATATCATCCATCCCAACATTCAAAGGCATACCCGAAAGCAAATATATAACAAACTCAATCCTAAAACAAACTCTATCCATATGAAGTGTCCACCAGAAGTTGTCCACCAAACACCGTCCACCAGAAATTATCCACCAGAAGCTCGTTACCAGCTTCTTTAATCTCAAGAGAATGAAAACCTAAAAACAAAAACCAATCCATAGATGGAAACCGCAATTCCTTTGTAAATTGTTCCAAGAGATGAAGGAAAAGACCAATCGTCACAAATCATGTGATATTCATAAGCAAAACAGAGGTAAAAACTAATCTTTTCCTTTTTTTTTTCTTCTTTCCTTCACCACCATTGTAATTGATTCGCTCGTGTCACAATAGCTAGTCATATCCCATTCAAACCTCTTGATACTGCCACCTAGTTTCAAGCACCAACAATATAACAATCCATTTCATTCCAACCTTGTGGCAAATGATATTCCAAATTCAATTTTGATTTTCGAATGACACAGTCTAAGTTTTTATGCCTTCACATAAAGCTCCAAACTTTGGTTAAATCCAATCACTCAACTAATCAAAATTCCAAATCAAAATCCTTCAAGCTCTAAACTTTATTCTATTTTTTTTCCATATTAACAAATTCCAAAAACCCAACAGATCTGGTTTCAGTTACATACGAATAAAACAGAGGAATGGTTTTATGAAGCTGAACCTGGAAGAAAGTGGTGGAGACGGCGGCAAGGAAAGTGGCGGAAGCCCAGAGGAAAGCACCGAGAGCGATGACGTGGGCATGGTTATGTCGGGAAGAAAAGTAAGCGGCTAAAGGGTAACAAGAAGACTGAACAATAGGCCGAAACAGAGTTAGAGTCCCAAGAGCAGTTGGGTCCATGTGTAAAGCTTCTCCGACTTCTTTGTAAACTCTTGGAAGCAGAGACTCGTCGGCTCTTTCCATGATTCCGGCGAGATATACCAGAACTAATGTTAGAGTCTCCGATTTCATTGCTTTCTCCGGTGAAATCTTCGTTGGATTGAGATCGATAATCTCTGATCGTACAATGGAGATTTGGTTTCTTTATCGGGAAGTGAAAAGTCAAAAAACTGTAAGTACGAAAGATTGACGAAGGAGTTTGCAGAGGAAGAACAAGTGAAAAAAGGAATGAGGGTGTTTTTGTAAATAACCTAAGGGAAAGTATACTTCCCTTAGGAAGTATATTTATTGTTACCAACTTCTCAAAAAGTATCTATAGATGTTAAAAGCCTTAATTTTTAATAGAGTGGCAGCTTCAGTAATATACTACTTATCTTGAGATTACGGAACATATGACATCTTTTTTCTTTCTTGACCCACCTCCTGATCATGAGGGCTTCAATCCTCGACGCTGTTGCAATTCGTTCAGGTTTTTGCTAGATTAATCTCTATTAATCAACCTAAGCGCAATTCTCATTCCTAGGATCTAGGGTTTGTAAACTTTAAATCTGATGAAACGGATCTCGAATATACCTGGAGTTTGCAGCAGAATTGAATCAGGAAATTGAGATCTATAGCACTTCAAGTGTAGTGCCTCTATCGATAGTCCACACGCACACAAATAGGAATCCGCAGGGATGCTAGTTCCTGGAACCGGATCTTTTAGGGATTCTGTTTCTTAAAGGCGGCTATCACGAAAAGGGTTTTCTCAAAACTCTATCTCCAGGTCGTGACCTATATCTCCTATATATAGGTCCTGGAGAAAAACCTAATTGATCCTGAACCGATTCAGAATCAATTAAGTTACTAAACCGAAATCTTATTTCGGTTAAACCCTAGCGTCGATCGACACTACTATAGTGTCGATCGACACTGCCTTTAAAACATGTTTATAATGTGTATCAAATACACATCATCTAGATCATTACATTAATGATCATTCCCTTATAAAGTGAATCCTATTCGCTTAGGTGTGTGACCCTGTAGGATCATATAATACTAGTAATGAGTTCATAACTCATAGATTATAAGCGGCTTCTAGCAAAATGTAATGACCACCTAGTATCATATGAATGTCTGATCTCGACATCACAACTGTCACTGGAGTGAATACAAGTATGATTTCAGGACATTCCCAACAACCTCCCACTTGTACTGGAATCAACTATTCCAATAATCCCTTCGTCTCTATATCTCGATATGGCATAAGGCAAGATCCGTGTCATCCTTATTACAGCCATTATCACGTTCATCGAACTCCGATTTATACTGAACAAAAACAAACGACTGACAATCACCTCGTTTAAGCGCGGCCACGCATTTCTCAGTATCAAATCTTCGATGGGCCCTGAGATATTTATCTCCTGTTATAAAGGAGGGACAAATCCCATCTTGTTCCATCCCTGTTCCTTCACACACTTCATGATACGCCCAATCAATGCTTTTATAGTCACCTGTTACGGATAACGTTTGACAAAGTCAAAGCGGACCAATTCATATGTAAGAAATCATGATGAACTCAGGTCTAAGGACTATACTCTATAGTCGTAATGGGAAACTCTTATGACACTTATATAACTATCCTGTAGAGTTCCCATTAGCGGGTCATGCCCGATCATATGTTCTCCAACATATATCTATGTGATTGACTTTAATACTCTTATTAATGACTCCATGAAACTTAGTTATCAGTCACCTCACATGCCAGTCTCACGCGGTTGTCAGTGTCCCACTTTAACAACCTCGACCAGGGACAAATATAATCTATGTCATTTATCACTTATAGGGTTTCATGATCAAGTCCTCAACTTGATGACCTATAAAATGCCATAAATTACTTTGGGACTATTATTCAATTATCCAATAATCAAATAATACATGAAACAATTTCATTATGACATAACCAAAGTATGTCAACATGAATATCATAACATAACTAAATCCTTTATAACTCCCACTAGAATTAAGATCACATCTTAATATATCCAATACCTACAGCAAGAGAGTGAAACTCATGCTTAGGTCGTGAGAGAGGCTGCAGTGATCTGCTTGGAACCCTTTCCAACAAACCGCAGGCTGTGGTGCTTTGCTTGGAACTCTTTCCAACAAACCGCACCGCAGTATGGACACAAGACATAATCAGGTTCCTACCAGAAATTGTCTTTGTCTGTCTAACCACTCTCATCAGAAACCATTACTTCCTCAGTTCACCAAGCTCTTATCCTCAGTATTCCTCAAATACTAGAGAATATTTTTGGTAACTGTCCAGTGATTTTCACTTGAGTCATATTGGTACCTACTCGTCATGCTTAAAACACAAGCAATATCTGGACGAGTGCAGGTCATGGCATTCATGATAGATTCCTCTGCATACGCCTGGGAATCCTATTCAAAAAACCTTTCTTGCTCAGCCAGTGTCAAGGGACACTGCGTCTTGCCAAGATTAATGCCATCAGACATTGGTATGAAGCCCTTCTTGGAATCATGCATATTGAATCTGTCCAAGACTTTATCACCATAAGAATCTTGACATGATCCAATTAGCCTAACCAATCTATCTCTATAGATTCCTATTCCAAGAATTCACGCGGCTACTCCCATGCCTTTCATTGAAAAATAATTTCCGAGCCAAGTCTCTAAAGACTAAAGCAACGGAACGTTATTTCCGAGAATAAGTATGTCATCTACATACATAATGAGAAATGCAACTACACTCCCACTAGTCTTCTTGTAAACACTTGGTTCCTCTTCGTTCCTGATGAAGTCAAACCTTTTGACATCTTTATCAAAATGAAGATTCCAACTCCGTCATGCTTGCTTCAATCCATACATGGATCGATTAAGCTTGCATTCTTTCCCAGCATTATTTGGATCTGTGAAACCTTAGGTTGCGTCACGTACACATCCTCTTTCAGAATTCCAATTAAGGAAAAACTATTTTTCACATCCATCTGCCAAATCTCATCACCATGATCAATAGTTGTTGCTAGTATAATCTGAATGGCTTTAAGCATAGCGAATGGGAACAGGTTTCATCATAGTCAATACCATGATTTGCTTGAAACCTTTAGCCACCAGCTAAGCTTTGAATATCTGGATATTCCAATCTCGGATCTAGCGGCTCCTAGCCACTTTTCGGAGTCCGGGCCCAACATTGCTTCTTCAAAATTTGTAGCCTCGTCATTGTCTATGATCAACAAGTCATGACAATCGGTCACAAGAAATCCATATCTCTCGTGATCGTTACGAATCCTTTCGGATCTACGAACTTCAGGCACCACAGGTGCAAGTTCTACAACCCTTTGCAGACCCAGCTACTACTCTTCCTTAACAGGTCGAGCAGTCTCCTGTGATTCTCGAACATTTTCGAGATACACTTTACTCCTACTGTTTTTCTTGGAAAGACAATCTCTCGCAAGAAAACATAGTTCTTAGCAACAAACATTTTGTTATCAGAACATGTGTAGAAGTAATAAGCCTTGGTTTCCTTAGGATAACCATTCAAAGTAGCATTTATCGAATTTGGATGCGAGCTTTTTAAATGTTTTACACAAGCCTCATAACCCCAAATTTTAGTAAAGACAAACTTGGAACATTTCCAATCCACATCTCATATGGAGTCTTTGCAATTGATTTTGTTGGAACCCTATTTAGTGTAAACTCAGACATTTCTAGAGTGTATTCCTAAAAGGATTATGGAAAATCTGTGTGACTCATCATTGATCGAATCTTATCCAATAAGGTCCGATTCCACTTCTTGGAAAACCCATTCCAAAGGGGCGTTCCAGGAGGAGTGAGCTGTGAAACAATTTCACACTCTCTTAGATGATCACTTAACTTTTGACTTTAAGTATTCTCTTCTGCGATCTAATCGAAGAACTCTAATACTTTTATCAATTTGATTCTGTACTTCATTCTGGAATTCCTTGAAAAATTTTCAAAAAAGAGGATTCCTACTTGTTACTCATTAGATAGACATCGCCATGCCCAGTGTAGTCACCAGTATAGGTAATGAAGTCTTGAATCTTAATTTTCTCTAGCATTGGTGCCTATCGGGCCGCACACATCTGTATGTATAAAGCCCAATAAGTCATTGGCCCATTCTTTTAGTTTGATAAAATGGGCCTTAATCGTTTTGCCCAATAAGCAGGATTCAAATATCTCACATGATTCACAACCATGTGAGCCCAAAAGCCCATCACTATGGAACTTCTGAATCCTCTCTGGCCCAAACGATAATGCTGGAGAACCGATTTGTGTTTATGTCATAGACAGATATATATATTGGTTTAAGACATAAAACCCATTCTCTAATGGGATGCTACCATATAAAATATCATTTAGATCAAAAGAGCAACATTTGTCTTTTATCAAAATAAAATCATTCAAAATCTTACAAGAAAATGAAATGACATTTTTGCTCATAGCAATTACATAATAGCAATTATTTAGTTTCTAAAACCAAGTCTGAAGGCGACAACAAATGGAAACTTCCTACAGCTAATGCAGCAACCCATGCTTCATTCCTGTTGAGTATCTCCATTCGTCCCTTCTTCAACGTTCTACTGTTGCTCAGGCCCTGCACATTTAAACAAATATGAGCACCACAACCGGTATCTAATACCCATAAGGTAGAACTTGAAATAACACAAATACCTGAATAAGGAGTGTCATACATCTCCATTATTTCCTTGGAATCTTCCATGTATTTCTTGCATTTTCTCCTCCAATGCCTTGGTTCCCCACAGTAGCTGCAAGCATCATCATCAGATGGGCCAGACTTGGGTTTAGTGAGAAACTTAGGCTTATCCTGATTCACAATCTGGACGGCCTTTCTCTCACCCTTGTCCTTACCAGGTTTCACAAACCTTTTGCCCTTCTTGATATTGAGCTCAGCTGTCTTGAGCATATCATGCAGTTCAGTCAACGTCTTCTTCAAGACATTCTTGATGTAGTACTTGATGAACTCATCATAGCTCGTCGGCAGGGACTGCAGAATGATCTCAGTAGCCAACTCTTGGCTAATAGGACAATCCAGTCTCCTCAGGTTATCAATATAACCCATCATCTTCATGACATGAGGAATTACTGGAGCATCCTTTGACAGCTTGCACTCAAATAGAGATTTAACCGACTGGTATCTCTCAGTTTGAGTCTGCTCCTGAAACATAGCTTTCAGGCTAGTGACTATCTCGATAGGCGATTCCACGTTCTCATATTGCCCCTGCAATTCAGAGTTCATGGTATCCCTCATCAGACGGCTCACATCGACCACATCATAATAATGCTTATTCCAAGCATCATATACTGCATGTGAGGCATTGGACCTTAGTTTCTCGGGGAGAGCTTTCACAAGGACATAGTCCTTTCTCTCTTGCTTGAGAACAATTCTCAAGTTCCGATACCAATCAAGGAAGTTGGATCCATTTAACTTGTCCTTCTCAAGGACGGATCTCAACGAGAAAGAGTTCTGATTAGACGTAACTGTAATAAGAAAAGGAAAAATCAGTTATGATATTCAGAAAATGAGAAATCTTAACAATTAAGAAAACTCGCATTATATTCAAAACAATGTTTCCTCAAATTAATATAATGATCCAAGATCCATATTTCACTAAAACTCGAGCAAGCCACTGGCTGTTACTCAAATCTTAGCTATATAGGTAAGCAACACTTTGCTAATCATATCCAATATGACTCTTGGTCGTGGATAAGACACCTTATGTTTTATCCACCTGATGTCTATGGGCCCAGAACTTCTGATAGCCCATTCAAGCAAACCAATCTCTTCAGTCATGTAATAGTTGATGTCATGCACTGCAAGCCCATCAACACAATTACCTACTGCCTTACTCATGTCACTGCGGACACCTTGCACTGCAAGCCCATCACGCAATGAAACAAGTCTTTGACAGCTGACAAAATCGGGAAAACATCCAGAACACTTGATATTTAGTTGAGGAAATGAACGTTTAATCCTTAACACACATCATATATGCATTTAGGAATCCAATTTCATTAAATCTGGTTCGGTTATTAGATTTTAGGTTCACTATCTAAAATACTTACTGCCTCACTCATGTCACTGCAGACACCTTGCACTGCAAGCCTGTCACGCAATGAAATGAGCCTTGACAGTTGACAAGATAGGGAATCGATCGACACTACCTTAGTGTCGATCGACACTTACCTGTCTGTCACAGTTCTTCAAAAACCGATCAATCCAATTGAACTCGATTTCGATAACCGACAGAACCAATACAATAACCGGTTAGTGTCGATCGACACCACATTAGCATCGATCGACATTGATCAAACCAGATCCAATTCTCGATAATCGGTCAATCCAATTGAACCGGATCGATAACCAGTCAATCTAATTGAACCGGGCTGATAACCAGTCGGTGTCGATCGACACAACCTTTGTGTCGATCGACACCAACCAGACCGCAGCAAATCAAAATTTGCCGGTTTAATCGATCTGTTAACCAAGCGCGATAACCGATTCAAAATCTTATTGAACCGGTTAACCAATCGCCTGGTCGTGTCGATCGACGCAACTTTTGTGTCGATTAATATATCAAACTGACGGCAATTGAAAGAGCGTGCCGATCGACGCCCCTCAACGGTGTCGATCGACACCAACCTCTCTGGAAAAAATACAAGTTACTTTGGCCCGTGTTGATCGACACCAGCTTGGTATCGATCGACACAGCCAAAAAACCCTTATTCCGAATTTTAATAAAAACGTTTTAGGTCAAAATTCAATCTCATAAGCATCCTCTAATGAATTCAACTAATTCGATTTCATGCTTTAGATTCAGATTAGTTAAACCCTAAGGCTCTGCTACCACTGTTGCAATTCGTTCAGGTTTTTGCCAGATTAATCTCTATTAATCAACCTAAGCGCAATTCTCATTCCTAGGATCTAGGGTTTGTAAACTTTAAATCTGATGAAACGGATCTCGAATATACCTGGAGTTTGCAGCGGAATTGAATCAGGAAATCGAGATCTATAGCACTTCAAGTGTAGTGCCTCTATCGATAGTCCACACGCACACGAATAGGAATCCGCAGGGATGCTAGTTCCTGGAACCGGATCTTTTAGGGATTCTGTTTCTTAAAGGCGGCTATCACGAAAAGGGTTTTCTCAAAACTCTATCTCCAGGTCGTGACCTATATCTCCTATATATAGGTCCTGGAGAAAAACCTAATTGATCCTGAACCGATTCAGAATCAATTAAGTTACTAAACCGAAATCTTATTTCGGTTAAACCCTAGCGTCGATCGACACTACTATAGTGTCGATCGACACTGTCTTTAAAACATGTTTATAATGTGTATCAAATACACATCATCTAGATCATTACATTAATGATCATTCCCTTATAAAATGAATCCTATTCGCTTAGGTGTGTGACCCGGTAGGATCATATAATACTAGTAATGAGTTCATAACTCATAGATCATAAGCGGCTTCTAGCAAAACGTAATGACCACCTAGTATCATATGAATGTCTGATCTCGACATCACAACTGTCACTGGAGTGAATACAAGTGTGATTTCAGGACATTCCCAACAGACGCATCCAAATCTGTAAGCTCTCTCTCACTCTCTCCTTTATGGGTTTAATTTCACACTTGTTCATCGATACTCTATATCACATGGAATCATTAGTCTTGTCCGTCTCCGATAAGGCTTTTTTGTTGATGATACCCAATCTCGATCTTTACAGAAGATTGTACATATATGATTCGTCCTGCTACTGGTTCTGTTTTTTTAGGAGACTCAACAATTACTATGAACGTAAGTCTTCTTCTTTGGATTTGTCAAATATATGGACTAGTTAGATAAACAATTACATGATTGTGGTTTTTTTTTAATTAGCGAGATTATATAGCTATAAGAGATGTGATTATGACGCATTATGTTGTCACCAAATGGTTTAGAGCACCTGACCTTCTGTTGAAAGTCCTAATGCTGATGCGTTCTTCACCCTTTTGTTGAACAAGGTCCGCAATTTGCTTCGCATTGAACTATATAGAAACTTAATTCACGTTTCCGGAATTAAGAGAATCTTATTTCATGTTCACTTCTCTGTAAATTTCTTGCAAGAACATGCTTGTCTTCTGACTCATCAAACTGTAAGTTGTGACTTAAATTATTTTTAATTGATTAGTTTGACAGGATAAAATCATGACTCTAACGTGAATGCAGATTGAACTATGGGATGTGGAGGAGAATAAGTTTACTGGAGTTCTTATAGGACACACTAGAACTGTGAAATGAATTTGTTCACCTCCAACAAATTCTGGTTAGCTTCTTGCAAATTTCTCTTTATGATTTGCTAAGCGATATTTTTTCCTCGAGGTACTTCTAATGCTTGCAAATTTCTCTTTCTGATTTGCTAAGCGATCGTTTATAGATGAAACTCGGATGGATCAAAAAGCTTGTTGATCAACGTTATTTATTTTATTTTTTTGAGAAAAGAGTTGATCAATGTTTTCTGCGATTTACTTAGAGTGCATGACTTTTGTGTGATCTATCTCTCTGGTTACTTTTATCCTTGCATCTGCTTATTGTTGTTGTCCCTTCGGGGCCTGAAGCGGTTTAAGAAAAGGCTTTTTTGAAAAATACCCTATTTATGTTTTTTAATTTGAAAAATATACTCTTTTTCATTTTTGAAAACTAACTTTTTTTATATTTGAAATGACTATTTTATCATAAGTTGTATTTAGTTACATATTGTATTAAATCGTAATCAAAATTCATAAAATTATTATTAGTAATATTATTTTAATTTTAATTTGAGATAAAATTGGTTCTTTGTTTTAGAATTATCTCATTTCATAATTTGATAAAGATAGTTTAGTATTTTATTAACTTTTCTTGATCAGTAGACGTAATAATACATGATGATCTATACTTCTCAAGCATCAAGAAGCAGAAATATTGATCAAGTGCCCTATTATATGAATTTTTGAACAATATCATCCAAATATTTGTACTAGAGGATTGAGCTCCGTCCTCCCCACCAAAGGACACCATATCACAATTTAAAGTTAAATCTTTGTGTAAAACTTACCATATAGATTAATTAATTATATAAACTTTCCATGGATCCAATGATAATTGACTTATAGATTTTTGCTTAGTTTAAATGAACCGATAAATTGACTTGTGAACACAATCGATTATGTTTCTTGATCTAGCACGGATTTATATCGTCGACAAAAATATGTAAAAGATACGTCCAAAGTGTCGACAAAAATATGTAAAAGATACGTCCAAAGTGTCGGAAGTGAACGTAAAATTAAAACGACGATGTCGATAAAGAAAACATATCTGAATATGGCGGATGTGGTGGTTGAGCTGAGAAAAGCGTTGAATTCTTGAGTTTGTTCTTCCTATTCGACTTCTTGGAAAAGATTCTTTTAGGAAGATGAATAGAAGTCATTAGATAGAGTTTGTTCTTCTTATTCAACTTTTTGTTGATGAAAATTATTCTTCGACAATTATGAAAATAAAATTATATGAGAAGAGAAACTTGAATTAGCTTGCTTGCTCGATATTCTTTCTATATACTCCATTCGTTCTCTTTTAATTGATGTTGTAGGAAACACAAATATTTCTAAAAGATTGATTTTTTACATTTTCAATGCATTTTTAATAAAAAAATAATGATGAATTGTAATTTTCAAGACACATTAATTGATTTTATTGAATTACTATTGGACTAAAGTTATAGAAAATTGTTTAGTGCAAAAAAAAGACATTTATAACTAAGATTTAATGTGTTTTCTTAATAGTTGTGAAAATTCTAAAACATCAAACAAAAGAGAACGAAAGGAGTATAAACTACTTAATGTTCCTGATAATATATTAATTATTATCATTTAAAAACGAATTCCATCTGATAATTAAATATATAAGAAATACAAATTATTGTTCAGTTTTATTAAGGTTATTCAAATAAATTTAATATTTGAAAAGTGTATTTTTCAACAAAAAAAATATAAGATGTATTTTACAAATTTCAAAACACAAAAGAGGTATTTTTCCAAATTTTCTCTCAAGATTTTACAGTTACGGAATAAATACTCCCTCCGGTTGCGTCACAGCTCAGAGGGAATAATAACAATAATGAAATCAACCAAACCAAACTAAACTAGTAGTAAAAAAAAAGCTCACAGTACAAACGCAGTCGTTTTCAATAGTAACTAAATACGACGTCGTTTCTTTCCCAATGGGATTTGTTTATACAAGTTACTCTCTCTTTCGTGTGAAAAGGAGCGAAATTTTGCAGCAACAACCCAAGATTTTCTTTCAACAAGACCAAATTTCGAACTCGACGAGAAAACAAAGAAGACAAAGAGAAAGATTCAAAACTTGCTTTTACTACACAAATCAAGAAATCTATAAGCTTAAGGTTCTTGGTTTTTAAATTCTTTCTCAAAACAATTTTATTTAATTCACTGAGAAGTGATTTCTTTTGGGTTTTGATTTTTGAGTGATTTTCTTGATCAGGCGTTTTCTAGGGTTCTGAGATAGTTGATAAGAAATGGCTGAGCCGACCAAGCTAAGACTAGTTCGTTGTCCGAAATGTGAGAATCTCTTATCAGAGCCTGAAGATTCACCTTTTTTCCAGTGTGGTGGTTGCTTCACTGTTCTTCGTGGTAAGCTCTTCACTCTTAAAGCTCCCAAATTTGATTAGTGTGCATTTAGTGGTATCAATGTAGAGAAATTACTCGGTTCTTGTTTTTTTTTTTTTTTCACGATCTAGTTTCTTGATTCAAAATGAAGTAACTTTTTGTTTTGTTTTGCTTACCATAAGGAAACTTGTTTTACATATGCAGCCAAAATCAAGGAGCGTGAAGCAGCGGATTCTGTTTCTTCAGATAAGTCTATAGAAGATAGAGCCAAGCCAGTTTCAGTTAACTCTAGTAGTAGTTCCCCATATAAAGCAATTGTGGATTCTAGTGAAACATCATCTGACTCTGATGTTCTTCTTCCATCAAACCAACAAAATGTTCCATTTGATGTTGAGAGTGATCCTTGTCCAAAAACCAAACCTAATAGCTCTATATTAGTGGAGAAGGATTCTGATGTGATTCTGATGTGATTGGTTTAGGAAAAGAACGACTAAGAGATGTGATTCTGATGGTGTTGTAAACAGATTGTCTACTTCAAAGTTTCCTTGTAATAATGAAGTAGCTTCTTCTTCTACTACTACTATCTGCTTTCCAGATTCACTCCATGAGTTCAAAAAACGTTTCAAAGATCAGAGCGATGAAGCGATCGAGCAAAACCGTGCTGGACTTTTACGGCAGTTGGATAAGCTCAAAGAACAGCTTGTCCAGTCTTGCAACGTGGCTAGTGAGAAACCTAAAGAAAAAGTTCTGTCTTCCACGGGGTTGAACAAGGCGCCTCCAATGCGGTTTCACAGTTCGGGAAATCACGCTGTTGCAGGTCCTTCTTATTACCATCAACATTCTGAACCGCAGTTTCCTTACAACAACAGTAATGAAGTCCCTATGCATCACAGTCAGATGTATCCTAGTGATGGAGACCCTCACAGGTTTCCGATGCATGGTAGAGGTTCCCATCCGCTTCAGCCATCGCATCCATACTTCTCGGGACAGTATGTTGGTAAAAACAATAATGGTCATGTTCTCTTTGACGCATACCAGCAGCAAAACGGGCATTTTCATCACTCATCTTGCTCTTGTTACCACTGTTATGATAACAAATACTGGCGAGGTTCATAACAGAGTTTGCGGAAGTTGTTCTATTCATGGCTCTTGGCCGATATATATAGGTACATTAGTGTATAACCTAATTCCTAAGAATGGAAAACCCAAGAGAAAAGGCAATTACATAATATGAACAATGTAAATATGGAAATGTCGAAATATTCTTCCCATACTCCCCCTCAAGTTGGAGCATGCAAATTACAAATGCCCAACTTGACAAGAAGAGTTTCAAACTGAGCACGAGCAAGCGGTTTCGTAAGAACATCGGCTGGTTGTTGACGTGTGGAGATATGAACGGGAAGAAGCTGACTAGCAACAACAGCATCACGAACAAAATGGCAATCACGCTCTATGTGCTTAGTACGTTGATGTTGCACCGGATTTGATGCGAGATGGATCGCTGATTGACTATCACAAAAAATACGAACGGGAATAGAAAGAGGTGCACCAAAGAAAGAGAGAATCTCTCGTAACCATTTGAGTTCCCTTGTAGCATCAGCCATGCTACGGTATTCCACCTCGGCCGACGAAAGAGATACTATGCCTTGTTTCTCCGTTTTCCAACAAATGAGAGAACCGCCAAGGAGAAATGTATATCCAGTCAAGGAGCGACGTGTCATTGGACAAGCTGACCAATCGGAATCACAATAACCATCTACGCATAAATTTGTGCCCGAGGAAAGAAGAATACCTTGTCCTGGAGTTCCTTTCAGATAACGCACGACACGCATTGCTGCATTCCAATGAGAAATACGGGGTTGTTGCATAAATTGTGATAAAATATGAACCGTGTATGCGAGTTCAGGACGAGTAATGGACAAATAAATCAGTTTGCCAACAATACGACGATATTGTGCTGGATCCGAGTAAAATTCATCATTAGCAAGACCAAGATTATGATTCAATTCAATGGGAGTAGGTGCTGGCCGAGCACCAAGGAGACCACACTCAGAAACGATGTCAAGAGAGTATTTTCGTTGACACAAGAAGATGCCATCATCATGACGAGCAATTTCAATACCCAAAAAATATCTTGGTGCTCCCAAATCTTTCATCCGAAAACACTTATGCAAATAGTCTTTGAAAGCGGCAATAGTAGGAGCATCATTACCACCTATAATTAAATCATCCACATATACAATAACGTAGAGATCAATACCATTCTTGACCATTGAGAACAGCGAATAGTCACTATAAGACTGAGTGAAACCATATTCAAGAAGAGCCATCCGGAAAGTTGAGAACCAACATCGTGGAGATTGACGCAAACCATAAATAGACTTCTTTAGCTAACATACCTTATTAGGCGAGTCCAAGTAAAATCCGGGAGGAAGACGCATATAGACTTCTTCATCTAATGTGTCGTGGAGAAATGCATTGTGTACGTCCATTTGATGCAAATCCCATTTTCGTATTGCAACAATCTTAAAGAAACAACGAATGGTCGTCATCTTTGAAACCGGTGCAAAACTTTCTGTAAAATCAATACCCTCCTTCTGACAATTACCAAGTGCAACAAGTCTCGCTTTATACCGTTCAATGGACCCATTAGCTTGGAATTTAATTCGGTAAACCCACTTGCTGCCAATAGCTTTCTTGCCCGGAGGAAGATCAACAGTATCCCAAGAATCAAGTTCTTCTAAGTTTGTGATTTCAATTCCCATGGCATCACACCACTTTTTGAATTTTATGGCTTCGGCAAAAGTCAATGGCTCACTTTCATTCATAAGATTTGCTAGAAAACATTTGTACGGTTCAGAGAATCGAGCACATGAGACATAATTTGCAATGGGATAGAAATTACTTTGAGGACCGTGAGGAGATTGGAGCGTTTGATTGTGTGTGGGATTTTCTACTTGTTTCGCTGAATACGTGTGATATGGTTCAAGAAGAGCGGATTTCTTTTTATCACGATGACCTCTTCCCAATTGAGGTTCCGGTGGAACAATTGATATTGGAGACGGCAAAACCGGAGTTGAGTTTTCGGGAGGAACAACATCAACTACTAAAGAAGAATTTTCGGTCACAGGAGAAGAAGAGGAATCACTTGTGCTCCCCCTTGACAACAAAATTGGTGTAGTGAATGCGTTTTCAGTTTCCGGAGGAGAAACATTTGCATCATTTCGCCCCCTTAATGGCAAAATTGGTTCGTTAGATGTAAGGTCATCTTCACAAAATGGAACAACGAATGTCTCTTGAGGAGGCACAGATGGAGATAAGTTCTCGAAAGGAAACAAATCTTCATTAAAAACCACATCACGTGTCACAAAATATTCTTTTCGTTCAAGATCGTATACGCGCCATCCCTTTTGATTGTATGGATATCCAAGAAACACACAACGTGTTACTCTTTCATTGAATTTATCACGACGTCTTGTACCTTTATGAGCGTAGCAAAGACAACCAAATATGCGAAGATGATCATAAGTTGGCAACTTCTTGAAGAGCAATTCAAATGGTGTTTTGCCTTCAAGAACACGTGAAGGTGTTCTATTTATCAAGTAACATGCCGTTAAAACACAGTCTCCCCAAAATTCAAGTGGCAAAGAAGCTTGAAAACGTAGTGATCGAGCTATATTGAGAATGTGTCAGTGTTTCCGTTCCACTCGACCATCCTGCTAAGGCGTACCAACACAAGATGTCTGATGCACAATACCTTGAGATGTAAAGAATTATTTTAAGCACATAAACTCAGTTCCGTTGTCGCTACGAACAACCTTGACACGTTGACTGTATTGTCGCTCCGTCATAGCGCAAAATTTTTGTAAATGATTTGCAACTTCACTCTTATATTTCATTAGAAACACCCATACTGCGCGTGAAAAATCGTCAACCACAGTGAGAAAATAAACGGAACCACATAGTGTTGGAGTGTTGTAAGGTCCCCAAACATCACAATGGATAAGAGAAAATATCATTTCTGCTTTATTATCACTATCCGGAAAAGAAAAGCGAGGTTGTTTAGCTCTTATACAAATGTCACATGGACCACTTGATTGAGAACTAACATTGCCTAAATCAACAAATCTTGATAAATCAGAAACTACAGAATCAGCGGGATGACCAAGACGCTTGTGCCACAACTCACGACCCCAAACTAGACCAACAGAATTAACATGAACTCCAAAAGCTTCCCGAAAGTAGTATATCCCATCACACTCTTCACCCGCTCCAATCATTATCCTCGTTATACGGTCCTGCAAATAACAAAACTTATCAGTGAAGACTGCTATGCATGGTTTTTCTTTCAATAATTTAGCAACAGATAACAAAGGGTTTGTTAAATTTGGAACGTAGAAAACAGATGTCAAGACAATAGATCCTCCAAGACTGATTTTTCCTTGTTGTGTAGCAAGAATAACATCTCCATTTGGCAATTCAATGGGACATGGTGAAATGTGAGACACATCATATAAGAGATCCAATAAACCAGTAAGATGATGAGAAACACCACTATCAATAACCATACCAGATAAACGATCAGAGGGACCTGATTTTGGAGCATTCAAGAGGTGAACAAGATTATTCCATTGTTCCTTATTCAAAGTAAGCCCTTGTCCATCTTTATTCGAGATAACATGTTGCGTTCCCGAGAAATCTCCACTTGTGAAACCAGCATTGTTAGCGTATCCTCTTCCACCACGTCCTCCTCGGTGAGACCCATTATTCCATCCACCACCACGTCCTCGAGTCGAACTATTAATTAAATTTCCACACCACGATTGTTGCTTGAACCATCAACTCTATTTTCTGGAAATCCATGTAATTGATAACAATCTTTTCTGAGATGCCCGAGCCGACCACAATAATCACAAGTCACTGTAGAACGTGGACGAGTCATTGATGAAGCCGTCGAGGGACCCTGAGCCGAGAACCCCACCGCATCAGGTCGCGCTACAGCAACCGTAGCGACTCGTTGATGTCTCTCTTCTTGTATCACCATCGAGAAAGCAATATTCAAAGAAGGAGGTGGCACCATACAAAGGATGTTTGAATGTATCATCCCAAAACATGCAGTATCAAGACCAAATAAAAACTCATTACGCTGAATTCGCTCTCTTTTAGCGACTTGATCCTTGTTCACTCTGCATTCTGAATTTCCGCAGCAACATTCGGTAATTTGTTCATACTCCATCAAATCATTCCACATAAGCTTCATCTTTCCAAAATAGTCTTGTACGGATTGATTTCTTTGTTTAGTGAAACAACACTAGCGTGAAGTTCATATATCCGTGGTTCATTCCCCACAGAGAACCGTTTATGCAAACCTTCCCAAAGTTGATACGCCGTTTCGGTGCAGGAGATTGTTCCTTTAATCTTTTCATCAATCGTGTTTAATATCCACGCAACCAGCATTGAATTGATCATATCCCACAGCTTCAATTCATCACCTCCACCAAGAGGTTTCTTAATCACGCCATCTATAAAGCCAAGCTTGTTATTTGCTTTAAGTGCGTTTCTCATCAGTTTGGACCATCGTTCATAATTGTTTTCGTTCAAAAGAACAGAGCATATGAGTTGTCCTGGATCGGCAGAAGGATGAAGATAGAAATCAGAGAGAATTGTGCTTTCTTTAACCGTATCGGACGGAGCCGTCGTCTTCTTTGAAGACAAATCAACACAATCATCGTTTCCCGTCATGATTGGAGAAACGGAAACAATAAGCTTCACAACTCACGGCGAGATGTGGAAAGTAAGAAAAAAATAGAGACCTCGTCGGTACTCCAAAGAGAAAGAGAAGTTGTTATAGCTTTGAGCAAAAGAATCGTTTAAGAAAGAAAACATATGGCTCTGATACCATAACAGAGTTTGCGAAAGTTGTTCTATTCATGGCTCTTGGCCGATATATATAGGTACATTAGTGTATAACCTAATTCCTAAGAATGGAAAACCCAAGCGAAAAGACAATTACATAATATGAACAATGTAAATATGGAAATGTCAAAATATTCTTCCCATAGTTCAGCACCGGAAGTTCCTGATGCACCTTATAACGCCGGTTTTTTCCTCATGAGAGTGTTATGGGCTTTGCTCCACCACATAATCCTAGAACATAAGGTTCTCGTGGTCTACCGCCTCATGGAAGATGGCCTAGTAACTTCAGTGAGGCACAAATAGACGTTCTTTCACATGTTTGTCCTCCAAAAGTTGTATTATCTGGCGGATCTCAACATATTCGGCCTTTAGCGGGTGGTGGTCCATTTATAACCTGTCAAAACTGCTTTGTGCTTCTTCAATTGCCAAAGAAACCAGAGGCTGGTACAAAGAAACAGCAGAAAGTGCGATGTGGAACATGCTCGTGTTTGATAGATGTATCTGTTGTTAATAACAAGTTCGTTCTCTCGACAAACACAGCTTCAACAAGACAAGGAGAAGCTCGTGTTGTAGATGTAAGCTTGAAGATAGCTTGAGACATAAGCTATCACAAAATAGGAAAAGATCTTTATTTAGGTTGAGTCTAAATATGTAAGTTCTCCTTTAAGGATTAGGAAATATTCCTAAAGAGAAAAGGAATATGTTGTGTTCTTGATCTATATAAGGAGATACCAATGTGTGGTATAACTTACGAGATCTTGAGAGTTTAAGAGCTTTAGTTTTTGAGTTAGTTTTCTAAAGCAATAAAGTGAGTTTGTGTTCTTAACCTAAAGCGTTTGATTCAATAATTGGTATCAGAGCATCTGTTGATTTAAACACTCTAGGTATCCTTAACGAGAAAGGAGTTCTCATTTTTTCCGAAACAGAGTACACATAAGATCATCGTCACGAGCTCAAGCAAATTACGAAGGAGGAAAGATAAAACGAGAGTAGACGTTTTGTGATTTTTGAATTATGGGTGATATTGTTCCAGTAATCAAAAAATCAAAGGAGAGCGGTCCATTGTCCATTCAATGTCCTATGCTCAATACAAATTACACGGTTTGGTCCATGAGAATGAAAGTAGCACTCAAAGTACACAAAGTTTGGGAATCTATTGAGAAAAAAGCAGCTGATGGAGATAAGAATGACATGGCCAAAGATCTTATTTTCCAATCAATTCCTGATTCGCTGATCTTACAAGTTGGAAATCTTGAAACCGCACACGAGGTTTGGGAGGCAATTAAATCGAGACATGTAGGAGCCGAGAGAGTAAGGGAAGCAAGACTACAAACTTTAATGGCTGAATTTGATAGGATGAAGATGAAAGAGATAGATAATATTGATGACTTTGCTGGTAAACTCTCTGAATTATCCACAAAATCGACAGTTTTGGGAGAAAGTATTGAAGAGCCAAAACTTGTTAAAAAGTTTCTCAAGTCCTCGGAAGAAATACATCCATATTGTTGTTGCACTAGAACGAGTTCTTGATCTTAAAACAACTAGCTTTGAAGATATAGTTGGGAGGTTAAAAGCATATGAGGAGAGAATTTGCAAGGAGGAGGATCAATCTGATGATCAAGGAAAACTCATGTACGCAAACTCAGAACCACAAACTTATCAAAACAACAACTATGGTGTAGGAAGAGGCAAAGGACAAGGTGGGCGGTTTTATGGTCGTGGAAGAGGACGAGGACGCTATGGAGGTTATGGAGGCTATGGAAATCAACAAACTGTTGGTTATAAACAGGAAAGAGACAAGTCTAGAGTGACGTGTTACCGATGCAATTAGATAGGTCATTATGCAGCTGATTGTCCAGATAGATTGCTTAAACTCCAACAGACACAAGAGAATGGAGTAGATGATACTCAAGAGGCTGATAAATTAATGGTACATGAGGTGGTGTACCTTAATGAGAGAAGGGTGAAGCCAAGTGAGTTTGAGACTCAAGGAGACAATGTTTGGTACTTAGACAATGGTGCAAGTAACCACATGTCTAGAAACCGTGCTTACTTCTCTAAACTTGACATGACAGTTACGGAAAAGGTAAGGTTCGGAGATGACTCACGTATAGATATAAAAGGGAAAGGATCGATTCTCTTTATCAGCAAGAATGGTCAACGTAAAGTCTTGGTTGATGTTTACTACATTCCAGAGCTTAAAAGTAACATTATAAGTCTTGGACAAGCAACAGAGTCGGGATGTGAGGTAAGAATGAGGGAGGATTATCTCACACTCCATGATCGAGATGGAAAATTGTTGACAAGAGCAAACAGATCAAAGAATCGGCTATACAAGGTAATTATGGAGGTTGAAGATAGTAGGTGTCTCCAATTATCAACCCTAAGTGATTCAACAAGATGGCATGCTAGACTTGGGCACGTTGGCTTTGAGAACATGAAAACCATGCTAAAAAAGGAATTAGTCATTGGATTGCCGAATATTTCAGTTGAGAAAGAAACATGTTCTTAGTGTATGCTTGGAAAACAAACAAGACATGTTTTTCCCGGAGCAACTTCATATCGTGCCACACAAGTACTTGAGCTAGTACATGGAGATCTTTGTGGACCTATTTCACCTTCAACGGCCGCGGGGAAAATATATATTTTTGTGCTTATCGATGACCATTCTCGTTATATGTGGTCCATACTCTTGAAAGGGAAAGATGAGGCCTTTGAAAAATTTCAGAAATTTAAGGCAATGATCGAGCAAGAAACAGGAGCAAGGATCAAAACTTTTCGAACAGATAGAGGTGGAGAGTTCTTGTCAAATGAATTTCAGGAGTTATGCGATAGCTCAGGCATCAAAAGACATTTAACGGCGCCATACTCACCGCAACAAAACGGAGTTGTTGAAAGACGAAATCGAACACTAATGGAGATGACTAGAAGTATGTTGAAGCACATGAGTGTACCAAATTACCTATGGGGAGAAGCAGTAAGGCATGCTACATATCTCATAAATAGAGTAGCAACTAGAACTCTGTTCTCATCAACACCGTATGAGGCTCTTAAAGGAAAAAGCCGAATATTGAGCACTTGCGTGTGTTTGGGTGCATTGGATATGCAAAAATCACAACTTTGCATCTAAAGAAACTGGATAATAGATCATAAGTACTAGTTCACCTTGGAAAGGAACCGAGATCTAAAGCTTATCGTCTATTTGATCCATCAAGTCGTAGAGTTGTGGTGAGTAGAGATGTGGTTTTCGATGAGAGTAAGAGCTGGAGTGGAGAAATATGGAGAAAGAAGAAGATGGGGGTACTGGAACGTTTATAGTTGGGCTTGGAGAATTTAGAGAAAATGAGGTTATCTCGGAATCAGAGGAGGATAAAGAAGATGGTGGTGAAGATGAAGACATTTTCAAGAGTGAAAATATTCCTCAAATCGAAGATGAGGATGATGTTGAGATATATGAAGAGTCTCAACCGGTGTTGAGAAAGTCCACAAGGTCCAAAACGGCACCAAGCTACTTAAGTGATTATATCTTGCTGGTCGAACTTGAGAGTGAACGTCTCTTGATGATGATCAATAAAGAGTCGTGAGACTTCATCGAAGCAATGAATTTGAAAGAATGGAAAGATGCATGTGGAGAAGAGATACTATCCATAGAGAAGAACAAGACATGGAATCTAGTTGATCTTCCTAAGGGAGCTAAACCAATCGGTCTCAAATGGGTATTTAAGCTCAAACATAACTCAGATGGGAGCATAAAAAAGTACAAAGCAAGACTTGTGGCTAAAGGTTATGTGCAAAGACATGGAATTGATTTTGATGAAGTGTTTGCTCCAGTAGCACATATCGAACTCGTGCGTTTCATCATTGCTCTAGCAGCATCAAGCGGTTGGGAGATGCATCATCTTGATGTAAAGATTGTGTTTCTTCATGGTGAGCTAAAGGAAGTGGTATATGTCACACAACCCGAAGGAATCATAGTTAAAGGAAGTGAAGACAAGGTTTACAAGCTTAATAAGGCTCTCTACGGTTTGAGGCAGGCACTGAGGGCTTGGAACAACAAACTGAACAAAATTATTTGTGAATTGAACTTTGTGAAATGTTCAAAGGAGCCGTCTTTGTACCGGAAACAAGAAAAGGAACATACTCTTATGGTAACCGTGTATGTGGATGATCGAGTTTAAGTATGATGCTTTAGTTCAAGAAAGGAATGTCAGCTAAGTTTGAGATGAGTGATCTTGGAAAGTTAACTTACTACCTCGGCATTGAAGTGTTTCAGCAAGAAGGTGGTATTGTGTTAAAACAAGAAAGATATGCAGCTAAAATTTTAAAGGAATGCAGAATGGATGAGTGCAATGCAGTTCACATACCAATGGACTCTGGTTTGAAACTATTCAAAGCAAGTGAAGAAAAGAGTATTGATGAGAAGGAATATAGAAGAATGATCGAGTGTCTTAGATATTTTCTTCACACACGACCAGATCTTTCGTTTTGTGTTGGTGTGTAGGTATATGCAAGAGCCGAAAGAATCTCATGGAGCAGCTTTGAAATAGATTTTGCGGTATTTAAGAGGAACTCTATCACTTGGTCTTGTGTATAAATGAACTGACAAAACAGAGTTGGTGGGTTACAGTGATAGTAGTCATAATGTGGATATGGACGATGGTAAGAGCACGGCGGGACATATATTTTATGTCAATGATTGCCCAATTTCTTGGTGCTCTCAAAAACAAGGAACCGTGGCTTTATCATCATGTGAAACAGAGTTTATGGCAGCCACTGAAGCAGCAAAGCAAGCGATATGGCTTCAAGAGCTTCTTGCTGAAGTCACCGGAGAATCATGCAAAAGAGTGAAAATTAGAGTTGATAACAAGTCTGCAATAGCACTCACAAAGAACCCAGTATTTCATGGACGAAGTAAGCATATACATAGAAGATATCATTTCATACGAGAGTGTGTGGAGAATGAACAAATAGAGGTTGAACATGTTCCTGGTAATGTTCAAAAGACTGACATTTTAACAAAGGCGTTTGGGAGAATCAAGTTTATGGAGATGAGAGATCTCATTGGAGTTCAAGATGTGTCAAAGGAAGATTTCAAGCTTAAGGGAGAGAATGTTAATGTAAGCTTGAAGATAGTTTGAGACATAAGCTATCACAAAATAAGAAAAGATCTTTATTTAGGTTGAGTCTAAATATGTAAGTTCTCCTTTAAGGATTAGGAAATATTTCTAGAGAGAAAAGGAATATGTTGTGTTCTTGATCTATATAAGGAGATACCAATGTGTGGTATAACTAACGAGATCTTGAGAGTTTAAGAGCTTTAGTTTTTGAGTTAGTTTTCTAAAGCAATAAAGTGAGTTTGTGTTCTTAATCTAAAGTGTTTGATTCAATACTGTAGCTGTTGATTACACTTCTGATGGCTATGATCTTCTTGGTTACGTGTTTTATTCATTGGATGATGAGCCGGAATTGATTTCAGACAAATCTCAAGATATGCAAAACGTTCATTCTCATTCTGCTAGTCTTTCGGAGGACGAGCTAAGTTCAGACAGTTTAACAGCTAAACCACTTGTTGAAGCTCAAGATTCACCTCTTCATGATTACTCTTCGATCAATCATGACCGGTCTGGAGTAGGTAGTCGAAGCGCTCGTTCAGAACATGACAAGGGAACACTGAGCAAGACAATGAGACAGAATTCCATGAAAGAGGTTTCATTTGCTAGTGAAATGGAAGTTTCCTTCAATGATCACTATGAAGTATCTAAAGATCACCAACAAAGATCCAAGAAGAACGGATTTGTGAGCATTGTGAAGAAAAGCTTCAAGGATTTGACTTAATCTAAACAGAACGACGAAGGGAACAAAAGCAATGTGTCGGTAAATGCACATACGTTAACTGAACGACTATTGAGAAAAGCAGAGAAGCAAGCCGGAGCCATTCAGCCCGGAAAGTACTGGTAAATGTCGTAAATTCTTGACGTATTAATGTGTTTCTTGATAATCTTCTTCGTGACGTAATAATGTGTTTTGGGGACATTTCAGGTATGATTACAGAGCTGGAATCTGGGGAGTAATGGGAGGTCCATGTCTTGGAATATTAGCGGTAATTCACACAGTTTGATATTATTGCTTCTTTGTCAAATATGTTTTACTAAAGATTACGAAAAGGTGAATATTTTGTTGTTGTTGTTGTTGTTGTTGCAGCAATTCATAGAAGAGCTAAATTACCGGATGCAGGAAATTGCGCGGGTGGAACTACGGGAGTGTTTGTGAATGGAAGAGAGCTTCACCGTAAAGATTTAGACTTGCTTGCAGCTAGAGGTCTACCTCCAGACAGAGATAGGTCATACATTGTTGACATTACGGGTAGAGTTATCGATGAAGACACCGGCGAAGAGCTCGATTGCCTCGGGAAACTTGCCCCGACGTAAGTATTTCTTTTTTACAGCGGTTCTTTGTGTTTGTGCCTTGGTTGCTCTGTTTTATTGGACAAGAAAGTTTATGTTCTGGTTTGGATGGTGTAGGATTCAGAACTATAGCGTGGGTTTGGTATGAGACTTCCAAGGAGAGCTACGTGAAAGGAAGATTTGAAGAGAGATGTTTTTACTACTTAGTAGCTGAATTATTATCATTGTTTAGCATCTTGGGGAAATCTATAGAATATATTTCTATTCAGGAATTTGAATATTAATGTCTTTGTAGTTTTTCTTGAACTAGTCTATTTCTATAGCTAAGTGGTTTTTTTGTTGTTGTTAAAGATTAGTATCGTCTTATTTTCCCATTCATATATATGATTAAATTAAACAAAAAGGAATGTGAACAAAGATGCTGCCAACAATTACTAAAAACCCCAAACACCTATAAATGGGTTAATTTGTTTAATAGCAATAAAAAATTATAATTAAAAAACTAACCAAAAGTGGTATGTGTGGCAAACTTATGGTCATTAAATTTAAGCCAATTGGTTAGAGATTTTGTTATAGTTTTTTTGTGTGTTATTTTTGCCAATTTCCCTTTATATTATTAAGGAGATGTTGTTTGAAACGAGTCTCTCTCTCTCTAGTTGTTGACTAGATATAGTTCCCAGAGTGACATTAGGTAGGACGTCTGTTACCGTATTCTTTCTTGTTACCGAGAAGCATTTCACTGTTATTCTTGTTGTGTCTCATGTGACTCTTCTCTGTGCGAGAATTTTCCTATTCACTTGTTTCAGGTGAAGAATTTAGTTGACTCACCGGGTATCGTTCCATCAGCTCAACCGAAGCCTTTATCATCTACACCTTCTCTTTCCACTCCAGTCAGTGATCTTTCGTCGACTCACACACGTTTGCTTCCTCATAAATCCACACCATTAAGACAGGCTCGGCGTTCACCTGGGCATCAGTTGTTTAGGCAAGGTTTCTGATAGTCCCCAACTAATAATTACTCAGTCTCTCAAGGAAGGTCATCAGTTGTGCTCCCGACATGTAGCAATGACAGTTACTGGATCCAATTACGCTTCTTCTGAAGGTGGTTGGTCCTTGAACGCGTTTTCTGAGCTTGTGGCATATTCTCAAAGGTTTGACCTTGAATGTTAACTATTATGAACAATTCACTATTATCAAGTTCAGTTATTCTATCTATCCATAAAAAGGAGAATATATGTTTAAACTTTAGTAAATGACTACATATTTAAGATTTATTTGTAAAAAATGATGGATACCCAAATAACTACCACTATTATTTTACTTGCTATAACAGGCACCGAATTCTTTTTTGTTTCCAATAAATGTCCAAATGACTCTTGAAAAAGTGCGTGGGACCTTACATATACTAAAAACAAATAAATGTGTGGTAATATCAGATTATGAAATTGGAGTAAACGTGGGTTTGGGGTTGAAGAAAAGTAAAGAATGTCAGTGACCACGGATTGCATATGCCCCTCCACTCTAAATATGAACCGACCATTGTTTCTTATACTCTTTAAAATAAATAGGGTAAATAAAACTGTGTATAAATATTTGTGGTATTGATGAATAACTCAGTGTATAAGCTACCAAAACGGTATTACAAAAGTGAGTCGGTTGGACAAAAAGGAGAGAACAAGTCTATATCGAATAAAAACTGATGAACCAGTCTATGCTGGGTCGGTTGGATTTTTCAGACCTATAAAACAAATAATTAAAATGTGATCTTCAAATTTTGTCTTTCCCAAAGTATATATTTTTTACTTTCATGTAAATTTACTTCTATTCAAATGATCCTATTCAGTTCTGCCAAATGATTTTAAAAGATAAGTCTAAATTTTTTAAATTCATTCAAATGATCCATCTGGATAACGCTTATTTCTGACACTAAACGGACATCAACTTTCATCTCCATCCAGATAAATCATTTAAATGAACGAAATTAGCACAACATGATTAAGTTTCGGATATATGTGTTTTTAATAGTATATATATATATATATATATATATATATATATTTATAAAATTGACGAAGAAAACATATTATTCTCAAAACAATATGTTTAAACTTTATGATTTTTTTTTCTTCTGTATGAATATTTCAAATTTGACATAACGTCTGGTTTTGTCAAATTGGTATGTCAAATTGGCCTTGTAGCTTCACCAGAACCAAAGATCACACAGTAATTCTCGAGTCATTATATTCAACAATCCACGCATATCGGGAGATACGATGGATGAGTTTCCATCCAAGATTTTGTGGTTGCCGTTGATAAGAGATTACAAGAACCTACTAAAGACTGGTGTGCCTATGCCGATAGACAATGGGCCATTTTATGGTTACAAGAGCTACGCCGCTATTAACAAGAGAGACACTAACAACATCGGTCACCCGATCAGAATGGTAGCAAGCCACCACAGCCTCGATGTATATTGGCCCTTTTAAATTCTCTCTTATTCTAATCAGGTTGATTAGACAAGGGCGAACCATTTCAAGTTTAATACTTTTTACTGGAACCTTCCCAGACTCAAGGTCCCAAAGCACTACAGCGGAACCTTCCTCCATCTGTCAAAATCAGAATAAGAAATCAAAACCATACTTCCAACTAGTCACTCAAAATGCACACCAAGTAGATTCCAAGGTCTCAGCCATTCAGAAACCTTATAACGAAATGTGAATCCAGTTTACGACGAAATGTGAATCGATTCCAACAACAAATCGTAATGTTAAACCCTAACTCTAGAACCAAAACGAAATGCGAAATCGAATCACCAGGGGAATCAAAACACGATACTGAACCTACACCGAGCTAAAATCGATACAATGGAGAGTGAAATCAGAGATACGAAACAGTAGAGACGAAGAACATTCAAAAACTACAATCACACTCGTAGAGATACGAAACGTGAGGAAAAAAGACAATGGATAAACGAATAGAAGCGAGTTTGTATACCTAACAGTCGGAGAAGGTGATAAATGTCGACGTCGAAAGTGAGATTTGAAAGCTGACGGAGAATGGCGACGGCGGCGAAAGAATCAGACTAAGAGAGAGAGAGAGAGAGAGAGGAAGAGCGGATTAGAGAGAGAAACAAAAAAAAATTGGGATATAAGATTAATAGACTACATAATGTGTAGTTTTAGACCCTAAATCCACAATACCATAAGTGTATACTAATATCGTTATAGTATATCAAATTTACGGGAAAAAAAATAATACAAAATATTACGATAAAACTAGTTTACTTATGAAAATAGAAGATTGTCTTTTCAGCCTCCTAAACCAAAGCAAACAAACATTAACAGGGCATTAGAAAATACATGATTAGTGAATATTGTGTTATTGGGGATTGGATTTGTATGAAATTTTCAAAATTTTGAAAATTCACTTTCTGGATTTTTAAATTCTAAATAAAATTTATTGTTATTGATTTGAAGATTTTCAAATTGAATTTGAAAACTTTTGTTATAAATTTTTTTAGTTTTTAATGATTCTAAAATTCTAGTAAAATTTGTTGTTATTGGGACAAGAATTGGTATTTCTTAACAATTTTACTCATTAAGAATCAATTTTTATTGATTTATGGATTATGACATTCTTAATGAAATCCTTTGTTATTGGTTTGATGAGTTTCAAATTCCATCCAAAATCCATTGTTATTTAAAAAGTTTAGCTTTTAGTGATTTTATAAATCTATAAGAATCTATTTTTATTGGTAAATGGATTTGTTCTAATTTTATTCATTAAACAAGGTTTTGAGAATACCTCATAAAACCATTAGATTCTTAGAATTATAATAACTAGATTTTTTAAATACACAAAAATCTCTACAAATTTAACATATCTTTGGATTTTAAAAATTCTAAAAACCTTTAAGAATCCATCTACCCATAAACCCCCCTTAAAGATATACATGAGATTATGAAAACCGTTTAAATATAACTCTTTGATAAATATATAAATGCACAAAACTCTTTCTAAATTTAACAAATCTCTTTACAAGTCTAACAAATCTCTAAACTCAAATTAAATCCCACTGCCAATTAAACAATCCATATTTTGGAAGCATACAATATTTTCTAATTTTTCTTTAAAGAAAAGTTGAAAACAGTTTTGTTTTTCAATTTTGGACTGAACCAACCAATCCAATCAGTTAAACTACTAAGAGCATACACACTCATGAACCCATTTGGGTATCATGAGCATTTTTTTAGTATTATTTTTTATAATTTTTTATTGTTTGAGATTTATTATGATACTTGTAATAAATCTATTTCCAGTGGTGATACCGGTGTCGGTATCATATATATATATATATATATATATATATATATATATATATTAGTTATTTGCAAAATGGAGAATAATCAAAGTAACATATATATAAACATAAGATTACAAAAGGTAATATTAAAATCCATAAAAACATAGAATTCACAATAAAAAAAAAACGTAAAATTCAAGAAAGCACATAAAAGGATGATAAAAAAGACAATTAAGTCGCCACAAGTCAGTTACTTCGGTGATGATGTTGTCAAATATGCTCAATCAAATCTTCTTTCAATTGTCGATGCACTCCTTCTCCGCGAACTCGAGCTCGATTGACCATCATATTGTTCACATTTGTAGATGTCTATGTAGAAAACGTGTAGTCCACATGCGAAGTCCCGCTTCCTTCTCCTTCGGAAAAATCGTACTGAGTCCCATCGACTCTTTCGTCTTCTACAATCATATTATGCAATATGATACATGCTCTCATTACCTTGTCTATTCTTTCCTTATCTAAAAACAGAGCTAGATTTCGAATAATAGCAAACCGAGCCTGCAAGACTCCAAAAGCTCGCTCGACATCTTTTCTGATAGCTTCTTGATAACTAGCAAATAATGATGCTTTTGCACCTTGTGGTCGGGAAATTGATTGGATGAATGTTGCCCATTTAAGATATATACCATCTGTGAGATAGTAAGCCAAATGGTATTCGTGCCCATTGACAAAGTAACTGACTTGGGGAGCTCGGCCTTGCAATATATCATCAAAAACCGGTGACTCGTCAAGAACATTAATATCATTGCAAGTACCTTAAGATCCAAAAAAAGCGTGCCAAATCTAAAGATCTTGCGAAGCCATGGCCTTTAAAACAAAAGTAGGTTTTCCATGTCAGCGTGAAAACTGGCATTTCCAAGCCGTAGGACAATTTTTCCACTCCCAATGCATACAATCAATGCTTCCAATTATTCCGGGAAATCCGCGACGTTCTCTAAGATTGAGTAATCGTTAAAGATCCTCCCGTGTAGGCCTTCTCAGGTATTCATCTTGGAATAAATGTATAGTTCCATCCACAAAATGTTCTAAGGCTTGGCTCACAGTGCTTGCACCCATACGGAGGTTTTCGTCTATCGCATCATTTGCAAGACCATATGCCAGACGACGAATTGCCGTTGTACATTTTTGTAAGGCAGATAGACACACCCTTCCGGTAGCAATTGCTCTTTGTTGGAAATATGGAAATTGACATAGGCTTTGAACAATATGAATGAACAATCGCTTGTTCATTCTAAATCGTCGTCGGAACATCCCATAAGGGTAAATCGGCTCGTCGGAAAAGTAATCGTTCCATAATCGAAAATTTCCTTCCTCGCGTTCTCTTTCTATAGTAGCTTTTTGTTCTTTTTTTTTTGGGGCCAATTGACGTCTACTATAATCATCTAACCCTCGTTCAAAACAGTTTTTAAAAGTTTGATCAATGTATTCATGGAAAGTTTCTTCAAATTTTTTATTTGAATTATGAGGATGAGATGCCATGACTTTTTGCAATGAAGAAAATGATAAAAAGAAAAAAAATTGAATAATAAAAACACAAACCGAAAGACAAAAGAAAGCAATGAAATGACAAAAAAAAAATGGAAACTTAAAAGTTTTGAAATATTGACCCGAGGAAACACACAAAATTAATTGTGTTTTTAAAGTTTGCAATTATTGAGGATGAGATTGAGAATGAAAACACAATATGAGAATGAGAAGGCACTTTGTGTTTTTTAAAATGAGATTGAGAATGAGAAGACAATATGACACTGAGAAAGAACTATGTGTTTTTGAAAATTAGATTAAGAATGAAAACACAATATAAGAATGAGAAGGCACTTTGTGTTTTTTTAAATGAGATTGAGAATGAGAAGACAATATGACAATGAGAATGAACTTTGTGTTTTTAAAAATGAGATTGAGAATAAGATGCAAAGATTGTAGCCGAACATATATATCTATAGATGAAACACATTACACATTACACATTACACATAAAATTTGGTACAACGACCAAAACACCAAACATTACAAATATCCAAATGTGTTTGGTACAACCACCAAAACACAACATTATGAAATACCACAAGAAGCCAAACACTACAAGAAAACAGTCCATAAGTGACTGCGATTTGTGACTGAAAAATCAGTCACTAATATTTGTGACTACTCTGAGACGAACTAGTGACTGATTTGCGACGGACAAAACAAGTGTCGCAAATTAGTCGCAAATTTGTGAGGCCAGAATCTAGTCATAAGAGTGTCGCAAATTAGCGACAACATTGCGACATATATTATGTGGTTCCGTGGTAGTCACATATCAGTCACTAATTTGCGACACTTTTACAACAAACATATGTGTCACAAATTTGTGACACATATGTTACCAAAACAGAAGTCACAAATTAGCGACGCCACCGTGGGTGTCACAAAAGCGTCGCTAATTCATGTCGGCAGAAGAATACAAAAGGTAATCTATATCGGCCAAAAGGTTACGAAAATTTAAAACGTGTTTAGTAACCGGTCACCTAACTCAGAGATATTTTTCTTAAGGTAGTGGTAATGTAGAGGGTATAGCATCACAAATTTGTGACTTCGGTTTTGGCGTCACAAAGTAGAGGGAAATTATTTTGCATATAAATACCACGTATCCTCCTCTCATTTCATTCACTCAAATCTCTCTAATTCACACTTCTCTCTCTCTTAATACAAAAAATGTGTACGTGGGGAAAAAATAGTGTGGGGAAAAAATTTGTTGTTTGAAAAAATATTCGGTCAGAAAAAAAACAAAATGTGCCCTTATTCATCGCGGTCTTGGATGTACAACCGATTCAATTCAGTTACCAACAATACATCTGCTGAATTTGTGAAGGGGGTCGACCAATTCACGAGGTTTGCAGTAGCCCAAGAATTTGCTCTCAATAGTGGAGGTAAAATATACTGCCCTTGTGCTACCTGTAGAAATTTGCGTAGACCAAAACCAGTTAATACTGTAACGAATCATTTGCTTAGTAATGGCTTTATGGAAGGATATTACGTTTGGACGGAACACGGGGAAAATTATAATGTAGTAGGAGTAGGTAGTAGTAGCAATTACGAAAATGCCCAGTTTAGTACTGGTAATGATCAAATTAGTATGGGTAATGAAGAGATGAATTATGATGGTAGTAATGTTTACGCTGAAATGGTTGAAGATGCATTTAATGTTTCTACGCCAATGAATGAATATCAACATGAACATGATCAAACTGGAAATGATCATGTTTATGAAGAACCTACCGGGGACGCGCAAAAAATTCTACCAATTGTTAGAAGCTGCTAATACGCCATTGTATGAAGGTTGTCGAGAAGGTCATTCGCAATTATCGTTAGCGTGTCGACACATGAACATCAAATCAGACCATAATTTGGTAGAAGTTTGCATGGATTCATGGTCAGAAGCGTTTACAGAGTATTTACCTCAGCCTAATCGTGCAACCCGATCATACTACGAGACGGAAACATTGATAGGAAAGCTAGGGTTGCCGGTTCATAAATACAATGTACGCGAGGATAATTGTATGCTTTATTGGAAAGAAGACGCGGCGTTGGAGAATTGCAAGTTTTGTGGAAAACCAAAGTATATGCCTGATACCGGAGGGCGGAAGAGAGTGCCAATTAGTAAAATGTGGTATCTTCCTAACGGTGATAGGCTGAAAAGATTGTACCTATCAGAGAAGACTGCAGCGGCAATGAGATGGCATGCTGGGCACGAGTCACAAGACGGAGTTATGTGTCATCCATCTGATGCGGCAGAGTGGAAAAATTTTGATCAACTTCATCCCGGTTTTGGGGGGGAGACAAGAAACGTACGACTTGGATTATGTACAGATGGTTTCAATCCTTTCGGTATGTCGAAGAATCATTCGTTGTGGCCTGTGATCTTGACTCCGTACAACTTACCTCCACATATGTGCATGAATGAAAAGTATTTGTTTTTAACAATTTTGAACTCGGGACCTAATCATCCATGCGGGAGTCTTGATGTTTTTCTTCAACCACTGATCGAGGAGCTAAAAGATTTATGGAATAATGGAGTCGAAGCGTACGATGTATCATTAAAGCAAAACTTCAACCTCAAAGCCGTTCTGTTGTGGACGATTAGTGACTTTCCAGCATATGCTATGTTATCGGGATGGACGACACATGGAAAACTAGCTTGTCCCATTTGCAAAGAAGATACAAATGCATTCTACTTGCAAGCTGGTCGGAAGACATGTTGGTTTGATTGCTATCGTAGATTTTTGCCGCAAGATCACCAGTTCCGAAGGAACAAAGTTAATTTCCGAAAGGGACGTAACGCTATAAATTTATCTCCACCAGAATCGTTGACGGGGGAACAAATATACCGCAATATACAGAACAGCAGAGCAAAAAAAACATTTGAAGGTGGTGGAAATGGGCATAAAAAAAAACCTCCCGGCTATGGAGATTGGCATAATTGGCATAAAGAAAGCATTTTTTGGGAGCTTCCGTACTGGGTGGATCTAAATCTACGACATTGCCTTGACGTGATGCATATCGAGAAGAACTTTTTTGATTACATCATGTATACTGTGATGAATGTCAAAGAAAGAACAAAAGACACGGTGAAGTCAAGAGTAGATATGGACATACATTGCCACCGACCTGAACTGCGGGTGGATGAGTATGGGAATGCTCCATTCCCTATTTGGAGATTGCCCACAAGAGGAGTAGATGCATTACTAGATTGGGCGAAAAATCAAGTCAAATTTCCAGATGGTTATGCAGGAAACTTAGCAAGTTGTGCAGACATCAATGCCCGAAAGTTTTTGGGAATGAAAAGTCACGACTGCCATGTTTTCATGGAGCGGTTGCTTCCGTTCGTATTTGCAGAACTTCTTCCAAGAAACGTTTACCAAGCATTGTCAGGTACGTATACATATAGAAAGTCTTTTGTTACTTTTCTGGTGCTCTGGTTGTTGATTTTGAGATATGTTTTTCAGCAACTGGAGCATTTTTTCGTGACCTTAGTAGTAGATCGTTGGATCAAAGCCGGCTGCAAATTTTGAAGGACAATATTGTTATGATACTCTGCAATTTGGAAAAAATCTTTCCACCAGCATTTTTTGATGTCATGGAGCACCTACCTATTCACTTGCCATACGAAGCCGAGCTCGGGGGTCCCGTGCAGTATCGGTGGATGTATCCGTTCGAAAG
The DNA here is from genome assembly GCA_963576765.1 of Draba incana. Taxonomy (NCBI): domain Eukaryota; kingdom Viridiplantae; phylum Streptophyta; class Magnoliopsida; order Brassicales; family Brassicaceae; genus Draba; species Draba incana. The sequence continues at coordinate 17,106,852 of OY755211.1, read as the reverse complement.
GTTCTTTAAACATTTGAAAGGAAGAGCAAAGAACAAATCCCGTCCAGCAGCATCGATTGTTAAAGTGTACAGGAACGACGAGACATCTAATTTCTCTGAACACTACTTTCCACCAAACTTATCCACAGCTGCAAGAAGAAGGTAAATAATTAAGAACCATATAATTTGTTTTCTGCTGTTGAATTCTATGCATAGCATATTAATTAACAAATAAATTTTGTAGGGCTTCTCGATACATGGAAGGTGAAGTACCCATGTATACTACACCAGTGCCAGATATATTTACTGGGGTTGGTCGCCCAAGTGGAAAATGTACTGAATTTTGATTGAAAGACATTGACTATACGACATCGCACTCATATGTTTTGCGTAATTGTGAGTATTTTCGACCGTTCGAAAGGTATTAATGTTTTCTCCTAAATAATTGTTGGTTACGTCATATGGTTTCAGATCGTTTAGTAATTTGTTGTTTCAAATGCAGCTACTTGGATGCACATATTCGAGTTGAAAACCCAGGACTATCTGATGAAGAGGTCACAGCGAAAAAAGATGATGAATTCCATTCATGGATGCGCCAATATGTAAGTATTCCTATTATTTAATTTTTATTTTTATATAATTAAATATTATATAATTCTCTATGTAGGTGCAAGCGGTAAAACATGAACGCAATTTTCCAATGTGGGTTCACGAAATATTAGATGGTCCTGAGAATAAGGTGACGTCGTGGCCAATGTATTTTACGAGGGGGTATATGTTTCACACGCGTGAGTATGGAGAACGAAGGAAAACAATGAATTATGGAGTTTTTGTTCGAGGACAAAATTATTCAGACGCCTCCGTTGAAGAAGATTTCTATGGCACAGTTGAAAAAATTATCGAACTCACATACCCCGGAATCTTGAATTTAAAGATAATTCTTTTTTACTGTCAATGGTATGACCCTACACTCGATAAAGGGACCCGAAAGAACGAGGTTGGCGTTGTCGATCTGCTCTCATCTCGAAAATATCAAAAATATGAACCATTCATATTAGGTACAAATTTACGTTCCTCTAAACTTATGTCATACTTATAATTTGTACTAACATGAAATGTTATTCATTACAACGTCTCAAGCTGATCAGGTTTGTTATCTTCCCTATCCAAATCCAAAGCGTTCTCGGAGAACATGGTTATCCGTTGTGAAAGTGAATCCGCGAAATCGAATTCAAGGAAAGTTTGTGGAAAATGAGAAGGTTATTTTGCAACAAACGGTCGATGAGAATACCACCTCTACGATTCATGAATTAAATGTCGATAGTTTAGTTGATGTGACTTATCCGATGGAAGGTCTTGCTTACGAAATTGAAGACGAAGATCCTATCGATGAATTTCAATGTAATTTATCTGACCACGCCTCCGACGAAGTACGTTACGATGAATAATGTGACTATTTATATGTTTTTATTTGTATTAAGTGTGACTATTATATGTTTGTATGTGTATAAGTATGTAATTTAAGAAATTTGTATGAGTGTGTAATTTGCTTGACTAAAATAAGTTTTTCATTAAAAAAAATTTGCCCTTTCCCATATACATATACAAGGTATAAGGGAGGCTAACGATTACATTACAACGGCACAACGGTTTACACTACAATACATACTATCACAAAACCCGGGTTCGAATCTAGGTATCCACACCCTTTTGTTATATTTAATGGAAAATATAGATAAATAAAAGGCAGTATAAGAGATAACAATCATATTACTATGGCACATCGGTTTACACTACAATACATACCATCACACAACCCGGGTTCGAATCCGGGTAACCACACCTTTTGTTATATTTACTGGAAACAATAGATAAATAAAAGACGGTATAAGAGAAAACAATTATATTACTATGGCACATCGGTTTACACTACAATACATACCATCACAAAACCCGGGTTCGAATCCGGGTAACCACACCCTTTTGTTATATTTACTGGAAACTATAGATAAATAAAAGACAGTATAAGAGAAAATAATTATATTACTATGGCACATCGGTTTACACTACAATACATACCATCACAAAACCCGGGTTCGAATCCGGGTAACCACACCCTTTTGTTATATTTACTGGAAACTATAGATAAATAAAAGACAGTTTAAGAGATAACAATTATATTACTATGGCACATCGGTTTACACAGATCAAACTCACAGCCGAGCCCGAGTTCGATTCTTGCCGACCACATCATTTTTTATATATTCGTAGTGACTAATTAGTGACGCTTTTGTGACAACATAGGGCTTAGGGTTTCAGATAGGGTTTGAATTATGTGAAACCCTTAATAGGCGTGACAAATTAGTCACTAATGAACGACTCTTTACCGACACATTTGTGACGCATGTAAAATTTTCGACTGATTAGTGACTAATTTGTCACGCCATTTGACATTTTTAACATTTAAAACGAAAATGCATGCCTCCATGATTCATAGATGTATTCTACCTTCTACAAACTCAAATTCAAAGTTTCCAATATGTGGGTGTACATTTTTTATGAAAGTAAAAAAATCAAACTAAGTGACAATCTCATTTCATATCCTTTAGGTTAAAAACACTTGTTACTTTATGGTAGAATAGGTTTGATTCATGTGTTTCTAAATTTTCTTTGTTATTGATGGTATAAAAGATATATCTATTTTTTAAGTGTATATGGCTTAGGGAAAGGCTAGATTTCCCAAATTTTGGCTCTAAATGTTTAGAGTTTAGGGATTTGAGTAGTGACTAACTTGCAGTCCTCACAAATCAGTGGCAAATTTGCCTCTGATTACCGACCCATTTGAGACTGATATTTGGGCCACTCTTTACACTAAATTGGCCCTTTTGGCGGTCCATTTTGCCGCCCAAACTAAAAAATTACCCACTCATTACCGACTCTTTAGCGACGCCGGTGAAGAAACCTCGATTATATCGGACACCCAAGAGTCATTTTCTGATTTTACTCTTCTTTTCTCTCAACCCCTCACGAACTCACCAAAAACCCTAACTTCCCTTAATCCTTTTCATCATTCCTTTCGATTCCGTGCTAAATTTTTCTCTTTCTCTTTGTTGTTCATCTGGATAAATCGATTTCTTTATCGAATCGGTTACAGATTGAACATTTCGATTCTGTTCTTCGGTTCGAAAATCCTAATCTCTTCGTCTTTTTAGTTATCAAACCCTACATCTCTATCTCGTTTTCGATTCAAACCCTATTCTCTATTTCAGAAACCTTAATCTCTATATCTCTCTCGTTTTTGATTCAAACCCAAATCCAAAACCCTAATCTTCCGAGAAAGCCTAATCGAGATGGCTGGGTCCAAATCCGTCAGAACCCGAGGAGGTTCTACTCGGTCAACACAAGGCTCAGCCGCTCGCGGAAACTCAACCGGCGGAGGTAAATAAAACAACCAAGGGAAATCAACCGTCGGAGGTAACGGGAAATCAATCTCCGCCGATGGAAACCCTAAGTCCACTACCCTCAAAATCCCAGGTTTTGATGGAGACCGTCCCTCGGCGAACCGTCTTCCGGTAGACTATCCCGGGAAAGGTAAAGGGATATCCGGTGGTGGTAAATCTAGAGCACAATCAACCTCACCTCAGTCGGCCAACGCTGGAGATGGTTCACCACAAGGAGTTAGGTCAACAAACTTGGCGAGTTCTTCACATGACTCCAACGGGAATAATCAGCGTTCTCCCCCTTCTCAGAACAATAACAATCTCTCCGGCTCTCGACGCAACCTGCTTCCACTCCAGTATCCATCACAAACCGCTCTGAATCAGCGACAATCAAACTCTCAACCGGGAGCCAACCTCAATCTCAATCTGCAACCTCACCGCTTTAATGCTTTTAATCGGCCTCAGGAAGCCGAAGATGAAGAAGATGATGAAGAGGAAGCGAACGATGAAGAAGATGATGGAGATGGACTTGGTTATGAAGATCATGTGGATGAAATCCAAGTTGGTGGTAATGGTGGGGAAAATGAAGACTATGAGGCACTGTTGGACGCTGTGTTAGCCCATCCAGGGCGTGAAAGACTACCCTTCCTCAGTGAGGAACCTTTGGAGGATACATTTTGGTAAGTCTATCAAAACACCAATTTTTGCACTGTTTATTATTCAGAACACTGCTAGGTTGATCAAATTGTGTGTATTAGACTGCTAGGTCGACCAAAATGTGTGTGTATTAGACTGCTAGGTTGATCAATATGTGTGTGTATTAGACTGCTCATTTTTTGTCTCTTAGACTGTTAGGTTGCTAAATATTTGTTATTTGTTAAACAACCGATTGTAATTGCTTATGTGTGATTTGTTTAACCTCTGTTTATGTGTGATTTGTGATTTGTTTAACCTCTGTTCTAATTGCTTATGTGTGATTTGTTTATATGTAAAACATGCTTATGTGTGATTTGTTTAACCTCTGTTTATGTGTGATTTGTGATTTGTTTAACCTCTGTTCTAATTGCTTATGTGTGATTTGTTTATGTGTGATTTGCTTATGTGTGATTTGTTTAACCTCTGTTTACATTTCTGAGCAAGGTTTACTCGGGACAGAGGCTTACTGACCCGTGTCATTTCTGGAATATTTCGTCAGAAGTTTGATGGCCCATACTACAGTTGGACCGTCACACCGATCGACAAGCAAGAAAGATATTTCCGAACTTTTGCGGTAATATTCATTTCTATTAGACATGTTCGGTTGATTTTCTTAGCTCAATCATTTCATTCTTTTATTAACTACTTCTTTTTATCTGTAGAGCAACTACAATTGGGATGTTGGTATCACTCCGGTTGTGAGGGCTCACTTCAATCGGATTGCAATTAAGAGGATGAGAGGAATAGTCAGCCAAGTTAGGACCCGTAAACCGAGGGTGAGACCAATCTGGATTAGTGATAAGAAGCTATGGGCTAGAATGTGTGCCTAGTGGGCCACTACACACGCTCAAGAGAAGAGCACTACGGCTTCCAACTCAAGAAACTCAGATCGTAATGGCCGTGGCCCACACAAGCACAGAACAGGCCAGTCTTCCTACCTCACTATTCAACAAGATATGGTAAGCACATTTTTGTCCTCACATGTTTGTACATTTTATTATTTCCTTCTCTTTGAGATTGATGTAAATAATGTGTCTTACCTATTCTGACAAGAGCAAGAACTACAGCGACCAGTCTCTTGGGGTGAAGTGTTTTTGAAGACACACACATTGCCGGATGGGAGCTTCATTGATCTTAAAGCTCAGGAGGTTGCTACAAATTACGAGAACACTCTGAGAAAGGCGATGGAACAGCCTGCAGATATGGAAGAAGATTCAGACAACTCCTCTCAACGGAATCTGACCGTCGAAGAAAAGAATGAGATCTTCTTGAAGGTATGGTCCCTCTTCTGTTCTGTTTATTATGTTTTAATCCTGTACTGTTGTCATTGTTTATTAATCCTTGTTTTTGGTATTGTAGTGCACTGAGTTTGATCCTAAGGGTACTCCTTATGGAGTAGGTCAGCTCTCACACATGCCTAACAAAGGAAAGAGAAAGATCAGCTATGGTGAATCTTCTTCACAAGGCCTGCAAGAGTTGCAGGATGAGCTTAAGGCAGCACGACAAAGAATCTCTGACCAAGATGCAGCGAATGAGCGACGTGATACGGAGAATGCACGTCTTGCTCAAGAGCTAAAGGCAAGTCAGGACGGATCAGTGACCTCAAGAAGAAGATGCTCGGCTTCATGCAGCAAGCAGTACCAACAGTTCAACAAGCGTCACCACAGGTTCCAGTTGTCATGACTCCAGCGTCTGCAAGTGACCCTCCATGTCCAGCCAATGGCACCACCGAACCACCGAAGTAAACCTCCCAATCTCTTTTACTCTCTCTAAAACTCTGAAACTTTAAAACTTGGAAGTTTATCTTCCTTTTTGAACTTGATAACATATTTTGTCAAGCTAAGTGCTTGATTTGTATATATTTATTTGAATGGTTTTTGGTGTGTTTTTCATTTGATTTTGAATGGTTTTTGGTAGGTTTTTCTTCTCAATTATAGCATAACAAAACAACAAAAAACGACACATAATTGTAACAAAATTGCAACTGAAAAGTGACCAAATATACGACCAAATAAAACCATGGCGTCGCAAATTAGAGGCAACTTAGTCACAAAATTGTGACTACCATGTAACTACGAACTATTCGAAACAAGTGTGACAACGTCGCTCATCAGTCGCGGTTTTATGACTACCAAATTAGACACAAAACTGTCACAAATTACCAACTACAAAAGCGAGACAGAGTGGTTGCAAATTAACGACGCTAAAAGTGGCCATCTATCAGTCGCAAATTACCGACTACAAGAGCGAGACAGAGTGGTTGCAAATTAACGACTACAATATTCGTCGCTAATTAACGACTACATAAATCGACACAGATTCGTCACAAAATTACGACTAATATATGGTGTCACAATTCAGTCGCTTATTTGCCACGCCTTCGAGGAGCCTCATATCAGTCACAAATTAGCGACTGAAATAATGTAGTCACCCAAGCGTCGCTAATTTCTGACTGATTAGCGACGCCAAAAATTAGCGATGCACGTTTTGCGACGCCGAGTTGGCGTCACAAAGTAGTCGCAAATGGGTCATTAGTGACGAATTTGTGACGCTTCTGGGAGTGGCAAATGGCCTGTTTTCTTGTAGTGAAAAGAAAACAACAAATTACATTAAAGCATGGTACTGAATCACTCTTACCACATTCTGAATCAACCACCACACTAGCTTCCAAACTCTTGTTCCTTGCCGACACACTAGGATCCAAGCTCTTGTTCCTGTAGACCATTAAACAAAGGAAGAGAATCATTAAGCAATCAAAACAAATCAGGACATATACTTAACGATTAACCAATAAAAACACAAAAACACTTACGATTTCAGGCTGATTGTAAGCAGACAAGAGCTCAGTGATTAGGTAGTTCTTAAGAGACATTTCTTTCTCTCACAGTGAGTCAAATATTTCAATTAGGCTGTCAAGCAGCTTACGCTTGGACATTCTCTCCTTAAACGTGTTGTCCTTCTCCTTTATCTCCCAGAGAGACTGAAGCTCCTTCTCACAACCAGTATCTTCACTCTTACCTTTTCCCTTTGTCTTTGCCTTGGTAGCCTTAACACCAATAGGCCTCACCATTGGGTCTTCTTCTCCATTGGCAGGAGCAGCATCATTTAGCTTTTATTTATTCTTCCTTGGTTTGGTTTTTTCAGTGCAGAAGCTTTGCCATTTCTGCTCATTCTTCAGAATTCTCCAAACATGGTCAAGTGTGAACTTGACCTTTTGATCCTGGAAGTATAACTTGTATGCCAACACAAGTACATCATCAGGATTCTCTCAACTGCGAGGAATACATTCTGCACACTCATAGCAGCCATCAAATTTTATGACTAGCTCATTCATCTTTTGCCATTTCTGCTTGCAAGTATTAAACTCTCGGATTACAAGATTTGCAACCTCAGGACACTCTCTATAAGAACCAGCAACTCTTTCCCAAAAAGCACTTGATCTCTGCTCATTGGCCACTATAGAATCTTTCGAAGTGTTCAACCAAGCAGAGGCAAGGGCCTTTTCTTCAGGGAGAGTCCATCTAACCTTACTTAAGGATGTAGGTGTTTGGTTACAAGGGGAAAGTAGCTGTTCAAATGTTTCAGGATAAGTGAGGTCTTCTTGACTGAACAAGAGATTAGTGAAGGATTGGGAGGAGGAAAAAGGAGCAGAAGAATCCATTATTATAGGTAATGAAGAAGATTTGTGTTTTGTTTACATCAGTTTAAGTCATTATAAAGGTACAACCTCAATAAATCCACCTAAGTTGTATTCAATTACGGTGAATTGTGTAATTTAAGTTACTGAGACACTAGCCATCACCATAAACACTTACTTATATGACTAATGTCTCATCACCATTAGCTGAACAATTCAGTTACAACTTAGTTTAGTTACATGACTGTGTTTAGTTACAATTCAGTGTATATTTTAGTTAAAGTGCCATTTTACTTTAGTTCAAATCAGTTTAAGTGTACTTATTCATATTTAGTTTAGATCAGTTAAGAGTTTACTTATTCAGAGTAAGTTTAAATCAGTTAAAGTTTACTTAATCATATGTAGTTTACTTACTTTAGTTTAGATTAGTATAGTTGTAATTCATTTTACTTTACTAATATTTCAGTTTACTTTACATTTTAGTTTAGGTTTAAGTTACATGTCAGTGTAGATTTATGTACAAAAATTTATTACAAACAGATACAAGACAGTGTTCATAATAAATGAGAAAAGAATTTGCAGTGTTCAAAATAATTGGTTTCCTCAACTACCTATTCGTATTCACTTATGCTAAAGATACTACTAGATACAAACCAAAGCAAAATTCATTAACCATAACTGTTCTAACTACCAGATTCCTCAACCATAAATGTTCTAACAAGCAGATACAAACCAATGCAAGAGACCACATTTAAAGACCACAATGACTAAACAGTTCAAATACAACTAGATGTGAATCAAATATAATGAGTATATTAATTTGAATCAAATATAATTATTCTTCATGTTGCAAATATAGCATTACTTGTGATCAGTTTTGATAAAAATACAATCACTAAGCAAATACAATCAGACTCATGTTGCAAATTCGTAAAAATCCAGGAATCCTAATCACCAAGCAAATCAGAACATGATCACAAAAACAATCACATATAAGTTGTAACATCCGCGATCCAGAAATGTGATTTTTAGTGGTCGTGTCGAGCGACACATGTAGTGTTTCGATCGACACGAAGGTTTTTTTGGTGTCGATCGACACGGCCCTTTGTGTCACTCGACACGAGCATTTTTCTGAACCGGGTAATTAACTTTTTAATTATGGTTTTGGCTCGGTTTAGTGGCGTTAACCTAGGGCTCGTGTTTATAAGTCCTTTGGGAAATCTGTCGTCGAGGAGAGAAGAAAAAGGTGTGAGTTTTGAGAGAGAATTGTGTTCTTGTGAATTGTTGCAAACAAATTCATAGGAAACGTTCTTATCGAGTTTTAGAACCGCTGGAGTCGTTTGTTCTTCGTGGTTCGTGAGAAATCTTTCGGATCAGTGATTCCTTGGGATTATGAAGCTTGTTCGTGGGCGTTATGTGTCTCAACCGAATCCTCTTTTCGTTCCTTTTAGGCTAAGGTGAGTTGTGACTGTGGTTTCTAGGCGATGAGGATATTTTGTGTTGTTTGGTGATTGAATGTTTAATGTGGAATTGAATGATGTCAATTCTGTGATGTTATGGATTAGATTCTTGTATGCGTCGTGTTTTTGTTGCAGGTTTTGGGACTCGTGTAACCGGAATTGAGTCTCGAGAGGAGAAAGACTCGATTCTGCGTTTCAGTGAGGCGTGTCGATCGACACCAGGAGGGTGTCGCTCGACACGAATAATTGTTGAGTGTCGATCGACACCTGTGTGGTGTCGCTCGACACGAAGTTTTTGGTCGTGTCGATCGACGCCTCTGTGGTGTCGCTCGACACGTAACTCTGTTTTCGTGAAATGTGTTGACTTGTTATCATTGAGTGGTGTTATGTGCTGATTTGGGTTTACTATGATTGTGTTGTTGAATATCTGAGCCTGCTTGTTATGACGGTAGGCGGGATGAGCAACTTACTAAGTATTTATGAAATACTTACGCAACTCTTATTTCCATGTGTTGCAGGTAAAGGAAAAATGTGATCGCGGGATCATGGCCGAGGAAGAGGATGATTAGGAACTTATGATTTGTTGTTAGTCTAGCGAACCGGTTGATTTAGGTTGCTAGTTTATGACTTCCGAATTTGGTTATTGAATCTTGATCGTGGTTATTAAATTATTTCATGAATATTATTTCCTGAGAACTTCCGCGTAGTAACTATTAGGCATTAATCGTTGAGGATTAATGTTTATGGGGACATTAGTTTGGATTAATTATAAAAAAAAATGGGTGTTACATTTTGGTATCAGAGCCCTTACGGTTCTAGGGCTAGTAGTAAATTGGATGAACTGAGACTATGTGTTTAATTGATTAGGTGTGCTTAGTCAATTTTAGTCTTCGAATCATCCTCTTTGGCCTTTAAAGAGATTTTGTAGTAAGTTTTTGTTGTGTTTTTGATTGTGAGTTCTAGTGTCTTAGATTGTACTTTTGGTATGTGCAGCGTGCGATGGCTAGAGTTCCGAGAGGCTGTGGTGGCAGAGCTGGTGGCCGTGGAGGCCGGAGTCGGGGTCGTGATCAGGGTCGTGTGTCTTCATCGTTTGAGTGGGACTCTCAGAGTGAGTCGTCAGAGCAGGTGGTTGTTTCGCCATCGTATCAGGAGGTTTTAGTGGGTGTTGTCAGTGTGTTGGATATTTCAGCTAGTGCTGGAGTTAGTGCCGGAGCTACTGGCGCGACAAGAGGCCCAAGTGTGGATGTTGCTGCCGGTGGAGCCCAGGAACCCGAGGATCGTTTGGCGAAGATGCTTGCATTAATTTTAGAGCGGTTACCAAGTGCGGTACCAGTGCAGGCTCCAGTAGTGACCCTGAGTGAGCACTATCTGACAATGTCCAATGAACTGCTGCTTATGGGACCCTTGTCCTTCTCGGGTGGAGGGGGGCCAGTGGAAGCCAATGAGTGGAGGCTGAAGGTTGAGCAAAGTCTTCATTCTCTCAGATGTCCAGGTGAGTTCTGTGTTGATCTAGCAGTTGGGTTCTTGGAAGGAAATGCTCGTCTCTGGTGGACTGGTGTTCAAGCCAGGAGAAGGCAGACATTGTGGACTTGGGGTGAATTCTTGGGCGAGTTTAATGCAAGATACTTTCCTCAAGAAGTTGTGAAGCAGTAAGAGTTACAGTTCCAGAGTCTGGTTTAGGGCAACCGATCAGTACGTGGGTATGATGCTGAGTTCAGCAGGCTGGTGGTCTATGCAAGTAGTGGCATAGATGGGGAGCGAGCCCAGATGGGCAAGTTCATGGCAGGACTTCAGATTGGGCTGAAGATGCCCAGCAGAGCTTCCAGGAATTCCTCGAGGGCGGAGCTCGTGGAGGCACTTGCAGCAATAAAGGACCTGGAGGAGCAGTTCGATGATTGAGTTGGTTTTCTGTTTCTTTCGGTTTTGTTTCCAGTTTCAGATTTTGAGCTTTGCGTTGTTGTTTCTGGATTTTTGTATTTCGTTGGTGTTGGCACGATATACATTTTTGAAAATTTATGAGATGGTGTTCCATATTTATTTTCATATGAGTTAGGAGGCGTATGGTTCTTAGATGTGTTTTTTATGTGTGGACCAGTGTGGGTCGTTTCTTCGATGGTATTCCAGGCTGGGAATATCGAGACTATACCAAGGGAGGCGGCTCTAATCAGAGGAGATGTGTGTTCTCATGTATACTTATTAGGAAGTGAGTTCCCAGAATAAGTAATGAGGGATGTGAGATCTCTTGCGGGGAGGTGAGCTCCCCAGATACCGTTGGCTCGAGGGATGCTTCCCGAGAGTGCGAGCGGTATGTTATCTTTTGTGGATTATACAGAGCCTCTGAGATTAGGGGAGGATCTCGTGTGGTATTGGCCAAGTCAGGTCAGGATTTTAGTCCATGTTGGACGGGTTTAAGGATTAGATGAGGATCTTGAGTCGTGTTGACTGGATAAGTCAAGTGTATGGTCTGTGATGGACTATTCGGGAGGCTCGAGTTGTGAGCCGAAGTATCGCGGGTCAGGCTAGGCCTTGGATGCAGTTCTGGTAACAGACGTAGCATTGGTGAAATCCAAACCGGGACTGACGGGTGGTTGTACATGTTTTTGCTAAATTGTTGTACGATCGACCGCCAGGCCTAGTTGGAATAAAAATGTTGCATAGAAGGTTCCGGGTGAATCTAGGCAAGTATTGGGCATTCGAGTTGTGGTTATGCTTTTCGGCTTGACAAATGCGCATGCGGTATACATAAGATTATTACGGCGTGATCAGGGAATTTTGGGAAGTGTTCATTTCGTACTCAGCGTTTATCTCTTGGACTATCCAAAGAATCATGAGGAGCATGAATTTCTTTGTGTTTGGTTCTAGAGAGGCTTGGAGCATAAGTTGTATGCAGAGTTGAGCAAGTGCGGTTAGGAGAAGTGCCGATTTTGGTTGCAGGAAGGCAGAGTGGAGTGTCTGAAGGTAAGGTTCATCGCTATGATGGCAAATCAGTATTTTGCGGAGTTCTTGGTCTTTCGCATTATCATCTTATCCAATCATAAAGATCAATTTTTGGAGGATGGTGTTCAACGAGCAAGGAGCATTACAGTTATCAGGAGGTTGTCTGGATTAGCAAAAGAAGCAGAGTTCACGAGGATCAGGCAATGCATCCGAGGTTAGTTCTGGAAGGATTTCTGAAAACCAAAGTGATTGGTCGTTCGAGTAAGAGTAAGTGGTGGCAGTCGGTTCAGTTTTCATGTCTCTTCGAATGGGACGTTCAAGTGTTTAAGCAAGTGTATCGGCCAATGGATGGTTACGCTAAGGCGTCAGGAGTGGATTTGGACCCTTGTTGGGCAGTCCAATTTTTTATTTTCAGTGCTCGGTATTTATTGCTCTAGAGACTGCGGTCCCGAATAACTCATGCGCTTTGAGGAGATGTGAGCTCTCCGGTATGTTGTTTGGGATGTGTGTTTTCCAGAGACCGTTGACTCGAAGGATGCGTCCTGAGAGTGCGAACGGTATGCTTTCTTGATGGGCCACAGGATGCGTCCTATGGGTGTCAGATGTAGACTGAGTTAAGAGCAATAGATACCTGGGGCGTGCGAGAAGTTTGGTTTGGTGAGGTGTTTCGATGTCGAGTTGTGGATCTTCAGGAAGTCATGATCTGGAATTTATTATGGATGACTCATGATCTGGAGATGGTGGCTTTCCAGAGTTTGTATCGGGGACGGTGGTTTCTTGTATACATACTGAGAGACGGTGGTTCTCTCCAGAAGACGGTGGTTTTCCTGTGTACTGATATTGGGATGGTGGTTTCCTCTATAGTGCTGAGAGACGGTAGTTTTCCCAGAGGGACGGTGTTTTCTCTAGAGTGTGTGTGTGTGGATGAGTTAAAACATAATAAATGGTTGAAAATGTGCGTATAAGCGTAGATGTAGTAGAGGACTTTTGAGATTATGTGAGAATCTCTTATGGTATTGACCGGTGCGGGCCAAAGTTAGTCCGGTGTGGGCTTGTATCTTGGGAGCCTGAGGCAAAGATGAAGCTAAAGTTCAGGAAGTGGTTCGACAAGCAGGTCGCCGTTTAAGCTTTATTCCTCTTTGTGGTCCTAGTTTCGTTGATTAGCATGGGGGGCTATCTTTGTATTGTCGTTTTCGTTGTAACGAATATATTTTTGGAGATTTATAAGATGGAGTTGTTCTTATTTATCTGTTCCTATAAGAGGGTTTTCTTATATGTGCTTTGTGGTGATATTCCAGATTATGGAGTATCGAGTTTGACCACGAGAGGTGGGTTAGTCGATAGATGTTATAGACGTTTTAGAATTTATTACTCTAGGGGCTGCGGTCCCGAGCAACACATTCATTTTGTTTTGAGAGGATGCGTTCTCTCAAAGGGATGATTAGTCTCCTCTGTGTACCCGGAGCTCAAAGGATGTGTCCTGAGAGTAGAAGGGGCACGGTGTACACGGAGCTCAAAGAATGCATCCTGAGAGTGGAAGGACACAATGCACCGATAGCTCAAAGGATGCGTCCTGCGAGTGAGAGTGGTGCGGGACACCGATAGCTCAAGGGATACGTCCTGCGAGTGGGAGGGGTGTGGAATGAGTTAAGAGTAATAGATGTCTGAAAACGGTTGTGTAAACATAAGACTCAGTGAGAGCCCCGGAGATCGGGTGTTTGATCTCGGATTGTTGACCAGTTTGGGTCAGGTTTTGAGTCTTTGGTAGGCGGTTTTGAGAGGATTTGAGGACGAATCCAGTGTTGGGGGGAGAATTGTAACATCCGCGATCCAGAAATATGATTTCTGGTGGTCGTGTCGAGCGACACAGGTAGTGTGTTGATCGACATGAAGGTTTTGTAGGTGTCGATCGACACGGCCCTGTGTGTCACTCGACACGAGCATTTTTCTGAACCGGGTAATTAACTTTTTAATTATGGTTTTGGCTCGGTTTAGTGGCATTAACCTAGGGCTCGTGTTTATAAGTCCCTTAGGAAACGTGCCATCGAGGAGAGTAGAAAAAGGTGTGAGTTTTGAGAGAGAATTGTGTTCTTGTGAATTGTTGCAAAGAAATTCATCGGAAACGTTCTTATCGAGTTTTAGAACCGTTGGAGTCGTTTGTTCTTCGTGGTTCGTGAGAAATATTTTGGATCAGTGATTCCTTGGGATTATGAGGTCTGTTCGTGGGCGTTTTGTGTCTCAACCGAATCCTCTTTTCGTTCCTTTTAGGCTAAGGTGAGTTGTGACCATGGTTTCTAGGCGATGAGGATATTCCGTGTTGTTTGGTGATTGAATGTTTAATGTGGAATTGAATGATGTCAATTATGTGATGTTGTGGATTGGATTCTCGTATGCGTCGTGTTTTTGTTGCAGGTTTTGCGACTCGTGTAACCAGAATTGAGTCTCGAGAGGAGAAAGACTCGATTTTGCGTTTCACTGAGGCGTGTCGATCGACACAGGAAGGTGTCGCTCGACACGAATAATTGTTGAGTGTCGATCGACACCTGTGTGGTGTCGCTCGACACGTAACTCTGTTTTCCCAAAATGTGTTGACTTGTTATCATTGAGTTGTGTTATGTGCTGATTTGGGTTTACTATGATTGTGTTGTTGAATATTTGAGCCTGCTTGTTATGCCGGTAGGCGGGATGAGCAGCTCACTAAGTATTTATGAAATACTTACGCAACTCTTATTTCCATGTGTTGCAGGTAAAGGAAAAATGTGATCACGGGATCATGGCTGAGGAAGAGGATGATTAGGAACTTATGAGTTGTTGTTAGTCTAGCGAACCGGTTGATTTAGGTTGCTAGTTTATGACTTCCGAATTTGGTTATTGAATCTTGATCGTGGTTATTAAATTATTTCCTGAATATTATTTCTTAAGATGTTCCGCGTAGTAACTGTTAGGAATTAATCGTTGAGGATTAATGTTTATGGGTACATTAGTCTGGATTAATTATATAAAAAAAAAGGGTGTTACATAAGTTTTGATACTTACTTGTGATCTTGGCCTCCATGCACAGATTTGAATCAAACTCCCAATCGGAACACATCTACACACCAAAAATCAACAAGTAAGATCAACCAAAACAAACCCAGAAACAGAAATCCTATAATAATCAAGCTATATTATGATGAATATGAACAATAAATCCATACTCCTTTACCTTTAAAGCTGACTCATCAAAATCCAAATCCATAAACCTCTTCATCCGAATCCAAATCCAGAAACTTCTTCATCCGAATCCGAATCCGAATCCAAATCCAGAAACAACAAAACAAAAAAAATATTACAAGTCACGAATCCGTATATTCAAAATCCGAAACAAATATTAATTTACAAACAAAAGCATCCCTGTTGAGAAATCCAAACGAACCCAGAACAAAAACAAAATCAAATTGATTTTTGGGATGAAATACGAACCTGTGAGGGCTGATATTCGACATGCATGAGAACGACCACCACCGATGAAGAGAGAATTAGACTATTGCCGGAGATTTTGTTAAGATCGAGAGAAAACTCTTGGGTTTCTCCGTCGGCGATGAGATAGAGAGAGAACAAAAACTTCCCAAATGATTTTTTTATTTTTTATTTTTCTCTCCCCTTATCTGAAAATTAAACGGAACCACCCTCTGCTTGCCACGTACACAGTGATACCGTATCAATAAACTCACCACATTGTTACGGTTCAGAGCCAATTCATTTTCCAAACCCTTTTTTTTTTTTTCTTTGGTTTAAGAAAACCCACTAAAATCATTGCTGTGTGTGCTCTAAATACCGGCCAACAGTTGGGTCTTCCGAAAACCAGTTTTTCAGTTAAAGAAGCAACAAAATCTCAAAACAGGGAACTAATTTCTTAAATGAACCGGTTGGTTCAGGCCTTCAGGGGTAAGATGTCACACCAAATACCAATAGTAGTTGACTATTGATTGGTTGCACAAAAAAATTTGATACTATTGCAAAATGAAATACCAAAAATATTAGACAGCAGAAACAAAAAAAGGTTCTATATTTTGGTCCAAAACATTTTCAATATTTACTCTTCATTGACAATAGATGTAGGACCCCTTCTATTAGCCGAAGAGCAAAAAGAAAGGTGTTTAATGGGGTTGGGATTTTAATGGGTCATGTGGGCGATTGTATGGTCAAAATGGAAGCATGATTTCTTAAATATACTTGATCATATATGCGAAAATATAAATCGAGTAAACACATTTTTGTTGTTGTTAAAAATCGAGTAAACACATGCATGCAGAAAGTGTTTCAACTTTGAACAATAAAAACATTCTAAATCAATGCAACTTTGAACATGCATGTTGAAACACTTTCTGCATGCATGTGTTTACTCGATTTTTAGGTATAGTACATTATTATAAGATTTAAATTACAACACATGCATGTCGGATATATAACCATTATTAGTAGCGTGGGATAATGTGGTTAGTGTCACTTGTCATGAGAAGACAGGAACATGATGAGACTTTGGAAAGTAGATACATCACAGGGCAAGACAATCTTGTTCCGGTGAGCCTCCGCGTAATCGAATTCCTCCGCCGCCTTTTCGAGAAGTTTTTGGAAAGAAGGGCTCTTCAGAAACCTTGTGGGAACCACGAATCTTTCCAACTTCTTGTTCTTACCAACGTAAACCACGAAATGCCCTTTAGGTGTTCTTGAGGTTGATCTCCTGATCTCTCCAGTAACTTCGCCTTCTTCTTCTTGGTGATGGAAGTGCATGTCAGTGACCTTGTTAGGCATAGCTTATTAAATTATATGATGACCAGTTTTGTGTTGGGTGAGAGCCACAGGACATTAACGGATTTTGTGGGGATTTTTGTGTTTCACTATGGTTCGGAAGTTGGGTGCTTATATACACTTGTACATACTTATACTTATTATTTATTTGTAGGGAATGGGAATGCGTGCCATCTAGAATACATTCACCCAGCTTTCATTTGTACCCATTTAATAAGAGAAGTTCTCTAAAATACCATAAAAAAAATTTTTGTTCCAAAAATACTAACAAAAAATTTTTATTCCAAAAATACCATTAATTTTCAAAAGTTTTTAAAATACCACAAACTCAAAAATTGATTATAAAGAGTTTCGAATTATTTTTTTTGGGTTTGGGTTAACTAATACATAATTAGGGTATAATTTTTGGGGATAGGGTTTAGATTTGGGGTTTAAAATTAGTTTTGAATATTTAAAGTTAATTTAAAATTTGTGATATTTTTAGAACTTTTGAAAAAAATGGTGTTTTTGGAACAAAAACTTTTTTGGTGGTATTTTTGGAACAAAAACTTTTTTTGGTGGTATTTTTGAGAATTGCCCATTTAAGTAGTGTTAACTAACTATCAGCAAATAGTAAAAAAAGACAGATTTTAACTAGGAAGTTTGGATACATTTTTAAATAGTTATAATTTGTATTTGAACATTGTACATAAGTACACAAGAGTTCGAAGAGAATAAAATGTTTAGCATATCGAATATTACTTTTTTGTTTGTTAAAGATATCAGATATTACTTCGGACGACGACAAACAGAAAACAATTTGCATAATGGTATAGATGCTCCGATTTGTAGTATGTAGTACGAAAATTGAGTTGAAGTAAGTATTGTAATTCGATGTAAACTTGCAGTAAAATAATGTGGTAGAAACTACAGATTTATGTGGTAAGTGTGCTGTAAAAATATGAATTAATGTTTTGATCAATACAATAGATTGATAGCTTTTTGATGTATAAGTTGTAGTATGTATTATTAAAAGAAATTAAATTTAAAATCAGTAATATTATCATTTTTATTCTAACTTAAATAATAGATAGAGATCAAATGATATAAAAATAACTTAGATATTGTAATTTAAGAAATATATAATTTTTCTCATAAAATAAAAAGTAAGAAAACTAATTGTATACATTCCATATCATATTTGCAATCCCAACTCTAATGTTATTCAAATAAAATTTATAAATTTTACAATAAAATGTATAAATTTTACAATAAAATCTTTGACTATATAGAGGGTCAATTTGCTAAGTAACAAAGAAAAAATTAATAATTGAGGAAGTAACAAAATGTAGCATATGTGGCAAATTATGAATCCTTAGATTTAGGTTAATTTGATAGGTTTTAAGTTATTGTTTTTCATGGTTATTCCACAAAATTTCTCCTAAATAATTTTGTTCTTGGAATATTTGATAATTTTTGTCTCTTAAAAGGATGTAAAAAAAAAAAAAACCAAAAGTCACGTTTTTGGTTGGAAAATTGGATTAAAAAAATAAAATATAGTAATTCATCTCTAATACATGAGAATGTCCATGATGTAGATAATTTTTGAGTTTCCAATTTTACAAAGAAAATAACTCAATTTTGTACATCAACAGTAACACACCATAATTCAAACTCAAATTCAAAAACTGTATTTTAATTCATTTTGAGTTAACTATGAGTTACACCCATAAGGCCATAACTCAATCTTAACTCATTCTAACTCATGTTACCAATCAAAGCCAGAGACTATGTAAATGTTATCTACACTTTGTGGCATTGTAATGATTCACATATTAATTTTCTTAAACTAAAAATTTACGAATTGTTGGCTTAGAGTTTCCTAAATCTAGGTCAGTGTTTTGTGATAATTGTGAAGGATAAAAAAAAAATGTCTTGGAACTGCCTACAGTCAAATAACATTATTTTCATTCTTTTTTCTGAATGCGTTTGAGTTTTACATAGGTTTCTTGGATTAGAATTTTACATTTCTTTAGCAAAAAAAAAAAAAAAGAATTTTACATTTCGAGCGAAATCCATTGTTCTTCTGAGTTAAAAGTTTTTGTATAAACATAAATTAGATAGTGGTTGAAATGGATATAAGGCAAAGTACATAGAGCGTTATGAATACAAATGCATATGGATATGATCGTAGCTAGGTAGGTAGGTCCTAAGTTAAGAAGATAACATAATAGCAAGAGTCGATGACTTTGATTTTTCAAACCATTCCTAAGGACTTACGTATGCATAAGAGAGAGAGAGAGAGAGAGCGAGAGAATGTGTGGTTAATATAAAATGGGTCATACGGATTGAGCTACGATAAGTGACTGGGAAAAAGCACATGGTTTCTGCTACTGCTCATAGAAGATGATCTTTCTTTCCATACTTCTCCATTCACTTAATTTCTATTATCCGATAAGGATTTTACATTGCATCATATATGCCAAAAGAATAGTGATTGGTGTAACTAAGTTAATCTTATTTACAACTGACCCGATCAACCAATAAGGTTTATCAAAAAAAACAAAAAAAAAGTTTTGTAATATTAGTCAAGAGGCTAGATATTTGTTTTTTGCCCAGAAGGAGGTAGGCCAGTGGTTGGTGGGACCTTGGAAGAGAGGTTGAAAATTCCAGCAACCGAAGTTCGAATCCTCCTATTCGTTGTTATCAACATTTTGCTGGAAAGTCTGTCAATAGGACCTGACCCAATTGGTTTACCTGGTAGTCAGAAATGTAGGCGGCCTGACTATCCCTATAAAAGCATTTCATATTTGGGCTAAACGGTGTGGTGGTCCTTCGAGGAGAAGTCCACTCTGTAGTAGTTATGTGTGTTTTTACCGGGGTTGACCAGATCAGCCGATAGGATCTATCAAAAAAAAAAAGTACTTTTGTAATATTAGTCAAGAAGCTGGATATTTGCTTTCATTCATTTTCATTTTTAGTCCTAATCAAGATTATTTGCTTCCGTGTATCAGTTTTGCTCATTTACTTGTCCAGAAACATATTATTTGCTTCCAAGTAATACTTTTGCTCGACGTGAATAGTATATATGTCCGCAAAAAAAAAAAAATCCAGGACAAAAAATTGAGGACATTCTAATTAAAAACGAGTCAAAAATGAATTGAAAATATGTAAACTTTCGTCTCCCCCCAAAGGTAAGTGAAATGAAATGATGTGAAACCTCTACGGTCCAGACAAAAAATCTTCGGTTTCGCAAGGCTTAGTTAGAATAGTATTTTCTTAGTGTAATTTTATCCTACTTTCTCTTGGTGGTTATGCAAATTATAATTGAAATCTAGCACATCGTGGCTACTATATGCAGTAATGCAGATCGTTTTGTTTATACTAGGATTCTAACTTTAATGTGTACACACTTTACAGAGAAAGGTGTTGTATATTTTACACCGATGTTTAAAGAAAGGATTTCTTTCATTGATTAACGAGGAGTCTTGAAGTGATCTACACTATGATTTGAAGAGATTTGAAGCACGAGCATGAGTTGTAAAAATTAGTAAACAAAGGAGATTGTAAAGATAATTTGGATGAGTTCAAGTTAAAGAGGAAGACAAATCTAGTTTCACAAATATGTCTATCGCTACAGTTGTATGAGCAGAATTCTTGTTTTAGCGAAATGTTTTGGCCATTAGCTAAGCAAAAAAGAAATCCATAACCATCTTGTAGTGACATTGAGTAATATTTCCACATTTATATTGTCATTCACATTGGGACCGATTTACTGAAAACTAAAAAAGAAAAATATGTGATATAATTAAAAATGATGTTTTCTCACATTTATAAAGATATATGTGGAGAGATAGATATATAGTAGGCATGAAGAGGGTTATGGACTGTATAGATCTGAGATGAAGCAACCATACTGTTTTGGATTGTAGAAATTTACTCTTTAGTTTTGTACGGAATCTGTTATACATACCATTCAAGTTTTGATACGATATGATTTTTTTTTTCTGGTTGATATGACTTTTTTTCATGGGTCCAAAGTAATTCTTAGTTTTAACGACACACCAAAAACCTTTTTAATGGCTAGACTGAGTTAGATGCATGCATCTAGATTTGGGTCAGCTTGGTCACTTCATTTAAACAGAGCGGTTAAATAGTAAATAATTTTTTTATAGAAAATATTATATATTATTTAAAATCGAAATAATAATTTAAATTTTTAGTTTGATTTTAATATATTTATACTAAAGTTAAGTATATACCTACATTTTTCAGAAATAAAAAATAAAATATTCTATTTTTAACAAAAATACAAACGTCCGTTTGATAATTGGGGCGGTTGCAAACGCAGCTACGTCCAAACGAGGTTACCATTCAAAGCCAAAGAATAAATAGCAAAACTTCACAATCGTTATTGAGAGTGAATATTCAAATCTACTAAATTAATAGTAAAACTTCACAATCGTTATTGAGAGTGAATATTCAAATCCACTAGTTTAATGTACGGGGCCAGATCGATGGGTCATGAAAGGTGATAAATAAAACATCCATGATATGGTGGTTTTGTCAGCATGGAAACCACACCGTTTTGCTAGGGGCACTGGAAATACGACAATTGAGATCACCTCTAAATTCTGAGATGGAAGCTCTTTTATAGGAGATGAAAAATATGTTGGTCAATAATGTAAATTGTTAGACCTTTGAGACGGATTGCGCCTATTTAATAAAGTTTACGCATGCACTGGAGAACCGGCAAGTGTTTGCCATAATTGCAAATAGATTTGAAGATCTCCACACACATTTTCTCTCATTCTCTCTTACGCTAATTCTCCAAGCATGAAACTCGAAGGTTGATCTCTTAGCTCGATCAACCCAATCTAGTTTATTTTTTTTTCTTTTGTAAGAAACTTACCTCCACATTGGATTCCTAATGGTGAGAGATTTCTATAATTATATATTTGGTTGACAATTTTTTTTTTTTTTTAAAAGATGATTTATATATTAAATGCAGTGTTATCAACATATTGTTCTAGTTACCAAGGAAAATCTCAGGGTTCATTGGCCAAATTATTCATGTGTTCATGCTATATCTAACGAGTTATTTTCCAAATTCGAATATTCTTAATGATATAATCAACCGACTGCCGCAATGAAGATTAATATATCTAGACAACCTAATTACTAAACTTTCGCAATAGCAATTAGAAATGATAGATATGCAGAAATACTTAAGATTCAATATGTTAACCTTGATCCTTAATCAACTTTCGCAGGTTAAAACTCTAAGCTTATCTAATCACTAGTCCAATTTCAATCAATGAGATTAAGATGAATCAAACAACAAATCAACTTCACAATATAAGTGATAAGCGCTAAACAAAAATGTAGATGAAGACTTAATAGTTTCTATGCATGAATAATTTCCTATTTATCAAATCATGAAAAACTGGATGCAGACCAGAAACTCGAGCATACCCAAAAGCCAACCAAAGGAACCAAACCTCAACTATTGTTGGGATCGGTTTTCACCCCACAAAATTAACAGTTAAAATCCTAAGATCTTATATGCAAAAAGACTCCTACAACTTTATACGAAAAGAGACTCATATGTCTTTGTACAAAAACATGCTCCTACGTCTTTATATGATAAACAAACCCCTATGTCTTTCTACAAAAAGGCTTCTAAGTCTTTCTACAGAAAAACCCTTAAGTCATTTCTGCAAGAAACCCCCTAAGTGATTTGTGCAAGAAAACTCTTAAGTCATTTCTACAGAAAAACTCTAAGTCATCTCTGTAGTTACGAACGACGACGATGCATCTAGAAGCAACGACGTTGTTGCAATTACAAACGATGACGCTTTGGCTACGAGCAATGATGTTGCTCTAGTTAGCAACGACGACGATGCAACTACGAGCAACGACGACGCTCCAACTACGAGCTACAACAACAATGCAATTACGAACAACGATGCTGCACCTACAAGCTATGAGGAATAAGGACGCTGCAATTACAAAGCGTTGAAGCTATGATATGTTGCAGTGGCAAAGCGTAATAACTACGGGCCGAAGTCTCCTACGTAACGTAGAGGGGCGAAGTTTCTCAATCCTCTTAATGGGCCAAAGCATCTACATATAAAATTCTAGAATCAAAGTCGCCCATTGACGAAGCCCACACAAATGCGACCGATGTAGTGGATGCAGAGAAGAATGGAAATCGCCGTAGACATAGGGAAATTTTCCTTTATCGCTTAGGGAAAGACTTAGCCGATTTAAAGATTTTCTTTTATCGCTAAGAGAAGACTTAACCGACTTAGGGTGCTATAAATATTCTTGCACACTCTTTAAAAAAAAGATCCGCAAATTTTTACACAAAACGCAATAACAATACTTTCTTTACAAGAAATAAAACTCTCGTTCTTAGTTTAACCTAAAAATCTCTTCTCCCTTCAAAATCCTAGACAAATTTAATTGTTCGAGTTTTGGCTCCCACAACTATCTTCATTGTTCTGTGTACACATGGTGCATCACAATCGAAAACCAATAACTTAAAGATGACAACATAGCTGGAGCCATCCTAAAGAGAGGAAGGCCTAGAAAAACTGTCACTAGAAGAAAAGAGGGCTCTACTAGGCTGCCGACAACCAAGAAGCAAACACACTCTAACAGACAAGAAGTAGAACCCCAAACCACAAACCAAACCTAACCACAACTTCATAGTCTAATACACCATAAAATGGATAAAAACCATGTCTCGAGACCCACTTTAAACAAGAGAAAATTTAGAATGCAAATACCCTAAGAAACGCAATTCTCAAAAGATCGATGAGCGAACAAAGATTCAGGGATCTGTAGACCATATAGAAGACTAGAGATATTAAATACCAAAAGATACAATCAATCCTCCACCAAACCAAGCCTCTTAAACAAAGTAACACAACATAAATCATGGGAAGGATGCAAACAAGGTGATGGTGCTCGGCCTCAGAAGGCCACATGGGAGCTGAAAATAAGATTCAAACAAAGGAAATGGCGGGGAAGAGTGACCAAACCCCTAGATATGATGCGTCCATAAATAAAAGATAAAACTCAACCACCCAACCTCGACAAACCTTGCAACTAACAATAAAATAGTGAACTTATCGTGAAATCCGAAGGACTGGAACCAACGCCATCATACATGTGACATGGGCTGACTAAACATTAATGCAAGCCCCCGTCTTTAAGCCACTATAGAGGAAGAGCTAAAACTCCACCACGAACAAAAACAACATCGGAGCATCATCTTCAAACCCTAAGGAGAAGGAGATCTAAAATCAAACTTGATCGAAAATTCAAACCACCACAAAATCAATGTCGAGACAGAGGAAGAAAAAACTACAAGAAAAAGGGTTCTCTTATCCGTCGGCGGTAAGAGAAACCGACTACCGGAAAGGGAGAACGGTGAAATCGAAGATGCGACTATAAGATTTGAAAAATGGAGCTTTTTGTCACTGCTCGAAAGTGATCGGCAGCTCTTTCAGCTTATGTATTTTAAATTCGGTTTTAGTATTATAAAAGATGCCAATGGCAATTACAATGGAAATCAAGATTGTAAGGCGGAGTTTCTTAGAGCCTTAAATGAGGATTTGGAGCTAGAGTCACAAGTGGAGGTCCTAGACACAAAAGTAGCGCATAAAGATCCAAAGTGCACGTACCTTAAAAAAACTGACATATAACATTGTGAAGCTGTTGTTTTACGCAGCGGTAGGAAAGTTAGAGGCCTTCGCACAGACTCGCATAATTCGCGTATAATTATAATAGAAAATAAACCGAGAATTCTCGGCTAAGAAAAACTATCAGGTGGTTCCCTTGCTTGAGGATTATTCATGGTGTACCGTTCGAAAAAAAATGAAAAAGTATAAGTATAAGTGTAAACCCCTGTTCAAAAACGCGGCCGTGGAGGCTGTTTACTCGATGAAAATTTTCTCAGCGGCATGGAGCCGCGAGTTTACCATACTTGGTCAAAAAAATCGGTGACCTAAAACAACTTGATTATTTTGGGGGTTTTAAGTCAGAAATCATGCTTTTTCTCATGGATCTATGATATTTGTGTGTAAACTGCAAAAAATAGAAGTAATTAGTGCATAAGGTGAAAAAAAACAGTGGCCGCCATGATTAGGGTTACAGAATTCGAATTCAGGAGGAAGAAAACGACCAATCAATGACTGTTATACCTTCGTTTAAGTTAAAGCAAATAAAAACAAAAACTACTCTCAAAGATGATCAAACTCGCAATCCTTAGTAAGGAAACATTTCTCTATCCATTGCGCTATGCGCAGTTTATTGTATATTAACTGCATTAAGTATATATATATATATATATATATATATATATATCTTTGTAAATAGCCCTAAAACTAGGCCCGGGCGTAATTCCCGATTAATCTCCGAGTAAGTGATTCGGCGTTAGGCCCATCTTTACAGTCCGATTAAACGCCTAGGAAGATTTTGAACATTGGTGTAAACACACAAAAATATAGAATTTGTATAGTTTTTAGGGTTGATTATACCTAGGGACACTTTAAGTTGAAAAGTTTACATATGACACACTTTTGGAATGCAACACACTTATTGGTGAGAAATTGACTTCCATACCCTAACTAATTTTGAATGATTAAAAAAAAAGTTAAAAGAAATAAAAGAAAAAGCAAAAAAAATCTTTCATTTCCTTCTACATACTTTCTTCTTCTCTTTCTTACTATTTTTCTTTTTCTAATATTTTTTTTGTCCAAACTTTTTATCATTTTCAACTATCATCTTTTTATGTTTTTCAGTAATTGCTCTTAGATTTAGCAAATAGCTAATAGTTAATAAAAATCATTTAACTCAAAATTGAATTATGGAAGCAAACCCAAGAAAATCTAATTTAATAGTAATTACGTTTTGTGGGCAATCGTTTTCAGTAAACACGTCCAATTCTCATATTTCAGTAGTTACGTTTTGTGGACAAAGTATATGTGGATAGATTTCGGACATCCACAAATGAGTTTGCGACATGAACATAACCACGTAAACACGTCCACAAGTAGTCAACCCAGAAAATCCAATTCAACATATACCAAAAATAATGGGATAGACATATGTGATATTGAGGTTTGCATCTTAACAAGTAATCCACAATAATATGACTAAAATTTAAAATTAAAAACAATAAAAAAAGAAGAAAAAAACAAAAAGCAAAAAGTAAAGAAAAAAAAGTTTCTTTTATTTTTTTATCTTTCCTCTTTCCTCTTTCATCTTTCTTATGCATACTTTATTTTTTTCTTTTCTTACTATTTTTTTATTCCAATTTTCATTCCAAATTTTCATCATTTTCGATTATTATCCATTTGAAATTGGTTGTAGACAATCAACCATTTGAAACTGGTTTTGCAATTACTAAAAAAGGAAGATGAAGACAATCAAAAACATTTTGTGGACAGGTTTATGTGGATAAATTCAAACAGGTTTTGCAATTACGAGAAAAGGACGATGAAGACAATCAAAGTCGTTTTGTGGACAAGTTCATGCGGTTAGATTCAGACATCCACAAATGAGTTTGTGACATAAACATAACTACATAAACTCGTCCACAAGTAGCCTCTATTTTTTTCGAATCCAAACTACCTATGAATGTGTGTCCACATAATTGACGCATAATTGTTGAAGCATCTACAATCAATGAGAACCAACTATAAATCTTCTATCCACTGAAGAGTGTCCACTTCTACCAGCAATAAAATTCATTTTTTATTTTTATTTTAGTAAACTATTTTTGGTATCAAAGAAAAAATAAGAAAATGAAGAGAAAAAAGTGGTTTAAGAAGAAAAAAAAGAGAAAAAGTGACGTAAAAAAGAGGGAGAGAGGAGAGAGAAAAGATAAAAAGTGAGAAAAAAAGAGGGAGAGAGAAAAGAGATAAGAAGAAAAAAATTGTTGATTATTTAAGGGTATTTATGTCTTATCATATCACAAGAAAAAATGAGAAAGTGTGTCACATGCGGGAAATTATGTTGACAAAAAGTGTGCCTAGGTGTAATTATTTCTAGTTTTTAAATAAAAAAAGGTGTTATTACCTTAACCATCACTTAAGAGCAAATGTTTGTAGTTTGGTAACACTGTCACTGGTTATTCGTCCTCTTTCTCCGTCTCTCGCTTCTTCGATTTTCATAATTTCGCCTAAATGTAAGTTTTCTTCGATTTTCTTTACGAACCCATTGTTAGTCTGTAAAAATCGAATTTAGATATTTATTGTATTGAAACCCTAATTTCAGCCTCATTTATATACCATGTTTCTGGGTAATTTGAAGAATCAGTTGCAATTGAATGATTTCAGAGAGTATATAAAAATTTTATGGCCTCTGATGCAAAAATTGAGGTACCTTTGTGTGTGATTGTGAATCCTGTATCAGAAACAAAAGTTTAGGTCTTTCACTTTTATGAATTCAGAAACTGAAGATGATTCACACTCTCTACAATATCTATGTTGCTTCTCTGGTTTCCTGATTTAGGCAAACGGTTAGACATTTTTGTCTATTAGCTACTTTTATATGCTTCCTTTTTTTTTTGGTGGTCTTTCTAGTTTTGTATTGGAGACATTTCGCTATCTATGGAGATCCCAAATTAATCCAGAGGAGATGTACTGAAATTTGGGCTAGTTTTAGACCTGGTTTAGTTTTGAGTTTCTTCTGCTAATAAATTTTGTTCTCAAACTAAGCTTGGTATTGATATTTCTGTCAAAGACTCTAGTTTCTTTAGCCTCACTGGTTAAAGCTTGTATCTTTACAAATTGTGAAGCTGTTGTTAAGCCATGGTTCACTGAAGCTTATCTGATTACATTATTAAAGCAGAGAAAACTTTCTTGGTCGGTAGAAACTCCATACTTCACTAATTAACCTTGTCAATTTAACAGGCCTGGTCAGTATGGATGAGGAAGTATCTCGGACCGCAAGAGAGTCGCTGGAGCTTGTGTTTCGCATGTCAAACATTTTGGACACAGGACTGGGCCGGCATACGTTGTCAGTTCTCATAGCACTTTGTGACCTTGGTGTCAACCCAGAGGCTCTAGCTACTGTTGTGAAAGAGCTTAAGCGTGACTCTATGCCTGAGCTTGCCACAACCACGCTGTCATAATTCCTATACGCTCTCTATACACTGATCAGGTATGTTTGTACTCACAACTTTCTTGGTTTTAGGATGATTGGCGGTTACTCATTATGGGATTGATCCCTTTGTCAGTGTGTTGTGGTTGGTATGTGAATGTTACTACTTTTTTGGATGATGAAAAGAAATTTGTGTGAACTATATAACTTTGTTATTTGTATGAGATTGAACAAAACAAAAGTTAAAAACAGATCAACCATGGGAACAAACTTCAAACACACAAACTAAAACAAAAACCCGAAAAAACACCAGTCTCGGATTCTTCTTCTTTCTTTCCTGAAGCTGTGATTTCCAGAGTTTTAAGCTATCAATATCTACTCCAAACAAAGAACTGTGAGACGCTAATGCAGTTGCAAGAGGATATAGCTCAAGAAATATAGATTTAGCAATTTTGGAAGACATAGCTCAAGGATCGCTTCGAAACTGAAATTGGCTATGCGAGAAGCTGCTCCCGAAAACCGTGACTTGTTGTTTTGCAATGTCAGTGTGGTAAAGGACATTTAGACTCTTTTAACCAATGCCGGGAAAGTAAAACTTTTGAAAGAAAAGCATCACGTATATATGTACACAAGGACCAAAGTGACGAGCTAATTATAACTTATACCCAAACTCAATGGTTAGCTTAATAATTCACAAAAATACGATTTACTCTTCAAACTCACTCATCTCACACTCTTCATTCTCCAAACAACTGTACAGCTGAAGAATATTACTCACACTGAACATTCACTCTTTCACCTCTCTATCGTTTGCCAAAAACAGGCATTGTCACAAATTAGTTTTCTTTAGTAGCCGAGGGACATCCTCGAGGAGCAATTAATTGCGTCTGCAAAGCAATCAGCCCAGACACTGAACCTTTTGGTTAGTTCGGTGTTAGCTTTTAGTGGTTTAGCAACCTGGTAGGGAGCCTGCAGACGCAAAGTGAGAAAGAGACCTGCGCGACTCACTTTGGTGGAGTGAATGCTCGCGCTGCCTTGATGACCCAACAGCCCAGCTGGTTGACGATGCATTGCCCGGGCTAAGTATGTGCCTATATCTTGACTGGATGGAACGAGGCAGAGACCCCTGGCGGGGAGAGTTGTGTGATCTTTGGGAATTGGCGTTCCTGAGATCTACTGAACTCCGACTAACCGGTATAGGTGGGGAACGGTATGACCCATTATGGAAGCTTGTGTGGGAGCGAGAGTGAGAAAGATATATAGGTACTGTGTGTGGCTGCGTTGCGGTGGAAGTTAAAGGAGTCTCTTGTCTGATGTACACTGGTAGATCATACAATGACTGTGATGGGGTTGTGGAGGATGATGATGAGATAAAAGATGACATTGGGGTCAAGCTAGGAGAAAGCAAGGGTGTACGCTCTGATGCGGGCATATTGATGCTGCTGGTTCTTGCGTCACGTTTGCAAACCGGGCAAAAGGATTTCCTTTGGCCAAGCCACAAGTCAACACATTCGACATGGAACTCTGCCAAGAAAACAGCAACAGCCAATTAAGGACACGCTCATACAGAAATTCCTTTTTAATTTGAAGTGAGTGAAAGCACTTACTGTGACGGCAGGGTAAAATCCTTAGACGGTCTCCAATTTTATAGTCCTCAAGGCATATAGCGCATAAAATAGAAGTAGACGCTTCTTCACAAACACCAGTAAATAGTGTAGTAGGCATGCGTCTAATAGAGTTTATGGTCATACAAGGGAATTCTCTGTCACCAATGGGTCGAATACGCCGGCGTCTTACCCGATGCCTACGGACAAAGAAGCAAGTGGCAAGCACAGCAGACATGGCGAGAAGGGATATGAAAGAGATAGCCATGATTGACCAGGCTGATGTCTCGAAGCTTGGCATGAGCCATAGTTCCATATCGGTACGACCGGCATACTTTTTGAGTACTTCCCCAGTTGATTTGGAAACAAAAGTGGCATATATAGTTACACCAGAGGGATTTCCTGCCACTACATTAGGTTCACAAGATCATAAGCCATCGCTATTGTAATAAGCTAGAAGCATATATATTATGACGAAAAAAAGCGAAGGGAGATGGTGTTTACTTGAAACTAAGAAACCGTAATCTTCATTGTCATAGACAATGGCAGCTTTATATCCAGCCTTCTGCGCGTTTCGAATTTTGTCTTCGAAACTGCAGCCACCGCGTATGATCAAGACATACGGAGGAGATACAGTTGATCCTTCCTCCACAATCACTGTGTTAGCCAACTCCGAGCAAGCATTGAGTGGCTCTGCTACGTACAACACCCCGCATTGATCCGATTTCTTAATCGTAGGAGCTGAAAATAAACAGTAATCACCATTGTTATGATAAAGCTATCTCAGAATACAATACAGCCACTAACAAGGCTAATAAGACCCTCCAATTTCTCAATTCTAACAAAAATTCCCACTTTCCTAGTAAGAAATATCCGATCCAACCCTAATCATCTAATTCTCATTTGAAACGTCAAAGACTTTGAATTTTTGCAGAAAAAACAAAAAGGCGATAGAAATGGAATCGATGGAATAGTAAGTAGAACTGAGAAAAACTTACTGAAATTGGCTTCGACGTCGTCGAAGGAGAGAGTTTTGTTCTTCCCGATCAATAGAATTTTAGCAGAAGCAAATTGCGAAATTAGTAACAGCGATAAGATTAGAATCGAAGCGCGACTCATGATTACCCTAAAAGCTTCAAACGAATCGAACAACCCAGAAAATGAATAGAGTACCGACAAAGGAAGCAAGATAAAGAACGAATCGGAAGAAGAATTGAAAAGTATTTTAGGGTTTAACTGGGATGGAAGAAACACTTGAAGCTTCCATAGAGGCGACCAAAGCTCTGTGTGAATATCTGAATTGTTCAGAATTATTATTTTTTTCCATTTTTTGCGTGTAACAATTGATTTCGGAAATATTTCCGAAAACTACCCAAAATATTCATTTTTCCAACAAAAAGACTATTTTTCACTACGACAAAAAAAAAAAGAAGACTATTATCACTATTTTTTTTCCGTCTGAATAATATTATACTAGGCAATTATTAATATAAACAATTTGAAAGATTTTTCGAAGAACTTAATTACGAAAGAATAGTGGATTTAGAAATAACACAAAAACACATAATAGACAACAAATAGTTTAATAATCTATATTATATAAAAGTTGATGCTATAGCGCTCTAAAGGCGTCCACCTAAGATTTTAGAAACACGATTTGATTGGTCCACGTAGATAATTAACTTTTTTGTTTTTCTTCTTTTCTTAAAAAAACTGGATAATAGGAATTAATATTCTATATTCCCTTTTTTAAATATTGATATTAAAAAATTTAAAAGGAAATTTTTCCTAATTTATTATTAGTTAGCTTTTTTCCTAATTATAAATTATTTAATTGTTTATTTAATTTATTATACTTTCTTTTTTGTACAAATAATTTTTTTTAAAAAAATTACTATTTGATAATAACATAAAAACCGGTATCGACTCCTTTTTAATTTTTTCTTAAAGACAATATTTCCATATATACCATATAAATTTACTAAAGAAACATAAATTAAAAAAATTAAATTTTTTTGCTATTTGATAATTCCATAAAAAAACAATGGCCGACTCCTTTTATTCCTAAAAACATATTTCCATATATTTGTAGAAAAATTACAATTAACAACAACAAAATAAGTTAATCATATTACTTTTATGAAAAGGAAATCTAGAAGTTCATACACTAATTTCAAAAAGGAAATTAATTGTCGCAACTATGTGAAAAGGAAATTATGTTTTCATCATTCCTTATATACTTACTAGGTGAAAGAACCCGCATATATGCGGGTTTATGATAAAAAATTTATTATACAAAGTATTTTATAACCTGTAGAAAGTCAAAAATGAAAAAGTAAAAAAAAATTTAATCACTCATGAAAGTAAACAAAATATCAGATAAATTTTTAAATTACCTTTTTTATCTTGATTTTTCCTAATTATGTAACTACTCATATATATATTTTAACAAAATTTTAACGAATTGAATCTCATATTTTTAAGGAGAAATTACAAACATGACACCTTTGAAAATATTTTTTGTCAAAGGGAATGGTTTTAATGGCACTTTAATTAATTTCCATGAGAAGCAGTAAAAGATGTAATGCTAGTGGGATCACAACGTCTTTACTTGAACATTTTAATGTCTTTTTCAGATTATGTAATGCTAAAATATATTAAACTCTTTATTAAAAAAAAATCCACCCGTAGCGTGGGTGTAAAATCTAGCCTATACTATATAAAAGTTGATGCTATAGCTCTAAAGACGTCCACCTAGGATTAAAAAACGTGATGCGATTGGTCCACATCGTTAGTTATCTTCATTTATTTTATTTTTTTTCTAAAAAGAGTTTGATAATAGCAAGTAATATTCCATATTTCCTTTTTCTTTTTAATATTGATACTAAAAACGAAATTAATAAAACAAAATTGTAACCTTATTTTTTCTCTTTCTAAAAAATCGATAATAACAATTAATATTTATTTTCCTTCTACAAAATCGATATTATAAAAAACAGGAAATTGTTAACTTAGCAACAATAAAAATAAGGCTAAGTTTACTAATCATAAACCAATTTTGTTAAATTAAATATGAAAAAATTATTATATTTGGAAATCTATTACAGTTATATTTCAATATTTATTAGGAAAAAGATACATCGTTAGTTAACTTTTTTTCTAATCGTGGTTAGACACGTCGTTAGTTTACTTTTTTTCAATTTATATTTAATTATTTTTCTAATTGATATTTATCATCTTTCCTTTATTTCTTCTAAAAACTAATATTACTTTCAAACTTATTACCGATCGATTCCAATTGCTAAACAAAAAATAAAATTTTCTATTACAACTTTTAGGAAAAGGAAATTTTGAAAAGAAAACCATAGATTTTTTTTTTATAAATATCACACTTAATCTCATCCTTGGCTTTCGTAATCTATCGCCCATATATTTATGCTATTTTTCTTTGTTAATAATTTTCCCGTATTCACTAATATGATTCTTCCTTCGGTCGCACCAAAACATGTATATGATTTTACATGTAATTAAGCTCACCTCTTATGAATCTTTCTACCGGAACTCTTTTCCAATCGAGGTAAGTCTTCTGAAGTTTAACTAGCCATGTATTTTAATGGTTTACATATTTTATTGGTTGATGTATACTAATCATACTTTTAATCAGTTTCCTTGAGTTGTATGTACATGTTATTATTTATGTACGTTTAGCTTCGTCATGCTATCCGATACATAAAATTATGTTTATATGCATTTGTTATCATAACTTTTGTTTTGTATGCAGATATCGGGTACGTTTCTTATATATTCATGAGCTTTATGGGTTTAGTTACGATATTATTTTTTTGTTTGAGAAAGAGCAATCCAAATTGGATAAGAGCCAGAGAAGAATGAGATGAAAAATCCTAGATTGAGATTCAATTAGCTTTTTGTATTGGTAATATTTGTCTATCAAAGCTATGTAAGGTTTAGTCACGATATATTTATGCTCTCTTGCTTTTTTGTTTGATAGGTGAGATAGATAAACTAATAAGAAAACTAATAAGAGTACACGTAATCGTCGTAATTTATTTAAAGGTTAGTTTGTGATATGTATATGTTAAACTAATGGGTCCCGAAACTAATTTACCTTTGTTACTATATTGTTTCGCATGTTTCGTCATTGTTAGCTAAGCATTGTTTTAAATTTTAAGTTAATTTGATTATGGATTAGGGTTTTAAATAGATATTTCTCTCTCAACCGAAGATGAACGCGTCTCTTCTCGCATCAATCTTTCTATGGTTCGGTACATTATAACAATGTTGCAGCACTAACAACAAAAATGGAGATACAACGACAACACATGAAGGAAGGAAGGATCTAATCGTGATTGGTATTAACTTTAATTTAACCATGTCTCTTTGATGTGTATATATATATATATATATATATATATATGCAGCTTTTCGGTCCATAGTAAACACTATATTTTGTTATTGTTCTTCGTCCTTTTACATATTTATTGTGTTCTTTATATTTACGTATATGGAAGATTGCTTCTAATTATTTTTTTTTTTTAAGATTGCTTCTCATTTTAATTTTGTTGTTTTTTTTGTTTTGTGTAGGATCGACAATCGACATGTTCTTCAACAAGGTTAGACCTTATAGATTTGATATTTAATACTTTTGAATTTGATTCAATAATTTGTTTTTGTTATGACTTTGTATATTTCTTAGTTTTGTCGTGTTCGTCCTTTTTAATGAGGTAATTTTTTTGTAGATATTGATTTGATTGTCATGAATGTGTGGAAATTTCGGTCTTGCTCTCATATAATGATCGTGTGTTTCTTTTTCAAGTAATTGGTTTCTTTTTCAGATTGTTGTGCTACTGTGTGTTATGAATCAAAGACGATAAAGCAAAGAACGAAAGAGATTGAGACGAAATAGGGTTTCTTATTACTCGTGTGTTACAAAGAATAAAACCTAAACTCCATATATATACATTTCAAAAAACCCGATAAACCGACGTATACGGTACCAGCGAGGGCTGACCTTTTTACCACTATGTATTTGATTATAAGTCACCTTAGATAACACTGTGTTAATTAACTCTCGATTTCTCGATTGTTTTATTCTAACATCTCTCTATTTCTTTTTTGATGATTTGTAGGTTTCGTGGATTTATATTATGATTAATAAGGTAATGTTTTTCTACATAATCCAATGCTAGCTACATCAAATTCTATATGGTGAAGAGTTGTTAAGGTATGTTTTTGTTTGTAGAATACGCTTTTGTTTATTTTTTTCGTTTGAATTTCAATTCCAGTGATCTTATATTTGTTCATGTTTTGGTCCAATTATTGATATTCTTATGTTTTGTATTTTTTCTATGTTTTTTTTTGTAGGTTTTGATGTTTAGAATGTATATATTTGTTTATGATTTAATTTCTTTTTTGATGATTTGTAAATTTTCTGGATTTATATTACGATTAATAAGATAATGTTCTCTACACAATCCAATGCTACATGATACATCATACCCTAAATGGCGAAAAGTGGTTATGAAAATTAGTGGTGGAGCTCTTGACTATGCGGGACTTCCTAAGGTTTTACAGTTATGTATTTACCCTGATGTTTTTCTTTGGCATGCTTATTTTTATTTATTTTAATATAACATTGCTACATTTTGTTTATAAAATTTATTGGTTTTAGTTTTGGTTTTGGTTTTGATCTATTAATAATACAGGTACTGGAACAAACAGAAATAGAGACCAGAAGCAATACTTTAATGATTCGAAGGTTTGATCTCTTGATATAATCTTATTCTTATTTTATAAACATGGCTATACTTTGTGTCTAATATTTATTGGTTCTTTTTTTACGTATCAAAATACGGAATTGGAGCATGGAGAAAATGAGACCAGAAGCAAAACTTTTAAAAGATGATTTGAAGGTTTGATCACTTTATTCTTTCATGTTATTTTTTGTTTAACTTGATAGATTATGCGTTAATATAAATATTGCTATAGTTTTTATATTATGAATTTAAATATGAAAGAGGAGGCAAAAGATGAAGAGGAAGAATAATAATGGTTTACTCTTTATTTTCATCAGTATTTCTCGGATCGATGGAAAGCTCTTTTAAAAGGTGGGTGAGAATGTCTTGAAGAAGTTAAATGCAATGAAAAAAACCATTTAATTAGATCACGTCTAAGAAAACCCAACTTAATCTATACTTGAATCAATAGAGCTTAAAATTTTTATAGACCTGGACATATAAACCAAAATCAAAACCCGAAACCGAACCAAAACCAAAAAACCGGGTTCGGTTTGGATACAGTTTTTATCTAAAATCTGAATGATTTCCATTCCTCTCAGATTTTGGTTTCGGTTCCAGTTTCGGGTATACCCGCGGTTAACCGAATAACCCGAACCTTATATGTTGTATACTAATATTCGTGAATTATTTGCGATTATTTTTTGTTATTTTTGGTTTGTCCTCGGTTTTATTCAGGTATTCCGAATTTACATTCGGGTTTCTTTTGGATTATTTTCAGGTTAATTTTGGTTTTTTCAGATAATTTTGGTTTGTTTGGATTTTTTTGGGTTAAAAACCATAATTAACGGAATCCAAATAAATTTTGGTTAATTTTGGTTTTAAATCCCAAAACCAAAAACCTCCCAGAACTTGACCCTAACTGAACCGAATTTTTATAAACCCGAATGTTTTTAAATTCATAAATTCAAAAACCCCAAAAACCGATTAGTTAACCGAATACCCATACCTATATATCTTTATGGTTCTTTGATGTATGAATTTATGTTGATGTCTCTTAAAGTTCGAAGAGTGAATATGAATCTAACTACACTTAAAGCTTCTTTTTAATGGTAACATTGTCTCTTCAAGACTCCTTCAAATTTTGAATTCTTACATTGTAATTAATGTAAATTCTTTAAAAGCAACTATTATACTTTTTCATCTGTATATATCAGTGTCTTTGTAACTTTAAATTAGTAAGTTCATGCATATATTAAACTCATCAATAATTTGTACCGCTTTAGATTGTACCAATCACGAAAAATTTATCAAAAGCTTTACCAACACTATTACACTAATCTTTATTTATACAGCTTTACCTCAAATCTTTATCTATACAGCTTTGCACTATGCTATAAAGCTTACCGCTCCAGCTTACCGCTCCAGATTTTAAAAAAACTAGGTTACCAATCGGACCTTATAGAAGTTTAACACTAAATTATTCGACTCAAGTATTTTAAAATTGAAAATTAAACCTTAAACCCCAAACCCAAACCTTACCCCTAAAACTATACCCTAATTTAAAAGTAGTTAACCTAAACCCAAAAATTAAATGAAATTTCAATATTCAAAATTAAACCCTAAACCCTAAAGCCTAAACCAAAACCCTACCCCCCTAAGACAATACGCTAATTTGGAAATAGTTAACCCAAACCAAAAAAATTAAACTACAAATCTATTAAAAATTAATTTTTGTATTTATAGTATTTTTTAAATAGATTTTTTACACTGATTTTGAAATAAATCAAAATCACAACTTAATCTTGATTGGCTAATAAGGAGTGGGTAAATGAGAGGATTCACCCCTCGGGGTTGAACCCAAGAATTTCTCTTCTTATATTTATCAAAACTTCTCTAATTAATTACTTTCAAAATTTAAATAAATATTATCACTCACTCATGACTTCTCCCATAGAAATCTCGTCTCACTTCATGTATTCTCTCAAAATACGCTTCATTCTATCAAATGCCCCACCAATACACTATGCAAATATGACTTTGTTAGTTTCTAGTCTGCATCATCGAATAACTGTCTTCTGTATCCAATAATTTGAAGAACAAATAGATAATAACACATGTTGGAGCTGGACACCATTAGAAATCCGGCCCGTCAAGCTTAGGATATAATCAGACTTGATTGTATCTAGTATTGGGCATAAGGCCCAGTGCCGCGCTAACGATAGTAAAAGATCAGTGTGCCCCTCGACTGCGCTGAACTTAATTAAACGTGTTCATTGACCGCCAAGATAGAAGAACCACTGACCAAGCAGCTCAGCAAGGAGACGACCAAGTCAGCGCCGCTCAACGGTTAGCGAAGAGATCCCGATATTTTTGGAGGATACACCAGAACGTGCCCGAGATCTCTAGTGACGAGGAGGGATTCGCGGAGCTGAACCGTTCAGCTCGAGGAAGTTTTAATAGCTAGTTCTAGAGCCAAAATGGCTAACTTTTTCCATACGTTTTACACCGAATCACACTTTAGCTCATTATCACTTTTTCAGCTAAAGTTAATTGTGTACTTCATCGAATATCAATATAAATTCATTTTCCGTGATCTTGGTCTCGATCCTTGGTAGATCTATAGACATTTCTTAGGACTAAAGTTTCTTTCCCGAATTCACATATAAATTCTTAGTGCGGAATCCAGCTTCCACATTTGGCGCCTACTAATGGGAAGAAATACAATTGTCATACACAGAGATCTAACCTCAAACCCACCGCAACAGGAATAGATACCACCAACGCTCAAGAGTCAGCCCTGGTCACCAATCCGCAGATCGTTGATCTAGAAACAAGAGACATATTCGAGGTCATGGTTAACAACCAACCCGGATCAGATCAAAACCATGTGGTGGTCAATGATCAGCCTGAAACAAACCTAACCCAAGCACTCCCGGTTAACAACTGTCCCACGAGTACAAAAACTACGGATCCAAACGCCCACGCCGGATCCGCGAAAACCACCACCGTCATGCCTGCAACCCTGATGCCACGAAGCGTATGGGTACAAAATTCAACCCCGGGTGGGACAGCTTCAGCTAGCATCGCTAGCAACCCGACATGAAGTATCCCACCGCTCCCGACGGGACGTAGGGAACGCTCCCAAGACGATCTATCAGAAACGCGCCGGATGCTGTCGACTCTGGTAGAGCAAACGCATGGGCAAGACATAACCTTCCGAACGGTGGTAGCCCGACTTGAATAACAGGAGAGGACATTCAGGGCTCAGCTCCACGAAATGTTTCAATCCATCAATCAAGGGCTCCCGCCTCGCAGAACATCCAACGACGAAATGACCCCCTCCAAGAGCGCAACCCCCAGGCGGCAACTAGACTTTTCAAGGATCCACGTGACCCCAAAAAGCGCCCCTCGTTATCCGGCACTCAACCTCAACCCTAGGACTAACTCGTGGACAACAGACCTAGCTGTCCCAAACTCACGAAGTATCACACAAGTGAATGAAGGAACCTTACCACCTCCACCCCCACTGAGTAGGACGCAGTCAAATCCGGAAGTGTGGGTGGGACAAACATCTCAAGTGGGAAATGCTCAGGGAAACCTAGCTCGAACTCCAGCTGATCAGATCGGAGCAACTGAAAACACTAACCTTGCAGCTGGAGAAAACACCTTCAAACCAAGATACCTTTTACAGGTATGCCGAGCAGACCCAGGCGGAGCTGTAGCGTATGCGGACATGCGTCCGCAGAGCTACCAGTTCAGCTCTGGATATCAATTGGGCGATCGAAGACACTCGGCAGATACCATTTACTGATAGGATAGCCAATGCATCCATCAGAGATATTGGAAAAATCAGACTCCCAAAATTGTCCGCAGAGCATTCACGCTTGCTATATCAAGAGCTCACCTGGCCGATTACGAAAAAGAAGCGGGGCACTATAGGCTATTCGCTGAAAACCTGACAGGTCCTGCCCTGGAGTGGTTCGCGAGGCTGGACAGCTGCTTAATCGACAGCTTTGACGCCCGAATAACATTGTTGCTCAAACAATACTCCTCATCGAAGCAAGAGCTTCTGAGGCCAACCTATGGAAGCTAACCCAGGGACCTGAGGAGCCCATCAGAGACTACATATCAAAGTTCAAGATGATTAAATCCAGAATTGCCAACCTGAACAAAAAAGTAGCACTAGAAGCACTGAAGAATGGCTTATGGTACAAATCCAAATTTTGAGAGGAACTCACCGTCAACCCCTTCATTCCACTCAACGACGCGCTGCACAAAGCAACCTTCTTCGCCATCCTCAAAGAAAAGACAGCTCTCTTGGAAAAGAAGTACACGAACCTAGCAGTTGCCCCCGGGCAACAACAACCTAAGAAATTCGTCAAAAATTATGGGAAGGAGCAACAGGCGTACGCCATCGACCACACGCAGCAAGGCAAGAAATCCAAGTACGATAGAACAAAATATTGCACTCACCATGGCAAAATTGGCCATTCCACCGAAGAATGCCGATACCTAGCTGACCTCAAAGCAAAAGAAAAGAAAAACACTGAAATAGCCCAGCAGAACCCGGCAGTCGAAGAAAAAGAAGCTGAGGTCGAACCTCCGCCTCCTGAAAAGCCCAAAAGGAAAAAGTCAGCGGCGAAGAGAGAGAGACCCGTCGAGGAGATGAACCCAACCCAGACCCCACCATCATTAAGAAAGCGTATAGACCTAATCTTTGAGGAGCTTAACATATGTGGCGGATCAATGAGGTCAGTCCTCACCCCACCACTAGCTCCGAAGACGTTGACCATCCCATGGATGAAAATTCCACGCACCATTAAAAGCCTGAGCATCTCAGCTCCGGCTAAATGAGTCGATTTCATCTTGGGAGGATCAAAACTGTACACAAATTCAATAAACTCAATCAGAGCACACTAAAGGAGGGCCAGTGCATCTCATGTGCCCCCAACTGCATTTGGGGGAGTAGACCATTAGATCGCCTTTGCAGAAAGCAAAACAACCCACCTAGACAATCCACATGATGACGAGCTAGTCATCCAATAAGAAATATGTGGCTGCGTAGTCTCAAGAGTAATGATAGACACTGGTTGTTCAGTTGATCTGCTATTCTACGATGCATACAAGAAAATGGGTCTAAACGACTTGGACCTACAAGGCAAAAGCACACCGCTAACCGAATTCGCAGGAGAAACAACTTATTCCATGGGAATGGTTCGACTCCCGATGGTGGTGCAAGGTATACACAAGTTTGTAGAACTTGTTGTGGTAGACCGCCCAGCTTCATTTAACGTAATGCTTGGGTGGCCATGGATATACGCCATGAAATCCGTACCTTCAACATATCACCAATGCGTTAAATTCCCCACTTCTACCGGAATAGCAACCATCAAAGGAAATCAGAAGACAACGAGGATCTGCTACCTCAATGGGAACAAGCAGTTGGAAAAATCCACCAAATAGCAATTACAGAAATGAGAGGAGCAAAACATTCATCAGCTCGCCGAGCACAACCACTCCCAGATGACCAAACCATGACAAGATTTAGTCATCCAAACCTGCCTTGACGAAGCTCACCCCGAGAATTGTGTTGGTATAGGAGCTGACCTCCCGGAGCCAATCAAGGAAGAGCTAATTGAGTTCCTCAAAAAGAATATCAGCTCCTTAGCCTGGAGCACCTCCAATATGAAAGGAATCAGCATCGACATCACCTCTCACAAGTTGAACGTCGATCCCACCTTCAAACCAGTAAAGCAGAAAAGATGCAAATTAGGTCCCGAGCGAGCTAAAGCCATCAACAATGAGGTAGAGCACCTACTTAAGGTTGGATCAATCAGAGAGGTCAAGTACCCAGATCGGTTGGTTAATCCTGTTGTAGTCAAGAAGAAAAACAGAAAGTGGAGGGTATGTATCGATTTCACATATTTAAATAAATCATGCCCGAAGGATACCTTCCCACTTCCGCACATCAGCCGTCTAGTCGAAGCCACAGCTGGACACCAGCTGCTCTCATTCATGGACGCCTTTTCCGGTTATAATCAGATTTTGATGAACCCCGATGACCAAGAGAAAACATCGTTCATAACAGATTGAGGAACCTATTGTTATAAGGTAATGCCTTTCAGACTGAAGAATGCAGGAGCAACCTACCAACGACTTGTCAACAAAATGTTTGCCCAACAGCTCGGCAAAAGCATAGAAGTTTGCATCGATGACATGCTGGTCAAGTCAGCAGACAAAATCTACCGTGTGGCCCACCTAAAAGATTGCTTCACAATCCTTAACTAATACGGAATAAAGCTCAACCCCGCTAAGTGTTCTTTCGGAGTCTCATCAGGAGAATTTTTGGGCTACTATTTCACGGAGTGAGGGATAGAAGCTAATCCCAAATAAATCACTGCATTTCTAGAAATGGCATCTCCCAAGTCAACCAGGAAAGTGTAGCGACTCACAAGACGGATAGCTGCGCTCAATCGCTTCATATCCAGATCCACAGATAAATGCCTCCCATTTTACTAATTGCTTAAAGGCAACAAGAGATTCAACTGGGACGCCAGCTGCGAGGAAGCTTTCAAGCAATTAAAGGCATACCTCAGCCAACCTCCGATATTGGCAAAACCTGTAGAAGGAGAACCCTTATACCTCTACATCGCAGTTTCACTAGTTGCCGTAAGCGGAGTACTAGTCCGAGAAGAGCAAAACCAGCAAAAGCCAATATTTTACGTAAGTAAATCTTTAGTCATCTCAGCTAGGAAGCTGAGACCTTATTTCCAACTAGCATTGGCAGTAGTCATCTCAGCTAGGAAGCTGAGACCATATTTCCAATCTTACGCGATTATGGTGATGACATCTCATCCCATAAGGACAATCCTTCACAACCCCAACTAGACAGGAAGACTCGCAAAATGGGCTATCAAGCTTGGCAAGTACGACATCGAGTATCTCACCAAGACTAGTGCCAAAGCCTAGGTCCTAGCCGATTTTGCAATCGAGCTAGCACCACAAGTAATAACCGGAACTGAGCCCGGGAGAATGTGGATACTCCACGTCGACCGCGCCTCTTCCAGACAAGGATCCGGGGTGGGAGTAAAACTCGTCTCCCCTACCGGAGAAGTGTTAGAGCAATCCTTCCGATTAGGATTCCCAACTTCAAACAACGAAGTAGAGTACGAGGCCCTCCTAGCTGGGATCGGAGCTAGAGAGTTGAGAACTTTCTGCAACTCCGAGCTAGTAACCAGTCAATTCCACGGCGAATACGAGGCCAAAGACGATTGAATAGACGCGTACTTAAAGATCACCCACGAGTTGACCAAACAGTTTGACAAATTTGAGCTAACACGCATACCGCAAGGTGAAAACACCTCCGCGGACACCTTAGCAGCCCTGGCATCGACCTCAGATCCTTTGGTCAGAAGAATAATCCCAGTAGAAGGGATAGAGAAAACAAACATTCACTTAGCTCCGAAAGCAAGAGCAGGAGTAAACTCCGTAATAACAAGACAAATGGCAAGAAACCCACAGCCCGAACCTAGCCCCCAAGCCGAGTCAGGTGAAGTGCGAACTGAACAACTAATGGATGCAGACGCACAAGATGATAAATGCAAAGACGAGCTCACCCCCGATGAGCTGAGCAATTCACAAGAAGCAAAATGGTGCTAAGCAATTTGCAAAATAGCTGATCGACCAGATTGGAGAATCCCTATCTTCGAATACATCACGAACGAAATCGCACCACCGAAAAAATGGGAGGCCCGAAAACCAGAGCCCCTATTTTTGCATGAAAGAAGGAAGATTGTTCAGACAAAGTGCTTCCGGATCATGCCTTACCTGCATCACCAGAGACAAAATTGTCAAAACTATAACCCGAATACATGCAAGATCCTGCGGGAGTCATTCCGGGGGAAGAACCTTGGCCTACCGCATCCAAAAAGGCAAATTTTGGCCCACGATGATGGCCGACTGCACCGAGCTCGCACAAACATGCGAAGAATGCAACAAAACCCCCCCAAGTCATCCATCACTCCTCGGAAGTGCTGGCATCAATCTCATCCCCATACCCTTTCATGAAATGGTCGTTGGACATAATAGGACCCCTTACTCATTCGGGACCCAAGAGGCTCGAATACATATTAGTCATGACCGACCACTTCACCAAATGGATGGAAGCCTCAACTCACCAACAAATCCATCCAGAACAAATCAAAATTTTCATATGGAAAAACATAATATGTTGACATGGCAGCTGCACGAGGTAGTAACCAACAGCGGCACCCACTACACCTCGGTAACACTTCGACAATTTTACCATAAATGGTATATCCGCCTCACCTTTTCCACCACAAATAACCTGCTTGGCAACGATTTAGGAAGGACGGCAACCCGCCCCCTAATCGAAGGCCTAGAAAAAAGCTTAATAGATAAAAAAGAAAGATGGAGTGACGAGCTGCAAGGATTGCTATGGGCCATGCGAACAACGGCCAGGAAAAACACTACATAGACACCCTTCTCGCTGGCATACGGAACCAAAGCATTGGCGCCACTTGACACAATAATACCAAACCTCTGGGGGGCAACCGCCCTCCTCACCAAGGATCCCAGCGAGAACTCACTCCAAGATGCCGTTGACCTGATAAAAACACGCCGCGAGCTAGGTGGAATTAGAATACAACACTACCAATAAGTAGTAGCTCGACATTACCGGCCAAAGCAAAGTCCTCGTAACTTCAGAGTCACAGCCTAGTCCTGTGTAAGCCATAAAACAAACCTCAAGAGCCAAGCATCAGAACTCTGGAGACCCCTTGGGAAAGTTCCTACCGCATTGCTACTGTGGTGACACCCCGCATCTACAAGCTCACCAATGTCCAGAACGGAAAGGCAGTGAAGTCACAATGGAAGAGCAGCGACCTGAAACTCTTCCATCACTAGCATTCCCATTCAACAATTGAACTACGATATGGTTTAATCCCTTTACCGAGTACGTAGGCAACTCGTCCCTCGATCACA
Organism: Draba incana; assembly: GCA_963576765.1. Taxonomy (NCBI): domain Eukaryota; kingdom Viridiplantae; phylum Streptophyta; class Magnoliopsida; order Brassicales; family Brassicaceae; genus Draba; species Draba incana. The sequence goes on along the minus strand of OY755211.1, from coordinate 17,062,452 downwards.
ACCATACCTAACAAACCTTAGCGCCTAATCATGTTCAATATAATCCGGTCCTGGTAAGTTTGTTAATCAAGATCATCTTTCTTAGTTCCCCACTTTGGCTAGCTAGCCCCGATCTGAAACATCTTAAGGTAAACTAAACATCATTACAATCAAAGTCGATCTGACAAACCGATCACTCAAACACTTAGGCTTTAAAGATCTAAGTCCTAAACTTCGTTATGATTAAAGCGTTGGCCGACCAAAAATCTTACATCGCTACAACAAATCTAGATTTGTATGATTTATCTTACCAAACAAGATCAGAAGGAAATAAAATGAACCAAAGAGCCACCAAGGCATCATTATTTATAATAAGTCAGCTCCCACAAATGGGAGCAGTACCCTCCTCCTCCACCCCCCCCCCCCCCCCCCCCCCCCAAGCACCGAGAGGTTCAAGGCAAAGCAAAAGCCCACTTGGGCAAACAAAACAAAAAGAGAAAGGTTTTTATTCAAAACACAAAAGAAAAAGAGAAGGATAAGGTGCCTGGAAACAATCACGCCGCAGTATCCTCAACCGCATTGTCGCCTTCGAGCACCTCCAAGTCGGCCAGCTGGTTAGAACCATGTAGATTAACTCCAGCCGGAGCCTGAGTAGCCAAATCCACCTCCCTAGGAGCCATCACAGAGTCCTCCGAAACCTGAGGGAGATTTAGCTTCCCAAAATCGAAATCGGAAACTATGACTGAGCAAAAAGTCTCCTCCATAGCCGGCTGCTGGGCCAGAAGCCGTCCACGCTCCTCATCCACAGTAAAATCCTTCAGAGTGAGAGACATTAGCCAACAGCTCTTGAAGGTGGATCTCAGCCTTAACCTTCACGTCTTTCTTCTGGAAATTTTTGCCAATAAAGTAAAGAATCTCCTCATATTTTTTGGTGAGCTCCTGGCGACGAGCCCTATGGGCCGCGCAAACAGCAGCCTCTCAATCCTCCCTCAGCCTTTTGTTCTCGACCTCCAACTCCCAGTTCAATGCCGCCACATCGGACACTTATTTAAGAACTCCGTAGTTCTCCTCCTTCAGCTCGGAAATACGCTCACTCGCTATCTGCAGCTCCCCGGTAAGGTCCTTCACCTCCCCAAAAAAGGGAACGAGCTGCCCTTTGAGAACTCTGACCTCCTCCTTGGACATCTTGAGCTTGGTACTCACCTTCGACAGCACCCTCCTTCATGTTTTCCAACTCATCACAGCTAGGCACGTCTCTGAGGTGGACCTCGGCATCAACCATCAAAGAGTTAGCAGTGAAAGCTCAGCCAAACATCCCACCAAGAAATTCAGATATCAAATAGGAGTTAAACTAACCTTCCCCATCGCCGAGGTAAGCTTGACGAATGGCTCCTTTAGAACCATGTTTTTCACAAGTGGAAGAGGACACCCCGTTGGTTTACAGTGGCAGAACAAATAGGCAAGCCCCTCGAGGTCATCGGCTATCAGACAATTCTGAGAATGGGAATAGCGCTAGTAGAACGGCTTGCTCCCATTGTCTCCAGGTGCCTATCAGTAGGTCCCCCCTTTGAAGAAAAAGGATGGGAGCGAAATCTGTCTCGTTTCGACTGGTGAGATCTCCCAGAGGACCCATTAGAGTTTGACCCACCCCGAGTAGGAGGGAGCTCCGATGAATGATCCACTGGCATTGGAGCAGCTGCTCCTGACTCGCTAACAGCCCCCGCGACCTCCAAGATGGGCACAAGCGAAGCCCCTGAAGCAGTAGGAGGAACTCCAACCTCCCCGAGGAAAGAGTTAACTGTCGGGGTCACCTTCCCGGAACCTCATCGGGACGTCAGAAGGTGCATCTGTGAATTATATCAGCCGCAGAAGGGGCACTGGAAGAGGAGCTAGCGTCCGAAGGTGCTTGAGCAGCGGATCCTGCATCAGAATCAAGTTCTCTGTCAAGAGAACCCTTTAAAAAAAACATTTGGCGATCCATGCGGAGAATATAAGCAAATATAAGGTCCAACCTGAGTGCTGGAGAACTTTCCTGACCGGAGCACGAGAATTAAGCTTGAACGAGCGTTTCTTCCTCTTAGCAGAAGAACAAGGAGGAGGGATAATAGCAAAAGGAACTAGACTGAAAGCAGAGGCAATGGATAGGTCAGCTGGTTCAGCAACGATTCCAGCCAAGTGTCGAAAGGCGTAGATATTTTTGATACCCGGAAGGTCGAAGGACTTCTACTGAATTGGACCACTCCGAAGGGGAGCAATACGATCTCTGATGGAATCGTCGAGTTCCTTATCTTCTGTGTTCACTGCGTAAGAACGAGAATCGATCAGAAATTCTGAAACAAAATAGTTTTGGGAACAAAACACAAAAGCATTAAGAAACCACAAAAGTCATAATAGGGAGGACATCCTATTAATGCACATCTCCGAACTCGCACAAGCGGCAAAACGACGAGAAAGAGCTTCAAACTCCTTAACGGAGGCGACGGAGGAAGGAGATATCCAAAAAAAGAAATACCCTCCCTGCCAGTTGGTATCTTTCTTCTGGGTCGTACCGGTAATAATTTCGCGGCCACGGTGATTGGAGAGGTAAAACAGATGGGGAACTCAAGAGTTCTTCTTCACCGTGTACAATTATAAAAATTGGTCCACAGACAACTCCAGTCCTTCCTCGAAGCTTTAGACGAAAGTCCCAATGGCATGACGGAGAAAGTTGGGGTTCATCTGCGGGAAAGCCAGTCCCAGCATGTCTAAAAGACGAATGAGATAAAGAGGGACTAGAAAGGTAAGCCCGTAAAATAAGCGGGATAGGCGCAACACCAGGAAGAGCAAGTTCGGGAGAGTCCGAATCATCAGGAAGAGCAAGTCCAGTTTTGACTAATTCGGGAGAGTCCGAATCATCAGGAAGAGCAAGTTCAACTCCACTTGGGAAATCCAGATCTCTGATGAGGTTTAATAAATCCTTCGGCGAAAGATTGGAAGAAAGATGAGGTCCGAACTGATCAGTAGAGGCCATCAAGTTGAGAGCGATGGGAGAGGAAGAGTAGATCAGATCTGATTCGATGTCAGGTCGCGGGAGGCTCCGGTCAGTTGGGAAGATATTGAACAAGTAGGCAAAAGAAAAGCAAACATACAATACAGACAAATTAACCTACGGAGAAAAGAAGACAAAAAGGAGTTATAATTTTTTACCTCGGGAAATAGGAGATGAGCAGTTAACAAAGGAAGGAGAGCAAAAGGCGGTGAATTTATACCTCTTGCGCAATCATCTAGGTCATACAAAAACTCTTCAGCTTCCTCAATTAGCTCAACCGTCCGATCTCGGAAAAGAAAATCTTAACCAAGCAAATCTAAGATTTGAATGAATCCGAAGTCGAATCTTACCTAATCGCCAATTACTTCTTATTATTAAGTAGTTAATGGGCTGGGGGACAACTGTTGGAGCTGGATTTTACCATTAGAAATTCGGCCCATCAAGCTTAGGATATAATCAAACTTGATTGTATCTAGTATTGGGCCTAAGGCCCAATGCCGCGCTAACGATAGTAAAAGACCAGCGTGCCCCTCGGCAGCGCTGAACTTAATTGAACGGGCTCATTGACCGCCAAGATAGAAGAACCCCTGACCAAGGAGCTGAGCAAGGAGACGACCAAGTCAGCGCCGCTCAACGGTTAGCGAAGAGATCCCGACATTTTTGGAGGATACACTTGAACGTACCCGAGATCTCCGGTGACGAGGAGGGATTCGCAGAGCTGAACCATTCAGCTCGAGAAAGTATTAATAGCTAGTTCTAGAGCCAAAATGGCTAACTTTTTCTATACGTTTTACACCGAATCACACTTTAGCTCATTATCACTTGTTCCAACTAAAGTTAATTGTGTACTTGATCGAATATCAATATAAATCCATTTTCCGTGATCTTGGTCTTGATCCTTGTTAGATCTATAGATATTTCTTAGGACTAAAGTTTTTTGCCCGAATTCACATATAAATCTTAGTGCGGAATCAAGCTTCCACAACACCCAAAAGTTAAATCAAAGAAACATCAGAATATATAGCTTGTACGTCTTCGAATTTCTTCTACTTCAACGACAAATAACTCTACTTAAATTTATAACTATTTTATCGAGCTAAACCATGTACCATACTTCTTACCTCGACAGCCTCATTCTACAAATACCAAGAAAAATAAAATTAATCCCAAATCATCAAATATATATATATATATAAAAATAGGTTACTTGAGACACAATGTACCAAAGTAAAATCATATTATTTGTCGTAAAATATGTGGATCCTAACTCTTCTTTTTACACCCCAAGATTTAATCCGTTGCATTTTATTTCCTCAAATGAACCTGTAAGTTCTTTGATCAATTAATATGGTATCACAATCTCATACGCATCAAAACCATTTATGAAAAATAAATGTTTAGTATTTATCCTCCATCTCTCAATACTCTTTTTTATGATATGAAAAATATTTTATCCTTTCTCTTTTGGTTCGGAACACAATGCTCACTACGCTTTTTTTCCAAATCGCACATCGAAAAATAAAAGCAACTGCGCGGGACAATTCCTAATTAAATGTGTAGTTACACTAATTATTCACCAAAATGTAATATTTGTTAAAGTAAGCTATCTTATTTATACTATGTTATATTTTCTCTTTATTAAAAAATGCAAGGTTTCCATTAACATAAACGACACGATTAAAAAATATATCGCCGTCAAATTTCCTATAGAAAATTTTATTTAAAACATACATATTTGATTTTTTCATATACTCAACCACTTATTTCATTATCATCATTATTACAATTTAGAACATTGATAATATATAGTAGTTAGGCTATTCTATTAAATCCAAGTCTCTCACACTCCGTAAAAGGTCACTTTAAACGATTTAATTTATGCTCAATAATCATTTTCAAATTCGAGTCTTTCTCTTTTACCATTGATTTTGTTTTCAAACATACGCAACCTTTCAAGTGATTTAGATGATCATGAGATACCAAATAATAAGATACCATTGTCAAATCTCGCCATTTTTCCTTATTAGTTATCCTCCCGGTTGAGAATAAATATTATCTACCTTTGCAACTTCACTCGTTGTTTTTTGAGAATTTACAACTAATTCGTCACATATCACATGCAAAATAGAGGAAAAAACAATTCAAAAGATTGTAGCAAAACTATTTTTTAAACTCATTCTTAAATCTACCAATCTCTGACTAATTATTCTTGGAACTTAACAAAATTTTCTCACTTACTTAAGGCTTTTTCCATATTAATCTCGTCTCTCTTCTTTTACTCTCACAAAACTCTTTTACCTTTCTTGTTAATTTTTTTGTTATGCTCTTCCTTTCCAAATTCAAAGTTTTTTTATTTTATGGAAAAACCTAACTTTTCCTGTACCATAACCTTTTAATGACAACTCATGCTATACAAATCTAGCTTTTATGTCTATTTATTTTTAAAATATTGTATCTGTCTTTTCATTTCCCACTTATTATTCTCCTTAATTGCCCTCTTCGTTTTTTCTTTAAAAAAATCTCTCTTTGTTCTTTTTTTCTTCTCATCCTCTTTAACTTAAGAAGAATTGAAAAAACCAAGCTTTTTTTTTTTAAATCCTGAACAACTCGACTGCGGAAAAACCATAAACCAAATAGACTAAATAACCAATTCAATAAACCAATAAACCAGATTTAACATTTATTCGATTCCAAAAATATCCAAAAGCATTTCTAACATTTCCTAGCAACCTAACCAGGTTCTTCACACAACCACAATAAACATAAAATCAAGAGTTCCTAATCATCCTCTCGTCCCAACCATGATTCCACGATCTCAAACTTTTCCTTTACCTGCAACTAAAAAGGGAAAAATAGAGTTGCGTGAGTATTATCATAAATACTCAGTGAAGCGGTCATCCCGCCTACCGATTACATAATAGGGAAATATCATGTCAAATACTACACAAACAATCAACACCCAACAGATATGCAACAATCAACAATTATTCAAACCTCGCGATCATAAACAGAGGGTGTCGACCAACACTACCACTAGGTGTCGATCGATACTCCGCGCAGAAACCTAGACCGAGTCGAATCCTCACGAGACTCGGTCCCGTTTCATCGGGCGAGATTGATCACGATAAAACTATCACATATCACACGGAATAACACAAGAATATCAATCAGTTATTATCCCAATTCAATCATTCAATCACAATCATCACAATTTAATCATACAATCTCCTAACAAGTTAATCCCGTAACCGCGATCACGCACTCACCTCGCTAAACCGATGACAAGGCTAAGAAAACAAAACCAGGGACTCTAGATCACCGCAGTCTATGATCTCACACGCAAACCCCAATGGATGCATCTTCTATCACCTAAGACTCATAATTAGGGTTTTCCCCAAAACCCAAATCAGGTTCTCGGAAAACAGAACAATGAACCAACTTAAAACAAACACAGGGATCGAAGTTTAGCTCTGAATTCAGATTTGAAACCCAATCTGAAAACTATATTGAAGGAGCTTTCCAACGATACCAAGATCGTCTCCTGATTCCTTCTCAAACGCCGGGAAAACGCATCCCAAGATGACTGATCAAATCCCGAAACTGCACAGACCCCTCACGGGAAAACGATCATAACTCATTAGCTACAAATCGAAACGACGATCCAATTTTTCCTATATCTAGCTAGGAGATAGAAGAACATACCTATTAAAAATTACTCTTATCAAGCACGATATGACAAATCGTTCCTTGCCTCCACCAAGACTGACGAATCTGATTCCTTCTTCCTCTCAATCTCCTCTCACAAAACTCTTTCTCTCTCTCTCACAAACTCAAAAAAACTCCTCTTTTATTATGTCTCACGCGGCCACAAGTCCTAAAGGACTTATATACGCAAGCCCTAATGTTAAACCCTCAAACCGAGTCAAACCGCATAATTAAATCGAACCAAAACCGGTTCTGCAACAATGGTGTCGATCGACACCCTTACCAAAATTCTATATTTTGGTTTGGGATGTTACAATTCTTCTCCACTAATCTAGATTCGTCCTCGAATCCTCATAAAACCGTCTATCAAAGACTCATATATGACCCAAAACCGGTCCATATCTCCCCAGATCCTAACATCCGATCTCCGAGGATCTCATTCAGTCTCATGTTTATACGCTCGTTTCTAGACATTTATTACTCTTAACTCATTCCACACCTCTCCCACTCGCAGGACGCATCCCTTGACCTATCGGTGTCACACCACTCCCACTTGCAGGACGCATCCTTTGAGCTATCGGTCTCTCGTGTTCCTACCACTCTCAGGACGCATCCTTTAAGCTCCGGGTACACCGTGCCCCTTCCAGTCTCAGGACGCATCCTTTGAGCTCCGGGTACACAGGGAACTAATTGTCCCCAAAAATAAATGATTTACTCGGGACCGCAGCCCCCAAAGTATTAACTTCTAAAACGTCTATAAACATCTATCGACTAAAACTACCTCTCGTGGTCAACCCCATACTCCCTAACCCAGAATATCACCACAAAAAAAAAACATATAAGAACTAACCATCTTATAAACACAGAGATAAATAAGGAACAACTCCATCTTATAAATCTCAAAACGTATAATCGTTACCACATAACAAGAATACACAAAACAACCAAACAACAAAACATCACGCTCCTACAACCAAACTAGAACCACAAGGATAGTGAAGCTCAAATTGCGACCCGCTTGCCGATCTACCTCCTGAACTTAACTCCATCCTTGCCTCCGGTTCCCAAATCTCCACCTCTACACAACATAAACCCGCAAAGCTTTTAACAATGCAACTTTCTCTGACGCAGCAACTTAATTCTCCTCTCGAGAATCCTCAAAGGCCTCGCCGACACAAACAAATCTGATCGATGATCACGAAAAACTTAGCCACTAACTTCTTCGAAGTATACATGTACTTCCTCAACATTGATACCTTGGGATACTTACGATTTCCAACCTCAAACTCCAACTCTGAACTCCTCTTATCAGCATTTCTCCACTGCTGATCTTGAGCCTCCCTTCTGCTCAACTTTAACATACTAATCCTTCCTGACATTTCTTGAACAAACCTGCACCCACAATGTTCATCTCCCCCACTTGGGTTCATCGTATAGGTGACTCACCATAACTCCCATACAAGCCTTGTATAGGTCCATCTCGGTATTCACCGGAATAGATACAAATCAAAAACAACTCGGCCAAACTCCAGTGATCTCAACGATGATCACCTTATTCCCAAACATATTTCCTAGCCATAATCGATACTCCATCGGTCTCCTTAATGGCTAGGAGAAGTGCTGACTTAAACGAACGACCCGCCATAACCTGGACAACATCCACCTATGCTAGTTAGGCAATTATACCTTAGAATCCATCGAAACCATCAACCACTTCCACTAGCTGACACTCAATACATAATGCGGTCCACTGACCGGTATTACCAAGTTTACACGCCCGAACCCTGAGGTTCATGTTCTGTCTCATACTTATGCCATGCACAGACTTTGATTAATCATAATTTTACCGACATCATCACACTCTCAGGACGTCTCCTTCGAGGTAACGATACCGGTGCCACTCCACCCTCAGGACGTCTCCCTCAAGCTCTGGCTATAATTAGGAAAATCACTTCCTAGGCAGTACAAGCATTTGAAGCCTAGAACGATCCATTGGTAAAACCTGCTACCTAGACCCTAGCATGTCATCTCTGCTCCAACTTAGCACTTGGCAATACAACGATCTTCCTCAAGATCCTTTCATGACCTTCAAAGCACGTTATTAATCCTAGGTTTATTCGGTCGTAGCAGATATCTAATGCTCTTAACTTAAACTATACTCTGACACTCGCAGGACGCATCCTGAAGCTGTCAGATCCAGACCTTGACACTCATAGGACGCATCCTGGAGCTGTCAGATCTATACCTTGATACTCGCAGGATGCATCCTGGAGCTATTAGGTCGTAACCCTAACACTCACAGGACGCATCCTGAAGCTGTCAGGTAACATACCGTTTGCACTCTTGGGACGCATTCCTCAAGCCAACGATATCTAGGGAACGTATCCCCGCGAGGGAATACTATCTCTCAGAACATATCGCTCGCACTCTCGGGACACATCCCTCGAGCCAACGATATCTGGGAAACACATCCCCACACGAGAGAACACATCTTCCCCTAGAGCAATAGATTCTACACGCCTAATCGTGTGGGATTAGTTTTACCACTTAATCCTACTTCCTGCAAGTGCACATCAATCACAATTAGTATAGATAAGGGATCGAATTCCACGAGGACTTGTTAACCACGCTACGAATTGTAATGAATAAAATAAAGCTAGAACAAAATATGTTGTCGTTTGAGTGATTGTGAATTAACACGGATGCAAATATAAAATAAACTGAAATCAATGGGAGAAAAGCGTTAGGACTTAAGAAATCGCAGAGAATCATGCAACAATAATGATTGATTTAATCTAGGGATTTTAGGATATACCGCACCATCCAAGACTCATAACACGATGATATAGGCATTCCACTTTCGTGGCTCCGACTACTATATTTATTCACCCTAGTAGACTCAACTTTTGATGGTTATTACAAGGCGAAAATATGCAAGATAAGTTCAAGTTATGATATTGTCCACCGAACTCCTTAACTAAACTTTCGATTGTTAAGACGCTAGGCTCATCAAATACTAGTTCTGGTCGATATAAAAGCTTTTGGAATCTATATCAACCTAAGATCAAATCGCTAAATGCGCGTTAAAGCAATTATGCATAGAGTACAAGTAAAGATGAAGATTTTATTATTATCCTTAAACAATCATCAATCAATTATCGAATTATGAAACTAATTGAAAACATAAAACCTAACAAGTAAATTACTCGGACATGGTGCACAAAAACAGCAAGAGATTTAAGAAAACATGATGATAAACTTTATTAAAAGAGTAGGGATAAGAAGATTATTCTCTATAGCGAGGTACAAAGCGAGATCATCCACCAAAGCTCCTAAAACAAGATCTATGATCAATCCTCCAAAGGAGGCGTGGGTGCTGTCTTATATGAGTAAAAATTGTTTATAAATTTTGCCACACCCTAATCAAGAAGCTAAAAACAAGTATTTATAGTGCTAAGGTCTCCTAGGGTTCTCTATGGGCAAAACGGTCTTTTCGGTCGAAACTGCCTTATGACTCCAACCAACCTCCTCTCCAAGGCACGTGGTGGGCTTTTAAAATTCTTAAAATTGGGCTAAGAATGGTCAGGAACATTGGCCTTAAGGTCCATCAACGTTTGACTCCTTTCTGCGCCTTCTTCATCTTCGAGGCAGTTTGACATGTCTTCAGTAAATCCAGTATATCTTCTAGCTCACAGCTCCAAATAAGATAATTCCATCTTTATTAGAATTCTGACTCAAATATCTTTAAATTTAGCCATTGTTCATCAAAATCCAACTTGATTTGATCATCCGTCCGTAGCAAAACTTTGGACTCATTGCTTTTGTCTAAATCGGCAAAGTGTGATATCTTGAGAATTTCGAGGCCGGGACTAAGTCTTTGGCCCTTTAAACTTGCTGTAGCTTAAAATACACCTTTTTATGCCCCTTTAGCGCCATTTTGATGATTTTCCCTGTTAAACTTTAAAGCTACAAATACGAGGAAAAACTACCTCTTTGGTGTAAAACCTTATTAAAATACTTAGAAAATGCTTTAAAATAGATAGTAAAATAGGTAAAATACTAGGTATATCAACTGCCTCAAGTAGTCCGAATCAAAACTTGAATCCACAATGCACACCGCATAAAGCTTACTTCGCCCAGACTCGCCTGGAATGACCTTAATGCAATGTTTCTTAATCCGAACTAGGTCTGCCGGATTGATCGTGCAACAATCAAACAAGAATATGCACAACCATTCGTAGACCCAGAATTGAATAAATCGATCATGCAATAACCAAACAGGAACATGCACGACTATAAGGCGCTACATCATTACCAGGGTCGTCTAAACCGAGTTTCCAACGCAGGATCAACTCTAGGCTCGACGCCAACCAAAATGTCTATCGAAGACCAACACCTGACCATAACCCGGTCCACAACACTCGAGATCTCCACTCGACTCTCATAACCTGCCAGACATAGGCCAACATCCTGACCATACCTGGCCAGTACTACAAGAGATCCTCACCTGATCTCAGAGGCTCACCTCTAATCATCTATTTTACGCACGTTCCTAGACATTTATTACCCTTAACTCATTATCATACACACTCACTCTCACGAACACATCCTTCAAGTCAAAACAATCAGGGAAACCATTGTGCCCTCGATAGTACCACCGTCTCCCAGTACTTATACTAGAAACCACCGTCCCAATAAGTAAACAGGGAAACCACCATCCCTTAGAGAGAACAACCGTCTCTCATTACTTAACCTAGAAACCATCGTCCCAAGTAAGCACTCAGGAGTACCACCGACTCCACATAATGAGTTACTAGCAATAAATTCTAGAACGCATATAAACATCTATGATTAGATTGCCTAATGGGGTACACACCTGATATCCCCATCACAACCGCCCACTAAGACCATCACACTGATCAACTCACGATCTCTGAGGTCCCCATCCAGTCGCAAGCTTACTTACGTTTTCAAACATTAATTACTCTTACTCATTCACACCCCGACATACACAGGACGCATCATATGACTTATCAAGAAAACATACCGCTCGCACTCACAGGACGCATCCTTCGAGCCAACAGTATCTGGAGAACACACATCCCAATAAGTATACAGAAGAAACTCACATCTCCAAAGTATACAGGAGAAACTCACATCTCCTCCGGAGAACTCACATCTCCGACCGTGAATGAGTTATTCGTGACCGCCGCCCCTAGAGTAATCAATTCTTAAACGCCTCTAAGCACTTATTGACCAGATCTACCTCCTTATGGTCCAAGGCATGCTAACTCTTACTCCTGAATATCAGCATTAATAAGAACTACATATCTTATTAAATACAGGAAATAAATAAGGAAAACTCCATCTTATAAATTTCCAAAGAGTAGAATCATTACAACACCAAACGAAACTACAAACCCAAAAAATAACATACCCAAAACTAAAGCTCTAAAACTGGAAATAAGACCAAAAGAAAGAACAACTGCTCAATCCTAGACTTGCTCTCCCACATCCTCGATTGCTGCAAGCACCTCCACTAACTCCGCCCTCGAGGCGTACTTGGAAGCTCTGTCGGGATTCTTCAGCCCCATCCAAAGTCCTGCCACGAACTTGCCCATCTGGGCGCGCTCCTCATCCATGCCACTACTCGCATAGACCACTAGCCTGCTGAACTCAGCATCATACTCACGAATGGACCGATTACCCTGAACCAGACTCCTGAATTGCAACTCTAATTGCTTCACCACATCTTGAGGGAAATACCTGGCATTAAACTCGCCCAAGAATTCAACCCAAGTCCACACTGTCCGCCTGGCTTGTACTCCTGTCCACCAGAGATAGGCATCACCATCCAAGAACTCTACCGCCAGATCCACTAGGTACTCCTCAGGACATCTAATAGAACGAAGCCTACGCTCTACCTTCAACCTCCACTCATTGGCTGCCTCTGGCCCCCCTCCACCCGAGAAGGACAAAGGACCCATGCCCCGCATCTCATTGAACATCACTAGATACTATTCCCTTGGGTTCATCCCTGGAGCCTGCACTGGTACCGCAATCGGTAACCGCTCTAAAATCAAAGCTAGCATCTTCGCCAAATGATCCTCTGGATCCTGAGCTCCGCCCGAATCATAACCCAAACCTAGACCTCTGACCGCACCAGCAACTCTGGTACTGCCTCTGGCACCGGCAGTCCTAACCAGCACACGGACACTGCTCACTGAATCCTCCTAATATATAGGCAAAACACCCTCCTGCTCTAACGACTCACTCTTAGCCACCCACTCGAATGACACAGACACACGGCCTCGACCTCGATCCCGGCCCCCACGGCCATTAACTCTGCTGCCACGACCTCTTGGAACTCTAGCCATCGCACGCTGCACTTACCAAAAGCACATTCTAAGATACTAGAATTCACAGAATAAAGGTCAAACAATCACATACCGTGGAATCTCTTTGAAGGCTCGGAGAGGATGATCTAAGACTCTACAACTCACAAAATTAACTAACTACTCATAGTCAATTCAAACAACAGTCTCAAATCAACCAATTACTATTAGCCCTAGAACCGTAAGGGCTCTGATACCAAAATGAAACAACCAAGCTTTTTTTTTTAAATCCTGAACAACTCAACTGCGAAAAAACCATAAACGAAATAAACTAAATAACCAATTCAATAAACCAATAAACAAGATTTAACATTTATTCGATTCCAAAAATATCCAAAAGTATTTCTAACAATTCCTAGCAACCTAACCAGGTTCTACACACAACCATAATAAACATAAAATCTAGAGTTCCTAATCATCCTCTCGTCCCAACCATGATTCCACGATCTCAAACTTTTCCTTTACCTGCAACTCAAAAGGGAAAAATAGAGTTGCATGAGTATTATCATAAATACTCAGTGAAGCGGTCATCCCGCCTACCGATTACATAATAGGGAAATATCATGTCAAATACTACATAAACAATCAACACCCAACAGATATGCAACAATCAACAATTATGCAATTTTCACAACTTAGCAAGTGGTGTCGATCGACACTCCTCCTGAGTGTCGATCGACACTCCAATTCCAGATTCAAACCTCGCGATCATAAACAGAGGGTGTCGACCGACACTACCACTAGGTGTCGATCGACACTTCGCGCAGAAACCTAGACCGAGTCGAATCCTCACGAGACTCGGTCCCGTTTCATCGGGCGAGACTGATCACGATAAAACTATCACATATCACACGGAATAACACAAGAATATCAATCAGTTATCATCCCAATTCAATCATTCAATCACAATCATCACAATTTAATCATACAATCTCCTAACAAGCTAATCCCGTAACCGCGATCACGAACTCACCTCGCTAAATCGATGACAAGGCTAAGAAAACAAAACCAGGGACTCTAGATCACCGCAGTCTATGATCTCACACGCAAACCCCAATGGATGCATCTTCTATCACCTAAGACTCATAATTAGGGTTTTCCCCAAAACCCAAATCAGGTTCTCGGAAAACAGAACAACAAACCAACTTAAAACAAACACAGGGATCGGAGTTTACCTCTGAATTTAGATTTGAAACCCAATCTGAAAACTAGATTGCTTTCCAACGATACCAAGATCGTCTCCTGATTCCTTCTCAAACGCCAGGAAAACGCTTCCCAAGATGACTGATCAAATCCAAAAACTGCACAGACCCCTCACGGGAAAACGATCATAACTCATTAGCTACAAATCGAAACAACGATCCAATTTTTCCTATATCTAGCTAGGAGACAGAAGAACATACCTATTAAAAATTACTCTTATCAAGCACGATATGACAAATCGTTCCTTGCCTCCACCAAGACTGATGAATCTGATTCCTTCTTCCTCTCAATCTCCTCTCACAAAACTCTTTCTCTCTCAAACAAACTCACAATAACTCATCTTTTCTTATGTCTCACGCGGCCACAAATCCTAAAGGACTTATATACGCGAGCCCGAGGGTTAAACCCTCAAACCGAGTCAAACCGCATAATTAAATCGAACAAAAACCGGTTCTGCAACAATGGTTACGATCGAGACTGCTCCCTGGTGTCGATCGACACCCTTACCAAAATTCTATATTTTGGTTTGGGATGTTACAAGAATCCAAAAAAATGTTATTTAGAAAATCAATATTGAACTTTATAAAAAAAATAATATAAATTATATGTATGATAATAGACATGTAATAATTATCTAATATATGGTAATCTTTTATTTTTGTTATCAACACAATAAAAACATCTCCTATAATTTTCAAAAATTAGTCTATATTTTTCGAACCTAAAGTTTTCCCATTCCGAATTAAATGCTGTGAGATGTTTTATCTTTCTCTCAATCAAAAGAACAAACGGTGCATAATTTATATATTTAGCAAATTAGTGGATACAGTAGAAACTCTATAAATTAATACTCGATAAATTAATTAACTCTCTGAATTAATAAATTTGGCTGGTCCCAAGTCGGGCCGGTGTAAAATATAACACAATTCGATAAGATAATAAGATAATAATTTTTTTAGAAATCCTATGTAAATATATGGTCCCAATAATATCATAAATTAATATATGTTATATAAACATGACTAAAATATATTTATATATCATTTTTGTGTTATTTTATTTTCTTAGAAATGAAATTTGTTTATAACTATATCATTATTTGATATAGTATAAACAAACAAAGAGAATAAACTAATTTCAAAAAAATATAGCATAATATAAATTAAAAGTTTAAAATTAAAATTAATTTTAAAAGATTATGGAAAGTTTCCATTTTCGGTAAATTAATAACTCAATAATTTAATAAAATATCGTGGTTCCAACATTATTAATTTATAGAGTTTTTACTGTACTAAATTCTAATATGTGAACTTAAACTTTAACAAATTCATGTAAAATGTTTTAAAAAGTTTATATTTTTAACAATTTTAGGGGTGCCGAACGTTATATTAGCTTAAACCTTCAAAAATCCGCGAAATTTCTCTTAATTATCTTATTTAATAGAACAAAACTAAATAATCTTAACCAATCATTTCAAGGTTACTCAAAGTAAGCAGAAAGACATTCTCAAGCATATGTTCTATAGTGATGCAAGCAAAAGTTAAAAAGAAGTGATACAATCTATGATCATTAAATACCAAGTTAATTAACTCCATTAGTTTAAAATGGCAATGGAATCATATTAAGTACTCTTTCATTCTTCATTCTAGAAGATCATGGTACGGATAGAAACCATGCTTAAGAAAATTTTTTGTATAACCATAATAGAATGTGGATTTTTTCTGCTATTATTTATAGCAACTAAATGTTAGACAGTAATTAAACGGTGCATAATTTATATATTTAGCAAATTAGTGGATACTAAATTCTAATATGTGAACTTAAACTTTAACAAATGCATGTAAAATGTTTTAAAAATTTTATATTTTTAACAATTCTAGGGGTACCGAACGTTGAATATATTAGCTTAAACCTTCAAAAATCCGCGTCAAAGATCAAAAATAATTTATTATTAAATGTAAAATTTTAATTTGTTATATAATATTTTTATTTATTGAATTTTGCTTTGACTATCATGCTATCCTTCTTTTGCGGTATCCATACTTATTATTTTATTATCAAAATGTTTTAATTTATTTATAATTTTCATTAATATTTAAACAAATTCCTCTTGATTTATTATCATGATACCATCAAATGTTTTGAAAATTAAGGAAGTAGTAAATACTAACATTGGAGACTATATGTATGCAAATGTAAAACAACCAAACCTTTTTTATATAAAAAAAAATAATTAATCCGGATTATTATTTCCATAAATAATAATCCTCAACGATTAAATTCAACCATTCAAACAATAACCGTCGAAAACAATTAAACACATAAATAAACCTAAATTAATGATTCATTAAACCAAGCAGTTCAAACACTTTCAATTCAACAATTCCAAATCTCAATTCCATACTAAACTAGCAACCTAAACACCTAGGGTCTAGAAATTCGATAACTACTATAGAAATCCTAATCATCCTCTTCTTCATTGCCATGATTCCACGATCTCAATTTTCACCTGCAACACATGGGAAAAATAGTTGCGTGAGTAGTATCATAAATACTCAATGAGGCGGTCATCTCGTCTACCGGTTACATAATAGGGACAACGTATGCCAAATACTACACAATCAACCAACATTTTCACAACGTTTAACTTACCAAAAACAAGCAAATTAACCAAAATATGCGACTCAACAATCAGTGTCGATCGACACTCTCCATTGAGTCGATCGACACACCAAACTCAACCACAGAAAACACAACAGGGTGTCGATCGACACTTTCTCTAGGATGACCTCATGCAGCTCCACATGATTAATCATCTAGCTGCACCACACAAACCAAAACATCTCCAAGATGACCTCATGCAGTTCCACATGACTAATCATCAGGACCACTGGCATAGCGCCAGCACTCTGCGCATCTATGCAAGTCTGAACATCTTCCCAGCTATTCATCAGCATCGCTCTGAATACTACTGCTCTCGGCATAATCCGTATAAACGCCGACACCCTAGCTCGACTTGAAAGTATCCTCACACTTCCTCCATTGTCCCTATCTAGGCTTACTGCCCTAGCAAGAACCACATGCTGCTATTGCCTCCTCGGCAGAAACCCAGGTGGCACAACCACTATCGCCGCCTAATAATTCAGATCCTCCTCAGTCGACACTGTCGTCACGACTAACTCCTCCCTCGAGGCGAACCTAGGCACTCTGCCCCGCGTCTTCAACTCAGCCTGAAGTCCTTGCAAGAACCTCATCATCTGAATCTGCTCATCCTCCATACCACGACCAGCATACACTAGGAGTCTGCAGAACTTCACTTCGAACTCACCCGCTTATCGGTTACGTTGAACCAATTCCATAAACCGCGTCTCCAATCGCTCCAGAAACAACTTGTCATTAAACTCAGCCAAGAACTATCCCCAAGTTCACACTGACAGCCACCTACGAGTTTCAACACCTCTCCACTAGAGATGTGCGTCACCATCCAAAAGTGCACCTCTAAAACCACATGATACTCCTTAGGACATCTGATAGAGCGAAAACTACTCTTGTAACATCCGTGATCGAGATTTTGAAAAGGATTTAAGAGAGTTATTTCCGCGGGAAATTAATTGGGGTTGTTTTTGCAACTTTTGGAAGTTTGGGGTCAATTCGTAATTCAGAAGAAATGGAGGGGCTTATTTGAAATTTTCGAGAAGTGTGTGTGAACCCTATTATTATTAGAACGATCGAGCAGCCTCCTTCTTCCCTTGTGTCGTGCGATTTGAGAGAGGAAAAGGAGAGGAAGAGTTTGGTGATCGGTGGAGAAGCTTGTGCCGTGGTGGTGCCGTGTTAGTCAAGTTTCATCGTCTCCCATCTCTTGCTCGGTAAGTTTCATCTCTTCTTCTCTTTTGATCGGTTAGAATCCTTGGGTAGAGTCTTTAGGGCTAGACCGATTGTTATTGGTGGTGATGATCGTGCCTTGTTACCAAGCGCCGTGGTGCCATCGGCGGTGAGCGGTGCGGCTGGCCGGCGTGAAGAGAAGCTCGGCGTTGGTGGCTAGGCGTTCGTGATCGTCACGTGGTGGAGGCTGGGCATGAGGAAGCGCTGGCCTTGGGGTAACGTCGGAGCGCCGGCGGCGGGAGCTGTTTGGGCAGCGGCGAGGGTGGTGGCAAGCTCGAGCAGAGGCGGCGTGTCATGGAGGGGCGAGCGGCTCGTGATCTTGAGGAAGAAGAAGATGATGGAGTTGTTGGTTAAGGGGAATTGGTTTTGGTTAATTGAACCAAGGGTGGTTCAATTTATTTAATTGGTTTAGTAGTGGTTTAATTCAATTAGTTGGTTTAATTAGGTGGTTCAAGTTAAGTGAGTTGGTTTAGGAAGTAAACCGAGAATTAATTTAATTGGATAATTAAATTAATTTGAACCATGGTTTGGTTCGGTTTAGAGATTAATTTATAATTAATTGTGGATATTAATTATGGAGTTAATCAGGGAAATTAATTTAATTGGGAATTAAATTAATTTGGACCGTGGGTTGGTCGGTTTAGGAGATTATTTCATTGATTAATTTTTCGAATATTAATTATGAAATTAATCTGTGGCAGATCGTCGTTGAGTCGGGTTCTGCGGTTGCGGGTTTTTATCGAGAGTTCAGCCGTTGTCGAGGTGAGTGCGTGATTGCGATGATTGATGTAGGTTAGCGTTCATGGTGTTTGTTTGTGTGAATTCGTGTTATATGATTGATTGATTAAGGATTGGTGATGATTTGATCGTGGTATTACTGTTTGATTGATCGGAAAAATGTAAATTATGGTTATTGAAATGTGATAAAATTGATAATGTTAATTTATGTTAATCTTTCGCGGGATGACCGCTCCACTGAGTAATTATGATAATACTCACGCAACTCGTTTTTCCTAATTGTGTTGCAGGTGAAGGAAAAAAGAAAAGTGTGACCGCGAGATCACGGCATTAGGGAGAGGATGATAGGATTTGTTGTTTCGATGTTTAATAAGTCTAGTGAACCCGGTTAGGTTGCTAGAGTTATTTATTATTTGAATTGGAATTATTGGTTATTGATTATTTTGCTGAATTGAATTTTATGGAATTTTATGGAATCTCCATTCTCAACCTCCACCCATAAGCTCCCTTAGGTCTAACTCAACCTGAAAGAAACACTACCAAACCTCTGCAACTGCCCCATCACCCCCGGATAGGACGGACGCTCACCTGCTACCGCAGCCCTCGGGTGTACCTCTGCCACTAGAGGTACTACTCGAGCCTACACTGGCACGACACCCGGTAACCGCTCCTACAGCTATGCCAACAGATTTGCCAGATGATCATCTCAACCCGGAGCCACACCAGCAGTCGTACCCACACATGGGCCTTCTGCACTAGCAGTCACACTCGTACCCTCTCTGGTACTACCAGTCTTCAGACTAGTATTAACATTGGCTGCACTCACGGATCTCTTTTGAAACGTCTGCTAAAATCTAAACCAGATCAAACGTGGTACTCAAGACCACACTCTTGGCGGACTCACGAATACGTCCCTGTCCATGAACTCTAGTGCTAGCACCCTAGCTAACATTCTCCGCATTTTCCAAAAATACAGACCGAGAACTCTATCTCTCGCAACTATAGTCATCACTCTCTGCATTTCCCAAAAATACAGAATAAGATACTAGAATTCAAAACAAAACCAAACAAACACTTACCGTGGAATCTTATTGAAGGAGTACTCTCATAGGCACAAAGCATCAGCAGAAAACAATGTGTAACCACGAAATCAACATCCTCCTCAAGATCCTTCTTCTTCTCAAAGTCAGTCTCAGAGTTCTCAAGACCAACAAGGAGACATACTGTATGACTCTATTGATGTGGAGATGTTAGTCGGTTAAAATCCAGTGAAGCAGAGCTACAATGCATTACTGTCAGAGATTGGTACTAATGAATTGGGAGCTTATATGTGGGAGAAAATAGAGAATCCTGAGGTGATGATGGGGATTGAATATGATGTGTTTTCTTGGTGGAAACTAAATTGTGGCAAGTATCCTATTTTGTCAAAGATGGCTAGGGATCTCTTTGCTATGCAAGTTTCATCGGTTGCCTCTAAAAGTGCCTATAACACTAGTGGGAGAATCATAGAGCGTATAAAAGTTGTTTGACACATTACATGGTGGAAGTCTTGATGTGTACAAAGTAGTGGATGAAGCAAGACATGAGAGTTGAATCAAGGGTGCTCACAAATGGTCAGATTCTTGCTAAAGTTCAATACGAAGATGATATTCAAAGAGGTAATGTTTTTGTCATTCTCTATTACTTTGTCTGATGTAATTGTGTCTTATTTTCTTTGTAGAGTTTGGAAATCTCAACCTTGAACACTAAATCTACAAGGTAATCTATGACTTCAAGCATTTTTGGTTTAATTTCTCTATTACTTGTTTGTTACTTATCGTGAATTTACATGCCACAATGGCTTGGAGTGGAGTCGAGTGGCTTGGAGTGAAGAATGTTGGTGAGTGAAGATTTAAGACTGTTGGCGGCTTCGTGACTGAAGATTGAAGACTTTTGTTTCTTCTCTTCATCTATCTGTAAGACTTTTTATTTGCTTTGTGTGTTGCCTTGTGTAATGGCATTTCTTAAGAGTTGTATTTCTCTTTATGGTTTGTTTCTGTTACGACTTTGAGTGTTTTCTTCTGTTTTATAGTTTTGAACCTTTAAATATTTGTTTTACTTTAATGTTAGGAAAAATCATTCTTAGTTACACGAAGTGTTGACTAATATGTTGCAAACCATCTCAAGTAAAGAAATGTCTTCTAAACTACACAAACTATTATGTAACACATAGTGACATACATCAAGTATATGTAAATATGTTAGAAATTACAAATTAGTGTTCTTTTATAAATATTATTAGTTTGGGGATTAATATGCAATTATTTTAAATTAAATCTATAAGTTTATAAAAAAAACCAAAAGCAAGTTAAAAACATACAAAATTTAAAAAATCAAAAGTAAATCCATAAAATCCCAAAATTTCTAAAATTACATTAATTTCGAATAAAAATTAAATTTTATTCTCATTGTAAAACTTATAAAATTTTATTCTCATTATAAAACTTATAAAATTACATTGCAATTCGTTGTTTAATGTTGGGATACGAGTAAAAAAAACTAATTATAATTTTCCATACAAAGAGTGTAATTCTTTTGTTGTCAAAAAAAAACGAGTCTCATTTTTTTTAAGGATTAGGCTATTGAGTCTTTTATTTGTGACTCAATGTTACAAAAACAATTCTCATACAAAAGTGTAATATATGTCATTTATGTGTTTTATTCTAAACTATTGAAATTTATTCAACAGAATTTTAAATATATTTGTCGACCAACATTTAAAAAACTTTTAGTTGATAAATTTAATTGGTTTAAAATACATATATTTAGATCTCTATATACCTTACATTTTCAATTACATTTTAGAAACTAAGAAATTTTTGAAGTTACAAATTCTTAATAATTTTTGACTTTAACAAAATAATTTAATATATTTTTAAACTAAAACTATAATTTAGTTATTAATCGAAAAGTTTCATTATTATTTTTTTCTTAAATTTTTTGTAATTGTATTTGGTGTTTCAATTTATTTAAATTTAAATTTTCAATTTTCTATTTTTAAGTATTATTTTGTATGAAATTAATTACAGATTGATCCCTAAATTGATAATATTTTTCAAAAAGCACCAATTTGTTGTTTTTAACATGTCTACATATACTTGGTTTATGTCACCATGTGTTACATAATGGTTTGTGTAGTTTAGAAGACATTTCTATATTTCAGATGGTTTGCAACATATTAGTCAATACTTCGTGTAGCTAAGAATCATTTTTCCAATGTTATTTTGGAATTTTGACAAGGCAAGTGTTAATTTCGGGTTAATCGGGTATACCCGAACCGACCTGTACCCTACCGATATACATGTTATACCCGATTAGTTTCCAGATCCTTAAACCGAAAAACCCAAAAACATAAAATACATGATCCGACAAACATTCGCTGGTGTTATTTGTCTTCTCTCCTACATTTTGTGTAGTTTTAAAGCTCCGCTACTCTCCATCGTAACTCCCATCTCTCTCTTTCTTATTGGTGGTTGAGATATTATTTAAGTATGGGTTACATTTATTGCTTGCAACAACAGAAAAAAGCGATAGAGACGAAGAGCGCTGAGCACATCCCATTATGCTCGTATTTTGTTAATTTCATCAATGCTGGGATTTGGACTGCGTACTCTGTCATCTACATAATCGATCTCTACTGCCTTGTAAGTATATATATATTTCACATACCATTATGAATAATAGATTTTTTTGATTTTTTTGTTTTCTTCTGTTTTATATATAGGTAGCCAATGCTTTTGGTACAATGTTGTATGCGTCTATTCTTATCATGTATGCAATCTACTACAAGTCTCCTCCAAAGGCGAAGACGGAGTAGAGCAGTCCGTCTGGGAATATCCACCATTGTTCTTCTGAGTTAAAAGTTTTTGTATAAACATAAATTAGATAGTGGTTGAAATGGATATAAGGCAAAGTACATAGAGCGTTATGAATACAAATACAAATGCATATGGATATGATCGTAGCTAGGTAGGAAGGTCCTAAGAGCATCTTTATAGGTAGTAAATTAGGGATAATATAGATGGATTTTACTTAATAAACGAAAAAAATAAATCTAAAAAGACCCATTATCATATTTACTGTTAGCATCTGTTTTACTGTAATTATGAGTGACGTGGAAAGCTGGGATTGGCCGAATTTATGAACAAGAGGGGGAAAGAAAACCCACATGCGACTTTTGCTATTCCTCGTCTCTCTCTTGTTTGTCGATCTCTCTGAATCTTTGGAAACAAAATTCCATAGATCTTCTCTAAATCTCTCATTTTCTTAATCCAATTGACAATCTCAATCTGTGTCGATCTCTCTCTCTCTCTCTCTCTCTCTCTCTCTCTCTCTCTCTCTCTCTCTCTCTCTCTCTCTCTCTCTCTCTCTCTCTCTCGATCTGTGTCAACGATCTCATCCACGTGTCAAAATCTCAATCCCTTACTCCGGCAACAATGTACCGAACGGCGGCGGAGCGTCTTCTCGGCGCCGGTGGGTTAACAACCACCTGCTTCCTCCGATTCCCCAAGCTCAAGTCCACAATCATCCCTTCTTCTTACACTTCCGGTCTCTGCACTTCTTCAATGGGTAATACTGTTGAACTCGGGATGAGAT
The DNA here is from genome assembly GCA_963576765.1 of Draba incana. Taxonomy (NCBI): domain Eukaryota; kingdom Viridiplantae; phylum Streptophyta; class Magnoliopsida; order Brassicales; family Brassicaceae; genus Draba; species Draba incana. The sequence goes on along the minus strand of OY755211.1, from coordinate 17,038,887 downwards.
CGACACTAGAATTTGTATTAGGTTCGGGGATTCTTTGAAAAATTGAAAGGAGTGTTGTAGATGAGAGTACGGTCCTGCTCAGATGAACAGTAACCGAGTGGGATAATTTTGATTTAGGGAGGTTAATTGAATAAAAAGTGATTTGCTCAAAAAAGTGTGATCTATTCAGCCTTGGTTGTACAAAAATGATGTACAACCTTTATATAGTACAAGAATACTAGGGTTTTGGATACATATGGTTACATTTTAACCATATCTTTCCATAAAGTAACCCACATTGATCATAAGTAACTATACTAAAGATAAGGTGGTTATTACTTAGTTAGCAAGATAATGAGTTGGGCCTTTTGCGCTTGATGGGCTGAGAGCAGGATTTTGCCTAGGGCTAAATCCATGGTGTAACAGTAAGCCCCCCCCCCCCCCCCCCCCCCCCTCCGAGTTGGCGAATCGAGCTTGCCGAGTTTGTCGGATTGTCGCGAGCAGGCGAGAGAGCAGAAAGGTGCGGCTTGTCTTTCCTGTCCGGGATATTGTCTCGCATGTTGCATTACTTGGACGCGTAGAGTTTCGTCGGCGCGTGGGTGCAAATGGTCCTTGCGATAGCACGTGCTTCCTTGATTCCTGCCCTAGCGATGATTACACTTTATGCAGTTATCGAGAAGATTTAGGATTTCGATGTTGATGCGATCCTTCGGTATGCCGCCTCCTTGATTTCTGTCAGTAATCATACCATTTCGAGGTTCCCTATATAAAGCTACGCCCTTGCTTCTTCTTCATTCTCTATTCCATATTACAAAGATCTCGATAAGGTACTTTCTTCTTTAACCCTCTTCTTTTTTCTTTTTGCTCCCAGGGCAATACCAACACCGATTCACACAATCTTCGAGAGACATGTCGTTGGGAGATTCTTAATCTGGGTCCAACAGCACAGCGCTAGTGCACAAGAACCAACGGAATGTCGATCGACTGGTCATCCCCATTTCTGCATCTGCTGGATCCTCGGCTAGTAGACATGACTCAGGCGATGATACCTGGGTTGTTTCTTCATCTTTCCGCCATTTTGGGCAGGCACCCGAGCGGGGTGGCAGTTCCTCCGAGGGGGACCATCTTCCGATTAACGCTAGGAAGAAGAAAAGGGTCAAGACGCAGATTGACCGGAAGACTGCTCGAGCAAAGAAAGAACAAGCCGAAGATGAGAAGAAGAAACAGGTCCAGCAGGAAAGAAAAGCAAACTGCAAGGAGCAATTAAAAGCTCTGGAACTGGTTGTTGTTTTTGGTTTAGGTCCCGGCCGTTACCCTCACATTGCGTTGGACCGTTATGATGCGGTAGCGGGAGGAACTGGCCCTCGATAGATTTGGTCATTCTTGGCTCTGATTGCAGGTCGTGGTCCCCTCCTGAAGGAAATATATGTGTTTATGAGTGCTTCTTCGACCAAGGTGGGCTTGGCTTTCCGATTCCTCCGGTGATTATGGAGTATTGTGCTCGTCGCAAGGTCTCTATATCCCAACTGACCCACGCGAGCTTTCAGAACTTAATGCCGATTTTGACGCTGAGTTACGAGGCTCGCCGGGTGGTCATGTGCGACCATTTTGAGGAGGCTTGCGAGATTGCGCGCGAGAATGTTTTTGATTCTGGTCGGTTTCAGATTAAAATAAAGAGCGGGCTCACCTTGGTAAATAACTTCAAGAGCAGGCTCGAGGGTAACTGGCAGGAGAAGTATTTCTTTTCCAAAATAAACGAGAAGTCGATAGGGAGTTACAACAGGGAAATTTGAATAGGCTGGAACAAGCAAATTGGTACGGTTCTTCTATTGCCTCCTCAGTGCGACTAATCGTTAATCTCCTTTCCTTTCTCTCTAGATACCACGACGCGGGCGCTCCCGAATAAGTCTTCCAATTGCGTGGTCAGGCTACTGCAGCGGTATACACCCTAGGATTGGCCGACATTCCTCTACGCTTGGATTCGCCACGTATACAACTGGATTGTGTCAGGTTTGTCCATACTTGGGATAGTTTTTTCCTGGTCTTTCCAGATCAATCTCTCACCTCTCGTGTCTCATTTCTCATGTGATCCCAACCTCGGTTACGACGTTTCTAAGCGAGTAGCTAGTAAGTCTGATAAGGAGAGTATGGCAAAGTTGAGCCTGGAGCAACCTCCTTTTCCCAAAGCCAAGACCTCTGTTAAGACGAGCAGACCGGCTGGTTCAGGGGCAAAAAAGTTTAACGATGCAGGGATGGGCAAGTCCGTTGTCCAAGGAGCGGGCAAGTCTACCACTCCGGGTCGCGCGAGCGAGGCTGCTAGCAAGGCACATATGGATCCAGCTGCCCGGGGAACGACTGGGATAACTTCAAAGAAGTGGTCTAGGGACGAGAGCTCCCCAGTTGTTGTCAAGCATGATGCCGGGAAAGACCTTGTTGCCATGTTCGCCCATAAACGCGCGCGTTAGGACGTCGAAGGGTCATTGCGGGGTCTTGAGGACCTAATTGTGGACACTGATGATGACAAAGTCGTCGCCGAGCGGGAAAGGGGGGATGGCAACGTCGTGGGCGTAGGTCATGATACAGATGCGAGCATCGACGTTGAAGATAATCGGCTCGTTCTCCTCGGCCATGATAAGCCTGACTCTTTTGATGACTTTGTGTACAGTTTTAAGGGATTCGGCGATCACATTTCCGAGCATCCTGAGGAGTCTGCCAAATATATCAACTAAGTCCAAGGAGGTTTGAAGGGTCCGAATCCCGGGCTGGATGACATGTTCGACCGGAGGGGTTTTTGTCAGTCTTCTGCGAACCTCGTAGGGGTAAGTTATTTCCGGTCTCCCTCCTTTCTTTTAGAACGACTTGGCTTATGCTTTTGTTCTGCTTTTCGCAGACCATAGTCGATTTCAACTCGGTCTGGAGGTGACTCGATGTCATTCTGATGAGGGAGCAAAGACTGAAGGAGGAGAAGGATTTCGATGCGGCTCGCATCGAACTACTTACCGCTGAGAATGAGTCACTGAAATCTCGAGGCATGACTGAAGAGCTCGAAAACCTGAGGAAATACTCTGAGGGGCAAGCGAAGATGTTGACACATGTCTCAAAGTAGTATGAGGATGAGAAAAAGGAGAGGGTGTAGGCGGAGTCGAGGTTTGATGATGTCCGGGAGCGCCTTAAGAGGGCCGAACGGGTTAACACTGCGCTGATCGAGAACGTCCGAGTGCAAGTGCTCCATCTGAGGACCTCCAGGAAGGAGTATGGTCTATAGTGTGCTGAGCACGCTCGTACCGAGCTGATTGATCATGCGCGGGCCTCGCTTAACCGAGCTTGTGAGTACTGTACTCAACGGTCGGAATATATGCGCCTTAACAGTCTAGCCAGCCAAGTCAAGACTTAGCTTGATATGGTAACGGAGTACGGGATCGAGATTGACCCTGAGGAGATTTGGGCCAACTTTGACGACGATAAGCGGAAAGTCAAGGCAATGCAGCTGATGGATTTCTCTGATCAGGATTACGAGTTTACTCCCAGTTCGAGCGTCCTCCCGGAGAGTGCTCCGTCCCCGCTAGGGGATGACTTTGGAATAGAGCGTGGTTGGATCTTTGAGCCTTATGAGAGCGTCGAGATCAAAAGTACCGATGATGGTGATGATGTTGCTCGTGATGACGATCAAGCCAACCAATCCGAGCAGAATCCGGAGACTGTACTCGCAGCCACAACCTCGAGCTTCCCAAGGTCAGTTAAAATTGTCGAGCGGTTCGTATCTAGTATTATTTTGAAAGTTGCCGAGGATCTAATGGACAAAATTGCGGATAGGGTTATGGCTGAGACTGCCGCTGCCGACCAGGCCACGGTCGAGGCTTCGGCGAGAGACCTGGAAACCTCTGAGCCTAGCGTTGCCGATCATGCTAGGTTGAGGCCTCGATAAAAGACCCGAAGACCAGTGAGGACCTGCTGCCTCACTTTGCTCTAGCTCCTTCTGTTCCGACGTCGAATGATTAGCCCTGGGGACTGTCTCCTTTATTATCTTCTTGTTTTATGTATGATCGGGCCGGGTGTAGTCGTTGAATTGTTGAACTGTTGAAAACTCCTAGAGCTGATGGAGTTCGGGTTAACTTTGCTTGTTTTTGCCCGACGAACAGATCTTCGGGTCTTTAATGAAATTCGAATTTTCTTTATGTGGTTAAGTTTTTTTACCTTACGCATTTTTGTATGTGTTTGATGCGGCTAAGTTTTTGAGCTTAGGCATAGAGTGCTCGAGACGGATGTCCTCGAGTTGGCTTTGTTAAAATGCCAATTTTGTTTATGTAGGCTAAGTTTATGTGCTTAGGCATTGGCTACGTGTGCAGGGAACAGATCCCTGGGATGTTCTAACTTTGATCTGACCGAGCTCGCGCGATGGATTGGTCGGTTCGGGTGGTCTGCAGGCCGGAACCTAGCTTACGACTGGAATCCGTCTCGTGGTTAAGTGTGCGGGAAGTGTTCAGCTTAAAATACTTACACGTTCTTAGGAAATCGCGAAGGACAGGGCCTGGCTTTTAGTCCTATTCAAGGGAGTTGTGGTGGACTTCCCGAGTTCGGTTTATAGATTATTTCACTATTGCATCTATGAGAGACGCGTGTTGTGATCCTAATCGGGTTTAGCTATAGTGGGCCTCCCGAGTGTGATTTGTTGATCGAATGCTTGATCAGAGCATCGATGTGAATGAGCTTGGAGCTGTTTTGGATGAAAACCCGTTGGGCTAATAGTAGTGACCACTGTTTTTATTAATCATAGATGGGTTTCCGAGGAAGCTGCCTACGCACCCGTTAAATATGGATCAAGGCGAACGTAGTTCAAATTACTAAGCGAAAAACTAGATAAGTTGTCCAGGGACGAGCGGGGATAAACTGTTCGGAAACGAGAAGAAGTACATAGTACTTAGTTTTTTTTTTTTTTTTTAGAAACTGGACCTTCGGGGAGGCTGCCTACGTACCCCGCTGCTCGGGCGATGATCAAGTCGATCGTAGTTTGAGTATATCCATGATGAAGCGTAGAAAGCTTGTGATGAGCTCGGAAGCGAACTTCTTACGACGTACTGGGACGAAGTAGGAGTTAGCGCTCCGTTCTTATCATGCGGTTCTTGGATCGCCGTTCCCGCCATTTGCGGATTGAGTCAGAGGGGGAATAGGAGGAATAAGCTTGGGGTCAATCGAGCCGAGGAGGTTTTCTGCTGCATGCTCCAATTGTCGTTCAACTGAGTTCATCTCCTTCAAGGAACTCGTGCAAAGATTCACCAAGCGGAGCTGGTTTCCCGTGATGAATCATGTCCGGGCCATCTTTTGGTTACCACGGTTTGTGAAGACTCTAAGCGGGGTTAGAAACTTGAGGCATTGTTGGTATGTTTACGAGACAGCTCGGAGGGAAAATAACTATGGGGTTCCCATGATCACATTGTATACCACCGGTTTATCTACCACCATAAACTTGACGTCTCAGGAGATTCCCCCGGCATGCACTGTCAGTTTGATCGAGCCAACCGTTATCGTTGTGACACCATTAAAGCCGGTGAGGGGCCTGACGCCCGACTTCATACGGTCGTCAGGTATCTCCATCTTTTGTAGGGTTTCCTTAAAGATTAGATCGACCGAGCTCCCCCTATCGACAAAAATTCTGGTTACCTCGCAGTTTTTGATTTTAAGCTCTACTATGAGCGGGTCATTGTGGGGCATGGCCAGGTTCTTTGTATCAACTTTCGTGAAGATGATCGGCATGTCGACTCCGGACCGATCGAGACAACTTTTGTCGGTGGTTGCTGTAGGAGTCGTAACTCGCACAATTGAATTTATAGGGTTGTCGAGGAAATGCAAGACTTCCGAGTTAATCACAATGCAGGAAAATGTAAACACTTGCGTTTGCTGTTAAGAAAGCTTTATTCCTTTTGATGCGAAAAATCTGATCCCCTTTCTGGGTGAATACAATGAGCTATTTATAGCTTCTTAGACTAGGGCTAATAACACATTTGGGCCAGGCCCATTAAGCCATAAATAGCTTTTAGGCCCATAATATCATTAAACTCATTTTAAACATGGATTTCATTCTATTATGGGCCTAATTACACATTGGGCCCTTTTAAGCCCGTTTAGGATTTCATCTGGACTTGGCAGAATTGTTCTTGTCGTTACATCAATCTCGTAGGGTGGAATCTGACCCCTACAGTTAGCCCCCCAGCTTGGCAGTATCCAGTTATGATGATGCCGAGATAAAAGCTATCAAGGTTTGAGATTGATGTGATGGACCGTGAAGCAGCTAGGCGTTGACGTCTTGTCATCGAACTTGGGAAGTTTCAGATATTCCGTGTTGAGCTGATGCTACCGTGTTTTTCTGACTTACTTCTTTTGTTGAGAATGAGCCTAGTGGGCTGATAAGACTGATGGACTTTGCTTTGTTGAATTTTGAAACCATTAGAAGAATATCTGGAATATTTCCTGAAAATCTTCTGGAATATTTCCTGAAAATCTTTCAGAATATTCTCTTAAAACCTAGGGATTTAAGAATCCCCAAGTATAAATAGGCCTTCTTGGCAGTGAAATTTTTTACCGTGCCTCTTTCCCTGAAGTAAAAGAAATCGAGGTAAAATTTTTTTTTTTTTTTTTTTGTCTCGTAGTGATTTTTTTTTTTTGTTCTTCTTCTTCTCCGGTCTGATCTGCCGCCGGAGGTCGCCGGTGGTCGCTGGAACTTCGATTTGCCTCTGCCATCGTCGAAGGAGATCCTTCGATCCGTCGCCACTGGAAACGTCGCCGGAGGAGAGTCTTCGCAGGAGCTTCACCGGGTTCGAGCTGGATCTGGGCTACCATCGGTCTGCGCCGGTGGAGGAGACTTACGGCGGAGGGGAGATGCGGCTGAGGAGATGTGGCTGTCGTGGTGACTGGTTCGGATCTGTCCGATCGTGGTGCCTCCATCAGATGCGGATCGTGGTGTCTCGAATCGCTGGAGCCGTCGCCGGCGCTCCCTCGCCAACCGCCATCGCCGGTGCTTCCTCTCTTCGGTGACGACGTCTCTACCTCTGACTTGTCAACAGTTAAACCGGTTCGGTCAACACCCGGTTTGGTCAGCAATTGGTCATCACCCGGTTTGGTCAACAATCAATTCGGCTGGTTCTGGTTTATGCTAAACCGGCTGATTGAGACTAAACCAGCAGATTTCACTTTTGACTTTTCAGTCAATTGGTCACTTGGTCAACTGGTCAACAGAAGTCAACAAGTCAACGCAGTTGTTCTTGGTTTCGATTTTTCGTTTTTGACTCGGATTTTGGGCTTTTATCGCCGGATCTCGGTCTTGTCTTCACGCCATTTTCGTCCTCGTCGTCGCAGGAGGAGCATCGCCGGAATCTGACCCGGAGATTCGTTTTCGCTCGTCGTGATTCGCTGGAATCTGACCCGCAGATTTGTCTTCGTTCGTCGTGATTTGCTGGAATCTGACACGCAGATTCGTCTTCGTCCGCTACTCGCCATCGTCGGAGCTTCACTTCGTCACAGCCAGGAGCTCGTCGCGGATCCGCCATCGCCACCATCGATCCAACCATGACCAAATGAAGGAAGAGCAAATGGAGGACGAGGTGTCCGATCGTGGTCCCTAAATGCGGCTCGAGAATAGTCCCTGACTTAGATGATTCCGGAGGGATGGTTGTTGAGCCTTTGCTAAGAGCCAGGAGAAATGTTCCGGAGAGATGCACTTGTTCATCGCTTTAAAGTGCATTTGTTGAATTCTTCACCAGAAATGTCGAGTAACGGGAGAAAAGTATATGCATCTAAGTCAATGCTGTTCGCAGCTGATCGAGCATGGAGATCATCGTCATCGCTGTACGCAGCCGATCGAGCGTGGAGATCATCGTCGTCAATCTTTAGAGCCGGTACTGCTGCTACTCTTCCGTCCAAGCCGCGTTGTCGGGAGTTTGAGCTAAAATCGTTGCCGCCACCGATTGTTATCGAGGATCGTCTTCCCAGGAACTGAGGTCCCTCTTTGAAGAGAAACGACGTGGAAAGACGCTTATTCGAGCATGGCCTCCATTGCTGGATAATCCAAATTTTTTGACAAATTTTGCAGCATCTTTCATTTGTTTCGAGCTTGACGACTTGTTTTTTTTGTAGTTCTTTTCCTCGCTCAACAAGCTGGCCAATAATTACGAGGTGTCTTTCCATTTGCAGACTCGTCCACTTAGTAATTTTTGAAGAGTTTGTGCTGAGTTCCAGATGCTAAAGCATGCTGCGGACGATCAAGTTGCTATCTTGAAGGATGTTGTAGAGGAAAATGAAGACAAGTGCCGCGGGAGAGATGTTACAACTAAGTCTGAGAGGAAACGCTTGAAGCAAGAAGTTCATGATTTGCTCATTTATTTGGACATCGCGACCAAGCTTCGAGATACGGCTGCTCCTGCTCCGCGAGGAGATTGATTTGGATTCGAATTCTTCCAGTTCGTCCAATGACAGGGATTCTTCAAATTCTGTTACCGAGGTTGTAGCCAAACAAGTTGTGGAGGCTGTTTACGGCGCACCCTTTTCTTGCTTTGTTTTGCTTTCTCCTGACTCTTTGCTACACGCATTATGATATAATACGCAGTTTTTGTTATGTCGAACTTGTTTGTTCTAGAAATGAATTCTTTTCTTTGCGACTACCTTGGTTTACAAGAATGTTATCACCAACAATTCTGCTCCAGCAGCAAGTATGTTTCTTTTGTTAAGACCAACGTTTCAGATAGTTGGATTTTGTAATATACACTGCGGTTTACAGCTATGTTACTTTCAACATATCTGCTCCAGAAGTGATTACTGTTCATAGAAGGTACCAACGCTTATGTTAGTTGGGTTTAGACATGAACATTTGTGTTACAGATGTGTTTTCCTCTAACACACCTGCTCCTGTAATGAACATGTTATCGCGTTGCGACCAACGATTCAGTGAGTTGATTTAGAGTAAGCATTTGGGTTTACAGACATGTTCCCGAGAAAATGTCCACTCCTGTAATGATTACTTTTAGCGATGCAACCAACTTTTTGTCTGTTGGGTTTCGAAATGAACATTTGGGTTTACGCATATGTTTTCCTCTAACGCAGACGCTCTTGTAATGAACATTATACATTTGTATAGCGCGCTGTTTAATCCTATGAAGGATGTAATAGTCAGATCTGAAGGTTGGAAAGTAGACCGTCGCTGTGGCCAGCAGCGAGGTTGAATGTCTGTTATTGTTAAGACTTAGATTTATCCACGAAGGATGTAGATGCAAATTGTTTTGATAGAGGTCTGCTTTTGTTAAGACAGATTTATCCACGGAGGATGTAAATGCAAATTGTTTTGAAGAAAGTCTGCTTTTGTCAAGACTTTAAATATTACAAGCGAAACTGTTTCAGATAAGTTTGCTTTGTTTAATTTTGCGAGAAAGTCGAGTAAGAGAGATAGGAGTATACAAGTATACGTACCCCATTCCCCCCCCCCCCCTTTTTAAGGAGGGGGGCAATTGTACTCATCCTAAGATGAGCTGCCTACGTACCCTTTGCAGGGATCAAGCCGCCTCGTAGTTCAAGTGACGCTACCTTAGTGATTGTTTAATAGCTTATTCTCGTGTTGCTGGTTCAGCTTAGACTTCTTTTTCATATTTTATTTAAGCTCTTGAATGGGGTACCTAAGCTTGTGCGCAGCCAAGAAGCAAGTACGGGATTCCTTCTGGTCTCCCCGAATCGTCTTTACACCACTTGGGGTGGGAAATTTGAGGCAGAGATGGTAGGTGGATGGCACAGCACGCATCGAATTTATCCATGGAGTCCCTAAGATGATGTTATAGATAGCTGGATGATCTGCTACCGCGAATTTCACGATTTTGGTCACACCGCCGGCTTGGACGGGAAGCTGGATAGTTCCCATTGTTGTAGTCGTCCCTGAGAAACCGGTTACTGGAGTTGGTCATCCTTCGAGGTTGCTGAGGTTGACTTTCATTTTCTAGAGCGTTTCGTCGAAGACGATATCTAAAGAGCTCCCTGTATCAATGAGGATCCAGGATACGTTGAAGTCATTGACGACGAGCCTGAGTACTAGAGGGTCATTATGGGGTCGGTCAATGCCAGTTGTCTCTTCTTTTTCAAAGGAAATTATACTATTCGGCTCTCCGCTGGTACGCTTTGATGGAAGCCACTGTATCTGAGCAGTAAGGAGATCCTCCCATTATCATAAGTATCTCGGGACGAGCGTCGTCTGCTGCTTGCTCGTCATTTCGCCTTCTAGGTGTAGGGAGTTCATCTTGCGCATGTTGTTGTTCATTTTCTTCCATTTCAAAGTCCTTGATTTCAATGTTTCCCTTAAGCTTTCCAGCAGCTAACGCAGCAGCAAGTTTCAAGCCAAGGGTACGACACTTTGCTGTAGAGTGCCCAATGTATTTATGGTACTCGCAGTATGCTTCTTCGTCGTAGCTGCTCTGTTCTCTTGTCCACGTGTTTGACCAGCTACCGCGGCCTCGACCACGGCCGCGACCTCGACCTCGTCCCCCACTGTAACCTTGGGATTCTACTTGGTAATTGTGAGCGCCCTTGGATTCGTGATGCACGAATCCTGATCCCTGGTTACTCTTCTTAGCTTGCAGCTGAACTTGAGTAGGTGGAAGGTGAGGCGTAGACTTTGATTTCCCTTGAGCTTGGGCGAAAATACTCTTTTCGTCTTCAACTGTCGCGAAGTCAGTTGCTCGATGTAAAGCGTCTTGAATTGTCACGAGTTTATTCAAGATCATTTCTCTCCAAAACTCGGAGTCATGTCGTAGTGACTTCTTGAGCGCCTCAAGCGCATTTTTGTTACTGATACCTTCAACTTTAGATAGCACTGTCTTGAAGCGCTCCATGAAGCTTCTTAAAGTTTTGTTTTGATCTTGTTGCAGATTCCAGAGATCCGCGTCGGATGTTTCTGGTTCAATGAAGATGGCGTAGTGCTTTAGGAATGTTGCGGACAACTGCTTGAAGTTATCAATGGAGTTCCTTTCCAGCTTTGAAACCCATTGAAGTACTGCTCCCTTAAGGTGCTCCACGAAGAGAAGGCAGCGCCCAGCATCTTCTTCGTCTTCTCTGAAGTTGGCTCGTCCTAGCGCAATCGTGAATGCCGTCAAGTGTTCCGACGGATCTGTTTTGCCTTCGTAGAAAGGCACTTTGAGTCGTCCTGGATCGGAGAATTTGATTTGCCTGATGCGATTTGTGAAAGGGGTGTTTTGGACCTCTGCGAGTACTCGATCGAGTTTGGGTGCTTTGCTGACCGCTTTGTGTAACTCGGACCGAACGTCCCTCATTTCAGCGGCCGCCCGCTCTATGCTCCGTCGCATCTCATCCAGCTCAGCCTTCTGAGCCTGGAAAACTGCATGTCGCTCCTCTTCGACCTCGGACTGCTCTAACCAGGTTACATTGTCTTCTTCAACGTCGAAGCCTTGCTCCTGCTCTGCGTTCGCGTTGCTTCGTTCAGTGTTTATCGTCGCTCTTCCAGTAGCGATGTTCCTAGTGTTGCGTTCAGCTCTCAGATTTTCTGAGTTATTTATCGCAGTTGCTGTGACATTCGGCCGCTCCGTTTCAGTTTGGGCAGTTGCTCCTTGCTCGCCTTGCGGGGTTAGCGGAGGAAGAGGTTGACGTTGCCCTCTTGGTGGCCTGATTGGAGTTGCGAAGTCCAGAGACGTCGGAATTATACGTGCTGCGGACTGTCTGAACATTCTTGCTCTTCTGTTTCCGACCCGATTAGCTGTTGCGAGAACGCGTAGCTCTTGATTGGTTATTTCTTGCTCCTCTGTCTTCTTGAGTAGCGTCTCCAGCATCGTCTTCATACCAGTGAGGAACTCAGACGTTACTGCTGTGACTGTTGTTGCTGGAGTATCAGGAACAATCAATGCGTTGTTTGTCGCTTCTCCAGTTCCAGCGTTGTTGTCTCTTGATTCGTCGCTGGTGTTGTTGTGATTCTGTTGATTGGTTATACGTTGCTCTTCAGCGATGCGTTGTTGCTCGGTAGTGAGTTGTTGACTGTTGTTTCCAGACATCCTTGCTTGCGTAGTTGCACTGTGATCTTCTTGTGTAAGAATGTCTTGCTGTTCCCCTTAGTCGGCGCCAAATTGTAGGAGTCGTAACTCGCACAATTGAATTTGTAGGGTTGTCGAGGAAATGCAAGACTTCCGAGTTAATCACAATGCAGGAAAATGTAAACACTTGCGTTTGCTGTTAAGAAAGCTTTATTCCTTTTGATGCGAAAAATCTGATCCCCTTTCTGGGTGAATACAATGAGCTAATTATAACTTCTTAGACTAGGGCTAATAACACATTTGGGCCAGGCCCATTAAGCCATAAATAGCTTTTAGGCCCATAATATCAATAACCCATTTTAAACATGGATTTCATTCTATTATGGGCCTAATTACACATTGGGCCCTTTTAAGCCCGTTTAGGATTTCATCTGGACTTGGCAGAATTATTTTTGTCGTTACATCAATCTCGTAGGGTGGAATCTGACCCCTACAGTTGCTCTCTTTTCGTGTTGTTTGAGGGACCGGAGCGAGTCGTGGGTCAAGTTGATTCCTCCCATGATCATCAATACTGTCTTGGTTGGATGTTGTTTATCGGTCTGGCCCTTGTCGGCATGAACGCGCTTGGGAGGACGGGGGCGAGTCAGTGCTCTCGCTTGGCCTCTGCTCGTGCTTGTCTGATTCCTCTTTGGGTTTTCTCTTTTCACCCCGATCGCCCGGAGGCGCAACTTTGATCGCTCCATTTTGATATTGTGCTAGCAGCAGCTCCTTCAATTATTGGCACTGCAAGGTCGAATGCCCGTGCATTTGATGGTAGTTGCAGTACGACTGTCCACCCGAGTGTTCCTGAACCTCTTGAGGTCGATGGTACTTATTCCACTGCTTCGAGGGAGGACCCGCTGAACTGTTGACGACGTTGGTCGCCAGTTTCTTCTTGTATTCATGATCAAAGTGTTATCGGGGTTTGGTAGGGTTCCTCGACCGTTTCCTTTGCCTTAGCCCTAGTCACGGGAGGCTTGATTGGTGAGTTCTTCTGGACTTGTCCGGCTTAATCCTTTTCAAGCCTGATAAAGTCGACAAAGCAATGCATGGCTTCCTCAATAATTTTAAGCGCCTGTAGGATCAATTCCTTTCATAATTTGGACGACCGGAGTCCTTGCTTGAGGGCTGCTACAGCGGTGGTATCGCTTGTTGTGATCCGTAAGAGGACGGCTTTGAAGCAGTCCATGAATTTCTCAAGGGTTTCTTTTTTGCCTTGGACTAACCCCTACAGATCAGCATCTGAGGCGTCATCCTCGATATAGATGGCGTAGTACTTGAGGAATGGGATTCTGCCAGGATCCGATCAATCTCTGGGGCCGAGCTGAGGGCTTGATGCATCCGTGAGTTCATCTCTCGAAGCTGATTCTGCATGTCCTCGAGCTCAGAGTACTGAGTATGGTTTGCCACAGGTCTACAGTTTGACCAAGTCTCCCGAAGATTAAGGGGTAAGAGCTTGCTCGGACAGTTGCCAACTCAAAGGTGGTTCACCGTGGGACTGCTTTGGTATGTTCCGGGGGAGGTCCACGTGATGCGAGCAAACTATCGAGTCTGATGTTCGTCAATCGGGCTTGTTTTTCCTACTCATCGAAACGGCGCATGAGTGCCCCCAAGGAGGCGAGCATGATCTAGCTGGGGTTCCAGCTCGATTCGATCGTTTGCAGGAGCTTGATCATTTTGAGCACCGCTGGGTCGGGTGACCATCATTTGTCGTAGGTCAACCGTACTGCCGAGTGTCCGTCGAAGGTCAGTTGGTTCCTGTATCCTTTGGAAGACGGATACCGGACTGGTCGGCTGCTCGATCCTTTTGAAGACTGAATTCGTGGTCGGTCGCTTGATCCTCTCATAGATCACGATCTGACCGGCGAGCTGGTCCTATCCTCCGGGGGCGAGGGCGGGAGTGTCTGTTCTTACAGGGGTCGGTACTTCCCTGTCTGGGGAAAAGAGTCGCTCCCTGCGCCACCAGAGTGTTAGTACCTTAAGCGCTTGTCTCCGCGGAGTGTGTTCGGATGCTCGCTTCTTTGTTGAGGTCCATGATTGCATAAAAAGATATCCTCTAGATGTAAAGTTCCCATACTTGGCGCGCCAAATGTTGATCTCGGGATGAGATCGACACTAGAATTTGTATTAGGTTCGGGGATTATTTGACAAATTAAAAGGAGCATTGTAGATGAGAGTACGTTCCTGCTCGGATGAACAGTAACCGTGTGGGATAATTCGGATTTAGGGAGGTTAATTGAATAAAAAGTGATTTGCTCAAAAAAGTGTGATCTATTCAGCCTTGGTTATACAAAAATGATGTACAATCTTTATATAGTACAAGAATACTAGGGTTTTGGATACATATGGTTACATTTTAACCATATCTTTCCATAAAGTAACCCACATTGATCCTAAAGTAACTACAGTAAAGATAAGGTGGTTATTACTTAGTTAGCAAGATAATGAGTTGGGCCTTTTCGCTTGATGGGCTGAGAGCAGGATTTTGCCTTGGGCTAAATTCATGGTGTAACAAATACCGACTCGCCCATTCTTCAATGTGAGTGAGAGTGAGAGTGAAAGAGAGAGAGAGGGGGGAAGGAGGGAAAGAGAGAGACGGAGAGAGAGGGGGGAGAGGGAGAGAGAGGGGAGGAGGGAGAGGGAGAGAGAGAGAGGGAGAGGGAGGGAGGGAGAGAGAGAGGGAGAGGGAGAGAGATGGAGAGAGAGAAAGAGAGATTTGTTAACAAAAAAGGCGTGAAAGCTCCAAACTTTTTAACGATTTCATATGGGAATGATGTTGACGAACTCGCATTAGAATGAAAAGATACATATGTTACATTATTTGATCTTTGACGTTCGTCTTTGAGGATGGAGGATGACCAATTATCTACTCAGACATGATGCACGAAAAACAGCAAGAAATAGATGAAAACATGATCATAATTATTAGAGGACGGTTAGCAAATACTTTGCCTACTAATTTTTGAAATGACATAAGACAAAAAGTATATATCATCTAAACGAACTTGACATTAGTTTATAAATATATGTTGTTAGGTTTATAGGGAAGCACATCATTGCACTTGGTTGCTACATCTAAAGAGAAATGTGAAGAAGGAGTACCGCAGGAGTTCCCTTGGCAAATTTGTCTCCAAATAGGCTAGGGCATACATGTTGGGAGAGTTTGATGAACATTTCTCCCAAATCAAGGCACTTGAACCAGGATGTGTGCAGTACCTAATAGATATAGGTTTCTCCCATTGAGCACGTTCTCACTTTGAAGGAGCTCGGTATGATATCATGACTACTAATGCAGCAGAATCTTGGAATGCAGTTCTTAAAGAAGCAAGGGAGTTCCCAATCCAGGCCCTAGTTGAATATATAAGGGAGAAGGTGATGAATTAGTTTGCTCAAAGGCGAGAAGAATCTAATTCTTTCAAGGAAACTTTAACACCAAAGGTACTAGAAATTCTGAGGCTAAACTTTGACAAGTCCACATGATATGAAGTCAGCTCAATCAAAGGCAAACATTACCAAGTCCAAATTACGGAGGGCACCACGTTCCACGTCGACCTGGGAGGGAAGACATGTTCATGTTATGAATTCCAAAAGCTGGAAATACCATGTTCTCATGCTATCGCTGTGGCGGTGTGCACCAACGTCCGTATGGATACACAACTGAGTATTGGACGAATGCTTATGTAGAGGCAATAAACCCCACTACTGACCTGCAAGGAGTGCCCAAAACCTCTAATGAGTTATCGATCATCCAACTATTCCCACCAACAACCCGCCGCCCGCCCGGTAGGCCGCAGAACACGCGTTTTGTAGCACTGATGGAAACCCTTGTAAGATTTACTCTCCACTACATTAATTGTATTGTTATATGTGATCTAACCATAATTTTACATTTTCCATCAAAAGGCAAGAAGAATGACGAAGAGGCAGTCCATGTGCAGCTGTTGCAAGTGACTTGGCCACAACAAGGCCACATGTAAAATGTCTATATCGTAAAAGAAACAAGAGGCATGGGGGAAGAGTTGAAACAAGTGTCGACATAATAATGGTTGGACCTAGGGCAGCAAATTGCTATGTGTAATATATATAATATTATATAATCATCCTAGATGAGACACATTCCCAACTTGTACTTAAATAATGTAATTCCCCTCTTGCTTAATATAATGTTTAATTACTACTTCATTGTTGAGTCCATGAATTTATAGTTGATTCATTAGAATGACACTTCCCGCTAAAGTCCAATTTGTAAATGATGAAAACAATTATTTTTCCCCTTTAAACATGAACATATCCAGTCCATACTAAAATTAGCCAGTTAAGTTCACGAGTATCCCCCACAAATCTGAAAGTGCATATTATTCCTCACAAAAATAACCCTAAACCACTTACCAAACAACATGTCCGCAACATCTACAACTTACACCTTCTAGTTCCCCTAAAACTAAAATTGAATGTGGAAGACATAATTATTACACAATTTATTGAACAACAATATCCCCACCACACATACCCTTGGATTGCCCAAAATTACTTTAAACCATTAACTATAACTACAATAAGAGTTATGAATCCAACCCAGGATATTATTATGAATTGTCCGAGGAGCTTCTCCCGTTCAATATGCACAACAATGTTTTGACTTAGTTGTTTGTTCTGGGTTTGAATTTAGTACAATAATTCATATTCGGGGCTTCGGGACTCCAACTCTATAACCTCCCTTGAGCTTTGATATTTTACCGCCCTTCTTAGGTTGTGTTTATCTCTTGTTTCTGTTGACAAATTAAATCCCTTGCTTCGATTAACGCCGATTTCTGCTATCCATGAGGTTTCTCAACATCTAACCAACAAAAAAAACCTACAAGAGCTCCAGCTCTATTTCCCTTCACCGCAAGAATAGAATCTCCTGCACGAGTTATCATCAGTCTAGGATTTCTTCACTACCGCTGATTTACCACAGAAGCATCGGATACCAACCTCATTTCTATTGCCGCTACTGTCAGATAAGAATGACCCTGAACTTCCACCTCCTTCCATCGTCGATCCGGCCGTGAATTCTCTCTCAGAAATGTGTTGGAATTAGGTAAGCCGACTTTATAAATTTTGGCTTTTCATAGAACCTCGCATTTATATATGATTTTGTCTTACCCAAACCTAGTTTGGAAGAATATGGAATTGAGGAGAAAACCAAGGGGTGTTTTTGAAATTATAGAAACCTAAATATTAAAATTGGACAAAACATATCAATCACATTAACAACATACTCCAACGTGTTAACCCTAACCCTACCCGTTATCATGGAAACAAAACACTAATCACTAATCCATAAATACTCAACACTAAACCCTGAACTCTAAACTCTAAACCCTAATCCCTAAACCCTTACCATTAACTCCTACAACGAAACACGAAAATCAAAAACCCAATACCATAAAATCCTAAACACTAAACCCTAAACCCTAAATCCTCAATTCAAACCCCCAAACACTAAATACATTCAACTCTATACACTCAACCCAAACCCTCAACCCAAACCATATTCAGTAAATTGTAAAATTTGAATTTTTAGAAATAGATATCTCAAACCGTTTAACTAAAAAGTTGGAGGGTAACCGATCGGCAAACCGGGTAAGTATACAGTTATAGTTAACATATAAACATTATACCCTACTGCGTATACCCTTCATCAAAAATCCTAAACCCCACACCCTATACCCTCAGCACTAAACCTTAAACCCTTAGCACTAAACCCTAAACCCTAATCCCTAAGACAGAGCTTGAAAGGGCCCATTCGAAAGAGAATCCTAAACTAGGCAAATTAATGTGTTTTACCCATAAAACCCTAAACACTAAACCCTAAATCCTATACCCTAACCCTCAACCCAAACCGTAATCTGTAAATTGTAAAATTTGAATTTTTACAAATTGATATGTCGAACCATTTTTAGTGTCCAGTTGGAGGGTAATCGAGCGGCTAACCGGGTAAGTGTATAGTTATAGTTAACATCTAAACCCTAAACCCTACTACATATTCCCTAAATCCAAAATCAAAACCCCTACCCTAAACCCTAAACCTCAACACAAAACCCTAAACCTTATTCCCTAAACACTGACACAGAAAGGGGCTATTTGAAAGAAAAATCATAAACTAGTGAAATAAATTTCTCGTTACACGTTAACACTACAAGAAAACAGCCGCAAATCCGACAGCATTTCTGACAGACTTTAATTCTGTCGGAAATTTCCGACAGATTCCCGACTGCTTACCAACGGAACTAAAATTTTTCACTTCTGTCGGAAATCTGTCGGAATTATTTCCGACAGACAATAAAACCGTCGGAAATCGCTCGGAATGTCGGACGGTGTAACTAGCCGACGTCGACGTCGGAGGAGATGCCGGCGGTTTGTCGGAAATCTGTCGGAAATAAATTGCCGTTAACAATTTACGACAGATTTCCTACAGACACTCAAATGTCTGTAGGAAATCTGTCGGAAAAATAGCCGTTATTATAGCCGTTATTATATCCGTTGTCTTTCCGACAGATTTCCTACAGATTTCCTACGGTCAGCGTTTTTATATATATGATTCCACACATCTTCATTCACTCACAACAACAACAACTTCCAATCAAACATTTGTTAGAAAAAATCGTTAAGAGAGTGAGATGTCATCTTCTAGATATTATAGATCGTGGATGGATGAAGAGATGTATGATCCGGAGTCGAAAGCATTAAATCAAAGTTATGCACGAGGTATATGCGAGTTCATGGAGGTTGTCGGGAATCGAAAGGTAATAAAATGTCCATGTTTAAATTGTTGCAATTCGCGTAATTTTAAGGTAGAACAAGTTTGGCATCACTTGTATAGGGATGGTTTTATGCCGGGATACAAAATTTGGTTTTATCATGGAGAAACTAATTATGATGGTGGTAGTAGTAGCAGTGCACCATATGTTGCGGATAGCTTAGGCGAACATAGAACGGATAGCTTAGGCGAACATAGAACGGAAGTAGATTTTGGTGTAGGTACCGCTGAGATGGTTCATGATGCGTTTAGAGAGAAATTGCCATCGATCGTAATAGGGGAGGATAGAGTAGAAGAACCAAATGAAGAAGCTAGAAGATTTTTGGAAATGTTAGACGCAGGGAAGCAGCCATTATATCATGGGTGTAGAGACGGACATTCACCTTTATCAACTGCTAGTAGACTGATGACCCTTAAGACGGACTTCAATTTTGCGGAAGAGTGTGTTGATGCGATAGCAGATTTTGTGAGGGATATTTTGCCTGAAGATAATCAGGCACATGCATCATACTACGAGGTACAGAAACTCGTAGCTGGTCTTGGTATGCCGTATCAGGTGATAGACGTATGCATCGACAACTGTATGCTATATTGGAGAGAAGACGAAGACCGGAGAAGATGTAGATTTTGTTGTAAACCACGGTATCAGGATACTGGTGGCAGAGTTCCAATTCCATATAAACGTATGTGGTACTTACCATTGACAGCAAGGTTAAAGAGGTTATATCAATCTTCGTGAACGGCAGAAGAAATGAGATGGCATGCAGAGCATTGTCAAGATGGAGAGATTACACATCCTTCAGATGCAAAAGCGTGGAAACATTTTCAAATGTTGAATCCGGATTTTGCATACGAGCCAAGAAATGTGTACCTCGGGTTAAGTACGGATGGTTTCAACCCATTTGGGAAGCATGGAAGGCAGTATTCTTTGTGGCCCGTAATCCTAACACCGTACAATTTGCCCCCTGGTGTGTGCATGCGTCGAGAGTTTTTATTCCTCTCCCTTCTAATTCCCGGCCCTGAGCATCCGAAGAGATCACTTGATGTATTCCTCCAGCCATTGATTTATGAGTTACAAATGCTATGGAGTCACGGTGTCGAAGCGTTTGATGTTTCACGGCGGGAGAATTTCCATATGCGTGCGGTCCTTATGTGGACTATTAGCGATTTCCCAGCATACGGTATGCTATCTGGATGGACTACTCATGGAAGATTATCGTGCCCGTTTTGCCATGACGACACTGACGCTTTCCAATTGAGGAATGGAAGAAAGCCATGTTGGTTTGATTGCCATAGAAGGTTTCTACCGGACGGCCACCCCTATCGTCGGTCTAAAAGATTATTTAAGAAAAATAACCAAGTGGTTGATGCTCCAATTGATGAGATAGACGGTCGTACTATATTGGAGCAGTTGAGAGATTTTGGTGCTGATAGGACTCCTGATTGTGGGGGTAATGGGCATGAACCTCTTTGTGGTGTAGGGGAAGCTCATAACTGGCACAAGAAGAGTATATTTTGGGATTTGCCGTATTGGAAGGATCATTTATTAAGGCACAACCTCGATGTGATGCATGTTGAAAAGAATTTCTTTGACAACATCATGAATACGGTGTTAAACGTCCCGGGAAAGACAAAAGACAATGTGAAGTCTAGGATGGATGTTTCAATGATTTGCAACCGTGATTATCTTGAACGTCTTCCCGATGGCACATATCCTTTTCCTCCGTACCGATTGCAAAAAGAAAAGGTCAGAGCGTTTTTCCGGTGGATTAAAGACGAAGTTAAATTCACTGATGGATATGCAGCTAATCTGGGTAACTGCGTAGACTCGCAAAACCTAAAGTTTATGGGAATGAAGAGTCATGATTGTCATGTAGTGATGCAGAGGCTTCTTCCATTTGCTTTTACCCATCTCCTTCCTCAAACAGTCCACGAAGCTATTGCAGCTGTTGGTGCTTTCATTAGGGATTTATGCACGAGGACACTTACAGTTGAGGGGATCCGCAAATTAGATGCCAATATACCAGTGATCCTTTGCAATCTTGAAAAGATCTTTCCGCCGTCTTTTTTTGATGTTATGGAACATCTTCCCCTACACCTCCCCCGCGAAGCCGAACTAGGTGGTCCCCTTCAATTTCGTTGGATGTATCCTTTTGAGCGGTACATGTTCCATCTAAAGAAGAAGGTCAAAAATTTGGCGAGAGTTGAAGGTTCTATTGTCGCACAGAGTATCAATGAAGAAGCATCACAGTTTGCGCAATCTTACCTTCCACGGGAAGTTTGTACGAAGAGTAGACGTCCTGCTCGTCATGATGATAGAGGTGAGAGAGTCATGTATCACGCGCTGGTCCCTCAGTTGTTTTCGCAAGTTGGCCGAGTGACTGAGAGAAGGAAGAAACGCTTCCTATCACAAGATGAGTGGAGTCACTTACATATGTATATCCTAACGAATTGTGAGGAGATGGCAGAGTACGAAAGGTAAAAACAGAACTTATTTAAATACTTTTTTTTTTATATACCTAAGTAATATATAGGTTTCATATGTTATATATTGTTGTTTGCTTTCAGGATTTACATTGCATCAATACGTCACTATTATCCGAATATGACAGAAGACGAACTTGGAGAAACTAAGGACACCGAGTTTGCAAATTGGCTGTAATATTACGTAAGTTTTTTAAAAACGTTTATATATCTTAAAATTAGTGCATTAATTAATACTTAATTTGTGTAAATTATTATATCAGGTTTCTGAAGGAATGAAGAATGGAGAAAGGTTTCCAACATGGTTACAAGAGATAGTTTCTGGCCCAAGCTTCGAAGCAACTTCATACGGGAAATATTGCACTAGGGGATTTGCATTTAGGATTCATGAAGAAAGGTCGAGGGCAACTGCAAATTACGGTATTTCAGCTACATGTGGTGATGTAGTCTACTACGGGATTCTCAAAGAAATATTGCAAGTACGCTATCCAGGATTGTTGGGCATGAGGTGCATTGTTTTCTTGTGTGAGTGGTATGATCCAAATCATCCACAAGGTGTTCAGGTGAGCCAATTTGGCGTCACTTCAGTAAATTCTTCTAAGAGACTGCAAAAGTATGACCCATTCATCCTAGCATCACAGGCAGACCAGGTTTGATTTTAAAATTTTATAATACGTGCGTTATTGATAAATAATGATTTTGCAATTGCCTAAACTAAATATGTTTGTTTCAGGTATGCTATATTTCTTACCCTAGGGTAACACATCGAAGAGATCCTTGGATTACAGTGACTCCAATTAATCCAAGAGGGCGACTATATGGAGTTGCTGAGCACGATGCTATGCAACCAACTAGTATTACTCCGATGGATCCAGTTCCAATTTCTTCCGCAGTGGACCTTTTTGTTGATTTCACAGAATTTGGTGATAATATAGTACACTCAGAATCAGAAGAAGAAGTTGGAGAATTTGATGAAGACGAAGACACAATTCCTTCGGAAGGATCATAATCGGACTCAGAGTAGTTACATTATATGTTTGTATTATAAAAAGGTTTCATATGCATTGTTTTCTAATTTTTTTTTAAAAAAATCTGTTTTTCTGTCGGAAATCTGTAGGAAATATATATATATTTCCTACAGATTTCCGACAGAAATGGATAATCAGGCAAACCTTAAATTACGACACGTGTTTCAACAAATCTGTCGGAAATCTGTAGGAAATATATATATATATTTCCTACAGATTTCCGACAGATTTGGGGTTTTAAGGTCAAATTTCAGAATTTCGAAAAGACACATTCTCGACATACAATTCTAACAACAAAAGTAAAAGATAAGAGAGTAAGTAACCTTGTCGATGTTATACAGAACATGAATTGCGATTTTGTCATGTTTCAACCAAAAGTGTTTCATATAGTAACTTATATAAAACGATAGATGTTTACGGGAAATACTAAAAAACCAACTGTTTAAAATTTCAAAGTAACAATGATCATTATCAAGTATTTTATCTTCGGAATCATGATCCTATCATGCTATCAATTGGTATGAACGAGAACGGATCGTTAACAAGCTTAAAATCCCAAATCTGTCGGAATTCAGTCGGAAATATATATATATATTTCCGACTGATTTCCGACAGACATAATAATAATAATTTTTTTTTCATAAAATTATTATTTCTGTCGGAATTCAGTCGGAAATATATATATATTTCCGACTGATTTCCGATAGACATAATAATAATAATTTTTTTTTCATAAAATTATTATTTCTGTCGGAAATCAGTCGGAAATATATATATATATATATATTTCCGACTGATTTCCGACAGATTTGGGGTTTTAAGGTCAAATTTTAAAATTTCAATAAGACACATTCCCGGCATACAATTCTAACAACAAAAGTAAAATATAAGAGAGAAAATCAATTAATCGATGTTATACAGAACATGATGTTACATATACTAAACAATAGATGTTGACGGGAAATACACGAGGATACTAACTGTTTAGAATTTGAAAGTAACAATGACCATTACCAAGTATTTTATCTTGCAAATCAGGATCCAATCATATTATGACCTTGTACCTACGAAAACGGATCGTTAAAAAGCTCAAAACCACAAAACTGTCGGATTTCTGTCGGAAATTTCCGACAAATTTCCGACAGAAATACCAAATTTTACCCGCGAAATGAAAATAAATACCGCGAAATGGGACGGTCCAATTACACGCGGTCATTTAAATTATTTGGATTCCGACAGAATTCCGACAGTTTTAAGGCTGTCGGAAATTCTGGGAATAAAACAGATCCCCTTCGTTCTTCAGAACACAAATCGACGGAGAAAACCACCAAAATCGCCGCCGCCGCCTTTTTCCTCCGCCGCCGATCCTCTCTCCCGACGTTTCCGGGTCTCCGGCGTTTGTTCTTTCTCCCACCGGATCGCCGTTCGTTCTTCTCTCTCCCACCGGATTTCCGGCGTTTGTTCTTCTCCTCGATTCTTCACCGCCGGTCGTTCTTCTCCGGCGTTCTTCTCCGGCGTTCGTTCTTCTCTTCCAGTCATGGATGATATTCCTTCACATTTGTAAGAAAACCTCTAATTCCTAATTCCTTTTGGTTTGTGAATTGATTTGTGAATTAGGATTAGAGAATTGATTTGTGAATTGGTTTGTGAATTGATTTTGTGAATTGATTTGTGAATTTGGTAATGTTGAAAAATTTAGGATTTATAATAAACACTTAGCATTTATAAAAAATTTAAGGATTTATAAAAAAAAATTTGGTAATGTTGAAAAATTTATGAATTAGGATTAACATTTTTAAGGATTTATAAATAATAGTTTGCATTTTAAGGATTTATAAAAAATTGTTAGCATTTTAAAGGATTTATACAATTTTATAAACTGATTTAATCAAATTTATAAAAAAATTTATTTTTAAGAATTTAAAAATCTCAATTCTATAATTTAAAAATTTTTAAATAGCAATTCTATAATTTAAAAATAGCAATTCTATAATTTAAAATTAGCAATTATATAATTTAAAAATAGCAATTCTATAATTTAAAAATAGCAATTTTATAATTTAAAAATAACATTTCTATAATTTAAAAATAGCATTTTAAAGGATTTATAAAAATTTATAATATGATTTATCTACAAAATTCTATAATTTAAAAATGGTTACAATTCTTTATTAAAATGTTTTTAATAAACACATAAATCTCTTACATTTTTAAAAAAATTAAAAAATTAAAACTTTAAAAATTTTAAAATTTAAAATCTATATCCCTAAAATCTATATCCCTAAAATCTATATATAAATATAGGGATTATAGTGGTTTCCGAGCATCTGGCGGCGGGGCCAGCGGCGAACGTCGTCGTCGTCAGAGTAGACCTGATGCGGCTACGACGTCTGCACCATCACCGTCGTCCACACCTGTACAGACGCCGGAGATATCACCAGCCGCCACACTACCGTCCCAGATTAGCGTCGAGGACTTCGTGGGTCTTCCTGGACGAGGGCGGATACCTACGCTCCATCCAGACCAGATCGGTAGAGACACATGGTAAGTTTTGTTACATTTTTTCTTTTTTTTACTAATTTAATTTAATTGTCACTAATGTAATTATATTGTTAATTTTTTTTTTCTTAGGTTTGATGATTCTCGAAGCGGGATTTCGAAGTCCCTCAACAAGATGGAATGTTCTTTGCTCCGCTTTCCGTATCCAACGTACGGCAAAATGCCACCGGAGGATCAAGAATTGTGGTTTCGCACATTTGCGGTAAGTCATCTGTTTTCACAATTTTTACTTCCATTTAAAGTATTATTTTTTTAATTTAATTTTTCTTTTTTCAGCAAGAATTTAAGTGGGACCCACACTTGACCGCAACGGTCAGGAGGGACTTCGACTCATACGCAGGAAGGCACTACTCGCACAAGGTGTTCGAGTGGAAGGATAAGTGGCTACACGGTGAGGTGCCAAAGGAGATGGTTGAGAAGCCGGAATTGTGGAACGGGTTCATCGCCTATTGGCAACTACAGGAGACCAAGGCGATTTCTTCATATCACTCTAGCAACCGGAACAGCGACCGCAAGGGCAAGGGTAAAGCCACCCACAACCTCGGAGCTACCAGCAAGAAGACAAAGGCTAGAGATATGGTATGTTTTTTATGCCATTCTTTGATTTTTATTAATTTTTTTTTAGTTTTATACATTTATATGAAATAAATATCTAACAACTGCAGGCTAAGGAGTTGGGTCGGGACCCCAACTACGTTGAACTTCTGGTAGCAGCACACACCAACAAGGATGGTGTCGTCAAGGATCCGGTAGCTCGGGAGATTCAGCATGCCGTCCAAATAATGGAAGAAGACTATATTCCGTCTCAGCCACAAACGGAAGGAACCCCTCCCCTCACTGAAGCCCCGGACGAGATCATCAACCAATTCGTCTTAAAGGTATGTAAAATTTAAAATACTTATCAAGTCTTTTTCATTAATTGAAATTTCTTCCCCAGGTTGCTCCGCAGAGCAAAGGGCGGATTTATGGTATTCCCGACGATGCAGCATCATCGGAGTCTTCTTGTTACAACAGCGAGTCATCCGAGCTGAGAGCCCAGATGAAGGAAAAGGAGGCCGAAATTGAAAGTTTGAAGACGACGGTCCTGAAGATACAAGATGAAGCTGCGGCGGACCGGGAACAGGCGAAGAAGGACCGGGAGGCGATGCAACAGATGATGGCGCAGTTAGTTTCCTCGGGTTTGCTTCCGCGGCCGCCGCCGCCGCCGCCCACCGCTTAGATTTAAATTGTTTCAATCGTTTTGTAATACAATTTAACTTTTTATTTTAAATTAAATATTTTTATTTCAATTTATATAATTTAAAATTTTAAATTACAAATTTATATTAAATTAATAATAATTAAATTTATTTTTATTTTTACTAATTTCTACGAATCAGTCGGAAATCTGTCGGAAATACACTGTCGGAACTCAGTCGGAAATAAACCTGTCGGAACGCAGTCGGAAATACACCTGTCGGAACTCAGTCGGAACGTTGTCGGATAGATGTTGTCGGAAACTGTCGGAAATCTGTCGGAATATTGTTCCGACAGATTTCCGACAGACGTATTTCCGACTGCGTTCCGACAGGTTGCCGGAGACTTATTTCCGACAGGGTTCCGACAGCTCACCGGATTCCGGCGAGCTGTCGGAACTCTGTCGGAAATACGTCTGTCGGAAATCTGTCAGAATTTGTGACGGATTTCTGACAGAATTATCATTTCCGACAATCTAGAACGGACGGATATATCCGTCGGAAATCTGTCGGAAAATGCCATTTCCTACAGATTTCCGACGGATATTTCCGTCAGTTTCTCGCTGTTTTCTTGTAGTGTAAAATATTTACCCTAAACCTTAAATAATAAGTAGTCAACGTAAACTCTACCATAAACCTATCAATAAGCCTGTACCCAAACGATACTCTGTAAATCGTGAAATTTGATTTTAAAATTTTATATCTCTAACCGTGTAAGTGTACATTTTTAGGATAAACTATCGTTTAACCAGGTAACTCTATAGTATTATTAATCGCTTTTTAATATATCTAAACGTGTTAGTAATCACATTGAAGCCCATACATCTTAAAGCGGGTAACTGTCCAGTTATAGAGCCATATGTTTTTAATCGTTACAGATCACCATTATACAATTATAGAATAGTTAGCCGGCTAAAATATACTATTGACAACCAAATAAATCACATAAGTTTAGATAAACAAATAAAAATAAAAAGAAAAATAAAATACATTGCCAGCTCCACTACACTTATAACAAACACAAACATAACAGGGTACACAGACATAAAAGGGTACGGTCCACATAACCAACAAACACAGAAGGTAGCAAAGTCATTACACACTAAATAGTCAAAAGTAAAAAAGGATACTACTGATATGGTTGACGAAATTACTTTCCTTCACAATGGTCCTCATACAAAATAACTGCAAGCCTCTGGCACGCTTTAGGCAAACAATCCACACTGACAGACCTATAACCATCGATCCCTGAAATGGCATGAGCCTGCATTAACAAGACAGATATTGCGGCAGAATCCAAGTGGCGACCATTCTGAGGAACACATTTAGGACGATCCATTGAAAAAGGCTTAAGGTCCCTAACCATTTCATACCGTCCCACCTCCTTCATCAGATAGGGAAAAATATGCAATAAAGGCTTTAGCTCCTTTGCCATTCCAACATCATTTCTCAAACCAGCATCACAATCTAAAACATACATTGTTGCTGCATTACAATCAACACATATGCCTACCCAGTGCAGCTTATCAAAGTTGAAAGGGAAATATATCTGATCTGCTTCAACATTACCCACATTGTCAATAGTAAAGAGTTGAGTCACCTTTTTAGGAAATTGGTGATCATCCTTGTTGTCAGCCTTACAAAACTTAGAATAATTTCTCAGAAAGCAAGTAACAAACTTGGTGTTCAGGAAAATGCATTTCTTCAATGAAGACAACACCAACATGTCTATAACCTATGAAATACAAAACAAGTAATGAGAATAGCAGACAAATTTGAAAACCAAAGCAATAAAAAATGTAAACCAATCTTAACCTTAGTCACCATTGGCTTCATCCTTCCACCAATATCAGCAAAATCTTTTGCAGAGACATTAAATCCCCCCAACCTTAAGGTTTCTGGATGGTAATAAAAAAATTAATACACAAAAACCAAAACAAAATAAACATCCAACAGTGTCTACCCATCCAACGGATACCTTAACATCCACAAACATATGTAATCATGTAATGTAACACATTACCATGGATAAAATATTGGAACCATCAAACAAATATATTACCCACTTCTTTGATTACACATCCAATATTTAAACTGTGCATATGGTTTCATGTTTAACAATCGACTTTAATTTGGATATTTTACATTTATTTTATAACTTATACATCCAGCAGATCACATTTCATACAACCGATTCTGTGCCCGTATCAGTCATAATCTATTTTCATGATCCCATCATCTACCAATCAGCAAGACAACAAATTTGACAATAATAACAAACATAACACAAATTGTATAAGTTAAGAAAACTTACTGTTTGTTCTTCAAAACATCTAACATCTTGGAATATTTTTCGCAATAAGAGCCAACACTTCCATATCCCATGGCAATTAAACAATTTTCCATAGCACGCTCTAACAGTCTCTTATCACATTGGTAATCCCCAAGCAATGACGCCGGAAGTGTTTTCGCTCTTTTGCTCTCCCGTTAAAACACAGTTCCACCAGCCTCTTCTTCACCCCCATCACCATTAGCCATATCATGAACAATAGGATCAATGGCTATCTGATCTTCCCGCGATAATTCAAGTGAGAATGAAGGATATGGCATTAAAACATATCGCCGTTGCATCTGAAAAACTTAGATACAGATTATTAATATTGGTACATACTAATAATCATACGACGCATGAATAGAGGGATATTACCTGCCCCACTTCAATCCTTGTAACTCTTTCACGGAGCCCAACACCCTACAATTCCAAAAGCAAATTTGAAACCATGTACCGCTAAAAACTGTAAATTGACAGACAAAAATAACAACTAATTTACTTACACAATTATTATCACCCACTTCTGAACAATTCCCTTCTTCACAACGACCAATTCCCTAAACAAAAAATCCATTTATTAGAGGGACAAATATAACATTAATTGAACAAATATAAAGCACATACATTATGTACATCATCACTGTCAAGGCGAAGGGCTCCAAGTACACCATCAATTATAACACCAGCTACATCTCTTTCATTCATATTTACCTGATTACCGTTCTTCGTGCCACATGGCGGCGGACATGACACTTGCGGGTTTACAACATCTTTCGCATTACTCCTACCACTTGTTGGGTACGGCAGGCCTTGTGATGTTACCGACTTCTCCAAGAATGCAACAATTCCCTCAAGAATAGAGGTTTTCATATCACTTATTTGCTTTTCTATCACACCACCAAATTGAGACATCTGCCCAACATTTTGGTTAACTTGGTCCTCTAGAATTTTCAAGTCATCTTTCAGTTTCTCATATACCATTTCAGCCAATTTGCAAAGCTCTATCGCAGTTAGCCCATTTCCCTCGCAAAAACCACCAACTCCACCACCCATATCAGAATCACGAACAACCTTCTTCTGTTTACCTTTCCCTTATTTGGCTTTCTCTTTTGCCTTTTTCACCATTAGGGCAACATCCACCTTTGTGGCTCCACCAACAAGCATCGTACTTTTAAAACTATGCTCTTCTTTAATTAGCTTCAAGACATTATCCACCTTCTCATCATCTTCTTCATCAGACCAACATAGCTCTGCCTCATCAAAATCGCCCTCTCTATCATCTGGAATTATACAATCCATAACCATCTACATCAAAATATACAATTAAAACAAAATTCTAATTAAACATCTAACAAGTACAATCTTTAAATTACACAACATTTACCTTCTCTTCTTCATGTAGTTCCCTTGCATGACCAGGACTTAATGAGATTTTGGTACCTACGGCCCCACCAGTACCTTCTCCATCACCTTCACTTTCAGAGTCAGAAGATGTTGATTTAACTTGAACCACCTCAAGTAAAGTTGGGACGGCTTCAATTACCACTAACTGCACAACATGAACAAACCCCTTGACGGCTATTGTGTTCTGAGACAGGCTAACAAGATTCCTTTCCTTGATACTAGTTATGAGCATATCAAACCCTAGCCTACCCCATGGATAAGCAAAGAAAGAAGCTAAATCCTTAATTTCCTCTACCTGATCCTTAATAATCTTTGGCTGATGTGTGGTGGGCATAAGAACAGATGCAAGCAATGCCAAGCATGCATATTTTACCCGAATATCTCGATCCCTGATATTCTTTCTACCCAACATCTTCACCACCAAAGCTACAAACACCGACTCCAATTTTCCAAACAGAGACGGCCAATATGGTGTCTCTGATATATTATTAGACAATCTCTACTTCGATTTCTTTGGAAACTTACCACAAGGTAAGACAGTCACAATTGCAAACTCCCTAGTCGAAAATCTGATTGGGTGTCCCGCATACAAGAACCAAACCTCGTGCTTCTTGACAGTGTTAAGCTGTCGAGATATCAAGAAACGGCCAAATCTTCCTGAGTATGCTGGTTTTTCCGCTATAGACACAAACTTCCCAAAACTGGACTCACGAATGATAGATCTTTCATCCTCCTCCAAAGCATCCATTATTGTCTGGATACCACTAGAACGACCATAACCAGTAACTCGTACCTTAACAGGTTCTTCTCCGGCGGCGAACATTCTTTCCGGTAATAACATCAATGGATCCATCCCCAAAACACAAAATTTTACACAACCCAGAGAACTATCTCTCTCTTCCCTCTTTTTCTCTGAAATGAAACTCTCTCTCTCTCTCTCTTTCTTCAACCAAAACTTATCTCAAGTTTAAGTCTCTCTTTCCTCATGAGAGACTGTACATATTTTCAATTAAAGCGTTACGACGAAAAAAACAAAAATTATAAAGGCTACGCTACATTAGCTTCTAGGTGTCAGACACAGTACCAACACGGTAAACGTACCTACATTAGCTAAACATAGGAGTCTTGCAGGCATTTTCAAATATGGAATAGTGTTTGTGTCTTTGACCTAAATACACGAAATAACGTGTATATACACTACAAATACTCTTTTTTATCTCAAAATGTCGTTTAAAAAATTGTCGACAAAATAAAATGTCATTTAAAAAATTTATCCAAGCTCTCTCCATCCAATCAATGTACGTTGATAAGGAGAGAGTTGATGAAAAAAGGAAATAGAATAAAATAGAATGGGAATGGGTCACGAGAAAATGAAAGAAGAATAATAACATGAATATAATAATTAAATAAGACGAGTGAAACATGAGGAGAAGAATGTAGGGTGGTAACAAATTTCCATCGTCTTGGTCAATCGGCGGAAACAGAGAGATTAGAGAAAAAAATCAGAAATGGAGAATCCGAATCCGAATCCGAAACGAAACCCAAGGCGAGCCTCGAGCAGTGTTCTTCCTTACGAAACACCCAGATTGAGAGATGAGTATCTCCTGGGTAAGAAGCTAGGACAAGGCCAATTCGGCACGACCTATCTCTGCACCGAGAAATCAACCTCCGCTAATTACGCCTGCAAATCAATCCCTAAACGCAAGCTCGTGTGTCGCGAAGACTACGAGGATGTCTGGCGGGAGATTCAGATCATGCATCATCTCTCCGAACACCCAAACGTTGTCCGGATCAAGGGTACTTACGAAGACTCCGTCTTTGTCCACATTGTCATGGAGGTCTGCGAAGGTGGTGAGCTTTTCGATCGGATCGTTTCTAAAGGACATTTCAGCGAGCGCGAGGCTGCTAAGTTGATCAAGACCATTCTTGGTGTTGTTGAGGCTTGTCATTCTCTTGGTGTTATGCATAGAGATCTCAAACCTGAGAATTTCTTGTTCGATAGCCCTAATGACGATGCTAAGCTCAAGGCCACCGATTTCGGTTTGTCCGTTTTCTACAAGCCAGGTCTGATTTCATCGCTTCTTGATACACTTTCAAGAAATGTTCTTGTTTGCTTTCTTGATTTGAGCCTTATAGCAAAAAGCTTTCATCTGTTCGGATGTGTTTGATTGCAAGAATGTGTCTAGCCAATTCACTGCATAACAATAAACTGTCATTGTGTTATTTTTTGCTCTTCAGGGCAGTATTTGTATGATGTAGTTGGAAGTCCGTACTATGTTGCACCCGAGGTTCTGAAGAAATGTTATGGACCAGAAATAGATGTGTGGAGCGCCGGTGTTATCCTTTACATCTTACTAAGCGGGGTTCCTCCTTTCTGGGCAGGTAGGTTTATAAAAAGGCCAAACAATACCTTTGTCTTTTACGAAATCACCTACATTGTTTATGTGATTTATGCATCCATGTCTTATTTTGCTCGTAGAGACCGAGTCAGGAATCTTTAGACAGATTTTGCAAGGGAAGATAGATTTTAAATCCGACCCGTGGCCTACTATCTCAGAAGGTGCTAAAGATCTCATTTACAAAATGCTCGACCGGAGCCCCAAGAAACGGATTTCTGCACATGAAGCATTGTGTAAGTTATTTTACCTCTCCTATGTGTACTTCGTTGTAAAAAACTATAGGAGCTGAGATTTCTTTTAATGATTATTAGGTCACCCTTGGATTATTGATGAACATACTGCACCAGATAAGCCTCTTGATCCAGCAGTCTTGTCGCGACTAAAGCAATTCTCACAAATGAATAAAATCAAGAAAATAGCCTTAAGGGTAAGAGAAAGTTGTAGCTTGGTTTTTCCCTTTCTTTAACTTTAGTCCCTAAAACTGATTTTTTTCGGTCAGGTAATCGCTGAGAGACTCTCCGAGGAAGAAATTGGTGGTCTGAAGGAATTATTCAAAATGATAGATACTGACAACAGTGGAACAATCACCTTTGAGGAGCTTAAAGCAGGTCTCAAGAGAGTTGGATCTGAACTGATGGAATCAGAAATCAAGTCTCTTATGGATGCAGTAAATTCCCAGAATACAAACTCTCTTTTATAATATTTGATTTCTCCATACAAATTATGCTTGGGCTGGATTATACTATGAATGACAAACTGAACGTTGTTTGGCAGGCGGATATAGACAACAGCGGAACAATAGACTACGGTGAATTTCTTGCAGCGACATTGCACATAAACAAGATGGAGAGAGAGGAGAATTTGGTGGTTGCGTTTTCCTACTTTGATAAAGACGGTAGTGGTTATATCACCATTGATGAGCTTCAACAAGCTTGTACTGAGTTTGGTCTCTGTGACACTCCTCTTGATGATATGATCAAGGAGATTGATCTTGACAATGTAAGAAGAAAAGTCTTGATGATCTATTTCCTTTTGTCTTGTTTCTAAGTGAGTTTTTAAGTAGTAAAAAAACTGATGATGAAATGTGTGAGAATGTTCAGGATGGGAAGATTGATTTCTCAGAGTTTACCGCGATGATGAAGAAAGGAGATGGAGTGGGAAGAAGCAGAACAATGAGGAACAACTTGAACTTCAATATAGCTGAGGCTTTTGGAGTTGAGGAAACTAGCAGCACTGCACAATCTGATGATTCACCAAACTAATTATAACATCTGAATATACATTTTGGAATTTTG
The DNA here is from genome assembly GCA_963576765.1 of Draba incana. Classification (NCBI taxonomy): domain Eukaryota; kingdom Viridiplantae; phylum Streptophyta; class Magnoliopsida; order Brassicales; family Brassicaceae; genus Draba; species Draba incana. The sequence goes on along the minus strand of OY755211.1, from coordinate 17,005,323 downwards.
ATAAAATGTGAACCCACACAAGAAAAAAATAAAAATTCTCTTTTGTTTTCGTTTTTACTGTTGTAGATGAGTAAATTTCTAAATTTTGTTAGACAATGGAATGGATTATTTTGCTTCAAATTTTCTGCCTGCATTAAAAATTTCTGCACTTGCTATGTTTGACTCCATTGAGATTGCTATGTGGTATGTTCTTGGATTGTATTCTGGTGCAGATTGTTTTGAACAAAGTGTTGCTCATTGGCACGAAAACTTGGTACTTGAAGCATTTACATAAATCATGTCAAGATACATAAAGCCTATTGGCTGCAGAGTCAGGTCTCTGATTAAAGATTCAATATACAAAGACAATCTTGGATTCAAGATTCTGTTAACAAATTTGACAAGCACTTACAACAAAGAGAATGGGAGACTGCAAAGAAAGGATATCGAACCCACGACAAAGTGGCAAAACCAACCAAAGCCAAAGTTAGCGGTTTTATGCTCCTAGCAATCTTCTTCTTTAGCTGGAGCTCATAAATACCGTGTGAATACAGGCGCAGTGCTGCTCATCAATATCTATATAAATATTTATGCTCTTCAATATTCATTCGTATACTCTCTTTCTCTTTAGGAGAGCAGGGAATATAGAGATGGATCCAATGAGGAACAACACGGACAATGTCTTGAAATCATACAGATCCTTTACTGATCTGAGATCTCCGAGAGCGAGACCAGCCTGCATACACCATGACGTAAATGTATGGCGTTAGCATAATACCGAAGCTGGCATAATATCACAGAAGCGCAAGAAGAGATCAAACTATAGACTCACTCTAACAGTGATGTACGAAGCTGGCATAATACCGACTAGAGTAGCCGAAAAGAAGACGTGAAAGGGTATGTCAACAATCGGAGAAGACAAATTGATGAAGAGATTTGGAAGTGTGGGTGTGATCCTTAAGAAGAGCATGTAGTTTAGCAGCCTATCTCTTCTCTTTGCAATCTGACACAAAAGCAATTCAAAATCTCAAAGGCATGTTCAATCATAAGGCAAACAAACACAAAGAGAAAGTTACCTCAGCCTGGAAAAACTTCAACTTGTCAGGCCACAACCAGGAAACCAAAGGCCGTCCGACCAATTTCGATAAGAAGAAACAAGAACAAGCTCCAGCTGTTGCATTGAGGACAACAAGGACAAAGCCTCTAACCACACCAAATAAAGCTCCAGCAAGTAATGACATAAAGATTGTACCAGGTATCATGAAAGTTTGCATGAAGATATATGTAGAGCAGTAACCTAAAATGAATCTTGCTGGGTAATCACTTGCATAAGATCCAAGATTATCTCTGCATATGTTCATATCATTGTATCAGCATAGTAGTTCCAAACAAAACCAGTTTCAATTACACAATGCTACTTTGAAAATCATGTCTTTATCTTGGTAAAGATGAGAAGTTTCAATTTAGGGTTTTAAAATCCAGATTCAAGAGACAAGACTAAAAAAAGGTTAAAACTTTTTCAATCTACTGAAAGTGAAGAAAAAGAAGAAGCAAATCTGACTTGAGTAATCGGAGATCGGAGATAGTTCTGGGAAGTTTGAGCTTGCCGTATTCAGCGGCGGGCATGGTGAGATAAATAGACAAAAGTCCGGTGGCGAAAACGAGGAAGACGGTGAAAAACACGACCAACTCCCACCGTGAAAGCGGAAATCGCTCCGATTTGGTGCGTTTGCCCTCATCGTTGATGACAAGACCTTTAGCTGCGGAGGAGGCGTTCTCTTCGTCTTTCACGAGCTGCCTTCCTCCGCCACCTTCGCCGGTCAAATTCCGAGGTGCCGCCATTACTGAAAGCTCCCCAATGAAGAAATTGAAATTCCACGAACAAATGTTACAAATCTATTAAAAAGTTTGCTTCTTTTTTTTCTTACATTTATATATATGTAGTAGTTGTTAGAAATGTGTTGTTTCAGACTCAGACGCCAAAAAGACTCTTGAGAATTTAATTGCAACAGAGGGAGTATATTCTTTCTTCTTCTTTCTCTCTCTCTCTCTCTCTCTCTCTCTCTCTCTCTCTCTTGCTTGTCCAATTTTGGTTCGCTAATGATGAACATTCCACTAGATTCACAAGGTTCACTACCTTCTAAAACTCCATCTTCTTCTCCTAACCAATTATATTTTGTAATGGAATCTGGTATAAATTTCTGTCTAATCTTTAATGAGCAGTGAATTTGCATTTAACTTTTGAAATGATAATCTAATTTTCAAAAAAAATTTGTAAATTTTCCAATTAAAACTATAACAGAAAAGACTTATTTGGATAGATTTGACCGTATATAAGTTTCCCTGCAACAAATCTCTCTCATAAGTCACAACAGAACAAGCTTCAGAGAAAGCTTCTTTGGAAATTCCCAGAAGAAAACTTGGAAGCCAACCCTTCAGCCATACCCTCGGCATCCAGTTTCACCTTCTGTCTCCCAGCAGTGAGGTCGTTCTCACGGTCCCACGGCTTCCACGGATGATTTCCCACCCACTCGTCCTTCTCGGCTTTCTCTTTAGATGACATAGACAATTTCTTCTTCTTCTTCAGACGGCTTGAAGACGACTCTTCCCTGTGCTTATCTACCAGAGACTTGGATCGTTTCTCTTTGTTGTACTTGTCCACAAGCTCGGCATCTAGTGTTCTCTTCATATTGTTTACTTCGTTCGAAGCAAGCGCATTCGCCTCGTTGTATGCCTCTAGGTAACTGCAACACCAGAAAATAATAAGAAGAAAGTTATGCATGAAACTCCAATCACAGAACCAGAGAGACTTGATTAATGAGAGTAAGGATGTCTACCCAGCCTTCTAAATCCAGCCCTAACTAACTACTCTCTAAATAACTCAAAACAGCTACATTCCGCTATATTCAGTCCCAGGCTAGCTATAGTAGACCTATAACTACAGTTTGAGCAGCTGAACTTAGACCCAATGCGTCTTTGGCTCATCAAAAAAACAACCTTGTGGTTTACAAGTACTAGAGAGGGGTTGAAATATATGTGTTTTCTTACTTCATCTTTGCTCTTTCAGCTTTGTCAATAGGAGTATCAGTCCAGGCAGTAGTGTCTCCGCGTCCTTCTTTGGCATTTCTGCTAAATGTTGTGGTTGATTGCTGTGGAGGCATTCCAAACTGCGAAAGAAGAACCCCAAATGAGATTCAACGTTGAAGCCTGGAAAACTACCGTATAAAGCGTTTTTTTATTTAAAATGTGGCTCTCTCACCTTTCTTTCAGGAGGAAGGGTGGTCATCCACTCGTCTCTTTTAGGTATAGGTTTAACCTCGGTTGCCGCTAGCAACTCTGCATCCCCTTCCATTGATATGCCTGCAAACCAAGAACAACCCCATTACTATCTCATCTTATAAAGGCAAAGTGGTTAAGGAACCTGCATGAACGTGACAAATTATCACCTTGTGATCTTCTCCATTGTGCTGCTTCTTGCATCGAGCGTAATTCCACCTGCGGAATAAGTACACCGTGTTATTTCAGTGACTTGACACATACAGATTTAACCAGAAAGATAACACCAATCAATTCAGCAGAATAACAAACCTTAAAAGCCTCTTGTTCCTCCTTGAGTTTAATCTTGTCATCCATAGCTTTTCGCTGCAGAATTTAATCTATTAGAGATATAAAAAGGGACGTATGATGGGTGGAAAATATGTCAGCCTCATGATTCAGTAAATCACATAGTTCATCAGTAACTCACCTTTTCTGGATCTTGTAATTCCTTGAAAGCTTTATTCAGCAAAACGAAAGCCTCCTGAGCTTGAGGATGAGAGCACTTGTCTGGGTGAACTAAAAGAGACAGCTTCCAATACCTACAGACCAAACCTGTCTTAGTTCTTGCCTATTATTGATACACCATATATAGAGATCCCCTAGCTACATCAGAAATTATTGATGATTTGTTTTTGAGCAGAGACTTCAAAGTGGGAACAAGAAGCCCTTAAGCACCCACATAATATAGAACACTTTTTCCAGATCCAAATGAATCAAAGAACAAACATAGCTTATTCTCTGGATTTGTATCGAAACAACAGCAAGATGTCTATACCAAACATGGAACTGGTTTTTTAGGATTTTGTTTAAGCAGTTTAGTGGCTAACAATCTTTTTCCTTGGTTTTAAAAGTGCAACAGAAACCCTACCTCTTTTTCAGGTTATCAGCAGACATATTGTGGTTCACTCCTAAAACATCGTAAGGACTATCAGCTTCAGCTTCCATGATCCGTGTCACCTGATTACAAAAGGAGTATGAGTTGGTACTCTAGCTAAGACAATATCAATAAACTTTGAAAACACAAAGAATTGTATTCGCCAGAAGAAAAACTAAGAACCTCTTCGAATCGCTCTGCCTCATTTGACGATGCTACTTCTGCAACAACAGCTGGTGGAGCAGGTCCTATAAAATATTCCGAATCCTCTTCTAATTCAGCTTCTCTGAAACATTTTCAACAAATATTTATTAATCGAGCTATTCCATATAAAATCAAAAAAATATAATCTTTGAAAAGGCACCTGAGTTTAGCTTCAGCTTCTGTTAGCTTTGCTGCAGCAGCAAGTAGCTCAGCGGATGGCATTGCCGGTCCAATCACCCTGTACGTTTCATAATATAAACATTTATGTTTTGAAGAACACAAGCGCACTAGAATGAACAAGTAGGAGAAAGCGTGAATCACCTTTTCTTTGGACCAGCAACATCATCAAGGTTTGCCTCATCATTCCCAGAAGTAGCGTGCTTCAATGGGGCAGAATCGTCAAGGCTTTTCTCAACTTCTTCTTCTTCTTCTTCGTCGCCTTGAATAAGATGTCCAACCATATCTAACGAAGGAGACGCACCAGCTGGTAATAAAAAGACTCTATCCCCACGTTCCTTCAACTTCAACGATAGAAACAGCTTTTTCAACCTCTTCTTCAATGCACTCTCCGAAATACCCTTTATATCAACCGCTTGCCCAGCATCTATCATTCTCAAAAGCTACAACGAAAATGATCCAAATATCAAAACACAGATTCCATAGCACTAGCAGTGATTTCGTTATACATTACCTGTTTCAAATCAGTGGCAACATAAGGAAACTCAATGAGCATTTCCTTAACCACAGTTTCAGGCTTATCCCGTGAACTTTCTTGATCAGACATGGAATCAGAAGCAGACTCGGACTCATAGTCACGCTTCTTCGACGACCTCTTCTTCCTATCTCTCCTCTTCCTCTCCATCTTCTTCCTCTTCTTTTCCTTCTCTCTCTTCCTCAGCTTCTCTCTCTCATAACTTCCGTCGTTTTTCCGCCGCTCCTTTCGCTTCTTCCTCCGCCTTCTAGAAGACGAATCCGACTCATCTGAGCTGTATGAGGAAGAAGACGACGGCGATGCAGAAGAAGGAGATTCATCAGTATCAGTATCTCTCTTCCTATGCTTACCCATTTCGTTCTAACCCTAAATCAGATTCCGAAACCAATCGTAAACCCTAGAATCCTCTTCGAAGATAAAAGTTTGATAATTGAGCTATAAAAATCTTAAATCAAGACATGGAAAGCTTCAATTGGGTTGAGCAATCAATACCCAGAAATCAAAATCGAATCATGAATGTAAAAACGATTCCAAGTACACAGAGACGAATTTGAAGGACCCAAACTCAAACAAGTTATGAAATCAATCAATCGATCCTTCAAAGGTTGAAAGAAGAGAGTTTTTGTATCTCATGGTTCTAAGTAAACCGTCATTAAAAATTTGGACCGAACTATAAGACAAATATAATCAAATCAAACCGGTATATAACCAGTTGGATAACCAGGCAACCTCATGTTTGAAATAGTGGTTTAGTGAGAACATCTACAAGTTAATCATGTAGGATTTAGTCAAGTTTAAATAAAGTAAAACTTGACAAAAAAATATGGCATTAATTATCTCATTATATGTATAGATGGCTAAATGCTATAAAGTCCAACACCGGTTTAGACTTTAGAGCATAGATCGATCACTTAAGACTTTAAAACCATATTTAAACTTGCACGGGACCTCATTGGATTTGGACCGGTACCGACAAATGCTCGATTGTTTGAAATTGACAAGGTTCTTAAACAATGTTTAAAAATGTAGTTTCAGTGAAAACATTAACAAAAGTAGTTGAAGTTATTATGTAGGAATAATGAACTATGCATCGTTTTTAAGAATTTTACTTGGATGGGTAAAAATGACACAATATGGCACTCATTCGATATGTAAAGCTTTTAATGCGTTGATCGTCACTCTTGTAACAACATTCTCTGTTTCACTCTTGGTTTGGTCAACTTTTGATAATGTTGATGCTCATATTGAGATCGACACTAAATTTGTAATTGGTTCGGGATTCTTTGGTAAATAAAAAAGAAAACTTTGATGAGAATGAAAAGGTATGCTCGGATGAACAGTAACCGAGAGAGAAAGTTGTATTCTTAAGAGAATAAGTGCACTCGGCAGAACAATGTGTACTTTGTTAAAAAGGTGTAGTGTATTTCAACTTTTTTTGTACACAAATGATGGTACAACTATATATATAGTACATTGAGATTAGGGCTTTTGATACATATGGTTACATTTTAACCATATGTTCATAAAGTAACCCTTCATGAGCATAAAGTAACTATACTAGGATATAAAGTAACTAAGCTTAGTTAGCAAAGTAATGAGTTGGGCCTTCTTGCTTGATGGGCTGGGAGTAGGATTTTGCCTTAGGCCAAATCCATTGAAGATTTTGGCCCGGTTCGGATCATCAAATGGGTGATTTGGATGTGAATCATTTGTCTCATTAAAAACCTTTCTTTGGAAAACCCATTGGGATAAAACCAAAGATAAGGGAAAAATAGTACAAATGAGACACATGCCCGTTTGTTGATCGAGTATCAGAACCAATGAGGTTAAGATCCTGCAAGCACGTCATCCGAGTGAGCGATCAGGCAGGAAAGTGAGTAGGTCAGGAAGCGATTTGACGCCGCCATGAGGAGGGAGCGTACGATGAAGGTGGAGAGGGACTTCGACAAGGCTCGCATCGAATCGCTCGTTAAAGAGAATGAGTCGCTGAAATCCGGAGGTGTCTCGAAGGAGCTCGAGAAGTTGAAAGAGTACTCCGCGGGGCGGTCAAGGTTGTTGGAGGATGTCAGGGAGCGTCTCCAAAGAGCCGAAGAGGTGAATACTGCGTTGATCGAGCACGTCCGTACGCAGGTACCCCATCTACGGTCTTCTCGGAGAGAGCATGGTCTACCTTGTTAACCAAACGTTGGTAGGTTGCTCCCGCGTTCTTTAGGCCGAAGGGCATGACTCGGTAGCAAAACGTCCCTCGATTGGTGATAGAGGCGGTCTTCTTGCGATCGTCAGGGTGCATTGCAATCTGATTGTAACCCGAAAATGCGTCCATAAACGAGAGCTGTTCGTTGCCTGCTGTTGCCTCGACCACTCGGTCTATATGCGGGAGTGGGAGGCTGTCTCTGGGGCATGCCTTGTTCAGATCGGTGAAGTCTACGCAGACTCTCCCCTTACCATTCTTCTTCTTGACGACGACCGGGTTAGCCAACCATTCAGGGTACTGGACTTCCGCTATAGACCCAGCTTCTAGAAGTTTAGCTACCTCGTCGTTTACGGCCCTAGCCCGCTCGGGACCGAGCTTCCTGCGCTTCTGCTTGATCGGCTTGTATGTCGGGTCGACATTGAGTTCGTGGCTTGCGACGTCGGGACTAATGCCCTTCATGTCGTCAATTGTCCAGGCAAAGGTGTTGACATTCTTGGTTAGGAAACTAATCAGCTCGGCCCGAATGGGCGCGTCAAGCTCGGATCCGATACTTATCGTACGAGTGGGGTGAGCTTGGTCGATGCCTACTTGGGTCGTAGACTCCTGTTTGGGCTCGGGGGAACTGGCTACGTCGATAGGATTGACGTAGAAATTAGCTATTCGTAGATGCTTCTCGGCGATGAAACACGTACGAGCCATCTTTTGGCTTCCTCAGATAGTGAAGACTCCGGCTGAGGTCGGGAATTCAACGCACTGGTGATAGACTGAGGCTATCGCTCGGAGGGAGAATAGCCAGGGGGTTCCCACGATCGCGTTGTATACTGTTGGTTTTTCTACGACCATGAACTTTGTGTCTCGGGAGGTATCACCCGAATATACTGTTAGCCTGATCGATCCGACCGCCATGGTAGTTATGCCCTCAAAACTTGTCAAGGATTGAGAGCCTAGCTTGATTCGATCGACCGAGACCCCCATTTTTTCCAGGGTTTCTTTGAAGATTATATTGACCGAACTCCCAGTATCGACTAGGATTCTACTCACTTCACAATCGTCGATTTTTAGTGTGACTACGAGCGGGTCGTTGTGGGACATAACGAGATGCTCGGTGTCGTCCTCGCTGAAGATGATTGGCATGTCTGTCTTGGTTCTTGCGAGGTTGTCCTGATGGATTCTCGCTCTCTTCTCGTGCTGCTTGAAGGATCTGACGGAACTGTGGATCAGGTCGAAACCCCCCATGATCATTAGAACTCCTCGTGGCTTCCGTGTATTGGTTTTGCTTTCCTCGAAGCATGCTCGACTCGGAAGCGGAGGTAGATTGTCTCCGGGACTGGTCAGACCAGCGGGCAGGTCATGCTTGCTGGGGATGAGAGCGAGATTCTCCGTGTTCACGGTGTAAGGGTTTTCCTGCGTGGGAACAAGGGTTGCTCGTTGGGCCACCGGAGTGTTAGTACCCTGAACGCTTGTTCCCGAGGAACGTGTTCTTATGCTAGCTTCCTTGTTAAGATCCATTGTAGCGTAAAAAGATATCCTCTGGAAGATTTGTGAGAAAGATGATAAACCCCCTACCTGGCGCGCCAAATGTTGATGCTTAGATTGAGATCGACACTAAATTTGTAATAGGTTCGGGGATTCTTTGGTAAATGGAAAAGAAAACTTTGATGAGAATGAAAAGGTATGCTCGGATGAACAGTAACCGAGAGAAAAAGTTGTATTCTTAAGAGAATAAGTGCACTCGGCAGAACAATGTGTACTTTGTTAAAAAGGTGTAGTGTATTTCAACTTTTTTTGTACACAAATGATGGTACAACTATATATATAGTACATTGAGATTAGGGCTTTTGATACATATGGTTACATTTTAACCATATGTTCATAAAGTAACCCTTCATGAACATAAAGTAACTATACTAGGATATAAAGTAACTAAGCTTAGTTAGCAAAGTAATGAGTTGGGCCTTCTTGCTTGATGGGCTGGGAGTAGGATTTTGCCTTGGGCCAAATCTATGGTGTAACAGATAAGACGAAGAAGAAAATGAAAGAAAGAAAGAAAGAAAGAAAGCACACAAGTCTACGATTTCAATTTATATATAAAAAAGGGAGTTTACGATATCAACGTAATAGTAACGGTAACGCTCATATAGTTAAGCCTCACGAGCTCTCTCTCCATGGAATGATAAAAACCTCATGGGTGTGCAGGAAGGAATATTTGCACACTACAAGAAAACAGGTTGTTAGCCACTCGAATTACCGAGTGGCAAGTTAGTCACAATGATTTGCGACTCATTTGTGACGCTTTTGTGACTAATGCGTGACTCTTTTTTCGGAGTCACTAATTAGTCGCTCATTTGCGACTCCATTAGGTAGTCGTTACGTAGTCACATATTTGCGACTAATCTACGACAACGATTGGTATGTTTTGTTGGAGTCGCAGAGTAGTCACAAATTAATGACTCCTTTGCGACTGAAAGCCGAGTCACCAATTAGCGACTCATGAGTGACGCATAAGAGAGTCACAAATTAGCCACTCCACCTACTGAGTCACTAAAGAGTGACAATGGTTTATGTCGGCATAATAGGACAAGTGTGGGCGAATATCGGCAGACAAAGGGACAAAAATAAAATGTGGGAAATTCTTGTGCACCTAATTTATATCGTTGGAGTCTCTAAAGAGTCGTAAAAGAGTTGCTCATTTGCGACTACCAGTGTGGAGTTGCAAATGAGTGACAAACGATTTTGCCTATATATACTACAAATTCTCTTCTCATTTCCACACACCTCTCTCTCCCATCTCTCTCATAATCTCTCTCTCTAGAAACATTAGTTCCGAAAATAAAAGGGAGAAGAAAAAAAAAATTTGAAATATTTCCTATTAGGAAAAAGAAAAAATAATAATAATAATTATAATGTGGTCACATACTCGGGATTGGATGTACAATCGGTTCGATCCAGTTACAAACAATTTCACGGACGAATTTATTGAAGGGGTCGAGCAATTCACGAGTTTAGCAGCTGCGCAGCCATTCGCCATCGATGATGGAGGTAAAATATATCTTCCTTGTAAGAAATGTCAAAATTTAGGAAAGGCAAAACCAATTAGAACTGTTTCTAGTTATTTGCTTAGCAAAGGTTTTATGGATGGTTACTATGTTTGGACGGAACATGGCGAGGAGTACAATGTAGCTGGCGTAGGTACTAGTAGCAATTTTAGTAGCGGTAATTAACAAACGAATTACGATGTAGGCAATGTTTATGCTGAGATGGTTCATGATGGATTTCATGGTTCAATACCATTGAATGATTATCAGCATGAACATGATCAAAGCAGAAATGATTATGTTTATGAAGAACCTACCCTCGAAGCTAAACACTTCTACGAGATGTTAGAGTCTGCTAATACGCCACTGTATGAAGGGTGTCAAGATGGGCATTCGCAGCTATCATTAGCTGCTCGGTGTATGACGATCAAGGTTGATCATAATGCCTCTGAAGTTTTGATGGATTCGGTGGGGGATGTCTTGACGGAGTATTTACCTCAGCCCAACAATGCAACCGGTTCATACTACGAGACAGAAGCATTGATGCGAAAGCTAGGATTGCCGGTGAAAACATATGATGTATGTGAAGATAATTGTATGTTATATTGGAAACAAGACAGGGTGTTGGAGAACTGCAAGTTTTGTGGAAAACCAAGATATAAGCCTAGTACTGGGGGAAGAAATAGAGTTCCATTTAGTAAAATGTGGTATCTACCAATCGCAGATAGGTTGAAGAGACTGTACCAATCAGAGGAGACTGCAACGGTGATGAGATGGCATCCTGAGCACGAGTCCCAAGATGGAATTATGAGTCACCCATCTGATGCACCGGAGTGGAAAAATTTCAATGAAATACATCCCAGTTTTGCGGCGGAAACGCGAAATGTATACTTGGGATTATGTACTGATGGTTTCAATCCCTTCGGTATGACAAAAAACTATTCGTTGTGGCCAGTGATCGTGACGCCCTACAACTTTCCCCCAGAGTTGTGTATGAATGAAGAGTATTTGTTTCTTACGGTATTGAATTCCGGACCTAAACATCCACGCGCGAGTCTTGATGTATTTCTGCAACCATTGATTGAAGACCTTAAGGATTTATGGAATAACAGAGTTGAGGCGTATGATGTGTCCTTGAAGCAAAACTTCAACATGAAAGTTGTTCTGTTGTGGACGATAAGTGATTTTCCGGCGTATAGTATGTTGTCTGGATGGACCACTCACGGAAAACTGTCATGTCCAATTTGTAAGGAAGATACAAAAGCTTTCTACTTGCCTGCCGGTAAGAAGACATGTTGGTTTGACTGTCACCAGAGATTTTTGCCGCACAATCATCCGCTACGAAAGAACAAAGTCAATTTCTATAAGGGAAAGAGCGCTGTGAATGAATATCCACCAGAATCGATGACGGGCGAACAAGTACACCGCTGGATTAAAAGTGTGGGAGCATTGAAAACATCAGAATGTGGTGGAAATGGACATGAAAGAAAACCTCGTGGCTATGGAGTTGAGCGTAATTGGCATAAAGAAAGCATATTCTGGGAGCTTTCGTATTGGAGTGATTTGACTCTACGCCACTGCCTTGATTTGATGCATATCAAAAATATATCGACCAAGACCTAAATATTTTGCAACAAACTGTTGACGAGGCAACCACGTTTAATGTAGATGACATCCCAATTGATGATTTGGTTAATGAGGATCATCCAATGGAACCCATTGATTTAGAGATTGACGACGAGGATCCAGAAGATGAGTTCCAGTGCAATTTATCAGATTCCGAAGACGAAGATGCACGGGCTGAATTCTAGTGAAATTTATCAGATTTCGTGTATAATATTTTAAAAAGTGTGTATTTATCATTGCCATTAAATTTGATATCATAAGTTAATGTTTAATATATTGTGTAATATCAAAATTTACAACTCCTTTGTAAAAAAAATTGTAAACAAGGTTATAGTCCTTTTATATAATTTATTTTTGGTAAATTAAACGGAAAAGAACAATAGCTCAATCGGTTTCAACCATCTCTTCATATGTTCCTAACCTGAGTTCGAATCCCACCTACTACTTGTAGGAGTTTTTAGTATGGGTAAAAAAAATAGAGTTGGTATATGTAAATATAAACAAACTAAACAACCGAATATACACCATAGCCCAGTGGCATGCCCGCATGCATTCCACTTAATAACCCGGGATCGAAAACCCCTAACACCACTTTATAATTTTTTTTTTATTAGGGTTTCGCTCAATAGAGTCGCAAAAGAGTTGCTAATTAGCGACTATTTTGCAACTATTATGGGTTTCATTAATTGAGTCGCACAAAAGTCGCTAATAAGTCGCAATATAGCCACTACTTTGCGACTACTTCCCCACCACATTAATATTTTGGGCAATTTAAACACCATTATGTTGATTTAGTGAAAATAGTTATGTATATACAACTTTGTTGCTGACTTATAAGTGTGTAATAATACACATAAAAAAAAAATTCCAAATGGATTTCACAAAAACACAAATCTTCTAACAAACCCTAACATATACATATCACTTAACTCTTCAATTTCTTATTTTCAAGAGAATAACCATAATTTATTTTATTTCTTGTTTTTTGGTTTCAATCAAACAAACATTGCGTAAGTACTTTTGGAGTGGGCTAGAAAGAATGATGGATGATTGTTTGTGGTCAAAATATTTAGGGTTTAGGGTATACATTTGTAAAGAGTCACAAAAGAGTGGCAAATTAGTGACAGATTAGCCACTAATCTGCGACTCCGTTCTTAATTCGGCTCTGTGTACGAAATGTGGGCCATTGTACGAATTGTGGGCCACATAACTAAAAATATTGGCCTTTTACGCGGTTTATTTTCCCTCCAAACCCAAATTTCATTAGCCACTCCGTTGCGACTAAGTTGCGACGCCAATGAAAATATATAAATAAAACTAACCTAATTCCCAAACCCTATTCCATTCTTTCGATCTTCTCTTTTGATCTTCCAAAAAATCATTCGATTCTTCTCTTCTCTCTAATCCTTCTCTTCTCCTCTCTGAAATCCTTTGCTTCTATTCCGATCTTCTCTTCTCTGAAACCCTTTTCTTCTCTCTTGCCCTTTTCGTCGATTCAGTTTCCTCTTTTGAAACCGAGAAACCCAAACCCTAATTTCTTCATTTCTCCTTCAATCGCAACCCAGAAACCCTATAACACTAATCGTTCTGACAAGAAACCCTAAATTCTAAACCCAGAAAACCCTAATTTCTCTAACCCTAATCTGATGGTGAAGACGGCTCTCCGAGGGAAAGGCACTCGAGGAGGCAGATCTGCTTTCGGTGGTAATGGAAGAAGCGGAGGTGCTGGAAGAGGGAAGGAACCAGCCGGTGGAAGATGAGCCTCTGGAGGAGGCACTGGAAGATGGAAGGAACCAGCCGGTGAAAGAGGAGCCTCTGGAGGAGGCGCTGGAAGAGGGAAGGAACCAGCTGGTGAAAGAGGAGCCTCTCTGGAGAGGCGATTCTGGAAGAGGCGGCGCCGGTGGACAAGGACCGGCTCCTGAGTACATCCCTCTGGGGGAACTTGCAGCCATCGCTGCTGCTAGGACTGCAAAGGCTCGTGGTAAGCGTCCTACAGGCACAAGTGAGCCGGTGGTTCGTCCTGAAGCCACAAATGACCCGGTGGTGCGACCTGTAGCCACCAGACCTAGTCCTGGAGCTTTTTCAGTTGCCTGTGAAGGGGCTACTAACGCAGGAAGTTCACCTGTGGCTCGACCTTTTTCAAATGGTGGCTCTTGCAACTCCTTTAACCCGTCGCCACCTTCTCAGGGGACCCAGGTCTCTCACTCAAACTTATCCCATGGCCGAACCATTCCTCTGCAGTACCCTCCATCAACAAACCCCCAAGGCAGTTCAAGAAGTGTTAAGCCTAACCTTAACCTGAATATGCGACTTGTTGGTGGCGAGGTTCAGAGAGATGTTGAGGCTGAAGATGGTGAAGAAGAAGAAGACAGAGATGGTGAAGAAGAACTCCAAGATGATGCTGTGGAGAATGATGAACACGGACCTGACTTTAAAGTTGTTGAGCAGCAACCACAAGGGCTAGATGACGAGCAGCTGTTGGCTAATCTTTTAGCTCTTCCTGGACGTCAAAGACTTCCCCTTCTCAGTGAAGTCCCTGTGCCAGACTCATTGTGGTAAGTAGATCTTCTACTACTTGTTTAATATGTGCTCAGTGAACCTGTATATGTTGGTTGTTGAAGTTGGTTAATGTTGTTAACGAAAACTGTTGAATCTGGAAATTGTATATGTTGGTTAATGGAAATTGTTGACTCTGGAAATTGTATATCTTGAATATATTTGTTTAGTTTAGTACACTGCTTATTAGTTCTTCAATATATGTTATGTAATCTGGTTTCCATTTTCGTGCAAGGTTTACTCGGGACAGAGGCAAATTGACCCGTGTAATCTCAACGATCTTTAGACGCAAGTTCGATGGCCCTTTCTTCAGTTGGACAGTTACTCCGATTGACAAACAAGAAAGATACTTCAGGACTTTTGCGGTAATACTTCTTCTTCTTCTATTTTCACATTTCTTTTTTAAAGTAATTTAGTTTACTACTGACCACGTTTGTTTGTTTTGTAGAGCAAGTACTACTGGGATCAAGAGATCACTGAACTAGTGAGGGAGCATTTCACTGCGATTGCAATCAATCACATGAAAGGAATTGTCAATCGTGCTAAGACCAGTGGAATAAGGCCGATATGGATTGATGGTGATCTCTGGAAAGAGATGTGGCTCCACTGGGACACTACAGAGGCAATAGAGAGGAGTAATACCGCTTCCAACTCCCGCAATTCTGACCGTAACGGCCTTGGACCACACAAGCATAGGTCTGGCCAGTCCTCTTACCTGACCATTCAACAAGACATGGTAAGTGTTAATTTATGTTACTGTAACTTCTGATAAATAACCATAATATCTGTAACTGACATTTCTTTTATACTCTTGCAGGAAGAAGAGCTAGGAAGACCTGTCTCCTTTGCTGAAGTCTTTAAGCAGACTCATACACTGCCCGATGGCAGTTATGTCGACCAAAAGGCTAAGCAGGTCTATGAAGATTATGACAAGACCCTCCAAGAGGTTAGGGAGCAGGCTCGCGGCGAAGGACTAGATGCTTCAGACGATTCAGAGAACTCAACGCAGCGGCAACTGACCATTGACGATCTTAATGATATCTTCCTCAAGGTAACCTTTCTCTCCTACTTTTAATTTATGTTTCTTATCATTTTTGTCTTGGTTTAATTTAAGTTACTTATCATTTCTGTCTTGTCGTCTGTTGGATATTGATTACTGAATTATAGACTTGGCTTTAGGTTTTTGGTTAATGGTTTACGTTTGTATTGGTGTCTGTTGGATGTTAGCTTCTTACTGTATATGTTTCTCTGGCAGGTTACGCACATCGATCCCAAGGGCAACCCTTATGGAATGGGTCAACTGTCCCAGGTGGTTAACAAAAAGAAAAGGAAGGCCAGCGATGCTTCACCGTCAAAGACAGCCTTAGAAGCGATGCAGGACGAGCTCGTCAAAAGATTTCTGACTTTGAAGCTGAAAACAAGCGTCAAGATGAGGAAGACAAGCGTCGTGATGCAGAGCTACTGCTGCTAAGGCAGAGTCAGTCTCGCATCTCTGAATTCGAGAAGATGATCCAGTTCATGAAGACGGATAATCCCCGCCTTGCTGCTTACCTGACTCAGTCCTCTGTCTTGGATGTTGAAGTGCCTACTCAAGCTCCTCCAACCTCACTACCCGAAGCCAACTCTTAGAAGTTTCTTTTGAAACTTCTCTCTCTAATATGAAAAACTTGTTTAATTTCAGTTTGTCTTTTGTATTATAACTAACTACAACTAGTTTGTGTACTAAATATTTTGTGTACTTTATAAGTTTCTATTTATTTTGCTTTATATTTTGTTTCTAAAACAATTCAAATCCAAAGAGGTTCTTAGTAACAAATTAGTAACAATTTAGTACTGAATTGGTTACAAAAAAGACTATAAAGGGGCTTCAAAAATACACGAGTCGCAAATAAGTGGTTAATACGTGACTCTATTAAGACTAATTTGTGACCATCGTGGATTTAAATATAGTCACATAAGCGTCTCTAAAGTGTCGCTAATTAGTGACTCAACCAAGAGTCACAACATAGTCGCAAATTAACAGAGTCGCTAAGTAGTCGCAATAAACCGAGTCGCTATAACGTGGCTAATTTGTCACCACCAATATTCGTCGCAACTCAGTCACTAATTAGCGACTCCACACTTTAGACACATACGAGTCGCTTATTAGCGACTAATTATTATCGTCACAGATGAATCGCTAATTAGCGACTCATTTGCAACTCGAAAAATTAGCGACTCGACTATTGTGATTCCGGTTTTCGAGTCGCAAATTAGTCGCAAATGGCTCATTTGTGACTCTTTTGTGACTCTTCCCGGAGTGACTAACGACATGTTTTCTTGTAGTGGCAAACTGGCAAACGAAGGCAACACTAAACGACCCTTTGATTCAATGAGATTAATTTCTATTCAGGAAGACCAAGTGTTTTGTGATCAAGAAAAAAAAAAAAACGAAGTGTTCTTATTTGAGTTGGGTTTCCCAAACCAAACTCTAAAAGAAAATTACAGTCTATAAACAAAACTCTGATATTGTTTTTCTTATCTATATTTTTAGATTAAGCTCTTTCAATTTTGTCACAAGTTCGATTTTTTTAGATATATAGAAATTATTCATCTCGTTTGATTTCCGTCGAAGAACTACTTCTAGCTCTAGCTATAGTAAAAAAAAAAAACAAAAAAATTATTTAGGAGCTTCTAACATAATTTTCCTTTCGTGGTTTTGTGGGATTTCATCCCGAATGTTTCAACATGTAGTTCGGCCCTAAAACATTTACATCTTTCTTTCGCATAATTTTTTTTTCCAGACTTGGTAGATCATGCCACTTGACCGAACGTGAGACACAAAAAGGACTATACGATGTCCATGAAGAAGATGTAAAATTGAAGTCACCATATTACTACTAAACACCCGAACTTGATTACTGGAGAACATACGGTTTGATACAAACTTTCATACTGGTAAATTAACATGACCCTAAAACGTACAGTGCTACCTTGTGGAAATACATACATAAAGGCTCTCATGAGTACATCTGTACATGTGTTTCTAGGGGCACTTGAGACGGCCACCGCGAGTGGTAATAGAGGCGTAACAAGGGCAGAGGTGGTGGTTTCCAGCAGTCCCAGGTGGAACACAGTTACAACGTGAACAACTATTTTTGCACGCTCTCAAGCACAGATTCGTCCTCGACGATTTGCTGCATCTCCCTTGGCATCTTCCAGGGCAGTCTTTAGAAAAAAAAACATATGGCTCATTAGTCCGTCTCAAACCCTTTAGAATGATCAAATTATTCTTAATTTTCTATACGGAATAGCGGTAAAATAATGATAATACAGTTGGAAGCAATACTATTAAATCAATCAAATTCTTTACATAGTATTTGAACTGTGTCTTCGCCGACCTGATCAGCAGCGTGAACATGAAGCTGAAGAAAATGATTATACATCAACATCATGTCATACACGTATTAATTATTATGATTCAATATTAGATTAGGTGAGAACTTTTGGAGGAAGTAAAGATTTAAAGTTATGAATGAAGAACCTCATATGTGGTGAGACAGAAGAGGAATAGCAACAGAAGTAGTCTAGTTCGGAAGATCGCCATGTTCGAAAAGGCATGCAATTTCTTATGAGCTATGCGAGATTTATAAATAACAATATTTCTCTAGAACTCTCTTTTTGGTATTTTGGCTATATATGTCTATGAATTTAACCTCTAACCTCTAACCTCTTTGGTAAATTTATTGTGGGTACTTGGTAATCTAAATATTTTATTGTTTCCATTCCTCTTTATTAATCCACATACGGACTAACGAGGTGGATGACCATTGCTTTTCACGAGCAACATAATAATAAGATAAAAGATTGAGTACGCTGAATATGTGGCTATCGATTAATACATAATCACTGTTGCAAACGAAAAATATGCCTTAGTGATACGTTTTTATATCATATAATGATTTGTTAACCTAATATTCGTAACTTAATCGATGCACTAAATGACCATCCAAACTAGAGAGTTTTTTTATTGCAAATGCGAAATAATTTGGAATTTTACGATCACCTAAACATTGCAAATGCGAAATAATTTGGATTTATTTACATATGTATAGAATGATTGAAAATTAAATCTACAGCATGGTAAAATGGAATTAAAATATGGTGTGAATATTGTGTTTGGAGATGCAAGTGTGTGTCAGTGTGGACATGAACACAATACAAGGTGAGGTGGATGTTACCACGTGTACTGAATGACGACGCGGAAGGGCCAGAACATGCCAACAAAGTAGAATCCACATGCCTCCCTATGGCATAGCATCTTGTTGAATATGGTAATATCCATACAAATATACAATTCCAATGTCATAAGAGAAGATTTGGTGGCAGAAACAACAAACTCTCTCAGTTTCTTAACACATATCATCATCATACGATTGACTACTTTCCTTTCTACACGTCTCACTTATGCATATTAACATCGAGATAAGCGAATCACACCATTATTTACTTAAATAAATAGCTTGCAAATTTGTGTTTTATAGCTTACTTATTCTTTTGGAAAAGTTTAGTCTTTGTTCTTGAATTTGAGTCTTAATGGTCTCCACCGTTACATATATTATTAAACTAACGTTTGATCTCAAACCAATACATATATAAAAAGCCCTAAACTTGTGTGTATCGATGCTATTTTACTAAATAAAATTTGGATGCTGAACAAATTAGTAGAGTCAGAACACCCACATTTTGGTCCTTGACACCAAAAAGATGGAGGAATAGAGATACAAATCAGCTTTACTCTAATTCTAAAATAATACTCAAATATGGTATAATATCAAAGATCAATCTCCTTGAATAACCAATGAACTAGTGAAGGACTCTAAAACCGAACCCAGCAGCGAGTGCATTGAGCCATACAATCTCCTTTACAATCCACATTGTAACCCAACACTTTCGGATTCCGAAGCAATAAATTTCGCAGTGATTTCCCCGTAATCCCCCATTGGTTTTCCAAGATCCCAATGTTGGGTTTCATCTCCTCTTCTAGGCTGCAACCTAGCACTTCCGGGAATTTCTTCATCACCTTGTGAAGATCTTCGTCTGATAAACCGAGACCTCTAAGAAACTCCAGTATTTGATTCAAAGTTTCAACCTTTGGGGTCTCTTTCACTCGTTCTTCGGTCCAGTAAGGAGAATGGAGATGACCAAATGCTTTTCCTAGTATCTTATCTTTCTCCTCTACACTGAAATCAAAACAAGACAAGGCTTCTTTACATTCTTCCCATGTCTTTGCGTCTTCACTAGACGTTTCCACTTGTGTTGTTGAACAAACCACTATCCACTTGTTTCGCGAAACACGAGACGAACTTACTCCTCCAACCACACCGTGATACAACGAATTCATGCTCACATTCGTACACGTTACAAGATCAGCCTGCAATACGAAAGCAATGTACGTCCCAGGGAAAAGAAAAGACCACCAAGTATATATAACCAACATAAAGATTTGGTACGTACTGCAGAGTGACGGAAGCATTTGGCAGAAGCCAATGTTGCCAAAGGTGAAGCTAAGGAGTTTCCCAACATCTCCTGTTTCAGCAGCAAACAAGAAACACAACCAATGGAAGTAAAAGCTTCTGGATGAAAATCAGAAAATCCCTTTGTAATAAAAATCCCGGTAAAGAATCGAATTCGAGAATCTTGATCAGAAATGAAAAAAATCCCCAATTTCGCGTAACCCTAATTCCCGAAACTAATCGAATTCAAGAATCAACCCTCAAGATCGAGTAAGTTAATAGGATTTCATGCTCGGAAAGTACCTGGAGTCCGACGATACTCGAATCAGTGAGTCAGATGTGATTAGAAGGTTTGTATGGTAAGAGAAAAATAGGAACCAAGCATTGTTGTTGAGGGATGAAATGATATCAAAAACGGGAGTCGCTTTCTGAAACTCCCCGTCTTTACGTTGCATCCAACAGTCAATACCGGATTTAAGCGGTCAAACTATGACCCATACGTCAGTCCAGTCCGGTCTGCTTTGTATTGATTAAGAAGAATATTTCCTTCTTTTTTTTCGGCAAACATTTATATTGATTAAAGCCCAATGGGCAACCACATGAGTACACAAGATGAGATAACCTTACAAGTCCAACACTAAGAGCATGATTATAGGTGGATGTTAATTTGGGGTATTGATATATCATGGTTTTTATGGTTTTTATGGTTTTTAGCCATGATATAAGTCTGTTTATCTAGAATCTTTTTGGTGTTATTATTAGGTACATGGACGTTTGGAGCATAATTAGTGTTTACTGGATCATTTTGGAGCATAATGGAATGAGCAGTCAAAGTCGTAAGTTTGGAGTGAATATTTGAAGAGAGTGTCGATCGACACTGAAGCTACATCGATTGACATGAAGAAATCAAGCTTGTCGATCGACACATTAACCTTGTCGATCAACACGACCAACTTCGCAACCAGAATTTCAGAACTAGAAATTTTTTCGTTTTTTTGCGCCAGAAGGCCCAGATGTTTGCAATTAGGCCCATGTCGGTTTTGTAACCTATAAATACTTATTTTCAGCCATTGTTTAGGCTAAGGGGGGTTTATTTGTTTTAGTATTTCAATGGATTTGAAAATCTTAACCAAATCCTATGTTATTCAATTAGTCATTTTAAAACCCTCATTGGAATCATGTCTTATTCAATATGTTATTTTCAAATACAAATCCAAATCATCTCTTATTCAATTTGTGATTCTCAAATACAAAACAAAATCATCATTTATTCAATCCTACGTATTTACTTATGGATTTGATCTTTAAATGGATTTTAGTGGATTTGGAAAAATTCTTATGTTAAAAATACAAAGACTCAAATCCATTGGAAACCTTGTTATTCTCAAATACCAACCTTGGTATTCTCAAATACTAATCAAAATACACATGTTGGATTTGAAAATCACAAAGATTTGTAAATCCTATATGGATTTTCAAATTAATTGAAATACCAAAACCAATAAAACCCCCTAAGCTTTATTTTCGAAGAGATATTTTATACTAGGATTTTATTATTCATTACTATGTCTGAGTAATTTTCTAGTTAGGTTTTAGGGTTTTTCAAAGAATAATGAAGAGTT
Organism: Draba incana; assembly: GCA_963576765.1. Taxonomy (NCBI): domain Eukaryota; kingdom Viridiplantae; phylum Streptophyta; class Magnoliopsida; order Brassicales; family Brassicaceae; genus Draba; species Draba incana. Next base: position 16,983,708 of record OY755211.1, on the reverse strand, counting down.
GTTAGAATCTATTTACTATTGGGATTTTACATTCATATTTATATTCTTCACCTTGATTGCTTTAAACTCTAATTTAGGTCTGAATTAGATATCTTAGGTTGTTTAGTAGATGCGACAACATTATTGAATTACATGAACTGAATCATAGGTGAGCAAAGTTCGATTCGCACCGACAGTTGGCTTTGGATTTTTGTGAACAATCAAACATGAGTTTAATGCTTGTTTAGATCAATTTGATTTTGCAACAGCAGTTGATTTTTTAGGGTTTAAACATAGATAATAATCGCAACGACAATTGGTTTGTTTTACATTAGTTTCGAAGAATTGCACTTCATCAATCCCAATAGTAACTTTATTCTTCGATTTGGAATTCTTCATGCGAATTTCCTAAGGCTTAGCGTTTGTCTCCTTATTGAATTTAAAGCACTACAATAATCCTGATTTACTGTTTCTGCAATAGTTTTTTATTTACATCTTTTACTGCTTAGCATAATTTGAACATTAAAATCTATTGTGTAATCTAATTCCCTGTGGATTCGATACCCTAAATACTGCATACGATCTCTTAATTTGAGAGAGTGGCTTTAGGGATAATTTGAGCATATCAAATTTTGGAGCCGTTGCCGGGGAATAAACGCCATTTTATTTTTACTATTAGGATTTTGTCTAGGTTTTTTATTTTTGTTTTTAATTTACTAACTAGTTTTAATCTTTGTATTTTCAGGTGAATGCCTAATCGCATCATTAGGAGAAGCAAAGAAAAAGAGCTAGTTGGATTTGAACTTCAGGATCTCGCACGCTTAGAACGCACCAACATAATAGCGACGAAAAAAAGCTAGGGAGATGGTTACGTAGAAGATTCTGATCCAGAGGGAGGACGGATTGTTCGATCTTCAAGGAAACAAGCACAACGAGGTAGGACAGATGCTCAACGCTGAAGGAAACATCATCGAGGAGCCTGTTAAGCGATAAGACGATGAGATCGCTCGACGTGAAGAGGAAAATCGTCTTGTTCGTGAGGAAAAAGAGCATGTCGAGCGACAGGAAAAGGAAATCGCTTGACATGTAGAATTATGTCGTGTCGCTCGACAGAGAGACCTTGTCGTTGGACATGAAGAGAACAACGATGTTGATCGATGTGAAAACGGTGTCGCTCGACACCAAGGCCAGATTCAGCCAGCTGGGCTGAAAAACAATGTGAATGCTGCAGCAGGACGCACACTTATTGGCTACAATAGACCAGAGTGGTTCTATGCAAATCGTTCCGCTATTTGCCCACCTCCGTTCCAGAGAAACGATTTCGAGGTGAAGCCTTCCTACTTCTCCTTTGTGTCTTAAAACCCATATTGTGGACTTCCTCATGAGCACCCGACCACGTGGAGAGATTCAAAGATATTACGTCTAACATTAAGGCTAATGGGGTGTCTGTGGGCTACTTGTACTGCAAGCTCTTCCCATACTCTCTTCATGGGGAAGCTACGAACTGGCTTAGGGTGCTACCATCGGGATCACTTACTACCTAGGAGAATACCAAGAATGCTTTCCTTACTCATTTGTTTGATGGTGCCAGGTCTGAGAATCTAAGGTCTAAGATAGCTACATTCAAGCAAGGAGGCTTTAAGGCATTTAAGGCTGCGTGGAATAGATTCAAGAGTTACTAGATTGATTGCCCTCATGACGGGTTCACTGATGCTAAGCTGCTCAACATCTTTTACAGAGGGATTTCCACGAGATATGCTACCACACTGGATGTTGCGAGTAATGGTAACTTCAACACCAATTCTCCAGGGACTGCTACCCAACTTATTGAGAACCTTGCTAATAGCAACAATACGAAGAAGGTTGATTTCGAGAGGAGCCAGTCGGGAAAGAACATCAATGGTAATTAACTTACAGAGGTTATGAAGAAACTCAATTCGATGCACGATCTTCTAGCTGGAAAGAAGATATTTCAGTTCGCTAAGGAAGTTGAGACATTCGAGCCTGAAGATGTGAACTACATCAATGGATCATGATATCAAATGTTTAACAATCAACAGAGATATGGTTCATCTTACCAGAAGCCGTTACAGAGTAGCAGCTACACAAGAGACAATAGCTCATCTTCTTATCAAAAACCTCCACCTCCAACTGCAGAGAGTAAAATGGAGTCCTTGATTGAGAGAATGCTAGAAGGACATCAGAAGATGACAGTGGATTTAAATGGGAAGCTCGATGCGATTTACACAGACTTGAATGCGAAGATTGAGAGTTTGAACATTCATGTGAAGAAGCTGGACACTCAAGTGGCTCAAACAAGTGAATCAGTGAAGAGACATCACTCCAATATGATCAAATTGAGGATTGGAACAGAGAGAATTCCTCAAACGGAGCGAATCGACGAGTTAAACGATGTTGAAGGTCATATTTTTCACTACAAGAAAACATAACATGAGTGACTCCCTAAAGAGTCACAAAACAGTCACAAAACTACAATAAGCGACTACTTTGTGACTAAAAAGGTAATCGCTAATTGTTCGTCGCTAATTGTGACTGTTTGTTTTTTCGTCACAAATAAGTGAATAACTTGTTACTGTTTTTTTTTGTCACAAATAAGCGACTACTTTAATACTAATTTTAGTAGTCACATATTAAAGACTAAATAGTGACAAATGTTGGTAGTCATATTAATGAAACTAATATGTAACTACTTTTGTAGTCACATATATGCAACTTTTTTGAGACAAATAAGTTGAGAGGCTAATTAGCAACTTGTTTGCAACTATACATATATTTAAAAAGATGAAATTAGAAAGAAAGTTTTAATAATTGAAATTGCTAACACAAAAAGATACATCACATATAAGATCCATAATTTATATTCCATACTACTACAAAAATGGAATAAAAGATAACACAAGTTCATGTTTTAACACAAAAAACATTTAAAAGAAGGGAGATGATGATGTCTACTAGGAGTCTAGGGTGCAATACGTGTTATCCCAAGCTGCTTCAAACTATATAACTTGTTCCATGAAACAAAAAAATTATTGAGGATATTGCTTCACCTTCAGGAAGATTCAGCGTATCAAAGACTTAGCACACACGTTGCTCTCCATTGCCTTTCTTCCTGAACATGAGCATAAAATTTTGAGGCATTAACAGAGATTCTGAATAAACCAAATCAAGGAAACAAAGTAAAATGCATCTCAGGGAATCGCACAAAGAAGATATGCAAAAACTTTACACTAAAGTAATATGACCACTGACTCACAGCGACATGTAGTAATCCAACAAATGGAAATGATGACATCGCTTCAGCTCTTTTAATCGGAGCTTGTACTTCGGAGGCCCCCAAGTTGTAAAAAGAATATATTTTCTCCACAACTTCAAAACAAAAGAGAGTATTAGACAATAAACAATTTCTTTCCCTTTTCCACATATTCCTCTCTTGTAACTAAACCGACTGTTTCCTTCTTGAAAGCAAACAATGCCAAATTGTTAAGTGATGAATACACACAATTTCTCAAGTGAAAACTCATTACTTAAGTGATGAATACACACAATTTCTTTCCCTAATTTTGTTCTGTGAATCATTAACCTCACAATTCCCATGAAAACTGCGGAAGCTCCTTAAGAATAAGTTGTTAATTTAGTTACTACAACAATCCAATCCACCATTGATTTTCTCGAGAAAAACGAATCAAAGAAACCTAGGAATCGGAAACAAGTCTAAATAGTCGGGGATCTTGATTAAAAGAGGAGATTGGTCGATGAACTACCTTTTTCTCTGGCTATTTCTTTTGGTTAGTTTCAGTTACAGCACCACCAGCATCCTCATTATCTAGGGCCATCAAGAACATAAGAAACAAAAATTACTAGCAGTACTTTTTATAGCAATTTGTGGTGTAGAAAATCAGAAACTTTATGCAAATTCTTCAATAAGTATAAGTCTTCAAAACCCCACTTTCTATTTGATCTTCTGAGATTTAAATTGTCATATAGACACTACAAGAAAACAGGTCCATTTGCAACGGAAATTTATAACGGAAATAAATCGTCGCGAATTTGCGACAGTTTTGCGTCGAAAATGTAAACGTCGACGCAAAACCGTCGCAAATTTGCGTAAAAACTTGACGACGCACAAACGTCGCAAATTAGCGACGCTTTTGCATCGAGTTTTAAATTTAGACGCAAAGTCGTCGCAAATTATGCGACGTTTTTGCGTCAACTTATAATTTGCAACGGTTTTGCTTGGATTTGAACGTTTAGACGCAAAACCGTCGCAAATTTTGCGTCTAATTTGCGACGGTACTAGGTTTGCGAGGGATTTGCAACGAAATTAGGCTGAACACGTTTTAATTGATTCTTAGTTGTTTATAAGTGTAATATTTTAGCCGCAAAACAGTCGCAAAAGTCTTAGAAATTTGTTGCAAATTAGTCGCAAACTGAAATGAAAATTCTATAAAATCCACATAATATTATATTATCTCACATTCTATAATTCAATTCACATTATATTTTCTCACATTCTATAATTCAACAAATATCTATGGATAACAATCGATCTTTGATTCCGGGTCCGGCTGGTGTGAGACAAGCAGAAGAACGAGCAAGGAAAAAACTTGAAGAATCGATGTTGCAAGAATGCAATTCTTATGAGAGACATGTACAGATACTTAACTCTGTTGTTGAGGCAGAAGATCCTTCGTTCACCGATGTCCTTTGGAAGACGACAATTGGAAATTTAACCAAATTAACAGGTATAATGAAATGCTATTATTATTAATTAGTAAGAAACAAAAATAATTAATTATATTTGAAAGTTTGTATATTGTTTAATTGACATTAATTATATTTTACTTATTCTACGTTGTAAATATGTACAGGTGGACACACACGTGGGTGGACACTGGTAAAAGAGTTGCTTAAAATAAGACCACAATTGCATTATTGTGACGTACCATATGTGGTAGCAGTGATTCATAAAATGGAACCTAATGGATTGGGGGACGCAATGGTCATACTAAAGGTAAAATGTATATATAAGTTATACGAGAAGATGTTTTTAACATGTTAGAATATTTAGTAATCGATAAATATGTTAATTGTTTTCGTTGAAGGATCCTACCGGGACTGTACAAGGGAGCATTCATAGGTCCGCCATATCTGATAACAAATATGGGCCGCACATAAAGGAGGGTTCGGTATTGGTTCTAAAGGAGGCTGTACTTGTTAAGTTTGATAGGGCGGCAATATATCTTAACATTGTTCTTAAGAACATAAGCAATGTAAGTTAATTACAATATATAATTTAAAGGTATTGTATTAATTAAGTAGTATCATTTCAAAAAAAAATCAAGTTTTTATTTCACAGGTTATATCTAAAGAAAACATGGCTACAGCGTTCATAGAAGAAGGTAGTAGCAGTCGTGTTCATCGAAATCCAAACAATTGGCTATCGCAGGAAAATGACGAAGGGTCGACGACGGATGATGGTGAAGTAATTAGCGATGATGAGTAAAAACAATACGTCATCAATAAAAGAAATTAAAATAAATAAATAAATTTGTTTATGTCTACAGTTTATTTGTATTACGTTTTTAAGCAATCATATATGTACTATATATATATCGATTGTACGTACGTTATAAACATCAAATTAATTAATGTTAAAATATGATATTAATATAAGTTTGCAAAAATTTACTTGTAACCCTAACACATTAATACTAATAACAAAAAAGTCCAAATTACATCTTAACTTACAAAACTATAAATACAAAAGTTTTCGTAATAACTTATCAAACTATAAATACACATTTGCAACGATTTTGTGTCGACTTGAACGGTTCGTTGCAAAACCGTCGCAAATGTTGCGACGACATTGCGGCGACTATGAGATAACGACGCAACAACGTCGCAATATTTGCGACGTTTTTGCGTCGTAAGATATTTTGTAATACCTTACTACAACACGTGTTTATGATGCTTACCTATCTATGGGTGCAATATTTTTAGTCGCAATATCGTCGCAAAAGAGAAGCAACAAAGTCGCAAATGAGTTGCAAAAAAATCAATTTTCTATAAAATCCTCGATTGTGTGATGAACGAATTCACAACAAAAACATTCCAATCATAATCTAAAAACAAAAGACAAGAAATTTTTTTTTCCAAACATTTCTTAAAGAGTCAAATTAATTTGATAATTTATCGAAGATGTCTTCGCATCATGAGGTCTACGTGGTTCGAGCATGGATGTACAACCGCACAGATCCAGAAACTGGCGGCGTGACTAGAGAATTTAGAGAAGGGCTTGACCAGTTTTTGACCCAGGTGATAAACAACGAAGGGGCTGTCGCAGGATATACCAACGACGGTAACGTGAAAATTTTCTGTCCTTGTGTGAAATGCAAAAACTTTGCTCCACGTGATACGAAAACTGTTTATAAACATTTACATACGAGGGGGTTTTTACCTAACTACTATGTTTGGTTTTCGCATGGGGAGGATTTTGTTGTTAATGTTCCGGGTAGTTCAAGTACGAGTTATAATCGTGGGAATGTAGAAGGTGGTAGTAATTATGAGGATAGTAATTATCAGTATGGTCATGATAATTTGAATGAATCTGCATATGGAAATACAGATGGGAATAGGTTTAATGATATGGTCAATGATGCATTTCAAGAAACTCCTACTTCGTTTAGTGATAATACTTTTGAAGAACCGAACCCGAGTGCTAAAATTTTTTATGATATGTTAGATGCTGCTAACGAACCTATCTACGAAGGATGTAGAGAAGGGCTTTCAAAATTTTCATTAGCATCTAGGATGATGACAATTAAAAGCGAAGATAACCTTAGTGAAAATTGCATGGATAAATGGGGTGAATTGTTTAAAGAGTATTTGCCAGAGGGTAATAACTCTGCAGAGAGTTACTATGAGATACAAAGATTGGTAGCAAGTCTTGGATTACCGTCTGAGATGATTGATGTCTGCATTGATAATTGTATGATTTTTTGGAAAGATGATGCTCAGCTGCAGGAATGTCGTTTTTGCTCTCATCCAAGATATAAGAAGACTAGTGGTCGCACCAAAGTCCCATTCAAGCGTATGTGGTACCTTCCAATAACAGATAGGTTGCAGCGATTATATCAATCAGAGCAGACAGCAGGGGCAATGAGGTGGCACGCAGAACACGATTGTGAGGAAGGGGTGGTCGCCCATCCATCAGATGCAAAGGCGTGGAAACACTTTCACACGGTACATCCAGACTTTGCTGTAGAACATAGAAATGTGTATTTGGGTCTTTGCACTGATGGGTTTAGTCCATTTGGGATGTCGAGTAGGCAATATTCGTTGTGGCCAGTCATAGTGACGCCATATAATCTCCCACCGTGGATGTGTATGCATCGAGAATTCTTATTTCTCAGCATTTTAGTTCCAGGGCCAAAGCATCCAAAAAGATCACTTGATGTCTTCCTACAACCTCTTATCCAGGAACTCAAGCAGTTGTGGCATGTTGGTGTACGCACATTTGATTCGTCCAGCCGTAAGAACTTCAACATGAAGGCTGTCCTCATGTGGACGATAAGCGACTTTCCGGCGTATGGTATGCTATCTGGATGGACAACGCACGGAAAGTTATCATGTCCTTATTGTTTAGATAAGACCGAATCATTTCAATTGTCAGCAGGAGGGAAAGCTTGCTGGTTTGACTGCCATCGTCGTTTTCTTCCAAGGAATCATCCTTATAGAAAGAGTAGGACGTTATTTCGAAATCGAGTTGTTAAAACCTCCCCCTTGGTTTACCTCTCAGGTGAGGAGTTGGAAGAACAAATTGATGGATATGGTGCGGAAGAAACTGTAAAAGTTGGAGGTAATTGGCAAAGTAATCCAGCAAATATGCCTATTGGGTATGGGGTATACCATAACTGGCATAAGAAAAGTATATTTTGGGAATTGCCTTACTGGAAGGACCATCTGCTGAGGCACAACTTGGATGTCATGCATGTAGAGAAGAATTTCTTCGAGAATATTATACACACATTGTTGAATGTTGCAGGGAAAACAAAAGACAATCGGAAATCTCGTCTGGATCTCGCGGCTTTATGCATAAGACCTGAGTTGCATCTAACAGGAGATGGTAGGGCACTTATTCCCAGTTTCCGACTATCACCTGCTGCGAAGAATGCTTTGATTAACTGGGTTAAGGAGTGTGTGAAGTTCCCAGATGGCTACGTGTCAACTTTTTCAAGGTGTGTTGAGCAAGGAGGGAAATTTTCTGGGATGAAAAGCCACGATTGTCATGTGTTCATGCAGCGACTACTGCCTTTTGCCTTTCAAGAGCTTTTACCGCAGGATGTACACGAGGCAATTGCAGGTGTTACGTTTATCTATGGTTATTAATATTACCTGTATTAATTAACTTACTTCGGACCGGATTGACGTTTTAGGTATTGGAGCATTTTTCAGAGACATATGTGCCAGAACCTTAATGAAGGACGAAATCTCGAAGTTGAATTCAGACATTCCACTCACTATTTGCAACTTAGAGAAGATATTTCCACCTTCCTTTTTTGATGTGATGGAACATTTGGTTGTACACTTACCACATGAGTTAGATTTGGGTGGTCCTGTCCAATTTCGATGGATGTACCCCTTCGAAAGGTTCTTCAAACATTTGAAGATGAAGGCGAAAAATCTTGCAAGAGTATAGGGATCAATCATTGCTGGAAGTTTGACAGAGGAGACATCAAACTTCTCTACTTACTACTTTAGCAAAGCCGTGAAAACTAAGAAAACCCGTCGTACACGATACGACGATGGTGGGGTTGGCCGAACATATCACTTGGAGGGTGTACCGGATGTTTTCTGTGATGTAGGTCGGATGGGTGGAACAGTGAAGGAATCAACGTGGTGTGATTTCAAGCATATGCAAGCTGCCCATACGTATATAATGCTCAATTGTAACTACTTTCAGCCATATGAGAGGTACATGGCATATATATAGTTATTGACAATATATATAGCTACAACTAATTAATAATTAACGGGTGTACAGAATGTTAGAAGGCCAAATACGAGAGGCATTTCCTGAACTAAATGATGAAGAAGTTCAATTTTACCTAGAACATGATTTTGCTGGCTGGATGCAGGAGAAGGTAAGAACCATGCATGAGTTTTATTAGTATTACTTATATATGTATACTAATTAAGATATTGCAATTTGACAATATATAGGTGGCGAAGAAATCTCGACGAAGTTGGCCTTTGTTTTGGGGCCCATTGCAAGCATAAAAACGAGTAAGATGTATTGTACTCGCGGCTTTATTTTTCACACATTTCAACATGGACAAGATAAAACCACTGCAAATTATGGTATACATGTCCCGGGCGATACAAACTTCTATGGTATTTTGAAGGAAATCATTGAGATTGAGTATGCTGGTGTGTTGAACTTGAAAAGTGTATTATTTCGTTGTGATTGGTTTGATCCAACCAATGGTCTCGGGGTTAGAACCAGCAAATTTGGAGTTGTTGATGTAAAAGGAAATAGGAGCTACACTGACAAGTTTGAGCCATTTATTTTAGCATCCCAAGCAGAGCAAGTAGTATTCATTCCGTACCCTCGAACTCGTGGACGACGGGATCAAGATTGGCTATCCGTGATCAAAGTTAACCCAAGGGGTCGATTTGTCGGGGGGTTAGCAGCTGATGCAGAGATGTATAGACATTTGAAGAGAGATGTGAGGAATGAGGGAAGGATTGGACTTGCTTTTATAGGGAAAACTACCCTCGCAATGGCATTGCAATTTGGTTGCAAAAAGGACCGAATATTTCACCAAATCCATGTGCGATCAATTAATAGAGTTGACCGTTATAGTCGCAAGAGTGTTGCTAACATAGCAACGTATTTGCGACGAAACCGTCGCAAAACCGTTGCAAATATTCAATTGCAACGTTTTAGCGACGTTATCGTCGCAAATCCCACGCAAATTAGGGTATAGGGTAAACTTAGGGGTTTGGATGTTTTAGACCAAAAATAGGATTCGTAAAATAAAAATATACAAGTATGAGTGTCTAATATAAAAGTATGAGTGCCTAATAAATAACAATCCTTCGAGAATATTATAAGGTTTAGGGTATAGGCTTTTGCCGCGGTTTTGCAAGGGAGTCGTTGCAAATGTCTATACCCTAAACTCTAATCAACACATCATTTACACCGTTTAAATTGGATTTTCTTCGAATTTAAAAGTATGAGTCGTCTAATAAATAACAATCCCTCTATAATTACTCAAATAAAACTTTTCCAAACATAATCGAGAAACATATATAACGAAGTATCAAATACATGTAATTATACTTAGATTATGATCGAGTTATCATTTTTGCCGATTTTACAAATAACTTCAATTAGTACTCTAACTTTGGTTCATACATGCAGTAGGACCTAAACAATTGTGTATTTATCTTTTATGAAACCTAATTTTGGTCTAAAACATCCAATTCCCTAAATATACCCTAAACCTTATTTGCATGGGAATTGCGACGAATATGTCGCAAAAGAGTTGCAATCAACAATTTGCAACGTATTTGCGACGAAAACGTCTCAACTCCGATGTTAAGTTAGCCACACTTTTGCGACTACAGTTACGGTCAACTCTATTCATTAACCGTTACAAACACCTCGGGATTTTACGGTTTGCGAGGAAATTGCAACGATTTTTTTAATATTTGCGAGGTATTTGCGACGAAATGTGGGCGGGAAACGAAAAGACGTGGGCGGCAACCATGCAGTGGGCGAAATATTCGGCCCAATTAGCATCGAAATTGCGACGGTTTGGTTAATATTTGCGACAGAATTGCGAGGGATAGTTCTCCCTATATATACGGTTTCAATCCTTCGGACTGTACACTCATCTCTCCTCTCTCCAAAAAAAAAAAAGCTCTCCCTATAAAAAAATTCCATCCACCTTCCAAATCATTCCCGACCTTATTAGGTAAATCCCTAAATTGTTCTTTCCTTTTATGAATGTTAATTTTTCCTTTCGTATATAATTTATTAGTTAATTGTGGTTTATAGGAAAATTGTTAGGAATAATTAATTAGGAATCAAATTGTATTAGGGAATTGAGGATTAACTTATATTGATTAAAAGTTAAAATTGTTAATCTACTAATTTTGTTATAAATATTAATGCTATAAATAATGTTATAAATAATTTTGATTAGGTTAAAATAATGTTAATGTTATAAATAATTAATGTTATAAATAATGTTAATGTTATAAATTAATGTTAATGTTATAAATAATGTTATTAATTTTATAAATATTAATGTTATAAATAATTTTGATTAGGTTAAATTAATGTTATAAATACAAAATGGTTAAAATTAATATTAAACTAAATATTTTGTAAATATACAATTACTAATTTAAAAAACTATCAAATTTATTTAGATGGCAGGGAACGACTATAACCAGTTCGTACAGTCCAGTTGTCGTGCTAGTGGTCATAAACGACCAGGACAGAGGAGACTTCCCTTGCAGGGCTCTGAAATCCCCTCTAGTTCCACGATTCCTGAGACACAGCTGACGCCACCTCCCGAGTCACAGCAGACGCCACCTACCCAGCCAAACCCTAGAGCACTTCCTTCATGGGACGACTTGACCTTGGGCCAGCTTCTCGTTACTCCTGGACGGGAGACTCTTCCCTATTTACACCCTGACTCCCAGGGCAACGCTGTGTGGTAAGTAATTAAATTTTTATAGTTTTAATTCAATTTTGTTTTATAATTATTATTATATTTACACAATATATTGCTTTTTGTATATTTTTTTAGGTTTTGGAAAAATTCGGTCGGCAAGGATGTTAGAAAGATCATAGAGCGGGATTTCAAGGTGTGCCACACGAGTTGGAAGTATGTTACCCCGGAGATCAAGGATCGGTGGTTTCATCAATTCGCGGTAAATTTTTTTATTAATTTTTAAAACTTTTATTTATTTATTCAATTTTGTAATTTTCTAACTTATGTTCTAATTTATGACAATTTGCAGCAAAAATACTATTGGAACCCTGCAATTAATGGTTTAGTTCGTGAGGGATTTGAGAAGAAAGCGAAGGACCGTCTCAACAACCAAATAGGACGGTGGAAGGAGAAGTGGCAAAAAAATCCGGATCCCAAGGTATGTATGCCAACTTTCTTCGATCCCGATATTTGGGATGGCCTTGTCGCCTTCTGGGAGTTGGAGACATCTAAGGAGAGGTCTAGCCAGTGCTCGTCTGCTCGATTGACGAAGGTTGGCGGTAGTGACCACCCTTCAAAACACGTTTCGGGACAGAAGGGATTTGAGCAGCGTGGTTTTGAGATTGTAAGTTATTCATTATCTTACTTAAAATTTTTAGGGTCACAAAAATCTCAACTTCTAATGTTTTCTTTGTCAGGCCGTGCAAAAAGGATCTCCCGCAACGATCCCAGAGGTTTGGGAGGTGACCCACCGCAGGCCGGACGGGTCATGGGTTGATGAACGTGTCCACAACCTCCACGACGAGGTCAATGAGCGAGTCGAAGAACTCTCATCCCAGCCTACTCCCGATGGTCAACCTACTCAGTTGACACCGATGGCGATCAACCAAATCGCATTACAGGTATATAAACTTAATTTCCTTCATAATTTTATTCACAATTTTAAATATTTAGTATACTATTAACATTTGTAAACTTTTCATTTTTTTGGTAGTTGGCTCCTCGAAACCGTAAGGGAAAGATGGCATTTACAGGATCTATCCGGACGGATGATCATGGAGTGCCATTTTGTCCCGTTACGAGATTTGCTTCTGATCCGGAAATAGTCAAGGAGCTCCACCAAACCAAAGAAGAGCTCACACAAACAAAAGAACGGCTCGGCGAAACGGAGAAGTTGCTCAGCGAAACGACGAAGAGGACCACCGCCCATGATGATATGTTCGCGCTGTTAGCGAGGGGGAACCCCGAGCTTGCCGAGTTTCTGAGAAGGCCAGAAGGCGACGGAGGAGGCACATCGACCACCAGGGAAGGCGACGGAGGAGGCACATCGACCACCAGGGATCCGCTCGATGATATCGATTTCGAATAGATTTGTTTTCAGTTTTTAGATTTATGTAAAACTTTATTTTTATTTTATGTTTTTATATTTAAATTTAAATATTTTAGAATTTTTTTTTTTAATTATAAATTATTTAATTTTCGAAATTTTTTTTTTTATAAATCACATCGAAAATCGTCGCAAAACCGTCGCAAATAATAGCCGCAATTGCGTCGCAATCCGGTATGACGCAAACATATCGCAAAATATTACTCGCAAAATCGTCGCCAAAAATAGCTGCAAAACCGTTGCAAGTACTAGTCGTCGCAAAACCGATGCTAACTTTTACCACGTAAAACCGATGCTATTTCGTCGCAAATATATTAAGTCGCAAAAACGTCGCAAAATATTAAGTCGCAAAATCGTCGCAAAATTAGCGACGGTTTTGCGACTATCGATATAGTTGCGACGATTTTTGGTTTGCGACGAGCTAGTTGCGACAAACGACAAAACGTCGCAAAATCGTCGCAAATACCCATTTTGCAACGAATTTGCGACGAAACTTGCCGTTGCAAATGGGGGTGTTTTCTTGTAGTGAGAAATCTGGTGATCAGATCAGAGGAGATCGATTCCTTGAAGGGTGCTAGCTTCCATATTTTTGGAGCAAAAGGGCAGTGTAGTATCAGGTGATCAATGGTTTCCAATTCACCATATCTTATACAATTAGAATGACCTGATACTCCTCTTGTCGCAAGTTGTGAACCTTTTGGTAAGGCTCCTCAATCTAACCGCTTTCCAAAAAAAGAGCTTTATCTTTTGTGATGCTTTGATATTCCAAATGCATGCATTCCAATTGAAGTTTGGTGGTTCTATCTACCCTTATAGGTTGGAGCTATTTTCCCTTGCAGCATTGGTATCCGGACTTAGAAGAATAGAAACCAGATGGATTCCCAAGCCACTACAAGAAAACATGATTTTTACGACTACATTTGGCGACTATAAATGTAGTTGCCAAATTTGGCGACTAATTAGCTACCAATAAAAGACTATACTACGACCGCACAAATTTGGTAGTAAATTAGTCGCTATAATGCGACTAAATATAGTAGTCGCAGTAGTATAGTCGGCAATTAGCGACTACTATTGCGACTACTATATTTAGTAGCATTATAGCTACTCATTTACGACCAAAATTGTGAAAAAAACAAATTAAATTTTGGCCCAAACCCAAAATTAAATTATGATTCGCTTATATCCAAACCTAAACGGCAACTCTTCACACTTACACACATTTTTCTATTCTTACGAAAACCTAATCGCCGTCTCTCTTTCTCCTTCACCAACATCCATCTTTCTGCACTTCTATAGAACATAAAGAAATAAGAAAAATGGAAGTCTAAAACATCAAACATATACTAACCGTGGAATCTCATTAAAGGCTCGAAGAGGATGATCTAAGACTCTACGACTCATAATTGATTAACTATTTATAATCAATTTAAACATATAGTCTCAAATCAACCATTTAACAGCCTTGAAACCGTAAGGGCTCTCATACCGAAACCACCTAGCCCGGTTATTATTATTTTAACAAAATAAATAATTAACTCGAATTAATATTTCCACAAAAATTAATTATCAACCAACAAGCAAATAAACTATACCAAACAATACCAACGAAAAACACATAAATCAATTAAACAAGAAGTAACCAAATTCCATAGAAACTCAACAATTCAACTTATCAATTCCAGCAACATAACCAGATTCTAAACTCAATAAATAAAACTCATAAAACCAAATCATAAACATCCTCTTCTTCATCGCCATGATTCCACGATCACATTTTTTCTTTACCTGCATCACATGGAAAAACGAGATGCGTGAGTATTTTATAAATACTCAATGAGACAGTCATTCCATCTACATAAATTTTATGAGGTTTTTAGTTCACTATATAAATTACCTAATCAAATATTAATCAATTATTCAGAAAAGTAAATAATTATGTTTGTTTTGAGTAAACATATAATGTAGGAATTATTTTTTTGGGTAATTACAAATATGTCACATTTGGCAAAATTTTAATCAATCATGCCACTGTTCACAGAATTACGAGCGTGCCACTGTTCAATAGCCAAATTACAATATTGTCCCTAATTGAAAAACATATCTCAGCTTTCTTTCTTCTTCACTTTCACGTTCCCAGTTTCAAAATTCTCTCTCTCACAAAATTTTCTTCTCTGAAATTGCAAATCCAATTTATATAGGTTATAGATCTGAAGTTTTCGATTCTCTCTTTGACTCTATGGAACGCAATCGCATCGAGGATAGATCTAGGATTTTTTTATTTTCTCTCATCCACGTAAATATCTGTGGAAGAAGAAGACGAAGAAGAACAAGAAGACGACAAAAACGAAGACGAAGACGACGAAGAAGAAGAAGAAGAGGTTTTTTATTCTATGAATTTTTGTTTCTTACATTCGATTTTGGTTACGAATCTAAGCTTTTGATTCAATTTTGGTTATAAATTTGAGCTTTTGATTCGATTTTGGTTCAGATCTGAGTTTTTATTATTTTTTTGATCAGATCTGGGTTTTGGTTGTTTTTTGGTCAAATCTGGGTTTTGGTTAGTTTTAGGGTTTTCCCGTTTGTATAAAGCTTTTAAACAATTTTATAAGACTTTTTTACTTGTCATTAAAACTAAACAGTTAAATAATTTATAAGGTTTTTAAAAGATTTATAAGATTTTTATAAAGTTTTTAAAAGGTTTATAAGATTTTATAAGATTGTTTAAAAACTTTTCAAAAACTTTACCCGAAACCTTAAACCCTAACCTTAACCCTAACCCCCCCCCCCCCCCCCCCCCCCCCAAAAAAAAAAAACAAAACTATACTCTAAATGCATAATAGTTAACCCAATCTCGAAAATATACAGTCGTTTGTGTTTGAATTTGCTTTGACATCTCTTCTTCTTCTTCTTCTTCTTCTTCTTCTTCTTCTTCTTCTTCTTCTTCTTCTTCTTTCTTAAATCTGCTCAATCCAATCTCAAATTTGAGACGGCAATTCGAATATATGGAATATGACGAAATCTATATATCTCTCTCAAAATCGACGAAACTGAATTTAACAGAATCGATGACGGACGAGGACGATGAGATCGATAACGGAATAGGACGGCAAGATCGATGATGACGAAGTCGAAGATTGAGATCAACAAAAATTAGGGTAATTTCAATTAAGGGTATTTTCGGAATACTGAAAAGAAAAAGATGTCACACTGGTATTCATTTTAAAACAGTGACATAATTGAAAAGTGGCATGCCAATAGTGGCATAACTCAAAATTTCTCTTGTTTTCTTCTATGTATGTCAATTTCGAATTACTTACAGAAAAATATTTCCTTTTTACTACAAATAAATTTAAATTAAATGTGCATTAAAGTTGACAATTTTAATTGAATTTATTATGGGTAAATTAGTCAAGTATTTTTCTCTTTGTTTGTTACTCAATTTTTCAACTACACATGTTACATTATTAATTTACATGCTCAAATATGTTATTTCACTAATTAACCCTTAAATTAATGCATACGAATTGATTAGATATATTGAAAAGGGAAAATTGTAAAAATGTCACTTTTGGATTACCTTTTACAAACATGTCCTTTTTAATTTATTTTCTTACTAACATACCACTTATAAATTCGTTTAAAAACTTTATATCTCAAAATTTTCAAGCTTAAAAAAAGTTTTGATCCCTCGCAAACTTTAAACCCACAAAACTAAATTCCAATATAACATAATTAATCCAAACATAAATGATTTTAAATTTTGAAAAAAGCAAGTGGCATTTTTGCAAAATAGGAAGTCAAGAGTAACATATCTTGAAAATTCTCTATTGAAAATTTTAAGTATCTAAGTTCGGATTGAATATCAAAATGTTAATTATCATTTCACTTTAGTTTCATTCGTATTCTTTTGGATTTAATCATAAGTCAAATATAGATTTATTAAGGCCACAAGAAACATGCGCAAATTATAAATTATTTATCGAAAAACACCTATGATGAATACACGAATATACGATCTAACTTATTTACGATTTTACCATATTTATTCTAAACGGTACCCATAAGAGTTAATGGGTCGGATCCAAAGGACAGTCTCGTAAGTCGTAAACAGACTAACACCGATGATACTGATCCGAAAACACGCTCCGTCTTGGGTTCGATTGGCAAAGTATAATGGAGCTGGAGCACGAGCTGGAGCATCAAGAAGCATTAGCATTATGCTATACTGCTCTGATTAAAATGCAGGCAGAGATGTGAGTGATTATATATAAAATTAAGATAAATTATTTTATTATATTATTTATATGTATTTTTATAATTACATAAATAATGTATATTCATTCTTAGTGAAATGTATTGTGTATATATTATATTTTTAAATTATGATAAGACTTTTTTTTTAATTTTTCTAATTTAAATTATGTTTAAATGAATTTTTTTTTATATAATATTATTTCAAACTATAGAACAAATAAATTAATGATAAGAACTAAAATAACTAAAAGATTTTATGTATAGAATTTTTTTTATATTATTTAAAAATAAATTAGTTTTATAATTTTATTTTAATTTATTTAATATATTAGAGCTCAATGCTCTGGAAAAGCTTTACTTGGGCAAGAGCAATTGGGAGCAGTTAGTAAATGCTCTGCTTAATGCTCTATTAATTACACGTTATTAAATAGTACAGAGCATGATGTTTCTTAAAATGCTCTGCAAATCAAACCCAAAACCAGAAGCGCGTGACCGTTGACGCGCCTTCACCAAATACACCCAGATTAGTTTGTTTAATCGGATCTTCTTCGTCAAGTATCTTCTTCACAATCAAATCAGTTTGCTTCATTCATACTTCAAATTCTCCTCACATTTCTCACTCTCAAAGGAGGAAGAGGAGGTTCGTGTTCGTCGACAATGCGAGAATGGCTCAGTATAGACAATCGGGAACGGAGAGGTTCGGCGGTCGCGGCGGTTATCATCCCTTTGTCAACGGCGGAGCCTCGTCGGATCACGTAGCGATCGGGATCCGTAACGGAGGTGGAACGCAGCACGGGAAAGCTGGTGGTCGATGGCGGCGATCTGCTCGGCTTGATAGGACTCGCCGTTTCGCCGTCGGCTCTGTGATCTTTGTTCTCTGTCTTGTACTCGTTCTCAGTGTCTCTGCATACTATTATATCTCCGGTTATACTAATTTTGGCAAAGTTGATAAAGGTCAGTTGTTTTCTTCTCTCCGAGCTCAAGTATAGAACGATTCGCATAGCTAGATCCTCTTTTGTTTTCCAGTTGATTGAGTATGAAATGCGATTTAGTTGATAGAATTCCAAGGAACTTTTGATTCGAGAAATTGATCTTCCAATAGGATAAGGAACAAGCTAGTGATGATGTCTCTTACGTTTTTTCGCAGGAATCGATTCTTATGATGGTGATTTTCTCACGAATGTGTCAAGAACTGACCCCTTAAAAATACTTAAGTTTGGCCATGGTTCAGTGTTACATGGAAGAGATTCGAGGTATTGGGATAAGGATGACCGAAGACGGGATGATGACTATAACGAGGATGACGTAGAGGTAGATTCTGAAGATAAATCTGTTACTGAGGAGAGGTCAGTGTCTCGGGTTAAAAAGGATGCATCGCTGCGCAATCCACTGCAGGGTTCAGACTCGAGGGGTGTTGGTTTTTACAATGAAGCTGGACGTGATGAGCTAAAGAAGTACGAAGTAGAGTATCAAGCGTCTCTTGAGAAAGGTGGTCAATCAACACAAGAAAACGGTGGGCATCATCAGCCAGTTGATACAGCAGACCCTAACGAAGATGATTCAATTGATTCGCACGATACTCAAGGGGATGAACACGTTGATATGGGGCATGATGAGGGTGAAAATGAAGAATCACACAAAGATAATCAGCACAATGAGGTTGATGCTGAAGAATCTCACAAAGAGAATGCTTCCGTGTTTCTTCATTCCGTAGCAAAGCATCAGAAAACTGAAAAATTTAATGGAGCTACATCGAAAAGGTCACGTGGGAAGTCTTCTCTTCTTGGCACGATTGGTAAGTCTGGGAAAACATCGCAATCTGATACAAAAAGAAGAGCTAGAAGTCGTAGATTCTCAGGTAATGTCTTATAATTAGATGGGTTGAGATTCTTGAGAACATAGCCTGGGATCTTGCTTCTCAGAATTCTATCGTTGTTTAAATCTTATAGGTGTATCTTGTGAGATGAAGTTGTTGAATTCTAGTCAACAAATACTAGAGCCTTTGAACTCTCAAAAATTTGCAAGACCCTCCTTACAATACATACAGATGGAGGATAAACCTGATGGAGAAGAACAGTGGGAGCCTAAATTTGCAGGTCACCAGAGTTTAGAGGAACGAGAAGACTCTTTCTTGGTTCAAGACAAGAAAATTCATTGTGGCTTTGTCAAAGCCCCCAAAGGATTGCCAAGCACTGGGTTTGACCTGACAGAAGATGATGCTAACTATATCAGTAGATGTCACATTGCTGTGATCTCTTGTATCTTTGGCAATTCTGACCGCTTGAGACATCCTGCTAGTAAAATGGTAAGATACAGTCACCCCTTGATGTGCTCGAATGTCAGCCATTTGAAAAGATCGTTTTATGGTTGTTTTCCATAATCATGTATACAACCAGCTCTTAAGCTCTGTGCCCATCAGGACATTAGCAGGGGTTCCCCTAACCTATTAGTACATCTACTTTGTTCATTTTTGCATGATTATAGTTCAATAAAAGCTAATTAGCGACCTCACATATCTTAAGAATTTTAACTGATGCATATCTTGTTGTATATGTAATTTTCTTCGTTTATATGCTGATATCATCAGATTATATTCATTACTTGTGCTAATCTGGGATTTTTCTCTTCATTTAGGTAAGTAGTTTATCAAGAAAAGATGTTTGCTTCGTTGTGTTCGTGGACGAGATTACCATGCAAACACTTTCTGCAGAAGGTCAAGCCCCAGACGAAGCTGGATTCATTGGTTTGTGGAAGTTAGTCGTCGTGAAGAATCTTCCATACGCAGATATGCGGAGGGTAGGAAAAATACCAAAACTGTTACCACACAGACTTTTCCCATCTGCAAGGTGAGACCTATGTTGTAGAGATAGTTTTCAATCGGTCTAAGTAGCACATTTTGTCCCTGCAGTAACACTTAGCCAAAGTTAAAGCAACTAGACCAGCACTTCTTGGTTGAGTATGAATAACAATCTACCGGAGAGGATATCAGTTGTCTAGCAAATTTATAGTTTTCTACTAAGTTATAAATGCAAGAGTCAAAATCTGAATACGTTAAAGTTTAGAAGAAATTCTTTGGGTTATCCACCTAAAGCGCTACGATTCATAGCAGTCTGTATTGAAACATACTGAAGCTCATCCAATGTCTATTCTTTTAGGTACTCAATCTGGTTGGACAGCAAATTACGTCTCCAGTTGGACCCCTTACTCATTTTGGAATACTTTCTCTGGCGTGAGGGGCACGAGTATGCTATCTCTAATCATTATGACCGCCATTGCCTATGGGAAGAGGTTGCACAAAACAAGAAGCTGAACAAGTACAATCACACTGTCATTGATCAGCAGTTTGAGTTCTACAAGACAGATGGGCTGACGAGATTTAATGCTTCAGATCCCAACAAGCTTCTTCCCAGCAGTAAGATTCTTTTAAGTAACTGCTTAGGGAACATTTGCTGTAGTTAGTGGCCATAACTGCTTGTGTTTGCTCATACCATACACCAATGAGTATGGCGATGATTACAAATAGAATAACGAAATTTTGTTAAGCATGGTAAATGATTATGAAAATATATAGAATTTTGCTAACAGTTTGCGATTGCATTTGGAACCCTACATGCAGACGCAACTATCTCTTATTGCAACTAACTGTTATTCTAGTCTTTAAATTAAGTTTCGCTGTGGGTTAAATGCTTATTGCCACTGATCTATGCTATGCTCGACCAATAGATATGTATCAAATCAATACATTTATATATTTTTCTTTTCTCACGTTGTAGTCCTCCTTGCATTTGTTGTTTGCAGATGTTCCAGAAGGGTCTTTTATAGTACGGGAACATACTCCCATGTCGAACCTATTCTCCTGTCTTTGGTACAACGAAGTGGAGCGCTTCACTCCCCGAGATCAGCTGAGTTTTGCATACACCTACCAGAAATTAATAAGGACGAATCCGGACAGTCCTTTTAATCTTCACATGTTCAAGGTAAAGACTCCCTTTTCAAAAATCCTCCCATGACACTGTTATGATTCCGCATTGATCTGCTTGATGCTTATAAAAAAGTCAATGGGTTCTTCTAATTTTATCCTTGGTTTAAAAAGGTAGATAGTGCTCTTCTAACTACGGATTTGTTGATAGTGGAGTTTGTATAGTATGAAATGTAAGATAGAAAAAACTAGTATCAAAGCCGAATTGACACATGGTATTATATAATGGTCTCACATTGACCAAGTACTCTAATTGATTGCTCGATCAACCTATAGTTTTAGTTCAAGGGTTTGTAGAAAGTGATAATATGAATGTATAGAATCAAATCTGTTCAGGGGTTGAATTATGTGTTGTTACTAGAATCAACTCCTATGTAGGAAAGTGTCACTAAGTTATAATGGTGAGTAGGTTCATACCATAAGCCTGAGCAGAAACGCATATCAAGAAAATGAATTCTAATTTTTCCCTTTTCACAAATTTGCAGGATTGCGAGAGGAGAAAAATCACGAAATTGTTCCGTCACAGGTCAGAGGAGAAGCGAAACCTTATACAAGCGACAACGCAATAACAGGACCAAATTTTGAATACTGCTGTATCAAGCTTTTATCAGTGCTGTATATTCTCGCGGCTGTACTGACTGTGACTAGAGCTAAAGCACCACAGTTTTTTTATCTTAAGATTGGTGTGAGAAAATCAACAACACACGTTCCAGGTAAGAACCGGGTTTAGAGAGGTATACGAATGTGAGGTGATTTTAAAAGAGCGAGGATGAGAAAAGAACGAAAAGCCGATTCAATTCATTAACAGTCTGGTTTTATTCAATTCATTTGCTTTTGTAGTAGGCTTGTAGTCTGTATCACCATTATGAATGCAACAAGAACTCATAAAGTTCTTTCATATAACTCTGGATATCGCATAAACGTGTTTATAAACAAGTTCTTCTGACAAGTGACAAATTACATGTCCAAAGAACCCAAATTTTGTAAATAAAAAAGAGAAATTTCCTAAAATACCATCAAAAATACCATCAAAAAAATTTTATTCCAAAAATACCATTAATTATCAAAAGTTCCAAAAATACAACAAACTCAAAAATTGATTTTAAAGAGTTTCGAATTGAATTTTTTGGGTTTGGGTCAACTAATACATAATTAGGATATAGTTTTGGGGAATAAAGTTTAGAATTAGGGTTTAGGGTTTAGTTTTGAATATTTAAAGTTAATTTGAAATTTGTGATATTTTTGGAACTTTTGAAAAAAATGGTATTTTTGGAACAAAAACTTCTTTTGGTGGTATTTTTGAGAATTGCCTAATAAAAAATGACTCTGCAAGTTATATATATACCGCATGTATATGGCAAAACAATCTTATGAACGTGAACTTTCTTGTCTCCGAAGCGGTACTACAGCTTCGAGATCCTCTTCAACTTTGATTTGACGAGCAGGCCGTGGTGACTTTGCTGACTCTTGGCGTCTTAGACTCAGACTGATGCCCTCCTGCTCAAATCCATTACTGTCTTCTGAGTGTTTTGGAAGTCGCAGAAGTAGATGGTGATTATCCGATGATAAATCTGCATTTTGTTCGCTGTCAATATCGATTTCTATGTAAAGCTTGGCATTATCATTATACATGCAACTAAAATGCTTACTTCCTTTAGACTCAGCGTCAACCATGTCCTCTGTTTTATGAAGAAGAAAGGTTCCAGATAGGATTATGACGAACCCACACAACTCTGTCACGATCTGTGTACCGTTCTGCCTATCCCAGTCCTGTTTCCAAAAAAAAAAAAAGAGCTTATTCTCATCGCTTGTTGCGTTTACACCTTTTTATAAGTGGCAATTTTAACTAAATGAAACCACAATCTTTAGTATTTTATTGTATACACAAATGCTAAAGCAAAACTTGAGATCTGAAATTGGCGTTTGTGTTTTACATTTTAGCAAAAATATTTTATGAAAAACTGACGTTAAATCTATATTCGAAACTTTTTTACACATAAATGCAAATTCAGCAATTGGCTTTAGGAAAAATTGCAGCTTATAATATATAAGGAAAAGAGAAGAAGCAAGATGTTACCTTAAACATGATGACACTAGCCAAGATTGTCAATGACGTGAACATAACATAGTATATGGGAGAAACCACTGCTGTGTTGAACGTGTCAAGCGCCTGCCAATGAAGAAAAAGCGACAACTCAAAATGAATTTTCCTAAACCAGCTTACACTACATTACATTACCCTACACAGAGACAAAATGTGTTAAATTGCTAATTTTACTTACTTTGTTTAGATAATTCATTTGCGTTATCACGCACATAAAAACTATCAGTGTAAAGACCCATGTTTGCGGGTAAACTAACTGATTCATTCCAGAAAAGGTGAGTTTCAATGCTATTCCAAGTGCCTTCACGCTCATAACCTGTTTGCACAATGGTTACAAATATTGTCATTCCAACTCAGTAAATGTATCAACATATATAAGATAATAGAGTGATCCTATACCGATAATGATCCTATGAGTGAGCAAACGCCTATATATACCATGACATGTGACTGCCCGTAAAGTGGTATAAACTGAACTATAAGTAAAATGGCAGCTCCTACCACACCCGCGGCGTAGAAAAGAAAAGCTGTTAAAGAACACACAATGTGTCAAATATAAAACGTACTGAGCGGAAATTGGTTTTGGAAAGAGAAAGAGAGAGGTTAGTACCAGGTTCAGTTGCAAGATTCCATACTTCTAAAACGGAAACAATCTCTTGTTCATGAGGAGCATGTAACACGATTGTTATCGAACCAACTATACATAAAGCACAACCAAGGATCCCGAAAGTGTGCAACTTTTCACGTAATATGATATGCGCAAGAGAAGCACTGCAAAAAACACAACCAAAAATGCTCTATGATTTAATGCACAACTTGAATCATTTGGTTTCAATCTATAACAAACTCTATAGCATATCACCTGATAATAATGCTAAGTGCACCAAGAGGAGTAACTAGAATGGCAGGTGCAAACGCATACGCGGCAAAGTTTGCAATTTCCCCCACAATCACTACAAAACAAGCAGAGATTGTGTCTACCATAAATGCCACATCAATATTCCGAGAACAATAGTGCCAACACCACAGTGACTAAATTCCGCAGCTAAACCGATATGAAAAGTCTTAGATAAAACCTGTACGAATCAAGGAAACTCACTTGCTATCATGCCCATCCACCAGAGAGGCTCAAGCAGGTATGAATAGCCTCCAGACCCTAGAGATATATCATCACCAAAATCAGCCAAAAAGAAGAAAAAAAAAAATCGAAATCGGCCACTTAAATCTCAATACCAAAAGGTCTCCATTTCAACACACATTTGACACAGATTGATCAATCGACATTCTTAGCAACTCTATAGACAAATGCATCATAAACCCAATTCAGAAAAACCGAAAATCCCAAAATAGTAGATAATACAACAATTATAAACACAAAGTAGTGAGAAGGACCTGCTCTGAGACCAGAAGCACCAGCTTTCTTCAATCCTTTCTTCTTCACAATGAAGCTTGCACCAATGAATAAGCTTGAAGACATAGCCAACACTAAACCCTTTATATTATCCGACGACATTCCTTTATACGCATCTTTCCAGCTTCCACTCGAATCCGCCATTGCTTCCTCTTCTTTCTGCAGCGGAATAGAAAACCCTAACCCTTTAAATAACTCACAAGGCCAAAGCCCGAGCTTTGACTGCTGGGTATCTCGATTCTGCTCAGAACAACACGATTGACAGTGAAAAGGTACAAGCTTTCAGATCTCGAGTACGTCGGTGATTGATTTAGGGGTTCGAGAGCAACTGTTGCAGATCAGAAAGAGGCAGAGAATAGAGAGAGAAGGAATTAGGAAGTGCCCAAAGCATCAAAATAGAGAAAGGAGAAACGTAGAGATGCGTGTGATTGCAAATTGTATAGTGAACTGGTGAGAAAGGCAAGTTCTTTGGAAGCTCTCTCTTTTAATTTGTCTTTCAGTTTACACGCCTTCACCAGTATTAGGAAAATAAACACACTGAATTTAAGTTTTTCGTTTTAAAAATTCAAATTATTAAACATCCAACAAATAAAATATTATCCATGTTATAAAAAGATTGAGAATTTATTATGACGTTAAATATAAATAAAAACAAAAAATTTTATAGTTGATAAATTTGAGATACTGAGAAATATAAAAGAAGAGAGCAAACAATATTTTATCACAAATTATGAAGTTATGAAATTGTGTATTACAATTGAACGAATTATAGATATAAAATATTATTCCACTTATATAGAAATAAAAGAAGCATAAGTTATTATTTCGCATAGTGACAGTGGGCTCTATAAAAAATTAATTAGTTTGACAAATGTGTACATCTATATTATAGACATTCTGTTTTCTTTGACTTTTATAACACTTTTCCTTGGAGACCAGTGTCACTATTGTCTCTTGCTTTATTATGTGTTGTTGCATTAAAAACTTTTCAGGAAAACCCTGTGGAAAAAAGCATAACAAGGTAAACAAAGTACAACTACGCAAGTTCCCCCCTTGAATGATCGGAGTCACATTGTAAATCTCGTTGATGACGCATTCCAATGTTATGGACATAATTCTTGAACGTAGTGGTAGGTAGGGACTTCGTAAAATAAACCTAAATCAAGTAGTCCTTTAGAGGTAGTAGAAGACATATTTAGTTCCAACCATTCGACTATTTGAATTCTTTATAAAATAAACCTAAATCATAGTCTCTTAGAGGTAGCATAAGATATATTTAATTTCATTCCAATGTCTCCGCGTATAGGACGAATTTAATCTTGCCAAAAGATTAACGGCAAATGATATATCAGGTCTTGTACAATTCGCAATGTACACTAAAGCTCCCATGGCACTCATATATAGTACTTCGGGACCAAGTATCTCTTCATTTTCCTCATGTGGTCGAAATGGATCATTTTAATGTATGAGTGATCTAACGATCATAAGAGTACTTATAGGATTTACCTTATCAAACGGTGAATCGTTTTACTACTCTTTTGGTACATGTGGATTGGTGAAGGAATATCCCCTTTTGAGAATGCTCAATTTGAAGGCCAAGACAGTACTTTGTATGTCTGAGATCTTTCATCTCAAATCACCTTTTAGATAATTTGAGGCCTTTTGTATTTCAAATTGAATTTCTATTATGTTTAGATCATCAACGTACACCGCTATAATCACAAATCCATATATTGTTTTTATTGATGAAAACACATGCGCATAAAGGATCGTTTATGTATCCTTCTTTTATTAAATGCTCACTTAGACGATTGTACCACATACATCCAGATTGCTTCTACCTATATAATGATCTTTGCAATCTTATTGCACATAATTCTTTGAGTTTGGAACTTAATGCTTCAAGCATTTTAAATCCATCAGGAATTGTCATATATATCAGTATTTGTTGATTAAAAAAAATATATCAGTATCTAATAATCCATATAAATATGATGTGATGACATCCATGAGACACGTCTCTAGATTTTCGTTAGCCGCTAGACTCATTAAGAATTTGAACGTGATTGCATCCATAACGGGGAAATATGTTTTTTCAAAATCAATCTCGCGTCTTTGAGAAAATCATTAAGCCACAAGGCGACCTTTATATTTCATAATCTCATTTTTTCTCATTTTGTTTTCGAACGAAGACCCACTGTTATCCAACCAGTTTTACATCTTTGGGTGTGAGTGTAATTAGTCTAAGTACATTTTTTTTATAAAGCGAATCAAACTGCACTTGTATTGCATTTTTCCATTTCATCCAATCATGTCTAATTCGACATTCATATACAGACTTTGGTTATGGATCTTCGTTTTTCTCATCTATTTCCTTTGACACAAGATATGTGCCAATGACAATGACAATGACCTAGAACCGGGAAAACTTTCTCATCGAAATGATAATCGGCAAATTGTGTCGTAAAGACGTCACCAGTTTGTGGTTCTAGGTATTGTATGATTGATGACACAACCAACATAAATTCCCAACCATCTTTGTACATTGTGGTGGTGCTCTAGGCACATATACCGCACAACCAAAAATTCTTAGATGAGATATATTTGGTTTTTGACTGAATGTTAACTATAATGGAGAATATTTATGATATGCATTTGGTCTTATCTGAATGAGTACTTATGCATGTAAAATAGCATGTCCCATATAGACGTTGGGAGTTTGATCTCATGACCAATGGTTTCACAATTAATTGCTGACGTTTAATTAATGATTCAGCCAAACCATTTTTTGTATGAACATGAACTACTAGTGTTCAACTTCTATACCCGTTACCATAAAATAATCATTGAAGGATTGAGATGTGAATTCACCAACATTGTTTAATCTAATTTTTTTGATGGGGTAATCACAAAATTGAGCACTTAGTTTGATTGTCTGAGTTAGAAATATCGCAAATAACATATTTCAAGATAATAATTGACAAACATCTGACCATTTGCTAGATAAATCACAAATATCGCGTTGAATTTGTTCAAGAAACTTTGGTAATTTTTTATATTAATTTTTTCTCGCGAAGGCCTTATGATCAAATTTTTGAGAGAACATGCGACACATGTCTTTTTATTCCCGTGATATATCTCATGGATTTTCAGTGAATGACCATGTGAGTTCTCAACTATATTTTGCATCATTGTGGTGACTGGGTAACTGCGGCGATCATGCCATAGTGTGAAATTTAATGGATTTCTTTTAATCACTAGATGCAATTCAATTGCACTTATATGAGTATGGTGAAATCCTAAAGGAATTTTTGGAAAATTTTCTAGTATAAGCCTTTCTGTATTTATCGGAAGTTATGTGCTTTGTCAAAATTTTGGAAGTTATGTGCCTTGTCAGAATTTTGGGACGGACTGCGTCGATCTAATAAATTTTTCACAGTCTACGGAGGATTGGCCATCACTTGCCATCCTTGCTAGTAGATTTGAAGCCCTACATGCCCAATTCCCTCATTTCTCTCTCTCGTTGATTCCCCGCTCATCAAATCTGCAAGCCGATTCTTTAGCTCGATAAGCTCGGTTTCGATCTTTCTTATTTTATATAAACAATTTGTCTTCACTTTGGGTAACCAATCATG
Source organism: Draba incana (assembly GCA_963576765.1). NCBI lineage: Eukaryota > Viridiplantae > Streptophyta > Magnoliopsida > Brassicales > Brassicaceae > Draba > Draba incana. The sequence goes on along the minus strand of OY755211.1, from coordinate 16,955,206 downwards.
GGAGTTTCATTCAATGTTTGGTTGTAAAAAAAAAAAAACTGGTCATAGCTGCTTAAGAAGTTTTGTAGGCGTTGGATGTAAAAGATGAAAGTAAAAATCAATATCAAAAAAACTTTAATAAATAATCAGTTATATTTACCAGATAAAATATTTATATACACGTGACTGAATAATATATTATGGTGATAGAATCAGTCATATTTGAATAATATATTATTTTGATGGAGTTAGTCACAGTAGAACAGTAAATAACTGATCACATAGTTAGAACAGTAAATAACTTATGGTGACAGAGTCATCTATATTAGAACAGTAAATAACTTATGGTGACAGAGTCATCCATATTAGAGCAATAAATAAGATATGTGGCGGCTTAGCCTCACGTATTTAACAATTATGGTATAATAACAGTAAATTTAAATCAAACAAGCAGTGAAAAATCATATATTATGAAGGCGACATACTGTCCACTATAATAAAATATAATAGATAACTAGAAAAAGTCCACGCGTTGCGTGGAAAACGTTATTTAGATGATTTTCCATATTTTCAAATTTATGCTCACAAGTTATATTTTTAAAAATTAAACATTACTTTTAAGGTTTGATATGAAAGTAAACCATGTGATGATATAAACAAATGTGTTTAACTAATGAAACACCATATTTCCAGTTGTCCTTAGAAATTCAACATCTTCTTCTTGTCTTCTTTGTTAGAGTAAAAAAATGAATGTTTGTTCCGTACGTGGTCAAAAAATAAAAATTATATTATGAAATATTCTATAATTATAGATAACTATATAGGTAAAAGTTATGAAATTTTGAACTACTTTTAAAATTAACTGATCACATAGTTGGTTTACAAAATATATTTAACTGTATTTAATTTATATAGCTTTAAATTTTATCATGAAGATCATGGCATTTTTTACCACTATTATATGCATAAAAATAAATCTAGTGTTGTCAAAATTACTTTTGTTTTGCCTTAGTTGTAGGGTTATGTAGTGGCGGATCTACGACCAACGTAAGAGGGCACGTGCCCTATACTAATTTTACAAAACTTCTAGTTAACCTGATACTAACTCTAGTTTATTGTATGACTATTAACTCTAATTCTCCACAACAATCTCTCTTTCCTTGTGTTGTTTGGAAAAGTCTCTCTAGTTTATTTGACTATGTTTAAATCCTTCTTTATCTTATTAGTTCCTTTTTATTTATGTTTTTATTAAAACATGTATTCATTTCTTCTTGTATTTTCCGGTTATACTTTTCAAAATGTAGTAAGTAAAGCAGATGTTTTGTTTCACCTTTCTGTATGTATATATATTTTAGAATTTGATTATTATAAATAAAAATTACCAAATTATAATTTCAATAAAAATTATAAATTTCTTAGATATAAAGAATTTTTTTTATAAATTTCTTACATATCTAAATAATCTTAAAACCATTAGAATTTTTTTTTCTGATATAAATTCTTTTTATGAGCCTCCAAATTTAAAATATATAAAAAGACTAAATTAAATATGTATATGATTTTAAAAATTAAATTAAATTGTGCCTTATACTAAAAACATTTATGGATCCGCCCATGGAGTCATGCATTAAAATTTAAAAAACAAGATGTTCACATATGAGCTTTAATTGTAGGGTCTCTTAATTGTAATATTATCGCTCTTTCAATGAATTTTAATTGTAATATTATCTCTCTTAATTATAAAGTTTTAACGTAATCTTTGGAAAAAATGTGACACATGTCATCTTGTTAGAGTTTGTTGGCATATTAAAATATTATTAAGATAAATATTGTAAATGTTTAGTATAACCATATATTGATCGTGCTGATAACGTGTTATAAAAAGATTGAGAATTTATCATGACAGTAAATATAAATAAAGAAGAAAATTTTGTACCTGATAAAAAACATGTTACTGAGGAATATAAAAGAAGAGAGTGAGAGAGGTTTTATCAGAAATTGTGAATTACAATCGAACGAATTTGTTCGTTTACACCTGCTTTGAAGCAAAAGTAGACAATTGGTACATTTACCACTATATTGGTGCATTTGGTCATCTGAAGAAAAATAGACATGTGGCACTATACTGGTGCATCTAGTACATTTGAGGCAAATGGGACATCTGGTACGTCTAGCACTGGAATGTGCACCTAGTAAATATGTTTTGTCGATTCAAGTTAAGGTGGATATTTGTTAAATATGCCTTGAATCTATTTTGGGCTTCAGTGACAAGTTGGGCCTTCAGTCACAAGTTGGGCCTTCAACCATCTGTTGGGTATGAATAGTAAAAGCTCAAAAACGTATTAGGGTCTACTATGAGCTTCTGTAGCAGGAGCATCACGCAGCATTAGCATTATGCTCTTGGAGCAGTATGCTCTAATTAAAATACATATTTTAAGTGATTAGCAGCGCTGTGAATGATTAGGTATAAAATTAAAATAAATTACACTGTATTTTAATACGTAATCTATATATATATATATATGTCATAAATTACAACATCAATTTAAAAAAAAAATTGGTTATTAAATTATTATTTCATTATAATACTATTTTAACAAAAATTATGACAAATAAACTAATGATACATAAATTAAAATTTTGAATATGTTACTATTCAAGTTATATTTAATTAAAAATTCTTTAAATGTAATAGAAGATATAAAAATGGTACCTTTTAAAATATATGTATATATATATATACTTTATATAATTACATAAATAACATATATTAATTCTAGTGAAATGCATTGTGTATATATTATATTTTTATAATCTTTTGAAATTTAAATTATATTTAAGTGACTTATTATTTTATTATATATTATTTCAAAATATAGAATAAAAAACGATAAATATGAAATAAAATAATTTAAAAAATTTGTATATGTAATTTGTTTTGGGTAATCTTAAAATAAATTAGTTATATAATTTTATTTTAATTTTTTATATATATTAGAGCTCAATGCTTTCAAATGCTCTGGAATAGCTCTATCTGAAAGCATTGAGGGTGAGAGCATTTGGGAGCATTAGCATTTACTTTTTTTATATATATTAGAGCTCAATGCTTTCAAATGCTCTGGAATAGCTCTATCTGAAAGCATTGAGGGTGAGAGCATTTGGGAGCATTAGCATTTACTAAATGCTCTGCTTAGCGCTTTGTTAACTAAATGTGATTGAGTAATACAAAGCATGATGCTCCTCCAAATACTCTGCCAATCAAGCCCATACACATCTTATTCCTAAACCTTAGATAGTTCTGTATTTTCTGCCCTCATTAACAAAATTAGTCTCTTTTTGCCCATAGAAGTGACGAACAGATCATTGGTGAACCATGTTAAATATGTATCTTTCTTTACATTTCTATTTATCTTCTTCCATCCATTACAACAATCATATTGTTATAAGAGTTTTTTATGGACTGAAAACAAGTCGTAAAGCTTCAATATATATAGCTCTGATTGTGATGCTACTTTTTATGCGATATACTTGGATGTGTTGTGGCGAGAACGAAACGAACGTCGTCACAATGTAGTGTATTGACAAGATTATTGGAGTATAGAGATTCAAATATCAATATAGTTTGGTTTATATGGTCTAGTGTACAGATTAATTAGCTAGATTAATTTGTTGGTTTATTTCGGTTAAGTTTCCTTTTGCTTATCCGTTGAATATAACTTCTGTATTGTTTATTTTCACAATCTGAATGAGAAAATCTTCTTCAACAAACTTTTTCTCTCTCATTCGTAATATGGTTTCAGAGCCATCAAATCTCTAAATTCTTCCTTTTCTCGTTCAATTCCTCCATTTATGAGCTCTAATTTGCTTTCATGTGATCGTTCTTAAGCTCCGATGGTGGTTATAAGGGAGAAATTGAAGAAACCAGCTCGTTCGAATACTTCGAAGAGCTCTCCGTCTGCTGTGACTCGCCGATCTACCCGATCTTCCAAAGTTTCAGTTTCTTCTCGGAATTCTCCTCCAGCTGAAGCGAATAGTGGATCTGGAGCTTCGCGAGCTGGTTCAATGGTGGATCCATCAGATCTGAGTCATTCTCCATTTTTCATGCCAAGCTCAGATCATCCAGGTTTATTCATCATCTCTCTTCGTCTTGATGGTACGAATTATGATGATTGGAAAGCTACGATGTGTATTGCTTTAGATGCTAAGAATAAGACTGGGTTTATAGATGGAACTTTACCTCGTCCTGTAGAAACGGATAGTAATTTTCATCTCTGGTCTATATGCAATAGCATGATAAAGTCTTGGATATTGAATACGATTTTACCTCAGATTTATAGTAGTATTCTTAGAATGAATAATGCTACTAATATTTGGCGTGATCTCCATGGTCGATTTCATCTCACAAATCTTCCAAGGACATTTAATCTCACTCAAGAGATACAGGATTTGCGACAAGGTTCAATGTCTCTCTCTGACTACTATACCTTATTAAATACTCTATGGGATCAATTAGAAAGCACTGAGGAACCTGAAGAACCCTGTGTTTGTGGGAAAGTTTTTAGGTATCAACTTATGGTTGATAGAGCTAAACCCATTGTAGAGGTCAATTTCCACCCCTTGAACATCATCAGAAGAAAATGGCTAAGTCTGGGTAAAGGAAAGCTCTATCGAAAGTCTAGGATGCACCAGTCGGTCGGGAGACCCGTAAACCATCGGCAATACCGAACTGAATCGGATGAACCGATTTAAAGCTAAGTGGATTTTAACTTAACATGCCAATTTGGCACAACCCATTTAATTGGGCCGAGCCGAGTCATGGGTGGGCCGAACCGCTAACGGGCCAGCCGACTCAAGGAGTGCAGCTCACGCAAAAACCCTAGCCGACTTAGTCAAGTATATATATCATTGTATCATCCCCATTAAGGGAGATCACGAACTCTTAGCAGAAAACCTTGTATTCTTTTACAGCTACACAACTAATAAAACCTTCTTCTCCTCTTTTCTTCTTGTGATTTCTAACTATAAGTTTTGCATCTCTTCCACGAACCAGACAAATTCAATTGTAGGAATCCAGCTCCCACAATTTGGCACTAGAAGGAGGGGAGTCAAAAGCTTCATACACGAAAAAATCACGAGCAAGTTCGAGAAGATAACCGGAAACAACGAACACAATGGACGGCAGCGCCGATCCAAAGGAGATGCCTCCAAACAGATTTGGAGCAACCGGTCAAAAAAACAAGGAGAAGACGCCTCCCGATGGATCTTGAACAACTAGACAGAACGGCAGGACAAGATACACCTCTTTGGTTAAAAGATCCAGATCCAGGACAACAAGTCCGACAGATTCGCCGCCGTCAGTTACTTTCCACGCCGCCGCCGCCGTTATGCTTAACTCCGGCGGTAAAACCGAACCGGGAGCCGACAAAAGGAGCACTATCCGTGAACGGAACGGCGTGAATCACCAACATCATCGGTGACACTAGAGGAGCATAACACCGACAACGACACCATCAGTTAACGCGATCTGTAAACGGCGAGCCATTGTCTTATCACTCTAGAAAGTGTGCCACACTTCCTTTAAGCGAACCACTTTCTCTGAACGAACCGTTTCCCGGATCTCATGCCTTCTCCAAAATGAGCCACGCTTTTTGTAAGCAAATACCATTTTGGGAGAGTAACTTGATTCGCCGTTTACTTGTCACTTACATGGATCCAAACTGCGCAACGGGTTACCCGCAAACTATTTTACCAAGCTGCGAAACGGGTCACCCTTGAACTGTTTTTCAAGTTGCGCATCGGGTCACCCATGAATAGTTCTTGCAAAATGTACACCCGATCATCCGTGAAGTGTTTAAACGAGCCGTCGACCTGATCGGCCGACCAGTTATCACCAGAATTCGAACCACATTGTCGTGGTTTAGGAAATGAGCCATATTCCTTACGAATGAACCGTTTCTCAAAAACCGTACCAACTCCCCAAAACGAGCCACGCTTCTCGCAAGCGAACCGTCAAATTCTACTATAATCATGATGATTTCTCCGCAACAAAGTCACGGGTGAGCCATCTATTCAATCGGGTAAGCCGTCGAATTCTACCGGCTAACCACGACACGTTCTCCGTAACAAAGTCACGGGTGAGCTATCTATTCTATCGGGTGAGCCGTCAAAGTCTATCGGCTAATCTCGACAGGTTCTTTGCAACAAAGTCACGGGTGAACTGTCTATTCTATTTCTCTGATACTTTAGAAGGAGTGGATCGACTAATAAATAACAAAAAATCGGACGAGCCACAGATCAGCAGAACATCCTGAAACTAAGTGTTAACTCCTAATTTTTACGGGTCTCCTGCAGCTCAAATTCAACACTCTCACAGCTCGGAAATCAACCTACTAATACAGCTCATGAGAATCAACTCCAAATTTTCACGCCTCCCCGCGACTCGATTTCGCTTCACCATCCACGCAGCTCGACTTCAGCTTTAATATCATCATGACATGGGTTTAACTTCGACTCTCTTGCATATTGGATTTAACTTTATCATCCCTCAAACTTGCATAACCGATATTACCGAGCAAAAAGTGGACCAACCATACAAGAGCTTTGGAAAACCGAGCCCTTGAGTTATACATATCGTATCAGCTTGGAGATATACTAAACAGCACGGGTCCATAGTGAAAAGAAATATTTTTTAGTTAGCTTTCCAACGCAGTTGGAGTCACATCATTTGGAGTTGCGGTTCTCAAGATATAGCCGATTTACTGAAGATGTATCAATATGAATTTTTCAAACCCGACCCGTAGTGATCGGCTCGGCACGGCCATTACCAAAGACATAACAAGCTGACATTTTTATACATGATGCAAGTTTGAGTTAGCTTTCCAACGCAAGTAAAATGACATCATTTGGAGTTTCGGTTCTCAAGATATAGCCGATTTACTGAAGATGTATCAATATGAAAGTTTCAACCCGAGCCGTAGTGATCGGCTCGGCAAGGCCTGTACCAAAGACATAACGAGCTCATATTTTGATACACAATGAAATTTTGAGTTAGCTTTCCGATGCAAGTAAAATGACATGAATTGGAGTTTCGGTTCTCGAGATATAACCGATTTACTAAAGATGTATCAACCTGAATTCTTCAAACCCGAGCTGTTGTAATCGGCTCGGCACGGCCAAGGATAAAAACATACCGAGCTGAAATTTGGGTAGAAGATAGATAATTGAGTCAGATTTTATCCAAAACAAGTTTGAAGTCATTCGGACGAATGGTCAGAGAGATACATTGATTTTCGGTTCACGGCGCAACCGACAATCATTGTGCCACCGTTCAAACGGTTCGGACTTAACAAAAACACGGTGCAACCGACTATCATGGTGCCACCGTTCAAACGGTTTGGGCTTAAACACGGTGCAACTGTTCGATGTTTCGAGATCTCAGTGCAACCGTTCAACGGCTCAGACATTATGAAAACACGGCGCAAACGATTATCACGGCGCAACCGTTCAATGGCTCGAGATGAACACAGTCACGGTGCATCTGTAAAGCGGTGACAACTAGTCCACGGGCCACCCGTTACAAAATGAATCTTCTCTTCAGAGCACAAGCGATAAATTGAATACGACGTGACAACTAGGAAATTGGTGACTCACATATCAATCTTCAAACCCCTCGTAGCTCGGGTTACGGCGGCACGGCTCAGCATCACTGCCCACTTGCTTCGTCGAGACGTCGAGGAGTGGTCAATGCTGATTCACTTCACAGAGACATCGAAAAGTGGTCACTGCCAATTCGCGTCGCCGTGCCGTCACTGCCGATTTGCTTCATCGCGGGCCGATCCGTCGAAAACTTGACAACCCGGCAGCGCGGTGAATCTTAGTCGCCGACCATGGCACAAAAATATATATATATATATATATATATATATATATATATATATATATATATATATATATATATATATATCAAAATAAATCAAGCACAATAACGGCATTACCGAGGATGGCTCGATACCTTCTACTGTATGCCTCATGGAAAAACAAATCAAACGCCTATATCCAAGCCACGCCCAAGTGCAACGGTTTTCATCTCACCTAACGGCTCGGAAGATACACTAACGAAATGTCCAACTCAAAAACTCAGCTAACAGAATGCTGGTGCAAATGAATCTAAGTGTTATTCTTGGGGCGGACGTACTCACGGGAGCACATACGTAAACCAAAACGTCTAATTCAACAAATTCAACAAACAGTCGATAAATCGGTAACGCCCTTTATT